>PSNO01000001.1:0-1200000 GCA_002976275.1 Monascus ruber | reverse complement strand
TCAGTATCTGGATATATCTTTCTGCTTGCCGGGGCCCCAATTGCCTGGAAAAGCCGCAAGCAAACATCCGTTGCACTTAGCTCCAACGAAGCTGAGTATATGGCTCTAAGTGAAGCCAGCCGAGATGCCCTTTGGCTCCGGAACCTCATCAACGAGCTCAACGTGCTCTCTACTGAATGCCCGCCAATTACTCTCCATATCGATAATCAAGGTGCACACGCCATGGCTGAAGCTGAGCTCACCACCAAGAGATCCAAACACATCGATATACGCTACCATTACGTTCGGGAGAAGGTCCAAGATGGTATTGTTAAACTCCAGGCCTGCCCTACCAAAGAACAAGCAGCAGACGGCCTGACTAAACCTCTCCAAACTGAACAATTTGATCATTTTCTACAACTCGCTGGCATAAGCTAAGCCGCGTATATTTCCCCCATTTTGGATACATTTTCTATTTTGATATACGGCATTTGATTGGATAAAGCAGAACCTTCATTCCTCTGTTTATTTTTGCATATATTCACTCATTTGAAGGCCCGAATAGAGGCCGATTTCTGTATTTAGATTGATTCCATAGTTAGTTAGTTAGTTAGTTATTATTATTTAACGTCGCTTGGCGGTCACGTGGCGGGTGACCGCGGCCTCCCGAAGGGCAACCGGACGTGCCTCCCAAGCGTATACTATCTAAAAGGATCTAAATACATGCTTAAAGGAGACAAATTTGAGCACTACGTGCTGTAGGGTTGGGGAAGTTCCCAGCACTACCCTGGCTGGGGCTTCAAGCGGTAGAAAAACCTGTCTTGCCTCCCTATAGGTGAGAGGGGGAGCCAATCCCTCTTTCCCAGGAAGATATGCTTGGACTGTTACACTACTCTGTGCTTAGGCGGGCCCAGTTTGGGCATATATCCGTAAAGAAGGATGTGTTTTGCACGATGCGGCTGAATTCCTCAGCCCCAGCAGCAGTCCCTAGGAGCCAGTCAATGGTTTTTGCCGGCCCATAGATTGATTCCATAGTTAGTTAGTTAGTTATTATTATTTAACGTCGCTTGGCGGTCACGTGGCGGGTGACCGCGGCCTCCCGAAGGGCAACCGGACGTGCCTCCCAAGCGTATACTATCTAAAAGGATCTAAATACATGCTTAAAGGAGACAAATTTGAGCACTACGTGCTGTAGGGTTGGGGAAGTTCCCAGCACTACCCTGGCTGGGGCTTCAAGCGGTAGAAAAACCTGTCTTGCCTCCCTATAGGTGAGAGGGGGAGCCAATCCCTCTTTCCCAGGAAGATATGCTTGGACTGTTACACTACTCTGTGCTTAGGCGGGCCCAGTTTGGGCATATATCCGTAAAGAAGGATGTGTTTTGCACGATGCGGCTGAATTCCTCAGCCCCAGCAGCAGTCCCTAGGAGCCAGTCAATGGTTTTTGCCGGCCCAACAGGTGTGTGTTTCCATCTCTCCTTCCAGCGCTTCCTAGTATGTGGGCAGAAGAAGAAATGTACTGGAGTTTTTAGCTTCTTGCAGGAGCAGGTTGCTAGGTAGTCCGTGTGGTGGAAGCGTTCGTGATATGCTGCAAAGTCCCCATGTCCAGTGCGGGCTGCAATGAGCCTGCCTAGTACCCAGCGTGGCAGTTTGTGTTCCTGGGCCCGGCTGCTCTTCGTATGGGGACAGATGCCCAGGTCTTGGTATGCCTGGGGTGCGTTGCGTATATACGCTGCCTGGGTGGCAGTACGGAGTTGTTGTTTCGCCTCTCGTCTTAGGTATGCCGGGGAGGGGGGGATGTGGGAGCCATCCATGGCTGCTCCCTGCTTTGCTAGCCTGTCTGCCAGCTCATTGCCTGCGATTCCAGTGTGCCCTGGTACCCAGGAGACCCGTACGGGCCTGCGGGGGGAGGCTAGGATGTACGGCAGGCTGAGCCACTGCGTGGAGAGCTGGTGGAAGGTGTCTGTGAGATGGCGTCTGTGTGGCGCGGGCCTGCCATCTGCTAGTAGACTGGCCGCTGCCAGGTTGTCTAGGAAGATGTTCAGCTGGTTGGCATATGCAGTGCATGGCAAACCCACTGCTGCCCGGAGACCTTCCACAGCACCCATGATCTCCGCGTCATAGACCTCTGTCCGGGGGCCTGATGGGCCCTGTCCCTGGGTGACTAGGATGGAGCCGTAGTATATGGCGTATCCATATCCAGCGCCTTGGCCCGTGTGGGAGCCATCTGAGTAGACTGATATGGCTAGTGGTGAGGAGATGTGCCCTTCCCGGTGGGTTGGCAGCATGCGTAGTGGTGGCAGCTGTGGCTCTACCCACCTGCGTTCTGGTGCTGGTGTGGGGATGCGTTGCAGGATCCTGGTGAGCCTTGTGTTGTACCCATAGTTTGGGGCTGCATGGACAGATTGATTCCATAGTTTGTAGGCTGCTCGTGCGTGGGGGGTGTTAGTACACGTGAGGTTCTGCCGTCCTAGACCGCCCTCGCTACCTATCTCACGGCACAGGCAGGCCTACCTAGTAATACGACCATACATGCGCCTATCCATTAGTTCCTCGGGAAGTCACGTGCATGTCAATCTACAGACTACATAGAAGTACTTTCTGCTCTTCATCTTGCAGTCCAGGGAAGCAATGCTGTTTATTTCTTGAATATGAGTACATCTAGTCTACTAACTGTGCTTGCTGGGACAGGCCTCAGAACAACTGTCAGGAACCACGCGAGAAGACCATCTCAACATGAAGTGCGAAGACAAAGAAACTGTACAATCTCATCCAATAGAGATGTGATGCATACAGTTTTTTGTTGAACGTGGCCCTGATACAACAGAGATGACAGTTATCACCTCATTCGATGTCCAAAAAACTGACAGCATATCCAGAATGCTAAGTGATTCCGTTTTCAAGACCAAAGTTAAACAGCAGCAGCACAATCGGAAATCAAAAATACAGAAGATAGAAGGGTGACAGTGAAACTAAAAGCACATCTCATGAAAGAAAACCGAATAAGGGGGAGAAAAGGAATGAAACTGATGTGAGCGAATTGGATTCAACTTTCCAAGGTGCAATGGGAAGTAGAACCCTCTCCTGCCGCTGCGGTGCTATGTTCCCGCTACTGAGAGAGGCTGCGGTTGACGGTCCTCCAGTCGATGAATGAAAACAAATGTAAAATGTCAGCTATTTGTCGTCAAGAAAATTGCAAGAACAAGGAATCCGAGATCTGCAAATAGTACAAGGCATAAAATGGAAGATTCTGTAGTGGAATATGTATGCATCGTCAAGAAAACCCAAGACGCTTAGCAACGCTTGTATGAGCATAGAGGGTCTTGCTGTGGGAACCATACTTCCCGTGGGTATCGTATCTCCAAGTTTGGTGGCAATATCTTAACGTGGCCGTAAAAAAAAAATCGTGAAGATCATAGCATCATTGAGTATGAGTACAATTCCGTCAAGTGCAGTTCACTGATAAGAGGCGCAGCGAGGCAGATCAATAGTATGTATACAACTGGCCTTGGGTACCAAGATTGCCATTGGCATGCTGGACTTGGGAAAAAATAACCGAGGAGGCCTCGCTCGCTCCACCAGAAGGGGTATTGGAAACGGAGCTGGAACCAATAGTCTGGCTACTGAACTGGTTACCAGTGTTCGACGAAGGGTAAGAATTGTGTTGGTACAAAAAAGGCTTCTGTGTAGCCTGCAGGGGCCCCGGAAGCTGAGAAGAATTCATTTCGTTCGGCGTAACCTGCCCGCTTGTTGCTGCGCTCCCCTTCACAGAGCCTTCAGATGCCATCATCTTACCGGCAATGCGGCGGCCATGGGGAGTCTGACGGATGGAAGGCAAAATGGGGCGAACTGCATCGACAATCCGGGCTCGTGTCTCTGAATCGGCAAAATCCATTGCAGTCTGAACCACATAGTTTGCAAAAGAATCACGAAGCATCTTCTCCAGCTCGTTTCCAGCAAGCATCTCATCAATCATCTGGCGACGGACTTGGTTGTCTGCAGTGCGAAGGCACTTCTCGATCACATTTGAACTGAATTTCTGCTTCGACAAGGCGGGGATGTTTCCACAGAAGCTCTGGCAGAGAGGCTTGGTAAAATGGGGCTCGGCAAGATCCAAAATGTACTGCACGACGTAGTTGCCAAAAGGATCCTGTACAAGGGCAAAAGCATTACCGGTTATCTGAGCGATCAAACGAGCTCTCTGTTCGCCAGACGCATGATCAACGCAGCGCTGCAAGACACAGCATCCATGACGGTGAGTCCCAACGACCACGCAACTTGCCCCGACTGCATCATAGATGAACTGAGAATCCTCCGCAGACAGACGGTTGAGGCATTTCTGTATCACATGGTTACCGTTCAAGTCCTGAACCAGCTCCACAACGTGGTCCTTGAGAGCATCGATCACGGTCTGAGTCTGTCCTGGGGTTGAGATGAACTCTATCATCTTTTGCAAAGCTCTAGTGCCGTGCTGGTTCAATGCGATTTTCACAAGTTGGGGAGCCGCATTGTCAATGAGAGCAGTCCGCTGATCGTCATTGGAATACTCGAGTAATTTCTGACACAAGTAATTACCAAAGGGGTCTGTAAGGCGAAGTTAGTGTCATATACATATGAACAAGATATTGAAGGAATGAACGGACCAGTCATAAGCTCCACAACATGGCGGTAAGTCTCATTGAAGATAATTTGAACATTCTCCGGGTTCTGCTCCTCTAATTTTCTCTGAAGATATCTGCAGCCATGCTGATCCTTGCACAAGCCATACAGTTCCCCTTTGTAATGCTCCAGAGGGAAATTCGAGAAGCGAGACAGTTGGAGAGACTCTCCTTCCCCACTGCGGCGAGTGCTGACGGCCCTGCCCGGGCTCTCAACGAAGCGATAGTTGCCATATGCACCGTAGCCCGAGTAAGGACTGGATAGATTGTAGTTCTGGGCCTGACCATTGACTGGCGCTGGGCTTCCCATGTAGGCCGGTAGAGGATATCCATAGTAAGGAACCTGGAAGTTGGTTAGCCCGGCTGGGGGAATAGGTCCCGGAGCGCTTGTAGTGGAGGCTGTAGAAGTCAACTGAGGACCAAATGGCGCGGCGCTAGCCTGCAGTGTGGTCTGCTGGGGGTAGGTTGCTGTGAGCTTGGCTTCATCACGCTCAGGGGAATCATTCGTAACGTTTGCGGGGATCCTTCCAAAGCTGGCGTTGGATGACTGAAACGAGTCTGCGCTCATCTTGGGAGAGGTGAGAGGGCCATTAAAATCTTTGCCCTTGGCAGTGGAGACCTCATTTCCGGAATAGGATGACTGCATGGAATCAGGACGGTTAGGCGTTACTGAGGCAATGTCTTCATGGGTCACTTCATTGTCATAGAGAAGGTTTGCTTCCAGGGAGTGTCTTGAAAGATGACAAGATGGCTGGGACACGTTTGAGGGCTTCTCGCTGGTGGAGGCTCCAAGCTGTTCAAGGCGAAACATATTCAACGCATTCTGAGGCATGCTCTGGTGAGTAAACCGATGGCGGCTGTGTGTGTTCCAAGGCTCAGGTCCTGGGGTACGGGAGTTTGCTAGATCCAGCGCGTCTGAGTTTGCTGAAAGCTGAACCGAGTGTTAGCAGACAAGAGGTCCTCTAATTCCAGGGAGTTGGGTAGCATCTAGTTACTTACCAACCCGGAATCGTGACGACGTGACAGGGTAGGAAACTTATCGTCTGGTTCAGTCATCTTGAGGTAGCTCTTGATATCTGGCGTGGACACTCGATCACCGTCTTTTGAAGACGACTGCTCTTCGTCACCGTGGAACAAGTATTTGGCAGCAGAGAAGGAATCAAAGCTGGAGGGGTTGTTGAAGACAGCCATGTTGGGGCGAACCTGGGAATTTAGTCCAGAGGAGGGCATTGAATACCGATGAAGGCTTTGCAGTGAATGTCAGTAAGCATAATGAACTGTGGTGGGGTCTAAGGACCCATGCCATGAATAAACGAGCTTATCTTAGGGGATAGCTAGCATCCTAATGGCATCATCTGACCATGACAGAGAGAAGAGAAGAGAGAGAAAGTACTTACAAAGGTCCTGGGCGCACAGATGATGAAGAGTCCTGGAAAGAAATGTCCTTCTCTTCAGAGTTTCTACGGGAACCTGGAACGGAGTGGACAGAGAAACGTTGGGTCGAGGTCTGGGTGGAAGTTGGCTGACTTGGAGCAAATGCGTTAAGAAACCCGGTAGAAGAAGTGACATTTGAAGTTGAGAAGCGTGCTGGGCGAGAGAAGACGCCTGGGAAGCCACTATCACGATATTCTGGAGGAGTCGTAGGTTCACTGACTGGGCCAGAAATGCCCACCTTGGCCAGGTCCCGAGCAAGCTGGTCCATTTCCTGCTTCTCCTTCTCGTGCTGCAGGTCCAATAGCTTCATGTCTTCTTCGAAACGTCTTCTCTGTTCTCGCATGTATTCGATGTGCTGGCGCTTCTTCTCAAACTGGAGGAGACAGTCAGAGAAAGAGAAAGTTGGGGGGGGGGGGGGAGATCTAGAGAGGGCTCACGAGCTGAGATTTGTAGAGGAAGTTGGCCTGCAGGAAGGCAGGTCAGTGGCAGTGAATGCAGAAGCACGCAATCGCTACAGGTACGAAAAAAAAAAAAAACTCTCCGGGGAGACTTGGGATCTATAGACGCAAGGGCAAAGAAGACACAAGGAGGTACGAGTCGAAACACAGCGGAATGTGAATAGAACCCCAAACGGGCACATGGCGATTGATCTTTCATGAAAGTGGCAAGCTTACCGAAGACAGCAGATCTAGATCCGGCAGCTGAGTTGCCCCATGATTCAGATAGCTCCACGAAGAGAGCTTACTCGAGTCGGTAGTGAACCGACGCTGGAGGTTCGAGCGCACATCGCTGGGGGAGCGCGATAAGGACGAGATGAGATTCGAGTGTCCGGCAAGCGGGCTATATGCCGGGAACGGGGACTCGGACGGAGACCTGGGAGAAGGGAAACGCAGCTCGTCCAGGCGTTCACTCAGACCATTCTTGAAGGCCATGATGGGAGGGGGTTCGGAGTCACGGTCTGGCTGTATGAATCATCCACGGCGAACGGACGGGTTGGTCACTACGATGCACGGCATAAAGCCTCTGTCTGGGAGAGAAGGCGATGAGCAAGCGCAACCAGAGCTGGGAGAGAATAGCAATGACAGGGAGAGAGGGAGGCACAGGAGGGGAGGAGGGGAGGGATGGTATGTGCCGTTTCAGAGGTGAGAGGAGGATCAGGGGAGGAGAGGGGCTGCGGGGTGATTTGGGCGGGAGTTGAACCGATCTCGACCTAGGAGACGCCTCACGCACGCCGGAAAACGCACCAAGATGCCTAGAAGGAGATCGCACGATAGCTACTGCAAAGAAAGCCTCTTTTTCCTTGTTCTGCGAGCGATCTGTGGAGGGCGAGCTGAAGAGGGATCCTGAAATGCGGAGATGAGATGCTGCATCAGAGCGCGTTTCCCATCGGATAAGGGGTTTCGGGGAGGATGCTTACTTACCACGCGCGTCTAAATAAGCGAGGATGAAACGAGTGGAAAGGCTGGTGGAAACACCAGAGCGCAGGGAAGAAGAAGAAGAGAGGGAGGGAGTGGGCGACGAGGTGCAAGGGGCAGATTATTATTATTATGACGATGATCTGAGACGAGAACAGCAGACTCCTATCCTACTGGGAGAGGTTGGTGGAGAGAATTGTCATCATCGCTATCACCATCATAATAATCCTACCCTACTAATGGGCGGCTGGGATCAATCATTCCTAACATCGCGCCTCACTCCATCCCCAACTCCAGCAGACGGACGAAACACAGGGCAAAATAAACCGAGATCCTCGTATCAGCCCCCTGATTGGCGTCTGGCTGCCATTGTTGGTGCTGCAGTGCCAGTATTAGACATCGCAGAGAATAGTCCAGTCGACTGGGGAACAGCGAGGTCCCCTCGCACGCCGCTCTCGGCTGCAGCTTGTGTGACGCCCAAACCCGTGTCCCACTTTGAATGCCTGATGGATAGAAGATTGTGGATATCGTCGATATTTACCGGTGACAGCATGATGCATCCTGCAATCGCCCTCCATGCGCTGGCGTCTTAAGACTTGTAGTCAATGAACAATATAAATAATGTTATTATTAGATACTAGCCATGCCATTCTTTTCTTATTCCTCGTAGTATATACTGGTAGTAGGTGCCCGAGCCCAACAGTCCGTCCTGCGGTGAGTTGTCCATCCGAGAACCAGGTTCTCAGACATCTTGTCCCAGGGATCCTGCACTTCGAGACGTCTTCTGTGCCTTGGTCTCCTGGATCGTCCCATGGACCGACACCCGCCCGTCCTGACATTTGAAATCGGAGTATGGAGTACCGTACTCTACAGCGTACTTTCCGAGCGACACCAGGAACAGGATCTCGAAAACGCGGGTGCGGCACGCTGGGAGTTAGCTCGGCATCCTGCTTGCTGCTGCATGCACCATTGCTGACTGCAGACGTCAGGCCTCAAGGCCCCTGTAACTAGAGCACGAGGACAAGCGGTGTATGTTCCGTAAGGCCAGTTCAGTTCGATTGCTGATCTATCGATAGCAACCAAAGTTTTCTTCCTTGTCCATGGTCCATGCGCCGACGAGTCCGATCCATCTACCGGCCTCTGATGTCTTCCAGAACCAATCATTCCCAGCCAGCTTTCCTGTGGTTTAGGCGCATGGCGTGTCTGCCATCTGGAATCATAGAGTCATTGCCAAAACACCATCTCTTTGTTCCTAACAGAAGGTGAGCACCCGACTGGAACCACACACATCAGGGTAGAAGACCGCTCTCCTTCCATCCCTCGCGGCCGATAACTGCCAGAATACGAAGTGACTCTTTTGGCATCTGATACGTCGGGTATGACGATCGCACGGGGCTTCAGCGCAGGCTACCTGCGGCACGCACGGTTCACCACCTGCAGTCCCCAATCCCCATCACCTTGTCTCAGATAAACGCCTCGATGCGGCTTAGAGTGATAGGTCCGGAGAAAATTGAGGTGGAAAAGGGAAGTGCACAGAGACTATTCTTCTGGCCCTCCAGATAGTGGGGGATCATGCAGCTCAGCCCACATGTGAATCACTGAAATGGATACTCTGTGCGAGCCATTGATATTGATATTTCACACGCGTAAATGGCTATCCATGCTGTTCTTGATCGAGTTTCTGAGGCTGAGATGGTGCAGCTGCATGTCCGACGCTGTACGCTGTACGCTGTACGCTGTATGCAGCGTATCGTAACGGGTTGTAAAATACACAATATTAGTCAGTCATATGTTACATACGGCTCCCACTAGACTGACGGGTCCGTCTGCTTATGTAATCTCTACGGATTAGGTAATCATCCAAAATGCAGGCATGAGCCTGGCATCTCTTCCCATGCCCTAGGCATGAGGTGAAGCGACACCAACTCCAACACCAAGAACTTCAATTCCACTGCTTGTTATATTAAGCTGATTATAACACATCTGAATACCGTAGAGGGCAGACCCTTGAGGTCCTTATATGGCCTGTTGCACCACAATTTGTACATTTACTTGGGTCTGTCAAGGTGCAGATTCAGGCGATCAGGAAACAGAAATAGATTGGAAAGAACACGCAGGCAGGCAGGCAGGCAAGCTATCGTACGGGCAGGTAGACAGAACGTAGCTCGAAGAGCTACAACAAGATCGAGACAGAGGTTCAAGATATTTCCTCGCAGGCACGTGCAGGGGCGGTCAGTACAGGCAGAACCGGCCTCCGGACCGTCATACGGTGTACGTTGGTCCAGCACCGTGATAAAGTAAGACTTCAAGAATGCATGGATTCCTTCAACCTGAGAGGTAGCTGTATTGCCAAAATGAGTTGACTAGTCCACCTAAGCTTTAATAAGCCTCTCTTTGAAGAGGATAAGCCATGTGGTCTTAATATATCTAACTTGTTCACAGTACTCAGGGATATATTTCTGTTGAAACTCAGTGAGGCACTCAGTATAGGCTCCTTCAGTTGGTGAGTTGATGATTGAATGCCAAAACCTATAAAACTTTTTCTATTTCTCAGCCTCTGGGAATGCTGGCTGACATCAAGCAAGGACTACCTTGTTTACATGCCAAAGGTAGAGGAGTGTTGCAGCACAAGGAAAGATAGTTAAAGCTGTATTTATAACTGCAAGACAGTGATCTGTTAAAATAACAGATAGGAGATGAGCATTATATTGCTTATAGAGTGATCTCAATTGTTTAAGGGCCCATATATAGTCCTCTTCTGCCTCACCACTTAGAAATGCAAATGCAATGCAGAAAGACCACTGAGCTACATCAATACCAATCATATCAAGAAATGGCATGCTATATTTATTCATCTTGTATGTACAATCAAGGAGGAGGAGTTCAGGGTAAGCCTAAAGATAGGTAAATAAATTAGGATGTGCAAAAAGAACTGCTGTGACATGGCTATCTAATACAAATTATATTCAGCTCCAGAAGCTTTCTTTGTCAAGTTGATTTACAAGTGCATGAATTAACGTAACTCACTACCGAGCGAGCGCCACCACCGAGCGAGCGGCGAAATCGCGTTCATAATACACTCTTCATCTTCAATCTCCTATTACCCACTCCAATGATGGACTCTAGGCTTCAAAAAGAAGGCAGAATGGAGCTTGCACTCCAAGCTTTGAATAATGATCAAATAAAAGGTATCCAGGCTGCTGCAAAGGCATTTAATGTTCCTTATTCTACCTTAAAGCATCGTGTACGCGGTCGCGTCTCTCGTGTGGATTCAACACCAAACTGCCAAAATCTTACCTCTATAGGGGAATCAGTCCTTCTAAATTGGATCATATCTGCAGATGAGCGTGGTTTTCCTCCTAGATATAATACTGTGCGTCACATGGCCAGTATTCTAGCACAAAAGCAGATTGGAGTTAATTGGGTCAACCGCTTCATCAAACGCCATGATGAAATCAAAACACGGTATAGCCGCAGATACGACCATCAACGTGCTCTCTGTGAGGATCCTAAGGTTATCCAAGGATGGTTTAACCTAGTTCACAATATAATTGCAAAATATGGGATTTTAGAGCAAGATATCTACAATTTTGATGAAACTGGATTCTCCATGGGAATAACATCCACCTCAAAGGTATGCCTGTCAGTACTACTTGTCTGTTTCCTATGCTAATTTGTAATTGTCTATTTTTAGGTCATTACCTCCCAAGTTGCAAGCCGTGCAAAAGCTGTACAACCAGGAAATAGAAACTGGGTGACTGTTATTGAAGCAATTGGATCAAATGGCTTTCTTCTTCCTCCAATGATTATATTAGCAGCAAAGCAACACCAAGCAAGTTGGTATCAGAATTTATGTCCAGACTGGACAATTGGTGTCAGTGAAACTGGCTGGACAAATGACCAGCTTGGAAAGAATTGGTTGGAGGCTTTTAATAAGCACACAAAGGCACGTACAGCAGGGGCCTACAGACTGCTTATTTTAGATGGCCATGGAAGTCATGCAACTGCAGAATTTGATCATTTCTGCAATGAAAACAAAATAATATGTCTCTATCTTCCACCGCATTCTTCACACTTGCTTCAACCACTTGACGTGGCCTGTTTTGGGCCATTGAAGCATGCATATGGTCAACAGATTCAGAACTTTATGAAGTTAGGAATCAATCATATTGATAAGGATGACTTCTTAGAGGCTTATCAAACTGTGCGCCCAGGGGTATTTACAACTCCCAATATCAATGCAAGCTTTGCTGGGGCAGGCTTAATTCCTTATAATCCTGGAAGAGTGCTTGATAGCTTGCATTTTCAGTCAGACATGACTCCACCTGGCAGTTCTCATAGCAAGAGCTCATCTAGTTGGACTGCAGGGACTCCTAAGACTACCAAAGATCTCAAAAAGCAGGGTGGCCTAGTTAGACACCTCCTAGGAAGGCGTACAGCCAGTCCTTGTCCTGTCAACCAGGCAGTCAATCAGGTTATAAAAGGATGTGAAATCGCAATGAACAATGCAGTGCTTTTGGATCATGAAGTCTACAACCTCCGCATGGCCAACCAACGCCAAAAAAGGAAGCGGGAGACTTCTAAGACATATATAGCCTCAGGAGGTGTTTTAACTGGTGCAGAGGGCCAACAGCGTGTACAGGAGGTGCAAGAAGTAGACAGAGAGGTGGCTGAGGATGGAGAGCGGCCACGGAAACGTGCACCACCACAGTGCACTAATTGCCATTTAATAGGCCATAATAGGACTAGCTGTCCTACTAGGCCTAGGCATTACTAGGAAAAATTATATAGCTTCATTGTACCCTGTTTGCGTGATCTTATCTCTTATAAATGGAAGACTTCGAATATTGCCGCTCGCTCGGTGGTGGCGCTCGCTCGGTAGTGAGTTACGTTAAGCTTTAGCCTTTACATAAGCCTTGTCGTACAGCTGCAATTTGATTATAGACATCTTGTTATGTAATTAGGGAACCACTCTGCTGTACAAGTGTCTAAATCTCTTTTGGTGAAATACCAGTATTTAAAAAGCTTGCAAGTTGTGAAGTGCCTCTAGATAATTACCAATATACTGGATGGGCAGATGGATGATGGCTTGGTTTATGGTTATGAGCAGAGAAATACTGATTGGCATGATGCTTTAGAATCCAGCTGCCATTTGTTGATTCCTTAGCTAAGACTAAAAAGAGGCAGCCAGTCTTCTGAGTAGTTGTTTTCCTCTGGCGCTCATCTAATATCTTAGGCGGATGGCGGCTTCAATCACAGGCGTATATGACTGTAGAGGAGCCATTCTTCTCTCTTGTAGATCTCTGGGTAGTGAAGGCATAGCCTCTTGTCTTAGCCCATAAATTAATTGATTCAAACAAGGCATTTCGAGACTCAAAATAGCCTTCCGGGGGAAGGCAGTCATCTGGGAAGGAGGCCATGGAGTTGATGGTGGTGTGTTCGACGGGCTTCAACTTTCTTGCGGCTGGATGATTACCTAATCCGTAGAGATTACATAAGCAGACGGACCCGTCAGTCTAGTGGGAGCCTCCATTGGAGATAGATTTTAAATATTGATTTATCGAAAATTATCCATCGCCAGCACGAGTTAGTCAAAAGAAGGAACGTTGGCCTTCCGGAAGCACAGGCATCTGCCATATTCTCTTCACATAAAAAATCATCTTCATATCTCTCTCTCCTAAAAAGACTTCTCTCCCCTCTCCTCCACGATGCCTCCGCGCAAGCGGTCACAGGTAAGGCACAAGGCTGCTCCGCATCCTTCAAAGACCACCGTCCTGACCGATTCCAGGCTCCCAACTCGACTCCAACAACCGCTACAAATCCTCCTCGGCGCATGCGCTCTTCTCAATCGAAGCAGTCATCACAACCAGCAAAACCGGCACAGGCTCCCGAGCAGCAGGATGGCCCAAAAAAGGACGACTCGCCGTTTTACCCGTACCGTCACCGGGACCCCTTCGATGCACTCCTCGAGCCCTTTTATTACAGCAAGTCCCTGACGGACCCGATAGATACCCCCCGGGATAAATGGAATTTGGTCCCGGCGTTTCTCAAGGTCAAGGGACTAGTGAAACAGCACATTGACTCATACAACGATTTCATCGAGGTGCAGTTGAAGAAGATCATCGAGTCGAGTTCGACGATCCGCAGCGACGTGGACCATCAATTCTTTATCAAGTTTACAGATATCTACCTCGGTTCTCCTCGACGCGCAGATGAGCCACAAGATGCCGATTTCAACTCAGATTCCACCGTGACACCGCAGGAGTGCAGGCTTCGTGACACAACTTATGCAGCTCCTATTCAGGTCGACTTCGAATACCTCCGTGGCAGGCAAAGAGTGAGGAAGATGGGCATGTGCATTGGACGAATTCCTGTCATGCTTCGTAGCTCCAAATGCGTGTTGGCGAACAAGACACCCTCCCAGATGAGTGTGCTGAACGAGTGTCCACTGGATCCTGGCGGCTATTTCATTGTGAATGGCACTGAAAAGGTCATTTTAGTTCAGGAGCAATTGAGCAAGAATAGGATCATCGTGGAGACTGATCCTAAGAAGGAGATTGTACAGGCTTCGGTTACAAGGTGAATTCCTGAGCGCATTGGCCGTAGTTCTCTGTAAACATTCTGTCTAACCCAATCACAGTTCTACGCACGAGCGAAAGTCGAAAAGTTATATCGTTCTTAAAAAGGAAAAACTTTATTTGAAGCATAACGTGCTAAGCGAAGATATCCCCATTGTTATTCTGTTGAAAGCGATGGGCGTCCATACAGACAAAGAAATGCTATTCCTGGTGGCTGGTATGGACAAAGTATACCAGGAAGATTTCGCCGTCAATTTCGAAGAGGCTATCAAACTAGGCATATTCACTCAGCAACAAGCTCTCGAATGGATTGGTGCGCGCATTAAGATCAACCGGAAAATGTCGAACTATACGAAAACACATATACAGGAGGCGGTTGAGGCGATCGCATCTGTTGTCATCTCTCATGTTGAAGTCAAGGATATGAATTTCCGACCCAAAGCGATCTATGTCGCTCACATGGCTCGTCGGGTTCTGATGGCCAAGAATGATGCATCTTTGGTTGACGACCGTGATTACCTTGGAAATAAGAGATTGGAGTTGGCTGGCCAACTCCTGGCACTTCTATTTGAAGATCTTTTCAAGAAATTCTGCTTCGACGTCAAGATGAACATTGACAAGGTGCTGAACAAGCGTAACCGAGCCGAAGCTTTTGACGCCTGGAATATTATGAGGATGCACAGCAATCACATCACGCAGGGAATGAACCGTGCTATTTCGACTGGAAACTGGAGCCTGAAGCGTTTCCGTATGGAACGTGCTGGTGTCACCCACGTACTCAGTAGGTTGAGTTACATAGCCGCGCTGGGTATGATGACTCGCATTAGCAGTCAGTTCGAAAAGACTCGGAAGGTCTCCGGTCCTAGAGCGTTGCAGCCGTCACAGTTCGGCATGCTTTGTCCGGCAGATACCCCAGAAGGAGAAGCATGTGGTTTGGTGAAGAACCTGGCGCTTATGACGCACGTCACAACTTTTGACGAAGAGGAACCGATAAGGAATCTGGTCTTCATGCTGGGTGCGGAAGATATTGAGACAGTTGGCGGGAGAGAGCTATACAGTCCTGGTTGTTACACGATATCGATTAACGGTACGCCAATGGCTCTGACCAGACGACCGAAATACTTTCTCGATTCGTTCCGGAGACTACGCCGCATGGGTCGGATATCCGAGTTCGTCAGTATATACATCAATCACCACCACACAGCAGTTCATATTGCCACAGACGATGGACGGATTTGCAGGCCCCTCATCATTGTCGAGAATGGCAAATCTCGAGTCAAAACGCATCATCTCGAGAAGCTGCGAGAAGGGAAAATGGCGTTTGATGATTTCCTTGCCCAAGGATTAGTTGAATACCTTGATGTGAATGAGGAGAACGATTCATACATTGCCGTCTACGAGAGAGATATCAGGGACACGACTTCTCACCTCGAAATCGAACCGTTCACTGTCCTCGGAGCGGTGGCCGGTCTCATTCCTTACCCCCATCACAATCAGTCGCCGCGTAACACGTACCAATGTGCTATGGGTAAACAAGCCATCGGTGCTATCGCGTCGAATCAATTTCTTCGTATCGATTCCATTCTTTATCTCATGGTATACCCACAGAAACCTATGGTCAAGTCCCGCACCATCGAGCTTGTCAAGTATGACCAACTGCCAGCTGGCCAAAATGCTACTGTTGCGGTTATGAGTTACTCGGGATATGATATTGAGGATGCCCTAGTCCTGAATAAGGGCTCTGTTGACCGCGGCTTCGGGCGATGCCAGGTATTCCGGAAATACCTTACGACCCTCAAGAGTTATCCGAACGGTACAAAAGACAGACTCAGCCCGCCAACATATGAGAACAACGCTCCCATTCGAAAACACGCACTTCTTGAAAGTGACGGTCTGGCTGCTGTCGGTGAAGAGGTCAGCGCGGGCGAGGTCTACATCAACAAGGCCACCCCCGACCAGTCATCCACGTCCGGGCTCACTGGTTCGGAAGTCGGCCAACCCGTCGCGTATTTATCCACGCCGATGACTTACAAGCTTCCAGACCCTGCGTACATTGATAAAGTCATGCTCTCTGCGACAGAAGGAGAAAGTGAACTTATCAAGGTGCTAACACGACAGACCCGTCGCCCAGAGGTCGGAGACAAATTCTCTTCACGACACGGACAAAAGGGTGTCGTTGGGATCATCGCTGACCAAGCGGACATGCCATTTTCCGACAGAGGTATCTGTCCGGACATCATCATGAACCCCCATGGTTTCCCGTCCCGCATGACAGTCGGCAAGATGCTCGAGCTTGTCGCGGGAAAAGCGGGCGTTCTATCTGGTCAGCACGGCTACGGCACCTGTTTCGGCGGCAGTCCTGTCCAGGAAATGTCCCAGATCCTCATTGACCACGGCTTCTCTTATGGTGGGAAGGATTACCTCACCTCCGGCATCACAGGCGAACCGCTGCCGTACTACGTCTTCATGGGCCCTATCTACTACCAGAAACTAAAGCACATGGTCCAGGACAAGATGCATTCCCGCGCGCGTGGACCCCGTGCCATCCTCACCCGTCAGCCGACCGAGGGTCGTTCCCGCGACGGTGGTCTCCGTCTCGGTGAAATGGAACGTGACTGTCTCATCGCCTACGGAACCAGCCAGCTTCTCCTCGAACGGCTGATGATCTCTTCAGACCGGCATGAGATCGACGTCTGCGAGAAGTGCGGGTTCATGGGCTACCTCAACTGGTGTCAGCGTTGCAAGACCTCTCGCACGGTGGTCAAAATGGTCATCCCCTACGCCGCTAAATTGCTCATCCAGGAACTGATGAGTATGAATGTTACGGCGAGATTGAAGCTTGAGGACGAGTTCCCCGATCCGAGGGAGGAAGAAGAAAACGAAAAGATGACGAAACCAAGGTGAAAAAAAATTGATTGATGAATGGATGAATTCAATCCAATTGCCTTCTTTGTTTTGTATGATGGATTATGCCATGTTTTTCTTCTGGAATAGATCTAACGATGAAACCCATTCCTCGCATTTTCATGATCGATCGAGTTCACTTTTACAATAAAACAAAAGCCAGCGTATGATTATCTATCTGGGAGAAAATTTGCGGGCGGCGCTGGAGACCTCGTTTCCTTTTTCTTAACCACCTGTATAAAGTGTGCATAGCGTTGCGATTATGTTTATTACTTACTACATTGGTTTTCATCGGGCTGTATATCATTCTCCGCAATGAGAAATCATATTGAAGCATTGCATTAGCAGAAGTCTCTTTTCTTTTTCTTTAAAAGTAACTCCATAGTTCTACAGAAAGTACTGATCAGACATATCGGGAGAGGAACAAATCCACCAGGCCTAAAGCTCAAGGACATGTGAGGTAAATGCAACACTCTGGTACTCCCTGAACTGCAGACACTCCAACCAGATCTCTTTGGCATAATTCTCTGCGTCTTCCAGCAGGAAGGGGAAACCATCTTTCCTGTTCAACACACGGTCAATCAGGTAAGGTGGGAACTTCTTCACTTCGTCATAATGCTTCGGCCCCAAATCCTGCATCTCCTGCGTCCAGTCTACCCTTTGCGGCGGGACATTGGCGGTCGAGATGATGCGGATGTTGGGATCGACGAGATATGTGGCTAGCAGTCGCAGCACACCTGGTTTGGTCTTATCCTTCAGATGGACGGGGTCCAGGCGGGTGTGCACTGTGCTGGGCCACTGAATCACTCGTCCAGGACGGAAGTTGATACGGCCGATTTCTTGGACGGCCGCGCTTCCCGCTTCGAGCCCGTAGATCTGCTTAAGCCAGACCCAGTCGTCGATCTCATGTTGCACTTCGGAGAGGGATGCTGTTTCGGACATTTGGCGGAATGACAAGTAGACGTCTTCAATGTTCTGGCCTTCAAGATACAAGACTGACGACGCGCAGATATGCTCATTCTACGGCTTGCATTAGATATGGAAATAGAATATGAAGAGAGAGAAGAGAAAAAAAAAAAAAGACTCACCAATTGTCCTTCTATATGCCATGGACGCTCATAAACCGGGTCCTCGGGTGTCAACCGGATCTCAAGTAAGCTGAAGAATGCCTGCAGCCCCGTCTTTCCATAATCTTTATTAAGTTGAACCCCTTCCTCAATGCGCACTGGTTCGGATAGGTCCATGGGCAAATTATACATCATGGAAAGAGGAACTGCCCAGGGCCTGAAGTCATCGGCATCAGGTTGAATTGCCTTGTAATGCTCACTTCGCCAATTATTCAACCTCTCCGCAAACTCATTTTCCGACTCGCCTTCACGGTATTGAGGCTTAGTGTTCATCGCCTCCTGTGGAACTGGGCGATACTCGACTTTATGGTATTCGATCCTAGCCCGCGAATGGAGCATGTCTTTTAGTGGTGTTAAGGTGGTATTCCACACAGGTACCAGTTCGTTGAAAATCTCCGCCATTATCTCGTACATCTCCCGGAATTTTTCTGGGTGCAAATTGTTAATGTAACTGACAATGTGCCATTTTCCGTCCGGTCCCAGCTGTAGGTCGCTGGGGAGCAGTTGGAAATTAGTGCTGTAAGGCTTGACTTTAAGGTCAGCGCGAGAAGCTACTTTCCAAACCATATCTTCCCGGGTGATCCCTGTCTCCTGTGGAAGGTCAAGAATTTCACCAGCCCCGATGGAGGAAAGGGCATCATCTATCGAAAGGAGCCTGTCAGGCAGGATGCGACTCTTCCCATAAACTAGTGGGTTCAATCCTAGAGGAATGAGATTTCGTTCGTGGCCATTGGTGCGTGGGATAATTTCCACTCGATGCAGAGGCCCCGGTTCAAGGTCTGCCGTAGCACGCCGCACGCGTTCGATAAGTGCTGGAGGAACGGCAGAGTCGGACTTTGAGATATCACCATTACGCAAAGTAACTGATTTTTGAAGCCTGTACATCATTGCTTTGTATCTCAACTCGTCAATGATCCATTTGGCCATCTTGGGTGTTATGTCAAAACCACTTTCCAAGGCATCTTTCTTCCATTTCTCAGCCGTTTGAGGGTCATCAATCTAAGGATATAGACAGAGATTAGTTGCAGATACTGTAACTGCTTTGAATTACTAAAAGGAGCCTCCCGCCTTATACAGGAGGCTTCATAGTATCGACAGCATACATACCTTTTCCCACCAATTTGGTATATCTGTGAGGGTTTCCATAAAGTTTATCATATTGATCTCACGAATGGTTAGAAGAGGTTGGCTGGGGATAGAATTAGTAAACCGAGAGAGCCGTTGGAAGGGTATCATTGTTAGACCTACTCAGCATATCCCTTCTGGATATCGCGGTCGTCCAATGCAGTCGGAAACAGGCTGCGCTTCAGAACACCGTAGACATTGCTCTGGAATGGCGCAAAGTCCAGTGGTAGCTGATACCCAGGGAGATGCAACGGGTCCTGTTGTTCATCTGGGAACTTTCGAAAGGCTTCTGTCCTTGGGGCAGACTGAAACATCGTGGCATCTATTTAGACACAACTTTATCATCAATATATCGTACGAAATTCGAAAAATCTCGTGGGCGAACGAATTATAGACTGAAAATGATATCTCCACAGACAAGGAGAGAGCGTATTCCCACTGCCTAACTGGAGGAAGATGTGTAAGACCATAGATAGGAACGATGCTTCTTTAATTATTATTTTATTTATCGGATCCAACACGGTATCATCTGTGGAACCGGTGGAACAGGATGCATTCAGACGTGCAGTGGGAATGATGCAGAGCTGTCGTAGAGCTTCCAGGATCGGGATAATTTTCCAAGGGAACAGTGCCGGGGGTCCCATGGCCTTTCGTTTTGCCCCCGAAGGCTTTGATATGAAAGGGAGACTCGGCTCTGTTCTGCAGTTCGATCAAAGCTGACACATTACGACCAGCTCAAAGAGCATGGGTGAAAGCCGAACCGGTGTATATTATCTTTCCCGCGGACAGCAAAATCCGAATAGAAATGGGCACTTCCCTAGGGAATCCCGGGGGATGTCCAGCATCCTTTCTGTCTGGTAACATAGGTAGACGGGACTCTGTTCCGGTGCGTTGAGATCAGACAATGAAGTCATCATTGCGAAGCGATGAAGAGAGGCCAAGGAGGCCGATGCTGAACCCAGCTCCCAAGAATTCTGATGAAATGGGGCAAGCTCTTTCCAATGACGTCCTTGTGCCGTGAGAGAGCATGCAGAGTGCAAGTGACACTGCTTCTTACATCTTTACTTCAGTCCCTCAGGCGGAACTGTGGTAGGAATGCACCGTCGAGAATCCTTCAATGCGCCTGCTCAGCGCCGTGTATTTTCACTGCATCTTTAACAATCATCTGCGCGTCCTCTCTGGACTTGAGAAAACGGCCCTTCCCATTCTTCCCCTGCCCCCTTCTTGTCTGGGGACCGCGTCTAGTATGCCGATATGCCTTTTATCAGTTCGCCACGATGACCTCCCTCTCCTTCGCCTGTATCTCTAGGAATGTCTTCACAATGCTCCAGTAACGTACCGGATGTGCCCTCATGTGTTCAACGTGTCGCGTTCCCAGAAACATTTCCTTCTGCACAATCCATCCCTTCGACTCTGCGTCGGCAGCGTGGCTCTCCACGTCTCTCCAGTCTATCAGTTCATCTGCATCGGAGTATAGGTAGCACCTTCTCAATCCGCTGTTCGAGTCCGGTGCGCGTATTAGCCGACTGTCGTTGAGTACTGTACGGGCATGAGTGACCGCATCAGGCATACGAGTCAGTTTCCGAAGCAGCCAGCCACTAATCAAAATAACGTAAAGAAAGACCTTCCCTAATAATCGCCAGAGCCATAGTCTGGGTAGCACAAACGAGAAGGCCTTGACGGATGGATTGAGGGCTAGCGTGCCCGGTGCGCTATCAATGATCATCGACGAAATACATAGCGGCTCGCCTGTAACTCCTCGGTACGTTTCCAGCAGATAAGCCGTCGCGGATGCGCCTCCGTTGGAGAACATATGCAGGAATACCGGCGCATCGGCTTTTGGAGAAGCAGTACGGATTGCCTGCACGGCTGGAGCAACGCGAAATCGCTGCGCCCAGGCCATGCCACGCACCAGGAAGTCACTGCTTGAGGTCCTGATGAAGATGATTGTCGCTGACGGCGCCAGTCGCGCGTATTCAGCGACGTACTTGACGAGAGTGCGCGGAGGGGCGTTCATCCAGAAGGCGATGACAATCGTCTTAGGGTAGAGGCGCCCATCATGGCTGGACTGCGAGGAGGGCTGTCGGAGATATACGCATGAAGAAAGTCGCACAAAAGGCGCGAGAGGATCCTCGCCAGTTGTCTTTCCAGCCATAGAAGAAGCCGAAACGGAGGAGCCGATGAGGCTAATCAGCCCCTTGAACAAGCGCTCGAAACACGCGGAATTCTGGGAAAGCCTGCAAGCGACAACCTCTTAATAAGATACTCAGAGCAATTATTCTATCCTCATAAAGGGAAGCTCAGGAGGAGAGAAGAGAGGCTTGCTGACCGTTCGCGATAGACGGCATATTTCCTCGGTTTCACAAGCGAACAAGTGAAGCCTTTTTTGTACCGACAGCCGAAAGAACGGGATTGCTATCTGGAATGAAGCAGATGCCATCTGATATTAATATTGGTGCCTGTTGGGGCGCGCAGTAAGACGCTCATCGTCTGAAGTCGTACAGTGTGTGTGTGTGTGTGGACGAAGAAACGCTCACCCTGGATGTGACCGAGTATCGAGGTCATATGGAGCACTGCCATAAAGAACTACATACATCATAATGGACCGTGTGCAGTCAAGCCTACCGCTTCCTGAGGCCTACTCGGTGATTAAATGAAGGCTAAAGCAAAACACCCCGTAGCTAACCTATAACTCCCCTGCCTAACGCCTCGGTGCTTATGAACAGGACCTTCCCAGTCTTATTGCCTATTCGAGAAGACGACCATCGCATGATAATTAGCAGATTCGACATTGGAACCATCGCTGGAATCAGCGTGAGACAGAGCCTCCCAGATCTTTCTTCTTTCCTCGTAGGGTCTGACCAGCTCCCTGAAATCGAGGCTTTTCGTCCTCCTCAATTACCCTTCCACTCTCATCTCGTTTCTTCACAGGCTTGATCGCGTAACCAAAAAATAGCTGATTGGGCGGTAGGCGTAGAGGCTGAGGCCCATTCGTTTTCCGAGATGGAGGAGGATGCAGGGGATTGGTGGTCGCACCTGGAACGGGCGTCGAAGGCTGAGGGGTGGGAGCTTTACTGTCTTTCTTTGCATTCAAACGGCGACCCCCAGAGAGGAAATTAGATGATACTGCCTTGGCACCTTTAGTTGCGTCTGTTGATTCCGGTGCAATGGCCGCGTAATTGATCGCCTGGGCCATCGTGCCATGAGGATGGAGCAGACCCCCAGCAGGAACCTTTGCACCAGCCGCACTAAGGGGCGTGGTAGCACCGCTTGATCGGAGTGACTCTTCATATCCCACAGGCGGTGCGAAGTCAACCTCCAAATCTGTTTCAAGAACGGAAATGGCGTTCTTGTCATTAGCAGGCTTTGTTTCCAGCACGGCCATCTCGTATACCTGATCGTTGTATGCGAAGGTAAAAACGTCACCCTTGGTGAGACAGGAGAAATTGCGGAAGACATTTTCCAGCACAGCTTTGGGATCACTGATGTCAAGGAAAGATGTTGACTGAGGTTGAATCTTAATGAACTGACCGGGGGGAAGATCGGTCGATTTGATCTGAACAAGATCACCGGGTTCAAGTAGTAGTGTTTGCATAAGCTAGCATGTACAGACTAATTAGTACCAAGTATCACAACCCAAAAGATGAATAAGAGAAGGGGTTTAAGTCAAGGCAATAGCCCACCTACCCAGAAAGGCAAATATATCTTCCCTTCCTCAGCAATAAACTCCAGCACGCCAGCATGGGTCATCCTTTGCCTTGCACCATTGTGAAGCTCGAAGAGCATAGGATACGTAATGTGCAATCGAGTCAACTTGTCCAGAGCGCTGGGAGGCATGATAACCTTGCCGCCATGATTCACATTCTCTCGATCAGGACCGGGCATCATAGCAACGGGGTAGCATCGATAGTATTCGTCGAAGCGGCGAGCAGCGCCTCTATGGCGGAAGAGGGAAGCCGAGCTTAGCACTCCCTCCATGGGATCATCTTCCCAGTACCCGGGATGAAACTAAAATGGCGAATTGAGAATGAGCAAGACGGTTAACAGAAGAGGCATATATCACTTCGGGTTGAGCTCACCATTGTGGTGTGTGTTCGGATGTTGCTATTCTCTCAAGTTGAAGAATCCACATATATTTATAAGATTCGGAGGAAGACAAAACGGGTGACGGCTTGAGGGATCCCAGAGTTCTTTTGAGGGATGACGTGAAGCTCCCAGACTTGCAGCGGAGAAGGTAAAGGACTTACGAAGTCGCTGAAGTCCTTATCGCGGAGAAAGTGACGCAACGCCACGATTTTCCGAGCCGACTGTAGACAAGTTTGAAGACAGCTTTCAACTCGCGCTCTCTGCACCAGCCAACAAGCAATATCCTAATTATATCCAGCAGTCCTCTGCTCGATTAATCACGGCCATGTCCGCGTATCTCGCGCGCCCCAAGCGCGCAGGCGAAGACTTCGCCCGCACCCACCACCACGACGATGACAACCCCAGCGGACCCTCGTCGCACAAGAAACCCCGTTTTGACCTTCGGAACCCATCGGCACTTGCCCCTGATGCACTAGAAGAAGATCCAGTCTTAGATGCTGATGAGATCGGTCGTCGCGGGCAACAGGTTCGCCGCAAAGCCGTTAACCTAGACGGCTATGAATCCGACAGCGACGTTGAAGCGTTCTCCGCGAGAGTTGAGGCTAAAGCGAAACGGAGCCGGGCCAAACACGATGCAGACGATGATGACATGTTTGCAGAACTACAGGAAGATTTTGGTGCTGAGGAAATTGACGCCGATGAAGCGCTGCGAAAGAATAAGAAAACAGTCCGTTTCTTGCGGAACGATGAAATCGAGGGACAAGTAGCTTCTTCAACGGGCGGACGGACACTACGCGCAGATTTTACGAAAAGCGATGGCCAAGTGAACGTGGAAGAGCCTGAGAGCGATAGTGACATTGCAGACGAAGAGCGTGCGAGGGTTGGCACGGGGATGGATGCTGAGCTCGGCGCAGGGGGCAAGAAAAAGCATGCACCCTTGCTAGACGCATTCAACATGCGCGCAGAACAGGAAGAGGGGCAATTCGATGACCAAGGAAATTACATCCGTAAAGCGGTGGATCCAGACGCCGTCTACGATTCATGGCTGGAAGGGGTCTCGAAGAAGGATATCAGACAGGCGAAGGAGGCAGCAGAAAAACGGGAAAGGGAAAGAAAATTAAAGGATCGGATGAATGACGATATATTGACAGCAGATCTACTGAAGACTCTCATCATCCATCTACAACGAGGCGAGACAGCCCTGGAGGCCCTTGCCAGGCTCGGCAAGGGTCTACACAGGAAGCCAAAGTGGCAGACAAAGCAACGGAATAAGAACCGACCATCACAAAAGAATGGGGCCGAAGACGTGGAAATGACAGAGGATGATCCCAATGAAATTGCTAAAAGACAAGCCATTGAAGCCGTAACTGGCGCAGCAGATCTTCTCTTGGGCAGAGGAGAGAACGACATCTACGATACTGAACGGGAGCTACTCACCAGACAATACCGTCATGAAACAGGCGAAGAATGGGTTGATCGTCCTTTAGAATCTTCGGAAAATCACCCAGATGCTAGCGAGGAGCCTACAATGTGGGAGTATCGTTGGTCTGATGCTCGAGATGGTGGGAACGTCCACGGGCCATATGACAGCGCGATGATGAAGTCGTGGAATGATGCTGGATATTTTGGACAAGGTGTCGAATTCAGACGGGCGGGCGACACTGGGGAATGGAGCAGCGTGGCTAATTTTGCATAGAGAAAGCCAGTTGACAGCGTCTGTTGTACAATTTCTACCCCCGATACTCAATGGTATGAAAAGCGAATACCAAGATATAGGATTTCGTGGATTTACCTTAATGTATTATTTCAAAATCGAGTTCTAAAAGTCAATTACCCATATGGTTCTGAACAAGCGCCAGCCCTATCATACATCATGCAGTGGTAGAAATCCATAAAAGAAACACGGAACGAAAATACCCCAGCTTTTTCTCGCACAATCGGAAAGGTCGAATTAATGTCTATAGCTAGGCGACTAGGATATCTCCATAGCGTCGCCATTGGCGGCGGGCGCAGCAAAAGATACAGCACCTTCGTTGCCAATGAAGCGATCCTCGTGTGCTTTGACGAATTTGGAGCTTCGAATTGGATCGTAGAACAACCTATAGCTGCGCTGGACGTCATCTATACTTATTTCTTTAGCCTTCCGTTTCTGGCTAAGAAGGTAAGAGGTTGTGATGAGATTGCTGGCGTAGCGAAGGCCGGACTCCTGTCCAACCTTGGTAAGGAGAGCCAGGGCGTCCGGTGACAGATCAACCTCTTCTTCCTGCGCTCGAATGGCCAGAATCTGACCAATTTCATCAGCAGAATATGGTTGCGTGCTCACGATGACAACGCGGTCGAGGAAGTCAAGGGGTAGGCCGTGTGGAGAGGTGTATGTTGTCCCACGAATTCGTGCTTGACCGCGGTTGCTAGCCACGATGACGATCGGTGCTAGTTCTGCCTCCAGTGCGCGGTTGATATATGAAAAACATTCGATGTCAAGCATGTGAACCTCATCAATGAACAGAACGCCCGGGATTATTTCTGCCTTGCCCTCCTCCTTCCATTCTGCCACTTTCGTGTTAATCTGATCCCGGACCTCGCTCCTGACCTCACCCGTATCACCCGAAAAGAGGGCCAGGAAACCCTGCGACCGGGAGTTGATAATGTCGATTTCATGAAGGCTGACGGTGTGTACAATTTCTTTTCGGACCTGCAGTTCACCCTCCGGGCACTGGACGAATTTGGTATCGGCTCCCATCGCATCGTAATCACGAGAACGCGCGTAAGAACGACCCAGTTTGGTAATTTTACCTGAAGATTTATCGATCGAGATAACATCTCCAGCCATTACCCGTTCCTTGGTCATCGAATCGATCATCTTGGTCCCCATGTCATAGATCGTCTCCATATCGGTAGTTTTAATCGTGAGCTTTCCTTGTTTGTTACCCTGCAATAGTGAGCATGGCAAACGTCACATACAAGGCGATACCAAAACAAAGGGGATAACGCCGTATGCTTACTCCTGTAACGCTTCGGTCGATTTGAATCTCGACGACTTCACCTTCAATAATCTCACTCTCCTCCTTAATCCGAACACCGATCGACTTCCGAAATGCCTGTGTAAGGGCTTCCGTCTTGGACATCTCCATTGAGAAGATCTCCGATGCAGCAAGCATCGTAAAAGGAACGTCGGAACCAAGCGACTGCGCCATGCCCATTGCGATGGCGGTTTTCCCTGTGCTTGGGGGCCCTGCTATCAACACGGCACGACCTGCAATCTTCCCCTCTTTCACCATCTGTAGAATCACAGCTGCGGCTTTTCGCGCCTTTTCCTGACCCACAAGACCCTGTGAGGATGGCCTAGGCTGGAGAGAGTCCGCATCGACACCAAGGCCCCGGATATGCGAATGGGCGGCGATGAGATTCAACCCGCGGAGCTCTTTGGTCTCCGCGACTGTAGAAATTGGCTGTTTTCAGAAGTTAGCGCAAGAAGAATTTTAAGAGATCGGAGACATACAGCGTCCATGGCAACGTCCTAGTGGAATCGTAAGTTCGTTAGACAGCGAGAGTTCAGGATCTGGCCGAAAGAGAGAGAGAGAGAAAGCAACGCGCGGGCAGAAAGACGTCCTCCTCACCGCTGCGTTCACCGCTGGCAGAATGGGCCCTACTTTGATCGACAAACAAACGCCTCCCTAGTCTCCCCTCGACAAAATCATTTACGCATGAAGAACGGCGCTGGCAGCTGTCGCGCGCGTCTGTTCTTTTTTGTCATTTAACTCCATTTCTTCCCAATTGAGTTGACTGGGGCTTACACTCTCGACTTGGGGAACTCGATAGAGGATCCATGTCCCGTCTGCAGCAGGAAGATCTCCAGTCTCCTTTACAATACGCCAATAGCTCCATCGTTCTGATAATGAGAATATTGGAAGATTGAGTTTCCTCTCTCCCGGCAGTCGAAGAACATGGATCCTGCCGTTCCAAGACCTCCGGAGGCAAACGCTCCTTCGCGCGATCCACGCCTCGCAAGCCGACCAGGCCGACCTCCTCTCGTTGGGAGAGACTCTCACAGTCTGCCTAACGAACCGCAAAATTATCACGAGGCATCGGGTGACCTTCTTGTGCGAGGAATCAGCGACCTTGTCCAAGAGTGTATAATTGCAGCGAACTACCGCAACGAAAAGGAACGGCTACAAAATAGAATAGAGAAAACAGATGGATTATTGAGAAGAGCCAAGGCACACTCAAATTTTCCTTCTATTGGGACATTCTTTCAGCAGGCCAGGAATGAAGAGGAGGTTGAGGCCACGCGCCTTGATGAGACCATGAAAGACCGCTCGTCGGCTCTCCATCAGCTTGAAAACAGTCTAAAGTCTCTATTTGGCTCTTTGTTTCAGCGCTGTTCTAGGGCGGAGGAAGAGGTTGCCAGACTAAGAACCGAATTTGATGGAAAGAATAGTCGGCTGCGAGCCGAGTTGAGTGCGGAGAACGAAAGACTACGAACCGAGCTTTCCAATCGGCAGAGCCAAATAGAAGACCAACAGTCTCGCCTTAATAGATTACAAGGTGAACTGGTCATAATTCGTTCAGTTGCTCAGAAAACACAAACTGATAGCTTGGATGTTAAACGCGACATTGAGAAGTTACATGATACCAATCGCAGCCATCAAGAGTCAGCCGAGAGGACAACAGGTTTGCAGAACCGAGTTGTGAGGTTGGAAAAGTTAACAGCAGATCATTCCAAGGCTATCAGCGCCTTATCAGTACAATCGAAAGACCTCGAGGGCCGCATGGAAAAGTTGAATTTCACATCAATATCCACTCTATCCAACCAAGTGATGCCTCAGAAATGGCTGGAAGAGAGAATAGAAAGGCCAACATCCAAAATGGAACAGCGCATCTCATCGCCCTTCGATCGTCAAAGCTCGACAGATCAGCCCACGCAATCAAAACAGCTTGAAGATCGAATACAGAGACCTGCTCCTGGGAAGGACATGGAATGCTCATCGCAGCGCTACTTGCAAGCAGAAATTGATCAGAAAATTTCATCACTTAGGGGTGAAATATCAGAGCTGTTGGCTTTTCAGAAATCATGCTCTGAACGGCTTCTTCGAATGGACAATACCATTGTTAAATATGAGGGGAAGCTTGAATTACTCGGTGGCATGGAGGCTAAGATAGTCAATTTGGAAAAGGCATCGATGGAGAAGATCGGGGCATTCGACAGTCGCTTAACGACGCTGGATAACAAGTATGAATCTGGCCTTAGCAGTTTTTCAAAAACAGTGGCGAAGAAAAGCGACGGTTCTGAATTTGAACTTCGAGTCAAGGATGTTGAATCACGATTGCAGAGAGTCGAACAAGTCGCCCTTCATTACCGTGAGTTGGATGCCAAGATCAAAGAACTTTCTACCCAGTTGAGCAGATTATGTGATATGCAAGCCATGAAAGACGATCTTCAGTTTTCCACTGTTGAAGAGGTGAAGCAATCATTGACCACGCGGATGGGGCAAGTTGCGGAGCAATGTGCTGCCTTGAAGAATGGCCTCGATCACGTCTCAACAGAATACAACCGCATCTCAAAAGAGGTGAAGAGCCTTGCATGTGCCGACCCCCTCGCGTTTGAGCGTTCAATTGAGAATCAGTCGCAATCCATTCAAAGATTGGGGCATGTCGTTGAAACAGTTCGAATGGGGCTGCATTCGTTGGAAATGCGTTATAATGGTCTGTCAACGGAACCAATTTTGAAAAACATGGTTGCAGCCATGCAGGAAATGTATCCCTCTGCGGGTGCGTTAGTCAATCAAGTTACGGCTCTGAGAACGCAAGTGAATAATCTAGCCCTCCCTGATCTTAGGGCGAGGCTTAATATGATATCAGATGACTGGAATCGCCTAAATCAGTCCCTTGCGGCTGTATGGGAGAAGGTTAACCAGCAAACTCAGTGGCCTGCCCAGCAGTTCAAGGAGCTGCAGAGCAACGTAGTCAGCATTGACCAAAAACTAAGTTCACATGTCTTGTCAATGGAGCAGCAAGCGGAATTAAAGCAGGAGGCAGACAAAGTGCTAATGCAGAGCCTGAATGAGGAGCGAAACCGGCTTGACGGTCAGGTGGGATTATTGAGCAGCGAAATGAAAAGCCTGGCTGGCCAAGTCTCGGAATTGAAATCTGCTAAGGAGATCGACTCGCAGGAAGCCAAACACTACACAAAATCTATTCGTGACCGTCTGGAGAAGGTTGAAGAGGTATTGAAGGAAAGTAAAAAATGGGATGAGGGCTCCTCTTCAGCACGTCCCTATCCCGGTAAAAGAACAGGAAGAGCAGCCAAACTGTCCTGCTCCGCTAGTCCACCACCTAAGACGGAACCAAGCGCCTCAGAGGCAGAGCTCGACCCTGAGCCGAATTCTCACCCTTCCGAAGAGTTGGCGAGGGAACAGCGCATGGCAGTGGAGGCCAACGCGGCTGTTGCTGTACGCAATCATAAGAAAAAGAAGAGAAAGCGATCTTCAGCAGCAGGCATAGAACATTTATGGGGGTTGTCAGAAGATGAAATGTCGACGTCAGGTGGTAGTAATACCCCGTCCGCGTCACAGAAGGGAAACCACCCTGCAGTCGCTGATAAAGATGTCAATGCCGGATCGTATGGTTCTCGAGGGAAGATTAAACCCAAAAAGAAGAAGAAATGCGAGTTTCATGTGGGTGAACCCATTACCATCGACTAGGTGGAAACCTATGGGATATACATCTTCGCTTCTCTTCCTGGGTACATCTTATCTCAGCAGTCCCCCACAGATGCCATGCATCATTCATTGCCCGACTGGGTTGACAGGCAGCAACGACAACTTTTCGATTTAGATACTATGGTATCTGTTATAGTGACATCGGGCTTAATACCCTAATCACTTTTTGATGCGTCCAGTGATTTCAGATTTGACAAAGAGTCTAAAGGTTAGCAACCAGTACCCTATCTTCATGATATGCAACTTTTTTGCTAACTATTAATCCTTTGCTAGATCCTGAAACTGGCACACTGAAAATTTAGTGAAGACGATATGGAACTCGTCACAAGGTTGTCATCGCATGCCACTCGGTTCCTCCATGTCCGAACATGATGGCTACCTGTCTGCCAAGATTATACTGAGTTGGCATTTTAGAAATGCTCCTAAGGGTTCTGGAAGGACTCTAGAACCCCCATTGGATTGAAAACCCACTTTTGGTTACCAAAAATAGCCATTTATGACGCCATGCTGCATGGGTGCATCTATGATTGTCCAGTTGGCGGTTGCCATTTCAATATGCTATATTATCCGTGCATATATTCTCACACCCTGCAGAGAATCCCAAGGCAAGGCATAGTGCTGCTATCTACATTTTTGTCAATAAGTTGTATAAGAACCGACATACTCCTATTTCTGTATCTATTTCTATCAGGGCTTAGGAGCCAGCCCTAACAGACCGTATATAAGATAGGGTTCCGGCCCAGCATTGAGGTCTTTTTGATAATAGCATAAATACATTTCCCTAGAACATTCGCAACAGCTTATGCTTTTGACCTTAGGCAGCGATTTCCTATGCACATTTGAGCGTACATTGTGGACGTACAGTCCTAGGAATGCAAGTAGACCCCGAGACATGTATCCTTGGTTGCCATAACATAGAATTAAGACTTGGTTCGGACTAAACAGGCCGAAGCCAGCGTATTGCTTATGGCATACCCATATCCTCCTCCGTCCCGTTGTCCTGGATCTCGTGAGTATCATCCGCTTTCGCTTTCTCTTCAGTTGCTCATGGAAAGCCACAGTATACTCATCCCAGTATACTCATCCGGGTCCTATACTAAGACCCTGGTTTTCATCTTCTTCCAGCGTCCGATGCACCAGTTGTTCCATCTCATCTTTCCCTTCGGATCCAGCAAGTCAAGTCTCTCTTTCCACGCTCCCTCTGAGCTCTCAGTTGATCCAAAAGCCATGGGTCAATCTTCTGCCAGTAAACTTTATCGAAGGCAAAGCTGTGCAGCACTGCATATATGATCCAGAAACCCCTACTCTCCCAGCTCTGCTGCACAGGACCGGAGAGCTGCTGGTGCTTTTTCAACCGGCCCTGCTGGATGACCGTATCTTCACCATCCTTTATTGCCTTGAGGAACGTCTTCAAGCGACAATCAAAGTTCTTCTCGATTTGCATGGTCGCGTCGCAAGATAGATGGAAGAATGCAGTATTTGGGAGGAGGCCGGAAAGGACCAGGGCTTTTATTACATGATTCCTTTCTCACCCTCAGCAGTTGGTAGGTATCTAGATCTTCATATTGTATTTGTAAATCAGTGGTTTATATTCTTGTTTCTATTTCTATTGCAGTATTGTACGACTTTCTATAAGGCTGGCGTTATAGTATAGGATCAGGAAACCTCTTTCAAGAAGCCAACAACCGCTAAGAAAACAAAGTGTCAACCAGGTAATCCATAAAATTAGAATAAAAGTGAGAAAGGGGACATGGCCTACCTTGCCGGAAAGCCTCTGGATTCTCCGAAGTCACCCAATGGCCCGACTTGACATCGGCAATCTTCGAGTTGGGAAAGAACTTCTTGATTGCAGGAATCGTGTCATCACTGACATATTTACTATTTGTGCCGCGAATAAACAGGGTAGGGCCTAGGTATGTCACTTCACCTGGTTCATGCCAGGGGAAATCAGCCATGGCATCGAGGGAACGGCTCAAAATGGACAGAGGGATTCGCCATGTCAGTGTATGAGATTCTGGAGAGCGGATCATGTTCGTTAGAAGGAACTGTCGTATCGGCAGTGACTATCATTTTCGGTTAATTATATGTCATAGTCCATGAGATGGAGGACCATGAGCTGGGGAAAATGACCCAAACATACTTCTTCGTAGTTGCTGAGAATCTTATCTGCATCAGAAGACTTGGTCACCTTCAGCCTGTCGACCTCTTCCATGCCCCGAACGTATTTCGGGAAATCACTCCTCAACGGAGCGTTGACAGGAGCATTGTCAATAGGAATAAGCGCAGAAACCAAATCCGGTGACTGGAGAGCTACCACCATAGCTGTTTTGGCACCCCTGGTAGTTTTGACTTGTTACTTATTTTTTGCCCCTTCTTCCCCCTTGGGATAAATGAAAACATCTCAATGTCTTCTGGGCGGCAATTGCTATGGCGTACATTGAATGTCCCATTAAGACACACTTTCCTAGCTTCTTGTCATGGATGAATTTCTGCACATCATTGGCCATCACGGTATAGTTATGTTCGGGAGCATGGAATGAATGGCCATGATTTCGGAGGTCCTGTACGCAGCATTCCTGTTAGATGGCAAAAACAAAACCCTGCTTCTACCAGGATACAATGATAATAATATGGATTTTGTTCCTACATACCAACGTGTAGATCTGGCATTTCAAATCACGTGCCAAAACTCTAGAGTCCACAATCAGGAGATGTTCATAGCGAGTGAGTTCATCTGCAATAGGTCTGGCGGAAACATACCTGCTGATGCTCCTGTTGTTGGACTTGGATCCAAATAGCCCATGTAGAAAGATAATTGGGTTTCGCGAAACCTGGTCACCCTCAGGTCCCCATACTTGGTAGGATAGTTCTGATCGGAGGGCGCGGGTTGTTGAGAAAAGCCGGATGCGGTTACCGGATACGGTCTTCAAGGCGCTCCTAGCAGAAAACATGGTGAAGGAGGGATGGTATTATCTGCTTTGCTATACCATCTGGGATCTTTGGGGAGAGACGCGTTCTGGCAAAAGCTCCTGTGTTTCGTGATGCAATGGACATGTTGCTTACTAAACAATGATATCTCGTGAATACGAACAGTGCACGTGCCGTAAATTACGTCTATCTACTCCTTACTTTCCCAATCAGGCAAGATCATATGTAGTATTATGCCTTGCTTTACATGCAGTGTCGGTCCTGTTGATGAATGAAGACATTGCAATCATTACCAGATGAATAAATTCATTCTATGCACATATGGAACAACATGACGATGCAGGAAGCTGCATATGCGAGGATTGTACACGGACAGAAACAAGCAGGGACATTGCATCTCGGGTATCAATATGCTGCGCGCTAATTCTAATCAAACAAGCCACCGAAATGCAATTGGAGAAAAATAATAATAAAAGACATAGTAGGAGAATGGAGCAGCCGTGGTTGAGGAATGAAGTATGTGGATAGAGACCAAAGGGAAGAGGTGTGGAGAGAGCGTGAGCAAAGTAAACCAAAATATGAAAATGGTGCTGATGACCATGAAATAAAGAATGAAATCTCTGAATCCAAGGGGGCAGTCCTTTGACCAAGACTGCTTATGTGCGTGTCTCTGAAGATCTGCTGTCAGTGGCTATTTCAACCATGCTCTCCACCATCTTTCCGATGTTCTGGTATAGTGCATTCACAGCCGATTCGACACCCTTGAGAGACAGCCTGAAGTTCTGGTTCTGGATGGCCGGGTTCCCCGCCAGTTCATTCATTTGTTGACTGAATGTTGCGGACGCTGATTTGAAAGCGTTGTCAATAGCAGTCCTCATTTCAGGCACCGCTTGGCAATCCTTCTCTACCGGTTCCGACTCGCGATGTGGAAACAATGAGTTATTATTTCCCTGGGTAATGGGCACAGGTGCGGGTTCTTCCACGGCGGTTTCCATTTTATGATGATCTGGCCCTTCGTCTTTGGGCGAAACTGGGGCCGGTCGGTCAATGTGGGAGGTGGTATCGGGCCCTGATGGTTCTCCTTCACGAGAACACCCTTTCCGCATATTCCGTTGTAGGGCATCGCAAACTTCCTGGACGGTCAAGGGCCGCCGAGGCGGAGGTCGTTGACGGTATGGGTTATTGGGAGGGAAGTAATTTTCTGGTCGGCGAGGAGATCGAGATCGAGATCGAGATCGAGACTGAAAGCGAGAGCGAGGAACAGACGGGTATTCGTTATTATTATTATTATTATTAGGCGCAGACAGTCTCTCCATATTATGCGGCAATAGCATCGCTTCCTCCGGAAAAGGCACATTGTCCACCCAATCTTGGACCCGTTTCACGAGATGCCTACGCCGCGCCTCATGTTCGAGCCTCAGCTTCTCCTTGTAAGTCATCGCCTGTTCATTACTCCCCAGCTCTTTCTCCCGCTGCAAAGCCTCCCACCTGGAGTCGGATTCCTCGATCCAGTTATCTACCTCCTCGGCGACATCCTGATCGATGTCATAATACGGCGGCGGTAGTCCCCTATCCAAGGCAGCACGGAATGTCTTCCTCTTGGTCACGTAGGTTGAGATCCGTCGACGACACGACTGCCATGAGTAGACCCTCCCGCATTCCCGCAGTAGCACATCAGCAATCTCGATCCAGAACGACTTGGGATGGTCCGACACGTTGTAATTGCTCATATGGCGCTTGCATATTCGAACCAGACACAGCTCTTCCTCCGGTCGAAGTCGTAGTCCGCGACACCCCGGTTCATGCTGCTGTTCACATTCGTAGACCTTGTATTCGTTCGGACGCATAGTTTGATCGGGTGTGAGTAATTGATGAGGCGGGTGTGTTTCCGGCCCCTTTCTTTCGATGCTAGTCATAGTCCAGTCTGCCATGACGGCCTGAGCCGAATGGTGTACGGCTGTTATCCTGGCTATGTTGTCTGGCTGTTGTAGAACAGACAATTCAATCCAGAGAACTGTCTGGCGACGTGGATAAAAATGTGGCAGGCAATTTGGCCTCCCCCCTCCATTTCTTCCCGCTTCTTTTCGCCTCTTTTTATCCCTTTTTTTGCCCACCGCGGGTTTCCGCGTCGCGTGCTCATCACGTGAGTGGCACAGATCCTAGTCAATAAAAAAAAAAAAACCCCAATCGAACGCAAATTCCTCGTCAGAATCACTAATCTCGGGAGATCTGGGTCTCTGGTCTTTCTTAATCATCAATGGCTCTGGAGTCGTTATCTTTGTCCCACTAACTCTAGGAGCCACTGCTTGGTTGCCGATCCGCTTAGGGTTTGCGAAAGCAGTGGAGATTCTGAGAGAACAGCCAGAAAAAGGGACATATCATTTCAATGGTAATGGTTCAATGAAGCAAATTTCCCAATTCAGTCCTGACTAGACAGTAATATTGTGCTCTGTACCCACAGTGATGCTATTCAGTACGTATTCTGTAGTCGACCACAACATGCGCAATCCCCCCAACACATTCCCAAGTTCAAACAACAGTATCAAACCCCCCACTGACAAAAAACCTCTCTTCCATCCCTCAGCAACATCTAAGCAAACTCCAAATCACCAGAAAGGTCGTATTCGGGAACTGTATCATTAGCCGTGGTACTAAAAACGCGCTCGTGGAATTCTCTCTCTCCACCATTGAAGTCATCCCAGGCCCTCTTCGCTCCAGCAGTAGCGGTCTCCTGCTTCAGAAAAAGTGCATTATCATGAAACTGATTCTTTTCCAATTTCAACTTTACGGAGGCATTCAGATCCTCTTTGATCTGCCGTTCAGCGGCCTCATCTTTGATATTGTTTAATTCGCCGTCCTCGTCATCATCGTCGAGAGTTATTGCATTCTGAATGCTGGATCCAAGACCACTTGCACCCATCTTGGCTTTCTTAGTGGGTGTAGTAGTAGGTGAGACATCCGGCTGAGTGACGGTTTTACTAGATCTGCCCGTTGATCCGGTGTTTCCACTTCTGATACCTATACGTGGAGTGCGAGGCGTGCCCTGCGCTGAGTTTCGACCACGTGGAATCTCGACACCGTTTGCCTCCGCTTCGCGGCAGAGATCTTCTGCGAGTCGTCTGTAGTGTCTGAGTTGTCCCTTGATAGCATCGTAAGTAGCATCCTGTCCGAAGTAGACAGCGATGGCATTGTACTGGATCTTTTGTCCCCGTCAGTCTTGAAGGGGAAGGGATGTTAATTTTTCTTAAAGACATACTTTCAGACTTGGGTGTGCTGCTATAAAGGCACCGAAAAGCCGGTCTGTCGAACCTGCAGTCCTCCAGTTCACCATTTTGACGAGATAGATGAGGGAACCTAGGCTACGATGAAGGTTTTGCTAAGAACGAGGATGGCGGAGAGGAATTTGTATCTGAAAGTATTTATCGAGGTAAGAACAGAATGAGTAGATGTCTTGTGGCGGTTAGCAAGACGATCTTGACTTCTGACAAAAGCGATCATGAATTTACTTACTCTCAGGACTAGATGGGGAGATTCGAGGATTTGTTCTGGTAGTAGGATGAAAATTAGAGATAGATTTCATGGTTTTATGGACATCTGGGGGGGGAAAGTAACAAACTTCCTGTCGAGACTTTGAAAAGATGGCATTCACCGTCAAGCCTTCACTGTCTATACCATACGTCTGTTTGACCGCGTAGGCACATTTCTTGGCATGCTTGCCAGACAGTGTGAAGAGAGTAATGTAGAAGAGGAAATAAGAGTTCAGTGCTTGATCAAGAAGCTGTTTGATGGCGATGCGGATGAGTTTCTGGGGCATAGGAAGATATGTGACAGTGAGAGAGTTGTTATCTAGGCTGCAAGAGTCCCTTGGTGGTTGCTATGGAGGACTCCAGACATTATTAGGACCTCTCTGAGATTCCGGAATTGCCCTTCATAATTTGCTTTACTGTTCTCATTCTGCGGGTGTTATCATCTATTTTCTCAGTCTTTGCTAAAATGGACGGGAAATGTGTAGATGCTTCATTTGAGTCTTCTATCCTAGACAGTGTTGCGATCCAATCTCCCTAGAAACTAGTAATACCAGTCCTATCCTGCATAATCCCTGAATAGATTGCTCTCAAAACCACCTGTAAATCAGAGCGGCAGCAGAGATGAGCCCATTGCTAATCTGTTGCCGACACAAATCAAACAACCACAATATTAGACTCATACTTGACTTCAACGAGCGAATCATCCGGCACATACTCACTGCCCCCGCTCTCATCACCATCCACCTCATTTTCCTCACCACTGTCAACTACATACTGACTAACCATACCAGGAGCAGGAGCAGGTCGGCTCCGACTACGCTTCACAGGAGTGGCATCATCCACACCGGCGAGGTCCAGGGTACTTCCCGCGAGGACAGACTCGGAGGTGGGGATTTTGGTAGGAGTGTTGAGGTCTATAGTTAAGTAATCCTCATTCCCATCTTGGACCCCTCTCTTTCGTTTGGTCGCTGAAGAGCCGGGTGTGGCCGCTGTCCTCTGTCCAGGCTTGCGGGGGGTAGACATCGCGCTGGAGGACTTTTTGGACACGGAGAAATTACCACCCCCACGCTCGCGAGCAGACTGGCGAATCCTCACGAGACGTTCAGTAATGGCGCGGGGAGTGGGTTTCTCTTTTGCAGTGAAGTCTGGAAAAGAGGGTCAGTTTGGGTTATTTCTTGCGTAAAGGAAGGGTTGATGACGATAGATAGGAGGCCGTGTAAGTACTTACCCCATGCTGCAGCAACTTTCTTCGTATCGACTGAGAGCTCATGAGTTTCTAAGATCTTCAAGAGAAGCTGTTGATGTTACAGTTGTCAGCTTGAAAGATTTCTGAGGGAAAGGTGAAAGGGCAGGGGGGTGAACTGCGGGCTGTAGGCAGTGGATAGACTGCACGACAGAGGATTGAAGTGGAAATGCAAGGAGGAAAGTACATACAAGCTGATCATTTTCAGGTGTCCATTTCACAGGCATTTTGGATTCTGCTTGCTCTTGTTCTTTAGAAGATTTAGTGTCTTGTGATACGAGAGTTAGAGAGGGGAGGATAATACCTTGTAGCTTAAGGCTGGTGAGGAGAGAAAGAGAGAGAGAGAAAGAGAAGAAGAGGGTATGAGAGGAAGAGAGAGGGAAAGATATCTGTCTCCAAGACAACTGATTCTGTCTTTTCTTCAGTAAAGACTGACCTGACCGTCTGTGGAGCACTCCGTTGGTGATGGCAAGTGAAGTGAATGCAACATTGCAGCCCCCTCCAGCTGCTGGCAGGCCCACGGATCAAATCTCTCAAAGGCTTAGTAGATTGACGAGTATCGGGTACCTTCATCCCAGGAGATAGTAGTGCCACTGGATACCCCAGGGGGACTTCATGGAAAGCTGTCTCGCTCTCAGGATGGCTCTATGTAAGCATGGTGCAGGGCACTGCTGTAGATATTACAGATGAGAAACACGCTGCTTAACCTCGGGCTTCATTAAAGCCCTCTATAAGAGTACACATCGTGGCAAATATCTGTCTGTTCTGGCAAAGACAAGAAACGAATATCGCAGCACTAATGCGGTAGAGAATAATAAGACACCTGTCTCGAGAAGGAGAACAGCGCAGTGCATGACAGACCAAAGTTCCTACATCTCACAAGCCATCCCCAACTATTTATGACCATGGCCGTCCTCATTGCCATTTTCCTCCTTTATCTTCACTTTCTTCAGTAACCCGCTTTCCTGATTGACGACCCGTTTGTCCTTCTTGCGCTTAGAAGGGACGGGTGAAGTAGAAGTCGTTCCGTCCGGGTCGTCACTCTTCGCTTTACCCTTCAGTCTGCGGATCCGATTCTGAACCGCACATCCACTGCAATCTAGTCATGGTACGTGTAAGCGAGCATGATCAACTCAAGGGAAGGCAAATATAGGCTGCTAGCATTGCTAGCTTTGGGAAGCGACATACCATCACCCATGTATTTCGCGATCGCATCAAAATCGAGCTTTGGTTTTGCAGTATTAAGGATAGCAGCAAGCAGCTAATGTGAGTGGAATAAACTAGGAATCAGCCAGATGTACAAAACTTCCATCGAGGTTGAAGCTGAATGGGCGTTATCTCACCTTGGCGTCCGCCTGGTCATTCCAAACCATAGGCATTTTCGCGGTATTGGTAGAATATTGGCATTTGATGTTCTTGCCAGTCTAGGAGAGAGCCAAGATGCTGTCAGAAGCAAGTGAGGAGAGGTGTTTTCAGTGAGAGAAGAGGTCGAAGAGAGAAGAGCCCGAGAAATAAAGAGAGAGACTGAGGGAGAGCAGAGGAGGGAGGAGAAGGAGGTCTGAGGAGAAGTGAAGGAAGATGCCAGAGTCAGGCGTGGCAATGCTGCATCCCATTCACTGCCTGCCCGGTCCTCAGGTATCAATAGCACAGTTGGATGGCTTTGAAAACAGATTCCAGATGGAGATTCTCATGTAATGGCAACATGATGCTGCTCAGTATGGAAAGCATGACCTCGAAACACTTTTGGGAAATGAAAAGAGAGCAGATGCAACGCCAGAATGTAATTATTTCAGCAGCTTTCCTTTGTCATCAATCAATAAAAAATATCGTAAATGGAGGGCCCCGGCCCTTTCACAACTCTGAAGCGCAGAATCCCGTCGCATCAATGACCCATGTAATCCACTGCATCCACTGCGGATTCAGGTGTTGGCAGATTACACGAAGGACTCTCTCCCCCCAATCTCCCATCCACCAGTGGTCCCTCAAGTTGTACATGATGACCGTGTAATGCGCGAGGATAACCAACGCAAATGGCTGACGCTCCTCCACCAGGTCCAGGAATTGGACTGGGATTCGGTGAATCCACCGAAAAGCGATGGCCATGGCCTCGCCGCCCTTGGAAAGGTTTTCCAGCGAATCTCCCAGGTGCCTGATGGTCTCCTCGTAGATGGCCGTCTCATGCTGCGGTTCCGATCCGCCTAGAGCGGCATTCTGTCTCCGCAACATCAGAATAGCGAGTCGAGACATATCGGGCATTTTGGGATGCACTTCAATACTCTCGATCAGCGGCCTCAATCGGCTGTCTGCATCTGATGCCAGACCACACTTAACCCCGGTGATCCAGTTACGAGTGAGGAGAAAGCTCTCGCAGAGGTCATCCAAAGCATCTTCGTCATAGAAGGGTTTCACGAGGTGATACGCAAATTCAAAGATCATCATGATAGAGTTGAAGGCAAATACAGCGACATTGTTAGAGATGTCGATGGTCTTGATACGCTGGAGAGAAGTCACGGCCTGAGACCGCTGCGCCTTCGCACTCTTTCGATATCTCTGTCGCCTCTTCCCGCTGCCAGCCAGCACTGCAAGATGTAGGGAGGTTAAAGCGAACATAGCATGCTTCAGGTACAAATGCTGCAGGGACTCATGGGGCACCACAGTTTGCCAGAACTGCTGCACAGTGCTCCTGGGACAGAATAAGCGGTAGGTGGAGCTGCACCACTGCGTCATGAGCTCCTGGTCCGACCGACTCAGCTTGTCGAAGGACCGGCCCAGTGTGAAGGATGGTGATTCAAGGGAGGAGTTGTAGGAAGAGCTATCGTGGGAGAAGTACGAAGACAGAGACGACGAGGGGCTCACGGATGAGCTAGATGAGCGCGAATGAGAAGACATGCTGCCGGGAGACTGCATCAGAAACCGAATGCCAAAATAGCATTGATGGTGAATGTCGTCGACGGTGGTGAAGCTTTTTATTAAAGCAAGTCGGGGTGTGGAGGAACGGTTACGGTCGTGGGCCATGCCACGGATAATTATATCCATATCAGATCTTATAGGTTCTACATAAGTTATAGCATCCTGGCAGCCATCGTCCCACAGCAAGTCTCAGCAGGGATCGTATTGAAAGGAGGATGAACGGAAAGGGGGCCGATTGAGAACCAGGACAGCAGCCCCCAAGTCGACCGTCGCATGGACCAGCTGCGGTCTATTATCCGTAACAAGAAATGCACCCAGGATAACACGTACAAATGCAGCCAGCAGGCGACAGCCGCATGTAGCATCTGCAATCGCGGATTTCTGGGTGCGTTCGGGCAGATTGGGAACGGGGATTGGCCCTCAAAGCCCCGCATGCAGGCTTCGGGAATTCAGACGGCAAATAGAAGGGGCCATGGACGAAGTGACAGAAAGAAGTACGGTTGGTATTCAGTCTGCGGTTTTGCTCATGGCGGCTGATGACAAAAAGACACGCTGTTGGCATGGAAAGGGAGCGTGAGAAGGTCCCGATGGACAAGATGTCCATTTGCCTTTTTGGGTAAAAGCGGATGCATTAGCGCGTTGGTCTGTCGCAGCCCTAGTTTTAGTTGCGCGACGCCCAACATCTGCGCCGCCAGTTTCGCAGATTCAGTTATCGGGAAAAAAACTTTTCGTACCTCCTTTCTTCCAGATCAAGCTACCGTCATGTCATACCCGCAGCCAGGCCCCGGACCAACTTCCACTCCCAGTAACTGCCCCGATAGATTTGGGGGGACTAGGGACAAACGGCCTCCTGAACCCTGAGAGCAATATTAATCAGGTCAGACCATTAAACCAGGCAGGCAGACTCGCAGGGATATTCGCCCACAGATTATGATGTGATATGATCATTATCATTAATGCGTTAATGTCAAGATGTCGATGCTTATTTGCATTTGAAACTTCGCCTACATGTTATGTCACCGTCCTGCAGCGTATTGTTTATATTTTTTTATCTCGGTGGCTAAAATGTCACCGGCAATTCTGTTAAGAATAGGAGGCTTTTCCGACAGAAATAGTAAAATACTAATATGTAGTCTACAGCCAAGCCGCTAGGCTCTTGATCTCTCAATCTTTCGCTCCACCAGGCGCCCTGGAAACAGAGAAGCTTCCAAACTGGTGAAATGCTGGCGGGGTCCAACTTGGGGCGAAGTCTAATGCACCGACAAGCATGTTCCGTTAATAGTCCCTTTGTTTGACAGGTATCAAGCAGAATTTCTGTTGGGCCATTGCTGATTCCGATTGGACTGGTCTCTTCACTTTCTCGATTCGGCTGATTTGATTCTTTCCGGAGGTCATAGTGGATGCATCCATGGCGACTCCGCCACGCCCACGGGATGTCGGCAGATCAGCTGGTTGCAGAGGCGAATTTCTTCGATGGAATAGATAGATATATGCTATTCCAGAATTTCATACGTCTTCAGTCCCGACTTCCAGACTGGATGGGGAGGCAAGCGACTCGGTCTTGCGGAGGTCCAAACGTTTAGTTACCAATTGACTACGTGGGACAGATTCTCGACTCGCTTTTTCTAGTGCCTGTGTTTCTACTTTGCTCGATCCGAGGAGAAACCCCCCACACTGCCCTATACTCTGTTATGGAAAAAGGTCCATAATAATATGGGGCATCTCCAAAAAGATGTAGATGGATATCCATGCGTGGGTAGGAGCAGACTTAGGGCAGTGGGCCGAGTTTCCGAATTGGGAAAACGGTTGGCCATGCAGAATCATAAGTTCACAACACCAACTCATCCATTACGTCTGGGTCTTTTCTAGCACGGGAGTTGATTCATAGACTTTGCCGTTCAGTAAAGTGATGGCCCTCATATCGACGTGGACGATGATCTATCCTGCCGCACTTCTAGATCCATGGCGAGTGGCACTGTGTCCTACTACTGGCGGGATACGGTGAGAGGAAGTCTGTCTTTGCCTGAAGAGGGTAGCTGTTGCGATCCTGTGAGTCATCGCAGAATCATGAGAACACTGTCTTTCCGTCTTCATCAATGAAGACAGATTTCACTGGTTATTTTTAAGTTCTCGTCTGCTCAACGGCTGTGGAGCGTGCCGAAAATGGATAGAGACCAATTCCCCCAGTAGTTCTTTGTAATTTCTTTCGGATTCCATAATATCCAGCTATTTTCTTCGAGGCCATTCCTAATCATGACATCCTGCTCTCGAGATCGATAAACTAGGCCTTGTACGGCGGGTAACAGGGGCCATAGCACAACTAGACTCCAAACTATTTCCTAAAGTCCCTTTAAAATAACGGTTGGCTTTCCGAATATGGGAAACGCTGTCTCCCGTATTTATGCGTACTAGGGCTATATTCGCAGCAGTCCGATAGCACCAGGCTCAATATGGACGTTAGAACATACAGGAATACCAAGTAACCGGAGCCCCGAGCGGAGAGACAACCAAACTTGTCGAATTTCACTTTAGACGCGAAAATATATCCTGGTTGCCCGAGAATTACCATGAAAACGCCATATAGTTTGCACCCATGCGGATTCGGAACCGCGGCGATCCCATAAATCTTGGATTTTCAAGTAGCTCGGGTTTGCTACGATAATAGGAAAAAGATGGATTCCATTTCTGCGTAAGCGCTGAAAGCCCGTTGAGCCTTTGCCGTAAAGGAGGATCAGCACGCGGTTCTAAACAGCGTTCTCCTGAATACCATTCTAAACGAGGAATGACACGCATTCTTCATGTACCTTTGATGATCCAAATCTAGAAATTGCCTGGTGTCCGTCAACTATTCAGCGAGGACTACCACAAAATAATCTTGTATAACACGGCCTGGGATAGGAAACCCGCAGGTATACACTCCTCAGGGTTGGAGACAGTTGAATATTTAATGCAGATGCAGAGAGATGGAGCTGTCCAGTTAAGGTTTAGCCCGTCATGTGAACACTAGACCGAATACGGATATCGTATGCCTGAGGTTTCAACAACTTCTCAACTTCTCAAGTCAACAACTTGTATTGTCCTCAACTGTTCCTATCTCTCACTGCTCTCACTTCATCTCAGTTGGGAATTGGACCTTAGAATGGATTCGAGTACCTCTCAAATACGAAGTCCTAGTCGGTTCCATGGGAGACGAACTCGCCAAAGGGCTAAACGGGCCTGCGAGACCTGCAAGGTCCGCAAACGAAAGTGTGATGGCAAAGACCCCTGTGGCTTCTGTCTCCGCTATGAATATAACTGTGCTTACAGTGCGAATCCGCGCAAGAGACCCACTCATCCGGAGACTACTATTTCATCGTCGTATGTTCCTAGACTGTCAGTGCCTCAGGTGAAAAGTGACGCTTTAAACCAAGAGCACATGGAGGCAAACTCCGGGATGACCTTCCCCCAGGTTTTGGCCATGAAATTCAATCCCGGTGCGGCCCCGAAAGTTCATGGCTTCAGTTGGAACTTAGGTCTTCGGGATGAGCCTACCCAGCCATACACCAATATTACTCGCCTGATTACCCAACATGACATGGAAGCCCTTGCAAACATTTATTTTGAACAGGTACATCCTTTGTATGCCTTCCTGGACCCGGATATGTTTAGAAACAAGATTGTCACTAGATGGCAGGCTTTGGATGCAGCAGACAGTTACGACCCAGTTCTGTGCGGTGTAGCTGCTTTGGGGTCGCTATATTCGCGCAATGGCGGTCATGAGCGAGAGCCAGAATTGGTTCAGACAGCAAAGGAGATTCTGGAGATGGCCAGTACCATGAGGAAACCTCTTTTGCATCACGCAACTGCCTGGCTGTTGCGGACCATCTACCTTCGAAGTACTAACTCGCCCCATTCATCTTGGATGGCTAGCTGCATCACCATGCACATCATGGAAGCGACTGGTATTCATCAGGATCTAGTATCTCTGGTCTACTCCGACACCGCAGATATCAGTGTGAACGAAGAAATCCAACGGAGGCTCTTTTGGGTTGCCACCGTTCTCAATGCGTGGATATCAAATGAATATGGCCGTTCCCGTGTTGTCATACGAGGGGTATCCTGCAAACCTCCATCGCCCCGGGAAGGGGACTTTACAGCGGATCTAGTACAGCTCTATCGAATCTCAGAACTGCTGGATCCAGACCAATCGAATGAAGCATCTGACTTGGAGGACTCCCTTACACGCGTGGAGAGCTTCAAATTCTCTCACGACGCGCTGATTCTCTCCCAGAGCAATCTAGCACTCACCATTTACCGACGTCTGCGGCATGCCTTGCCGAATGTATCTAGCGAGGTCGTCGACCGTATCATTCGACTCGGTAATCTTGGGCTTGAGGCCGCGGTGCGGATGGCCGAGGCACGTTGCCCTTGGTGGCATGTTGCAAATGTCCCGTTTCAATTCATCTGCATCCTACTGGCAATTGATACGAGAGAGTCTTTGTCGCACGTGGGCCATGCGATGCGTTCCTTCAAGATCATACCCCAGTACTTCAATACATATACCATCTATAAGGCAGTGGAAACGGCAGAATCTCTGATTCGCCTATCTCAGATGAAGAAGGAACGAGACTTAGATCTCCTCAGAGATGGGCTACAGGACCAGGGAATCGGGTTGACCGAACCAGCAGACCTGACATTGACTAACCAATCTTTCAATGATGATCCGGCATTGGCACTTCTCGGTGATACCACAACACAAGGTAATCTAGATTGGGATTGGGATGCCTTTTTGAACGCAGAAATTCCAGTCGTGGATGATGTTTGGCAAAGAAATAGACGCTGATTTGGCATAATGGTCTTTCTAAGTAGCATACGAGGGCCGCTCAGCATGCGAAATGTACACGGCACAGCTGACCTTCATATTCCAGCTTATTATCCAGCAACTCCAATCTAGACATAGGCGTCGGTTAGCAATTTAACATTGCCTTCCCTAAGCAGTCCCTCATACACTAGTATCCCAGACGGAGTAAGGCGGGTATTGCGGTCGAGCGGGCTTTTACATACCGCAACGAGCACGAAGCTCTTGTATAAAATTCCAGTTCAGAAGCTAAGTTCCCTTTTGTGAGTATAATTATCTCTCAGTGGACATCTACTTCAAGCCATTGTTACTTCAATTACCAATTCCTACCAATTCCTGAAATGCAGTCCCTCCTTCAATACCGTCGTCTTCGAGAGGATCTTGAGCGGACCATCAAGTTACACGGTATCGATGATGCTGCTGGTCACTCTTACCCTCAGCCGACTGACAATATTCTCGAGGACGTTGGAAATACTCTTTTTCAGCAGCAGATCGAATCCAGCGAGTCCGCGTTAGAGAAAGTTTCCTCTGCTCCCCAGGGTCGGCGTCCATCTCCTTTCCAGTTTGGCGATCCTGTTCTGGTTCTTCACGATGGACAAAGGGCTACCATCCCTGGAGTCAGGGTTCGTCGTGGCTTAGCCTCATGTGGGACTAATGATACAAATGCCGTCTTCGTTGTTGGGTTTGACAGAGACCACGACCAGTTTAACCCTAAGAACTGGACACTCGGACGTAAATGGATGACGCTCGGAATTGTTGGAACAACTGGGTTTCTTGTCGGATGGGCGTCATCGATTGACTCTGCTGTGGTCAAACAAGGCCAAGATGCATTTGGAGTCAGTGAAATAACGGAGTCTCTTGCTACCTCTCTCTACCTGATCGCCTTCGGCTTTGGATCGCTCATCGCTGCGCCATTCTCGGAGATAGTGGGACGCAACCCTGTCTACCTGGTATCATTATCGGTGCTTATGGTTTTCATCATGGCGTCAGGCCTAGCACCTAACATCGGTGCTCAGCTTGCCTTTCGCTTCATTGCTGGCATCTTCGGGTGCACGCCCTTGACAACATTCGGTGGTAGCATGTCCGACCTCTTTAGCTGGCTCGAACGTACATATGCCTTCCCCGTTTGTTCCTCGCTTTCCTTTCTGGGGCCATTTCTCGCACCGATGGTGGGCGCTTTTATCGGCCAAAGCTCCGCAATCAGCTGGCGATGGAGTGAATGGACATCTCTGATCCTCGGAGGTTTAATAACAGGGACTATCTTTCTATTCGTACCTGAAACATACGGGCCGGTTCTCCTCCAGTGGAAAGCTAGCCATCTCCGCAAGATTACAGGCGACTCTCGCTTCGTCGCCGAGATCGAACTCCGCCAGACATCCTTACCCGTCCGGCTATTGCACAACTGTTCCCGTCCATTCCGTCTCTTTTTCGGCGAGATAATGGTCATGCTTTTCACCATGTATCTTGTTGTGCTGTACATCGTCCTCTTCGGGTTCTTGACAGGATATGATTTCATTTTTGGGAAGACATACGGCTTCTCACAGGGAGCCGTCGGATTGGCCTTCATCGGCATGAATGTCGGATTCGTGATCGCCTTTGCCATCACACCCTACGTCTACCTGAAATACAAACGCGGGCTTGAGAGCGCCACCGCTGCTGGAAAAAAGATGCTTCCACCGGAGGAAAGACTTTGGTACGCCATGTACGGCGCGCCGTGGCTCCCCATCTCGCTATTCTGGATGGGTTGGACCAGTTACGCATCTGTCTCGTACTGGTCGAGTCTTGTGGCATCTGTCGCATTCGGGTTCTCGGTCCAGGGGATCTTCATCTCGAGTTATCAGTACCTGATCGATACCTATGAGCTGTACGCTGCCAGCGCATTGGTTAGTGCGACGTTCATGAGGTATATTGCCGCCGGGGTGATGGTGGTGGTATCCATGCCCATGTATGGGAATCTGGGTGTGCATTGGACCCTGACACTTCTTGGGTGCATTTCGCTTCTGATGACGCCTGTGCCTTATGTGTTTTATAAATATGGACATGTGTTTCGAAAGTGGAGCAAGACCGCGGCAATTGGTAGTTTGGCTGTTGAAAGCAACGAATGAAGGTAATAATATAGTTCTCCCTATGTTTATAAAAAAGGCAGTTCGTCCACGATTCCACTGTGTAACCCCATATGGAGTACGATGCTCTTCTAGACGTTGGGCCCTTGGGCCATCACGGATGCCCAAGAATTAGTCACGACATGTCGATCCTGTTGCAAGCGTAGAACCACGGCGACTAGATATGATCAATCATCCGGAGTTTGCGGGAGTTTTCACCGACCTATTGGAGTGCCAGTTACGCAGGAATATTATATTGATCGTCCCGTTCGCGGTAAAGCCTTGAGTTTAAGCGGCGGCATCCACTGCAAGGGCTAAAAGGTGCAGCCACAGCGCTATGACGATATATTGCTCCTGGCGGTAGAAGCTCACTCGCTGGCTGGCTCACCGCAGCAAAAGAGAGCTCAGCCTGACTTGAAGATTGAAACCTGGAAACTGGAATTGTGGTAAACGCTGTGGATTGCCAAGGGCCAAATCAAAGGACGGCACGGTTACCAGGCGCGCGTACGCTGTACATTATATGTGGATAGGACGGTTTGACGAGAAGATCATTTATATATGCGCTGAACTTGGGGGCTGGAGACGGATTGTCGATTGCTGAGACGGAAGTTCGTATACAAGCACAGTCTGGTTGGGTGGATAGAGAGCTTCCTCTCCACTATGGGAGGTAGACATCGGTTGGAATGCCGATGGGCATTGCATGAGGGGCAGAAGGAGGGGTGGTTGTTCGGAAGAAGATAAATAAAGAGTGGAGACGAGGATTTGAGTCTGATTCTGAGTCTGAATCTGATTCCGGTTCTGATTCCTTTCAAAGGGTTCTGGAGAGACAGACCGAAGTTAGAATAGACCCGTGAGCGGTCCCTGAGTCTTCGACTTCGCCTTCGTCTTCTCCTCTTCAACCCCGCCCGACACACTCTCGCTCATCGACAACGGGATAACCAGGAATAAAGCAGACTGTTTAACCTGCAATTCGATACAGCAGGTCCAGGCAATTTCTATCCCGATTAAAACAGTCTGATTCCACCTTTCACCCGTCCTCCTGAGCCTCTCACGGCCGTGGCGGCCTTCTCCCACCCATCGCGATAGCCTGCGAATCGTCCATTCAACCATTGCGACCATCCTCATCCAGTTCTTTGCACCCCATTACAGTGTTGTAGTGGCTGGCCAGAGACCACTCTTTGGTCCTGGCATGATCCGTGGAAAGCTCAGCGAATCTCCCGCAACCTTGATCACCGGCGTCACGGCTCGCCCAGACAAGCCAGTCTCCGTCTGACTGCCTGGGAGCTTCAATCGATTGGGACGCCGTTGTCATCCTATATACGTCGGTATAATCGGCCTACAGCCGTAAAACTACTTCGCGTGCACGTTCAAAGTGAGAGAAGGAGCAGCTTGGTAGCGAAGGAACCTCCCCACCGGCGAAGCCTGCCAGGAGCTCCGATTACTACGTCGTAACTCGCGGTCACTTGGATTCGAAAACCTTGCGAATCTCCCGGCCTGCGTCTGCCACTTCCGCACATCCGATCGACTTCAAACAAAATTGCACGAGCCGACGAAGGCTTTGATTTATTCCTCCTTTTCTTTCTTTCTTTCTTTCGAAACTCTCTGTCGCGTGGTGATTCAATCCTCTTACGGCAGCTGGACATCCCTTGCCCTGCGCACTGGAAGTCCGATGCTCGAAGTGTGACGTCTCGATTTCGCTGCTTGTCGCATGCCGCATACCCCTCCTTTACGATTGTCCAAGACAGTGTCTTCCAAACCATAAGATATATAAAGCTGAGAACCCCGTCTCTTCCTCTGGTGTCGTCCTCGGTTCCTCCAACTCGCGAACCATGTACGCTCTCGAGCAAGAGAGGTCCCATCCCGTTCCGCCACCTCCTCCGCTCTCTATGGATCGCATCCCTCCTCCGTCTTCTGCGTATCCGACTCCAGGATCGGCCGGCCCGCTGCGCTCGTCGGACTACCTCGCTCCAGTTTCGACCATCCACGAAGGCCGCATTTGGTCATTACAAGTGGTTCAGCAGCCCATTCGGGCTCGCATGTGTGGGTTTGGCGACAAGGTTGGTACTGGCCATCAATGGGCTGTTATGTGTGTGTGTGTTTTTTTTTTTATGTTTTTTTTTTCTGACACTCATTTATAGGATCGCAGGCCCATTACCCCTCCTCCGTGTATCCGTTTGATCGTGAGAGATGCGCAGACCGAGAAAGAAATCGATATCAAGTAAGGCGCCCGGATCATTCCATGCCCTTCGGGAGACTAATACGTGAACTCTTTCCCTGCACAGTGAGATCGACACTTCGTTCTACGTCCTGACCGTCGACCTGTGGAATGCAGAAGGAACGTCGGAAGTGAATCTGGTTAAGCACTCGGCAACTTCTCCATCGATATCGACGGCGACGTCCTCGTCATATCCTCCTCCGCCGCAGAATTTCTCACCTACCTACCCGGCCTATGCACAATATGGCGCTGCTGGCCAGGCAGTGGCTTATCCCATGAATAGCTACTACGGGGGGAATGCTCAGCTGGCATATCCGAACCCATACACTGCAAGTCCCCAGGCGTCGTACTACCCACAGTACTATCCAAGTGGTGGCCACTTACCCCCGGCCAATCTCTCACCTGCAACTCCCGTACAACCCGTTGCCTCGGGAGGGATGTACACGCGGAACCTGATCGGGAGTCTCAGTGCCAGTGCATTCCGGCTGACGGATCCGGATAACAAGATCGGTGTTTGGTTTATCCTACAGGATTTGAGTGTACGGACAGAAGGCACCTTCCGGTACGTGATTTTGAGGCACTGCATCTTAGGGCTCTCGTGGTAGAACTAACAGAACGTAGCCTCAAGATGAATTTTGTCAACGTGGGAACCCATTCTCCCGATTCCGCCAACGGGGCGCCTGTGATCAATCACGGCTCGGCCCCCGTTCTCGCGTCCGTTTTCTCGGAGCCATTCCAAGTGTTCTCGGCCAAGAAGTTCCCGGGTGTCATCGAGAGTACACAGTTGAGCAAGTGCTTTGCTCTGCAAGGAATCAAGATTCCAATTCGAAAAGATGGTGTCAAGGGCTCGCGAGGACGAGCTGCTGACGCTGACGACGAAGGGGATGATTACGAGTAGAGTATTGGCAAGATGGCTGGACCAGACCATGCGAACATGGCATGGAATAATTAGAATGCCAGACGACGGCATAATGGGATATCCTTCTGTTTCTGTTGTTACGCATCTGGGTTAAGACGTCGGGGTTTCGGTTCCGGTTTGCGGTGTTGTTCTTCCTGGGCAGGGTACTGGTTTTTTAATTTCCGTCTGGAGTGGGCTGTATTGCTACTGGGTATGAGGCTGTTCTGTTCGTTCTGTCTTCTTTATTAATTGTTCTTCTCTGGCACTGTCTGTTTTTGCCCTGAGCAAGAAAGGACAGGCCCATTCTACCCTGCTATTCTCTGCGTTTGGTGTATTTGGAATTAGGTCTGGCCACTGTTCTGGCTACGACGCATATATAAAGAAAGAATCAGCACGACGCTCGCTATGTCTCTGGTTCAATATATGATTGTAGTAGGCGTCCATGAATCCCCGGCCTCAACGTCGGCCTCAACATCGAGTTGCATCAATTTCTTATCTACATCGGAAGCCTTCAATGCAACTGGCCTGACAGTCGCACGCCACGATGGCGCAAAGCACGCCATCCCTGCCCTTATTTCTGTTCTTTTTGCGAGTGAGACGCGGATCTCTTGTGCCGTTGATCTGTATCCTTACTTTCCCGGTATATCCCAGTAGTACGCTATATAAACACCAGTAACGCTCCAGCAGATCTGGCAGTTAAGGAAACAAGGAAACCTAGTCGTGACACAGTGATAATACTCAATGGCTCCCACAGATCCCCATAACCATACTACCAATGGAGCTGCTCCATCCCTGCGCATCGCCATCGTCGGCGGAGGACCAGCTGGTCTAGGCGCCGCCATTGCCCTCTCTTCCCTCTCATTGTCCAACCCTGCCGTCGACGTGCAGCTTACCATATACGAGAAAGCCAAGGTGCTGAGAGAGGTAGGAGCCGGTATTAACATCGGGTATAATGGCTGGCGGGTGCTGGAGTTGCTGGGTGCCGCGGACGGTGTCCGCGGGCATTTGCAGGTGGATGTTCATCATCGGTATGTTTTCCTTCCCAGACCCCAGGATTCATTGTCATGGCGCTTCTTTATTTATAATTCTTGCAAATTCCCCAGAAACGGCTTGAACGGGGAGATCATCAATTCGCGCTCCTCGGCCGAGTCTACTCTTCCCTTGAAGTACAGATCGAGACGTGTCCGGAGGACCAGGTTGCAGTCTGCCCTGCTCGCGCGGGTTCCGGAGGGTGTCATCCAGTTGAATAAGGAGCTTCTCTCTCTGGAGGATGTCAAGGACGGTGGCCTGAGACTCATCTTCAAGGATGGGACGGAGACGACGGCGGATCTAGTACTTGGGGGAGACGGGATTCGGTCTGTAAGATTTGTCTTTTTCCCCCCTTGTCCTGCTGCTTGTCCAGAGAGATGCTTATCTTTCTATTCTTTCGATAGGTAGTTAGAGAGGCTATCTTTCCAGCACACAGTATCAAGTTTACTGGTGAGTTTCGATCCTATTTCCTAGACACGATATCAATTGACACCTATGCAGGCACCACCATCTGGAGAACCCTCATTCCAACTTCATCGGTATCCCATCTACCGGACCTCTACCCGGCAATACAATGGTGGCATGGACCGTCTGGCCATTCGTATTTCTCTCTTGTGGATGATCCAGCTGAAGTCCCGGAGTCGGAGCAGATGTTTGAGATTGCAGCTCGGCATGTTGTCGATCCTGAAACGGACAAAGAGAGGAGGTTCAGCTGGGGTATTCCGGCCACGAAGGAACGGGTAGAGAAGCATTTTAGAGTAAGTATTATTAAAGAGAGAGAGAAAAAAAAGAATCACTGACACGCTGAAAGGAATATGACCCCCGCGTCCGTGAAGCTATAGCTCTGGTTCCAGAGGGGAACTGGAAAGAATTCGCTGCCTTTGCTGGGCCTAGACTGGAGAAACTCATTGCTTGGGACAAGGTGGTTCTGCTGGGTGATGCCAGTCATCCTCTCTCGGGTATTCTCATGCAAGCCGTTAAGACCGTCAGCATCGGGCTAATAACCGTGACTAGGAGCCTTTGGATCAGGAGCCGCCTTTGCTCTTGAGGATGGCTGGATTCTAGCTCGCGCGCTTGAATACGCGCATCGAAAGAATGACAATGGCAACTTGACTATCCCCAAAGCAGCCATTGCTGAGGCACTGTCGATCTTCGATGAGATTCGTTCTCCATACTATCTGCGAATGTGAGACATCGTGGATACACTGTTCCACATCCAAAGAATAGTTGAGCTGATCCTTATGGCATAGGTACGAATACCTCGACAACCATAAACGACAAGTGCAAGAAGCCAGGGCCCAGGCAGCTTCTCAGGACCTAGACCCCGTTTCGATATTCGAGAAGACTGCCCGGACCAGAATCGAGTCTTTCAATGTCGGGGATCAGTTGAATTGGATTTACCGGAATGACATCGAGACATGCTGGGACCAGCATGTGCAGGCTTGGGAGAAAGAGAAGAAGGCGACGACGACACAAACGACCACGGGCAAGAGAGATGACCGGATCGAAGTGGCTGAGATTGGGACTGCTGCTGTTGCTCCTGTTTGAGAGTGAAACAGTGATGTATATAGAAGGGGTTTGCAGTCAACTCCCACGCAGGGCGACGTTGATCCCTGGAATTTAACCGATGACTATGACGATATGTTGCAATTATAAATAATTATTAGCCTTGCGACGATGATGGTTTATTGCAATGACCCGTCGCCGGAGACCGATCGACATCCATGTCTCACTCCTATGGAAAGAATCAGATGGTTTCAACCCACCGACTGCTGGGTATTTAAGCAGACCCAATCCCCCTGAATGCTGTTCATTGAATGCTGTAACTTCATTCTGAGCAATTCCTATCATATTTGATCTATAGTCGCCATCATGAAGCTGTCTATCCTTTCCACTCTTGCTCTTCCCTTCCTGGCGGCCGCCGGTGGCCCATCGGGATACCAGATCTTGTCTTCTCGCTCGGCCTCTCCCGTCCACCTCCTGTCCATGAATGCCAATGGAGGAGCCTTCTACCTGGGAGGAAACACGTCGACTTACTGTCCTCCCCAGGTTGGCAGTTGCCCCCCGGGGACGCAGACTGTTCTCGCCCCAGGAGGTGCTGCATTGGTATGTATATTATCCTTGCACACTTGCGAAAAAGAGTCACAATCGTACTAACAAGATTGAATCCAGGACGTCACCGTACCCGGCGGCCAAGAGCTCTACATCTCCCCCACCGGGGCCCTGAGCTTCACCCAGCCTCACTCAGCCTATGTCCCCCCCGGTTCAGTGCTGGGTCCGTTCAGCATCGCTGCCCGCTCTGGTTCGACGCTGCCTCATTACTCGACCACCGCTTGGGGCGCGTCGGGGTTCATGGCTTGTCCCACGAAGGATCATCGGTGGCAGGTTTTCGTGGCTGCGCAGAATGTCACGGCTCCCTCGGGCAAGGTGGAGGATTGTCTTGGGTTTAGTGCTATTGCTGTCCCGTATAACGGGTCCATTCCTGCTTGGGAGTATGTTTAGATTCATTCGGGTTGGAGATTTGAATAAATACGGTGTACAGGAACCTACTGGGAAAGCAAGGTAATATGTAAAAGCCTAGTATAGGGTGCATGATAAGAATTGGGTATCATCAATTTTTATCGTGTTGCTGTTCTATCTCGTGTATAACAATAATAACAAAATAACACCTACGTTAATTTCTCCATATCCGGACTTTCTTATCTTTTCCGCCGCTCCCTACTTTTTGTCCGTCCGGACTCCAGTCCACGGCAAATACCTCGTCCTGGTGGCCGGGAAGGTCCATGCTCAGCTTGCCTGTGCGTACGTTCCACACTTTGAGCGTTGTGTCTTTCGATGATGATACAAGAAGACGCGAGTCTGCGGAGAAGCAGCATTGGTAGACAGCGCCGACGTGGCCGCGGAGGGTGGTGATGAACCTATGAAGACCAGGCGGGTTAGCTCTTGTTCTATCATGACGAGACCTATCCGACCGGTGTGGTGGATTACTTACTTGCCATCACGCCCATTCCATAGTTTCACGTGGTTGTCAAACCCTGCAGATGCGATGTAGGCCATATCCGGCGAGAAGGTAACATGGTTGACCTCTTTCTGGTGGCCAAGTAACCGGGCTATAGGCTTGTTGGAGCTCTCAGGATCCCACAGGAACATGGTAAAGTCGTCGCTTGCAGACACTAGCTTCTCCACAATCTTGTTGTTGATAGTTGCGGCCCGCTCAAATCGCTCGCGAGCAACTCGGACCTTATCTGTGTCGCTCAGCGGGACTTTCCCTGTGTGGTCATGGTAGGCTGTTCTGAGAGCAAAGTCCGTGGATAGAGCTAGGTGGTTCACGCGGTGTGCATGCGCTGATAGAGTCTGAATCAAGCTACCATCCTTGGGGTTCCAGATCTTGATTGTCTTGTCGTGAGATGCCGTGTAAACCCGTCCAGTTCCTCCCCAACGGACACAGGTGACTGAACCCTTGTGGCCGGTAAGAACGGTGTCAATCCTCTTTGACACTACGTCCCACACCCTGACCGTGGAATCCTTCGATGCAGAGGCTAGTCGCGGTCTCCCTGGTTCTTGTACATGGTATGGCTCCCACGCCAGACTTGTGATCCACTTCGCGTGGCCCTTTAGCGGGCCGCCGAGTGATTGTCCCTTTTTTGCATCCCACAGCCGTACAGTATTGTCCATACTCCCAGTCGCGATCATTGCGCCATTTGGCGAGTAGCTGACCGCTAGAACCCAGCTGGTATGTCCCTTGAGAGTGTGCATCGGGGTCCCCGTGTCACAGTCCCAGATTCTAGCGGTTGAATCACCGCTCCCAGAAACCATAGTGGACGAAGACACGGGAGAAAATGACGTCGCAAGAATAGCTTCGCCGTGTCCGGATATCGCGGCAGAGCATCGTGAAACGGCCTTGACTCGAAATACTGCCTGTGGAGTAAAGTAGAGGGGGATGGTATCTTCCGTGGTCTTCAGCCCTGGCTTAAGCAAGGAATGATAAACATCTGCCAGAATATCGACAGTCTGGTTATCTTTGTCGTTCGATTGGTAGGTAAATCTATACGGAACTCGGTCATCATCATCCTGCAGGGAAGGAAAAAGAAATAATCGATTAGTTCACTGTTTCTGCGTGTTGCGAATCCATGCTCCAATTGTCAAAACTGGAGACGCGAAAGCGTACCTACATTGCCTTGCAACGTGTTCAAAAGCGTCTCCAAGTTCTTGACTGTAGCATCGGCTACGGGCACTGACACAGCAGGCCCTGTTGCTGAGCCTGTTGCTTGGTCGAAGAACTGCACTCGGACGCTTCCTAAGTCATCCGGGATGCTCTCGATTGTTTGCTGTTGCTCAGCCTTTTCTGCAATCTCGCGCTTTTGGCGCTTGCTTGGTGGAGGGAAAAGAGTTGCCATGGTGGATTGGGATATGGAAGAACACCGGTTGTTTTTCCAGAATAACGTCTTCAATCCTTCAATCGTTCAACATTTCGTAGAGAAATTTTGACGATCGCGCTAAGCCCTATGTGGTAATTTACAGTAAACTCCGCCTTATCTCCGTCCTACCTCTTCGAATTGCTCTACTTTCTCTTTCCATCAATTGAACTCGCCAATTTCACTGACAGACTTGGCGATGGTCCATTGTCTTGTGCAGTTTAAAATGTCCTCGGTGTTTTCTGGGCGTACTTTCTACCGTGGAACAATAAACTCCTTTGAGTAACTGGCCTCCAGGCAGAGCGCTGCACCGCCAAGGACTAATAGACCAGCGACAACAGCTACAGGCATTGCATCTCGAGATATCATCTGCGCTATCCGTGAATCCTGCGCAGTCTCATGAACAGTAGGCCTCGCGTTTGTGAAACTCTCGACTTGCAGAGGCGGTCCTGTGTCAGATCTGCGACAGCCAGACCTATGTCAAAACTATCACCAAAATCGGAGTATTCGAGCCTACTGAAGTGCTTTTCATGAGCACAGCTAAAGGCTCCAAAATATTCTACATTGTTCAGGAGAATGTCCCTGAAACCACGTTCACTTTCGTCAACCGCAAATATTGGTCTGAAAGGGTGGGCCACGACTACGTGGATCAACTTGCTTTTCGGGAGAATGCAGAATCCATCAAAATGACACTGGGTGGGAATTAATTTGCCGCTTGTTGCTTTGCTGCGGTACGAATACCACTAAAATATGTTGCAATGGATGCATGGATTGACTCTTCTGAAGGTCCTGACATATGTCGAACTTGAACTGAATAGAATGTCTGCTCCTCAGTCTCTCCAGATCAAATCTGAGCCTTCCCAGGGATCAATGACGATTGAATTATTTACCATCGCTTCACTTGAATTGATTCAGAACCTTCAGAATGCTAAATCCAGGGACAGCCTGCTCGGGCTGTTGAATGAGACACTTACGCCTATGGGAGCCAGACTGCTTCGAGCAAATATTCTTCAGCCTTCCACCGAGAATTCTAAGCTGCTAGCACGATATGACGCCTTGGAGGACCTGTCCACCAAAGAGGAGATGTTCGTCTCTGTCAGACGAGGTTTGCTTGAGGCATAATGTTTGCCCTCTGCTGTTTGCTGACCCCTTCATGATAGCACTCAAAGGCTTTGTTGATGCGGATAAAGTTTTGACATCTGTTTGTTTCCCTGGTGGCCCTGGTGGATTGAAAGGCTACTGACTACTCAGCTTATTCTAATACCCACCAACCGGACATTTCAATATGTCGAACAATCAGTTAACAATGTCATCATGTTAAAGACGTATGTCTCTTCGATAATTTTCGTGTATAAAGCGCTTGCCACTGCGCAGAGTGACCCTCCTTTGACAATGAGAGAGGTATTCTTTGATATTGAAGTCCCCATGTCCAAGGAGGTCGGTCTACTAATTCCAACAGCTATATGCCCCAGAAGGCCATCGTTCGATTCAACAACCCATCGAAGAGACCATGAATGAACACATAGTCTATCAAACCAAACCACTGGGTCTGAGAAATCAGCGCATTTACTTTTCGAGATGGGAGTAGCAGCCCTTGCAATATCCCTCCAATTCCCTGCCACATATTACCGCGAATGCAAGAGTCCAGGCTATGGAATATTTGACTATGGCGGGCTATGGCACTTATAATATTATGTTTATTTCTATCTTAGCTTTTTCCTTTTCTTTTCGATGGCCGAGACAGCCCCTAGTCCAAAACACGAAGATGTATGTCCTAGGTATTAACCAGAGGTTATATGGCCTACCTCGTAGATCATCTAAATACATACAAAATGGGGTGGCACAGCTAGGTAGCTATTTACCTATACGTAGCTGGGTTCTTTTCGGGAAATCCTAAACGCCCCTCTAAGAACGAAAAAGAGTCACCCATTTTCAATCCATCATCGACCAGCAAGAAAGACGGGGTAACTAATCAGCACGATGAATGGAATGCAATCATCCGAAATGGAAAAGCGTCTGTTTCCCCTTCTTTCCCTTGCCCTTCTTCCCACCGGTTGAAGAATCCCAATCCAAATCTGCGGGCTCGGGTGCGGTCGAATTTGAGCCTCCCGCCCAAGCATTCGGTGTAGGACCACGACGATCGTTCCATCGGACGGTCCCGCGAGTGAGACCGGCCATTAGAACGTTGGGCTTGGGAGCGGCGGGGAGAGCAGGGAAGGCCTCACCGGTATTTCCTGGATTTGTGTTGCCATTGTCATTTCTAGCGGGAGACGGGCGGATGGAGGCAGCTGGAGCTGAAGATGTTGGTACCCCAATCCGAGGGGTTGAATGAACCCACGGTGTCGTGGTAGCCGGTGTCGATCTGGGGGCTGTTGAAGAAGATGACAGAGGAGGAAAGGGGTTATAGGGGGATGAGGAAGATGTGAGCAGAGAGCTACCCCTACCAACAGCTGACCGGGAGGATTGTGCCGTGGAAGATTTGAGACGCAACACGCGCTTCCCTACTCCTGCACCAGCTCCTGCACCAGAAACTGTACCGGGAGACATCCCTGGGATGACGCCACCGGGTCCCGGGAGAGCTGGGTAGTCTTCATTTATAGCACGCCAATCACCCCAAGCTTGCAGCAGTCCTTTGCGTTTTGATTCGTCCTCATAGATGTCTGCGAGTTCCTTGACGAGCTTTCCTAGCTCGGAACTTGAAGTATCGAAAAGAGAGAAGAAAGCGTCGATAAGCTCGGTAGCGGAAATCGCAGAGGTGCGGTAACTGGAGACGCGTGCCCGAAACTCGACAAGTTTGGTCTGGTCATTACGCAAAAGGTTAGCTGCTCGCTCGATTACAGCCGCATGGCGCAGTTGACGAGCCTGAGCCTGAGGTGTGTCCGGGACAATGGGCTCGGATGTAAGGCTGAGGTTTTGCAGTTGCTGTGCTGGTGGAGATGGTCGAGGAGTAGCAATAGTCCGAGCAGGAGCGCGGACAGTTTGAGTGTCGTTACGTGTGAGTTGGCCGCCAAAGCTCCGGGTTGAGACTGATTGCGCACTTTGGATTGCTATTTGTCTCTGGTAGGCGATTTCGTCTCTTCGTAGCGGCTGTGCACTAGATGTGGGAAGTGGCTCCGAGTTGGGATCGCGTCCCCGACCAGCTCCACGACGCTGTCGTTGCGGTTGGTAAGGGGTTCTGTAGTCGAAGGTTGAGATATCCACAATACGAGCATCACGCCTGGCATCTTTGGAGAGTCCATTTGGATGGCATTCCAATTGGTGCGCTTTCAAGTCCATCTGAGACTCAAATACAACAAACTTTTTTTCCAAGCATTCCTTGTCCAAACACAGAAAATGTTCCTTTTGAAAGTGATCTTCAAGGGCATTGTAGTCGATGTAGTACTGCTGTTGGCGGTTGCCAGACCTTCTATCGCAAATGTGACACCGTTCATGCCGGTCACGACAATGAGTATACAGTTCGTCGTCTCCATAGAACCGCTGGCGGCAAAAGCCACATTCCGGATGTCCTTTGAAACCACTCTGATCGACAGCCCCGGGAACGTCATCGCCGTATTTTTCATGTCTTCGCAGTTCTGCGTTGGAGAAGAGCTCATGCTCATGCGTAAACACTTTTTTATTCCTCGTGCAGAGATCACTTAGTACCGGTCAGTTAGTACCTATTCCTGCTAGGGACCCTGGGGGAAAAGATAAACGAACCACATAGCCTTTCCATGCTTAGTTTTGACATGTCGATGAAGGTCCGGCCATCCTAGACAAGCCACATCGCAGTCTTTATCCGGACAATTATATCGCAGCAACAGCACTGTATCCTCGAAGATCTCGTCCTTTTCGTACTTGATGCCCAGGTTTTCATCCGTCCGCGCGAAGTCCGCTGGTGTAAAAGCCTCGAACCGCTTTATGGGGTCATCCGTAAAGATCACAAAGGCCGATTCCGTCTGTTCAAAGATAATAAGTATGTATGCAGCAGAAGCATAGGGGGGAGGACATGTACCCGACAGTGTGCACAAGCTTTGGTCTTATACAAAGCCCTCAATCTCAACGCGCAGATGTGACAAGTGCGATGGTTGCAGGGTGAGATAGAAATATGCTCAACCTCGGAGGCGCAGATGAAGCAAACTTCTCTGTCATCTGCACCCTCCGTGCTATCTGCAGCAGCCTCTTGGCCTTTCCCTTTACCATCACTCCCACCCCCCAATTCCTGTGGACCAGACTTGGTATTCTGTGCGGGATTTTGCCTGTCACGTCCTCCTCGTCCGCCACGGCCTCTGGCTCTCGATCCCCTGCCAGAGCCGTTAGCTCGGCTGTCGTCTGGGTGCTGGGCATCTGTGTGCCGCTGCTGGTGAGCCCCGCCGCCTCGCCCACGTCGACGGCCCCCGCGGCTCTGGTTGGAAGCGGCTTCCGATCGGGGGATTTGTGCCGACTGGTCTTCTGCCATTGGACTTGATTCCAAACCGAGGGGGTAGCGTTGAGCTCGAGACAATGGTGAGGGGAAATGGTCTGGGGCTGGCGAGATAATTGTTTTGCTGCGTCGGTCGGGGTTGGCGAATATTATTGTTCTGTGGCGGTGTTCCGCGGCGAAGAAAATTGTCCGAAAATGGGCACTCACTCGTATTCACAATGACTCAAAAATGAAGGCTCTTTTTGAAAACGACAGCTCTAATGCTCTTCAATGAGGACTCGAATTGCTTACGGAGTGGCCTGGCAACCAGCAAATACTACAGCGGGTCTGGAATCAATGGAAAATGCAACGCCCAGCTGCTACAGATAAGTCTCTTCCCCCTGCAATGATTCGAAGAAAGATAGCTTGTAAGCAGCCCAGTTATTTAATTAATGCAAATTCAACGTTGAATCACAAATTTTCAGGAGACAAATCGCGGTCGATTTCTCCGCTTAGGCGCCAACTCCCCGCTAGTGAAAGAGAAGAGAAAACAACAGTACGGCAAAGAAAACCAGGTAAAATGAGCCGGCAAGAAAAAGTGCGAAAATGGGTAAACAGTAAGCAAAGGTGCGCAGGAAAAATCATGTCGCTAGACGAACGTAGGAAATAGCGCCGTAATTCGTATGCGGTGCAATAAACAAAAGAAAACTTCGTTAGAACGGTGGCAGCAACGTAGGCAGCCAGTCATGTTTTGCAATCCCGTGGAAATGTAACCGACAAACTACTCGTCAGGGCTGTAGAGGTTCTGATTGAGGATCTTGGTCATGGTAAACATATGCACCCGGTCTTGCTTGAACACGGCGCGCATTGCATCATCGCATCGGATTTGACGCCTGTCATTAGGATCCTGGAGATCGTGCGCGCGGATGTATTGCCAGAGCTTGCTGACTGTCTGTGGACGTGAGAGCTAGATGAAAATTTGCGTTAATGACAATAAATGAGAGCCATGCGGCCAGACGAAGAAGGCTTACCATAACTTCACCATTCAACAGAGCCGAGAGGGCAGGAGATAGAGTGAGAGGTTTCTTCACCTATCGTCAGCATTCAAGGTAATTGCCAGCAAATCGACATATCCAAGGATAGACTCACGTGAAACCCGCCGGACCGATTGACCTCTTTCTTATTCACTTCGGAACCAGACTCGAGATCCGAATCATCCTCAGCCTTGACCTTTTTCGCGGTTTTAGATTTGCTCTTTCTTTTCACGGGTGGCGCCCTTCTCGAGCTCGCTCCCCTTGTAGGTCTAGCACGCATGTTTTCCTCTGCTTGCAGCTTCGCGGCAAGAATGGCGTCCGCGTCCACATCATTATCCGACTTCCTCTTCTTGGGGGGAGGTGTTTTTTTCAATTCTTCCGGGGACTCGTCGTTGTCAACCTGGCGTTTCTGCGGCGAGGTGGAATGCGGGGGAGATAGAGGAACAGATGAAGATATCCCGTTGTCTTCTTTTGCATGGCCATTTGAGGTCTCAGGACCCGATGGTGCTGCTTCGGAAGACGGACCTAGTCCATCTCGTGCAACGAAAATATCGAAGCGCTCCATGATAAGCTGCTTGACCGCAGCCTTGAATAGAGTTAGCATGAAAACCCGAAGGCCATTTCCAAGCGAGTCATGCATCGATGAAGCCAAATAGAGACGCGAGGAGGAGCGACCAGGGAACGGACCTTCTGCGGAGTGAGGTCATAACCGACAGCTTCCTGAAGACCTTTCCGGATGCGTTTTTCGGAAATGGTTTGCAAATCGCTCTTGGCCAGAATAGAATCAATGATTGGGATATAGGTCATGCGAGCATCTGGGGAGACTAGGAAAAGGGAAAAGCAATGTCAGAAAGGGTTTGAAGGCAAGAGAGTAGTTATTTACCACCACCGTACGACAACACGAGAACCTGGAAACATACGCGACATCGTGCGACGGTAGATCACTTCCGCGATGTTACTCTTCCTCTTACTCAGTAAAGCAAAAGAGAACTGGAAGTCGCAATTGCAACGGGGATCGACCCTAACTCCCCCGATCCGAGTTCACGCTGGTGATAGAGTGAGAAACGGAGCAATATAAACAGGAAGGTAATAAAGCCGTATACAGAAGAAGATTGGCCTTGTCCCAGTCAAGCTACTAGCAGGTGAAGTGGCTGGGCAGTCAGCATCAGCGGGACATGGGAGATAGAGAAACAGACCAGAGCAGCTAGGATAGATATATAACAGACGAGAACGACAAAGAGGAGGAAATCAGCAGAAGGCGTCAAGAGAGCCGATGCACGCTGACCAGCAGGTTCCCATGGAGAAAGAAAGAGATGCGGGACGGTGCGTTGGGCGATGTCTCTGCACCGTACAGAGCGTAGTAATGATAATGGATTATGGATATGCGCTGCATCTTTCGGATAGCGTCGCATGGCATCACCGATCTGGAGAACGGCGCTAGCCCGGTCGGGTGCTGATATAATTTATCACGTGATAGTTGCTTTGATGACTAAGATTAGTCAGCCGTCGCACACAGATCCTCGAAATAATAGCAAAGCCGACCGGGCGCGCCAGCACGAGAAATTTCACTGCTCGCTCTGCTAAACGTCGCTGTCTCCTCGGTCCTGGGTCCCTTCATCTGATCTCCCTCCCGCACAGGCGAATCGAAGATCCACCATGGCCCCCAGTTTTGACACCCTTTCTGAGCAGGACCTCCACGAGGAGGAAGAGGAGGAGATTGACTTCTCAGGTATGTACCCTCAAAGACCGTTCGTGCCCCTCCGGATCTAAATTGACGTGCGCCTTTTTCTCCTATCTCCAGATCTCAAAGCACAGTATGAGGTAAAGCTTGAAGAGGGTCTGGATACATTTGTGGTTATCGACGGGCTTCCGGTAGTCCCAGAGGAGAGCAGACAAAAGCTCATCAAGTTCTTGTTGAGAAAACTTAACACCGTTGGCCACACTTCAGAAGATGCCGTCTTCATGCCCCTTAACGACAAAAATACGACAGAAGGGTGGGTAGAGAACCAGTAGCCAGCATGTTTGATTAGCTTATTTATTTTGCTTACTCGCTATGACTAGGTTTGCCTTTGTTGAATTTGACACACCCGAACAAGCGGTTGCTGCCGTCAAACACTTCCATGGAGCCCCTCTGGATAAGAAACACACTCTCCTGGTCAACAAATTGATGGATATTGACCGATATGGACGTGAAGGGCGTATCGACGAGGAATACAAGCCACCCCACATCGAACCGTTTCAGGAGAAGGAACATCTGCGTTCATGGCTGGCAGACCCCAATGCTCGTGATCAGTTTGCCCTCTTTCGTGGTGACAAGGTTGGCGTGTTCTGGAACAACAAGACCAATCCGCCGGAGAATGTCGTGGACCGTGCCCACTGGACACAACTGTTCGTGCAATGGTCCCCCATGGGTACCTATCTCGCGTCCGTCCATCCCCAGGGTGTCCAACTTTGGGGTGGCCCGAACTTCTCGAAGCTAAAGCAGTTCCCTCATCCTTTCGTTCAGTTGCTCGAATTCTCCCCTGGTGAAAGCTACCTTACCACCTGGTCTGCCCGTCCAATTCAGGTTGAAGAGGGCCATCCTGTTTTATCCTACGAAGAAGATGGAAAGAACATTATCATTTGGGACATTGTTTCAGGAAAGCCTTTGCGGTCCTTTGTATCTCACGACCTCACTGCTCCGGGTCCTGGCGATGCAGAACCTCAGCCCAAGAAGAAGGTCCAGTGGCCCGCTTTCAAGTGGTCGGCAGATGAGAAGTACGTTGCGAGAATGCTTCAAGGACAGTCCATTTCCATTTATGAACTGCCTCGCATGAACTTACTGGGCAAGACTTCGGTGAGAATCGACGGGGTTATGGACTTCGAGTGGGCTCCTGCAACACCCCGCCGCGAGGGTGTTAAGAACTACGAGCAACTGCTATGTTTCTGGACCCCTGAAATCGGCAGCAACCCCGCGAGGGTTGCTATGATCAGCATCCCGTCCAAGGAAATTGTCCGAACTAGGAATCTGTTCAACGTTTCTGATGTGAAATTGCACTGGCAGTCTCAAAGTGCCTATGTCTGCGTAAAGGTGGATCGTCACTCTAAGTCGAAGAAGTCCATGGCTACCAACCTTGAGATCTTCCGAGTACGGGAGAAAGGGGTTCCTGTAGAGGTTGTTGATAGTCTGAAGGATACAGTGATCAATTTTGCATGGGAACCCAACGGTGACCGTTTCGTTGTTATCACAACCGGTGAGGCACCTACTGGTTCCGCTGTACTACCTAAGACAGCTGTTTCTTTCTTCGCCCCTGAAAAGAAGGGCGCCAATGTTGGTAGCTTCAGGCTGGTACGCACTATTGAGAAGAAGACAAGCAACGGCATCTACTGGTCTCCCAAGGGACGCTTTGTTGTTGTGGCCACCGTCCACTCTCAGACCAATTTCGATCTTGATTTCTGGGATCTCGACTTTGAGGGTGAAAAGGCTGAGGCTGAGAAGGATCTTGCCGCCAATCTCCAATTGCTCAAGACGGCCGAGCATTACGGTGTCACTGATATTGACTGGGACCCGACTGGCCGTTATGTTGTCAGCAGCGCTAGTGTCTGGACTCATTCGGTATGTTCTTCCTTTTCTACATGTTATCCGCTCCATGGATGCTGACTAAATATCTCGTAGATGGAAAACGGCTGGAATATTCACACCTTCGCTGGAACGACCCTCGCTGAAAACCCCACAGATAAGTTCAAGCAATTCATCTGGCGTCCTCGTCCCCCCACTCTCCTTAGCAAGGAAGAGCAGAAACATGTCCGTAAGAACCTCCGCGAATACTCTAAAGAATTCGACGAGGAGGACAGGTACGCTGTCGACATTGCCAACACTGCTGTAGTGGAGAAGCGCAAGCGTGTTCTCAACGAATGGCTTGCCTGGATCCGTCGCGAGAAGGAGCTCCTCTCAGAGGACAAGGACGCTTACGGTGTCCCCGAAGATGCAGACTTGCCCAAGCTCGCCGCGGATGCCCCACCTGCTGCAGCTGCCCAGGGAGATACAGTTGTCGAGGAGATTGTGGAAGAAATTATCGAAGAGTCAGAAGAAATTATTGCCTGAGCAATTGCAGTTATATCTCCGTTTTCTGTCTTTTTCTTACATAATGTTTCCCTTGTCTTTCTTTTTGAGCTCCTCCTTCGCCCTTTGTCTGTGGGGCCTCTACCTATTTCCATTTAGGCAGGGACTCTGTTTGAGGATTTTTGACTGCTGTTGTCCAGGGGGTGGAACCCTTTCACAAAAATTTGATAGATTCATGTCGCATTTATGCCCCATTTATGCCATAGGCCTTATGGTAGACGAGAAGCATGACACAAGGACGTTGTACTTGACAAGGCAGACGTTGTATTCCAAAAGAACGCTACGTTACGTTGTATTTTCTTCATTATATTACATCGATATCATTCCTATAAAAGTCGTTTACGTCATCTCGTTTCCTGGAGGCATAGAAGGGATTTGCCTGCAATTCCCATTAAGGCATGAAGAAAGTATTATCCAAAGAAGTAGAAAACTGCCAGCGCAGGGAACAGTAGGGTTAAGCAAGCAATAAGAGCCAAAGAAAGAAAAAGAAAACCCTTTTCACATAGCAAACATAGCCACGAGCGTAACCAGAGTAACCCATATCCCGCAAACTCTCACTGAACTCAGGTCGTGTCTTTCATTAGCTTGACTGGAAGTAATATCATTGCCGTTATTGTTGTCTCCTGTAAAAGTCGTACCCGCTGAAGGATAAGCAGAAGCCGAAGAAGAGCAAGAAGTTGTAGGGGAAGCAGAAGTAGAAGATGAGGAGGATGATGATAATGGTGATGATGATGATTCCGGCAACACATTCTGTATAAAAAGTGCATTCTCCCTCCCCACCATTATCAGGTTCCCTCGAGGAAGATACTCGCAGACGACATACCATCCATTAGCCCTCGGTGGCCCGTTGCTATGGCTGTTGCTATCCCGGCCATCGATCTTACCATCCTCATCGTCATTATTACTCTTATATCCACAGTCAACAACAGCACAGCCAACTTTCTCTGTTGCTTTCCAAACTAGCTGTGTGAAATGACCCGTCTCCTCCGTGAAGCCTGTAGGTTTCTTGAAGTCGTACATATCCCGTTCGTTACCCCATTCGCAGACGGCGGATGTGGTATTTGGGTATCCTGTTGCGAGGTTTTCACCGTATGGACCATGCTATAATTCGTGTCTTAGAAATGAAGAAAAGAGCAAAAGAAAAAGAGAAAGAGAAAAGAGAAAAGAGAAGAAAACCCACCGAGTGCTCCCATCTACACTTCTTAGCGTAGTGAAATGCATACTCTGCCAGAGTCTCGTTCCATACTAATGGACTCGCACCGTGCTGTTTCCGGTAAGCGTTGCTGACCTTGAGGATGGTGTCTTTGAATTCCTCCCGGGAGGTATATGATGATGACGGTGAATCGGTTGGGGTTGCCGTCACCGTTACTACCACTATTGAGGTTCTTGTATGCGTCTGTGCAGTGACGAGGGGGGTGACGAGGGTCGTTGAGAGGAGAAAGAGAAGAAGCAATGGAGTGAAGAAGAAAGACTGAGATGGCGGTTTTGGTGGCATTTTCATTATAGGTGAGTAGATGAATCAAGGAGACTCCTTAAGTTCTGTATAAATTGGTAGACCAAGCCTCTTGTGCGTAGCAGGAAATATAAAGGATGCTTTTTATTTATATAGGTCTGGCCAGCATTCCTTTCTCCTGGAATGGAGTGGTCATTCTAGCCACTCTGATTGCGTAGCATGGTGAAACAATGCCATTCAAAGAAGCGATGACGGGGAAGAAAAAGAAGGGAATACAAAAAGGAAGAAATAAAAAAGGAGATAATGCGTGGATGGATAAAAGGCTTTTTCAACTGTAGCCTCGGAGGACTGGCCAGTGACACGGTATACGGCTACACAACCACAGAGAACAGGGTTAGAAAAGACGACAGGGTTGACAGCATGGTTGGATGACACTTTGTGGGTGTTGAGCTGTAGCCGCTGCAGTGTCTTCGTTGACGTCAGGCTGAGTTTCAACTCCAGAGTCTGCGCGAGAGGAACAGAAGAAACAAGGGGTATTGATTTTCAAGAGAATATACGTATATAAATATATACAATCACCCTGTGCCTGTTTTAAGGTCAATCCAGGGCATGGGATTGCCTGTCTCACATCACAATGCATCCAAATCCGTACATCGCTCGCTCAACATCCCGTTTCACTTGATACCAATCCGCACGTCGTTCAGCAAATTCATATACTTCCTGGGCGCCCCAGATACCAGAAAACCGATCAGGATCCGCAATGATGGAAGCAAGTGCTTTGGCATCCGACGGGTCGATCAGGTAAATCTGGGCCAGTTCGCGAAGTCCCCTGAAATAAAGGAGGAGGTCGTTATTCTTCAGACCCTGAATGAACTTGAAGTAGTGGTTCATGTCGCTAGATCGTATGTTAGAACCGATTATTATCACTAGATATAAGGAAAGAAGCGGGTGCTTCAATAATACCTGATAAGCCTAAGGGATCCCTCCACGCTAATCCGCTGTCTCTTCAGATGCTTACACAGAGCGGCAAACAATCGGAGACCAACCTCCTGATTGAAAACATCCAGTGTGCTTTTATCCGTGCTACCAACAAGCATTTGCGTGTGGGATGATACCACATCCACCACAGCTGTCGCGGCTTCAGTGACACCCACTTCCATAGTCGATCGATGCGGATCCGTAGAGAGGCCTGGGTTGAAATCGGTAGCCAGTTGTCTGGTGGCAAGGATGTAGTCAACTTCCTCCATGAGAACGTCAATTCCTTTGTTCAGACCAGCGGCGACACACTCATCCAGCATCTGCTCAAACTTCTTCTTCTCCTTTACAGCAGGGTCAAGGAAGTCATTCCGGTCGGTCAGTTTAGTCCCCACGAGCTCTTGTTCGTAGAATACGTCCATCATTTGAAGGATGAGGTCGCCTACGTTTACCAACTCGAGAAATGTAATTAGCGGTTCCACACCAGACTGCTCTCGTTCTCCCTGTTCGCGTGGCCGATAGTTGGAAAGATGGCCCACTGCCTTGTTAAACCCTCCAATAACATGTCGCAGCCCTAAGACGCGTAATAAAGCAACAAATATTGCTTCGCATTGCTGCTTTGCAGCCAGACCTGTGTCTTGTTCCATCTTGACGAATTGTGCTGCTCGTTCCAAGCTGGACTTTGCATTATGGACCAAGTTTAAAGCCACCTCGATGCTGAATAGTGAGCGGATGCCTTCGAGATTCATCTTCATGATAGCGGCCTTTGCTGCAAGTTCGGTTGTCGGTGGCTCCTCTGTAAGAGGAATAGGTGACGGTGACGGTGTAATCGTGGAAAATCTGTTAGGGCTCCTTGATGGCCTGCTACATGCGGGATTTTGATCTGGCTTTGATTCATTGGACTTGCTAGAGTTCGAGAAACTTGGGAGGATATTGACGGGCATCATGATGACCTTCTTGAACGAGGTCAGAAAGTCTCGCTTGTCGGCTTGTCGGTTTATATTAGACATCAGGAATGATTCCGTCGACGCAGCTTGCTCAGAGAGCTGTCTGTCCCATTCGGTAACTGCATTCTCGGAGAGTTTGCGAAAGTAATCCAGCTCCTCGGCAAGATAGAGATCAATATGCGTCTCGTACACTTTAGCAATTACACTCCACCAGAGGCTATGAAACTCGTTACCACAATGCTGAATGGGCAACATGGTTTGCGACAGACGCCGACATTGCACGAACGTGCCTGAAACCGCAATGAGGTAGGACTCCATGTCAGTCCTATGTAATTCATCAAATATAGCGGTTAGAAATGGGTAAAGTACATCCTGCCCTACTTTTTCAAGGAAAGGACCGGCCAAGTTCGCAGATAGAGGGAAGGCTTTATTTATAACAGAGATTTCCCCATTGAGGGCCACGCTCAATCGTGTGAAGAATGCCTGTGTGTGTTCTAGTCGGACCCGGCCCGTCAAGGGGTCAATGCAATCCGACACCCGTCCATAGTCGGATTTCCGGGTCACCAAATGGTTGTTGTTGATGAACCATTCAACAGCACCCACCGCACCATTCAAAGTTGAAAGAACGTGGGCATACTTGCGCATCACACCATCAATATCTTCCTCTTCGTAGCCTTGCTGAAAATTCCGGATTGTTGAAGTCTCGAACATCTGCACAGCAAGTTCTAGTCGTGCTACCCGTTCACGCCAGCCTTGGGCCGTGTCACATTTTGCAAAAGACTGGAGTTGAGATAGCATGACTGCTTGATGTTCTGGGTCTTTATATTTCTTGAATACCAAGCTTTCCGAGGTGGCCCCCGAGTTGACGATGTCATCGTAGAACGGTGCCAGTGCCGCATGGATCTTTCCGTACTCCTGACGTGCTTCTCCGCGTATCGACCTGGCCTCTTTCATAGCCACAAGGGCTCCGTCCGCTTCAATATCTGGCTTTTCCGTAACGGTCGACAGGTCTATTTTGTCAAACCCATCCTCAAGTGATTTTAGGTCGGATGCAGAGTTCCGTTGAGCCTCTGCCACCGGTGTAGAATGCTCCTCAGCCAGGTCTTGCCGCTCAACGCTTTCCACGTTAACAATTGTACCATGTAGCTGTTCGACATGCTTCCTTGCATCTAACTCGTTCCAGCAACCCATCCGTTTTAATCTTTGTACCCATCTTGTATCATCGTATGCCATTTCACGCAGGAGCTTTGACGATCGCGCTGCCCGGATGAGATCAACGGCCGAAACGTAATCGAGAATCGAGGCGACGATCTCTTGATTCATTGTCAGATATTTCTTCAGCATTATCACACATACTGTACACGAATCCTCAGACACAGAAAAAGGGAAGGAGAAGAAACTCACCTGCTGGAAGAGCTGCCCTGGAGACCTCCTCCAGGGACGCCATATGAAGCGAAGCCAGCACATCGTTGCGTGGCGGTTTGCCATTCCTTGGCTTGGTCTTCACCGTTGACATTTCGTTTTCTCCCTTATCTGCATCTGGAGGGAAGGCGTCTTGATCCTTGTCGCAAAGATCGAACTGAGTATGCTAACACGTTGAGTGCCAGGCTGGATCTTAGGCGGAACGCACAAAACAGTCGACAAAGTAGCAAACAGTCAGCGCGTTGGAGTCATTAACTCCTATCTATATATTAAGCATCTTTCATATCCGGATCCCGAAGGCGATCCGAGAACATTGAAGTGCACAGGGAGATAAAGCGTCCTTGGCGCCTTGCAGTTGTCGTGGATGAACTTCTGAGGCATCGGCGGAGTCGCCGCCGAGAGAGCTTGAAGGACGGGTGGGTTTTATATAAGCATCCTGCAGGCTCATCCTTCAGCCCTGTAATTATTCACAGCGTAGAGATCTCGGTCGATCAACAAGAGGTATGTGAAGGGGGAATTAAGATGGTATCGTTCCTGTATTCGCTGGATCATAGTTGGGAATCTTGAAGTATTCAATACCATGTCTCCCAAGTTCTAACAGACTGCAGTTTGGGTAATACGGATATATATTGCAGAAACTAGGCAAAGACAAATAATGGATTCAGATTGTCCAGATATAAGTCCTGTTAAAAGGTCTCCCATACGAGCTCTAGATTACCTGCTGTCCAAGTAGAAGGTGTTTGTCCAACCCCTGTTCACCTGATTGCCCCCCCCAACACCAGACAGAAAACCTCTTGGTCGACCAGGACCAACCTCCACTTCGTATACTCTTCTCTTTTATTTTCACCAGTCATGACCTTCACCAGATGCATCTCACGGTCAATAGAAAGCGCCCAGCAGCCAGTTCTGCACGTTGAGGCGCGTGTCAAGCGTAACGACGGAGTCATTGTCCGTACTGACCTAGTATGTCTGGCCCTCCTCGCGTCTCAACTCCATTTATATATATCATCTTTGACACTAAGTTATAAATAAGATCAGGGACGAGGTTACCCAGTGGCTTATCGATAATTTTGTAGTTCTCAGCCTCGGACAGGAGATCAACGCGTTTGGTATCACCACTATTGTATTGGATCCTTTACGGGCCTGGATCTAACACGGAACAGATGGCCTCAAAGATCCACATGCTCAAGCCCTGGAGTCCATTCTAGTCACAGAATGTACTGGAGGCAATCTTGAGTCAGGAGCATATCGCCTTCAGAACATCGAACTTGACGTTCAGGCATACCAGCTTAGGGGACTGGCCGAGCAGGGAAGTTCTCAACAGACCCAGCATCTGGATGACTCCACTGAGAATGGTGATGATGTACCCAGAGCAAAAGTGCTGACACTACCAAATGAGGAGCTGGATGGGCTTTGGGAATCGTACGTATCTCTGTCAATCAACTCGTTCAAAACCTGACAACCTGAAGCCTTCAGTTCGACCAGCCGATTCACTGCACACTGCTCCGAGCCATAAGTAGAATGGGTTAGTATAACATTTTCTTTTTCTTTTTCTTTTTCTTTTCTTTTCTTTCCCTCACAATGATAGCCTGGGTAAAAATGACATTGATTTGCAGTATCACTTTCGTCTCGGAGACTGAACAGATGGTCAATCAACTGGAACAGATTGCTACTCCTATGGGGACCTCCAGGCACTGGAAAGACAAGCCTATGGTGAGTACAGTGAGCACTATCCTTCACATAGTGTGCTAATCAACGCGAGTAGTCGGGGACTTGCTCAGAAGCTTGCGATACGCCTTGGCAAATACTACCCGCAAAGCAAGTTGGTCGAGATCAACGCACACTCGCTTGGAAGCAAGTTTTTCAGCGAAAGTGGAAAGCTGGTTGGGAAGATGTTTGAGAGCATCGAATCGATCCTTGAGGAAGAAGAAGACACTTTCGTGTGTGTGTTTGTGGATGAGATTGAGACACTTGCAGCGCGGAGGGAACAGATGATAAGTGGAAGCGAGCCATTCGATGCCGTACGTGCTGTCAATGCTCTGCTCACAGGGCTGGATCGACTGAGACGCTATCCGAACATCGTCGTCGTCTGTACGAGTAACCTAGTCGGGGCACTGGTAGGTGCTGCTTTCAGAAACTTGTCTTCTCCAGCATTGACATGTTCTCTCCAGGACGCAGCTTTTCTTGACAGAGTTGATATCAAGCAGTTTATGCCTCATTTATCCGTAAAGGTGATCTATGGTATCTACAAGGACTGTCTAGAGGAATTGAGTCGATCCGGGATCATTGAGGGAGCCTCGTTTGATGTCGTCCAACTTAACCCGGAGGATCCGCAGACACCGCTGCAGTATGTGGAAAAGCCGATGGAGTATTTGATGCTTCCAACGTTTGAGGAGATGCTGCTTAACTACCAAATGTTCCCCGCAGCTGTTCCGAAGAAGCTGGCAGATTTGGCTAAAGAGAGTGAGGTGAGTGCAGGTTCCTCTGCCACCAGCTTTTTCAAGAACTGCCTAACAGATCAATCAACCAGGGTCTCAGTGGCCGCACACTCCGGCGGCTGCCAGCGTTGTCTTTAGTACTGTACACGAATTGCACCCTGTGCAGTGTTAGCAAGGCGTTGGAGGCACTGGGGGCAGGGATAGCGGCGGAAGGGCAGGCAAGGGCAGGAGAGCCAGGACGAACATGACTGTACTGTAGGATTATGAGGATTAATATGATGATGATGAGAAATATCGATGATCGGAAGAAATCGCGGTTTTCACCGAAAGCGCCTCAGGCCGCGGGCGCAGCCAATCACGGCGCGGCTTAAGCCAATTGCAAAGCCCGGGACAAACTTGCACTTCCAAACGACCTCCGTCTGTCTTTCCACGCCATCGTCTGCGCGCTCCCTCCCCTCTCCTCCCCCTCTGTCCTGCCGTCTCCCGTCGAGGCACTTGTGCCCTTCCTTTCTGTCGTATCAATTGGAGGGTTCTTGAATCTTGAAAAATGTTGGCACGGTCCGCCCTTCGCAGCGTGCCCTCCCGGGCTATCGCTCGCCAGACCCTCTCCAAGACGTCCACCGTACGCAATTGACCCCGATAAATGAGGCCAATGACCTTCCATTCGGCCTGAGATGCTTTTTCAATAGATTTTCGCTGACTTTATGCGCAGAGGGCGTCTTCCTCAACCGCCGGTGCCGAATCCGCCAGCTCCCCTTTCAACCTCACACTCACCGCGTCTGCCGCAACCGCCGCTGCTATCGGGTCTGCTGCGTGGTACTACCATCTTTATGGCCAGGAAGCTTTTGCAATGACACCTGCTGAGGAAGGGTGAGTGAATCATGGGTGCTCTTTCATGGATAGGCCATCTGCTAGTCCATTCCGTTCATCCGACCGCAATGTTTTGCCTGATCAGAGGAAAGAGAACATTCTGAAGCTGATATCTTATTTCACCCTGCAGATTGCACCCTACCCAGTACCCCTGGGAGCATCAGAAGTGGACCAAGACATTTGACCACCAAGCGTGAGTGTCAAGCATCCCTCGTTTTTGGATGATACGTTTGCTCATAGATTTGTTTATCCCTCTTGCAGCCTTCGCCGTGGTTTCCAAGTCTACCGTGAGGTCTGCGCCAGCTGCCACTCTCTGACCCGTGTGCCATGGCGTTCGTTCGTTGGTGTCACGCACACCGCTGATGAGATGAGAGCCTTCGCCGAAGAATACGAGTACGACACTGAGCCCAATGATGAGGGTGAAATCGAGAAACGCCCCGGAAAGCTCTCCGATTATATCCCACCCACTTACAAGAACGAGGAGGCCGCTCGTGCTGCCAATGGTGGTGCTTTGCCCCCTGATCTCAGCCTGATCGTCAAGGCTCGTCACGGTGGTTGCAACTACATTTTCAACCTCCTGACCGGCTATCCTGATGAGCCTCCGGCTGGCGCCACCGTTCAGTCTGGACTGAACTTCAACCCTTACTTCCCTGGAACTGGTAGGCATCAAGTTTCCCAAGTGGCTCATTTCCCTCCTTTTCTAACATATTTCAGGTATTGCCATGGGCCGTGTTCTTTTCGACGGCCTCGTCGAGTACGAAGATGGTACCCCTGCTACCACCTCCCAGATGGCTAAGGACGTTGTCGAGTTTCTTAACTGGACCGCCGAGCCTGAGATGGATGACCGCAAGAAGATGGGTCTGAAGGCTTTGACTGTCCTGACTGGTCTGTTCGCTCTCAGCGTCTGGGTCAAGCGTTACAAGTGGTCCCCGATCAAGACAAGGAAGATTGTCTACAACCCTCCTGTCTCCCGCCGTTAAAGGTCTCGTAATGGGCCCTACGTGAAAAGGATTGAAGGGAAAAGGGAAGAGGAAGATAATGTCCCAGGTTGTTCTTCTTCATGACCGGTCGATCCAATTGACATCTCCCCGGGCCATTCCCTTCATGGTCCGTCATCTTTGTCTGTTATAAGTCCCCCCGAAACACTTGTACCTGTAGCCTAGATATTTCTTTGGTTGAATGTCCTGTTCAAAGAAACCAATCAAGCCTTTTCCCCTTTGTTGCTCAACTATTGCAATTGGCCTCTACCGGCAACGCAGTGACAGCACAAACTATGGCGGCCATTTATTAAACATATATGATTTCTTGCATAGAAGGCCTTTGCATACGAGGATCATATCTTAAAAGTGCACATTGCATCTACCTGAAATGATCAGCTGCCAGCCTCACTCGCCAATCGTCCTCTCCCCATCTCCGAATATTATCTTAAACAGTCTGTCATAGCTATCCCACATTAACTGGAACACTGCGTTTGCAATCCTGACCAGCCATGGGGAACTCCGACCATCAGGACCCGCAAGAACACTCGAAAGCAGTATTGTCGTTAACACAAGTGGCACCCATATCACGAGGAATATGGCCTGCCCAAACCGCTGCCTTAGCGTCGTAATACGATATGGTCGGATATTTGAAAGATACCTCCGGTAAGAGAGAGGAAGGCTATGCTCAGCAGCGCCGCTGGTAATAAGGTTGAGATACCGAGCTGACGGCTGCGCGTATGACGGATCCGGACGCACGCGAGGATGTCGTCTAGATTGTTCTACGCATCTGTAGTGAGCTGGTGCGACTTCCTGTGTTCCAAAGGCCTTATCCATGTCGGCAGTAGGCAAAAGGAGAGTGTGGGCCTTGAATGGCTGGGTGGTAGGACGATCAGGGACAGCGTCCATAGGGTCGTATACTTTCGGGAACGGGTAGCAAGTCACAACGACATCTTTGTATGACTGGCCACCACCTTCGGTTGCTATGATCCGGGCATAGTCCGAAGGAATAACTTCGTAGACCACACCGACAAGGGGCTTGTGCCAATGGTCCTTATTGTACTCTTGCCCCGTCAAGAGTCGGAACTTCTCTGACGCATTCTCCATAATTTGTATCTTTTCTCCATCCTTTCCAATGCTCTGCTCAGAGGCATGGAGAAATTGAACGCCTGCAAAACACGGCTCGTGATATGGTATGCCAGGGAGGTCAAATGTCAGTCTCAGTTCGGGGACCAAAACATTGACTTGAGATAGAGGTTTGATATTTCGTCTTCCGAGGAACACTTTCGAGGCTAAATTAGACCCATAGGCTAAGTACAGCACCGTCTTCTCAGAAACTAGCTTTTCCGCCTCACAGGGGACGGTTTGCCCTGAAGCCACTTCTGGGAGCTTTTCATCCTTATCAACGAGCAGGTCTGTAGTGGATGCCCGTTGCCTCTCTAGTGATGTGGTAGGGATGCCACGGGCCCTATCCTGCAAAGAAGCTCCATCAATTGAGAGAATTCCCCGCAGCCGTCCAAATACTCCAATTGTGCTGAAGCGACAGACTGATGTAGCTGTCTCTTCGTCTTCGGACTGGTGTTCAGTAAAAAAATTTCCCATGGTTGGAGACGAAACGACTTAAGTTTGCACAAGGATATGGTAGCTCATAAAGGAATAAGAGCACGTCCTAGGAATACCGAATAAAGCTCAATATTATGCTATGAAGTGAGAGATGCAGCGCTGTGCCTGCTAGCTGTCTTGCGTCTCTGGCTTTGTACCGCGTTGCCTAAACAGTCATCACGATATGCCGCGGTCGGGGCAATTTAAATACCGTCCGCCAGAGAGCAGATCAGACGCATGTCTAGCGCTTAGCACGAGTCTTTCCGGAGGTTCCTTGGCTGAATAATGCACACAGTACATATAGTTACCAACCCGGGTAGCCATATATCACTTATTCTTTTCATCATTGCGATATATTTCAGGACTGTATCGCATGTGTTATCTATTGTGCATATCCATCCTCGCTAGTACCATCCATCTTGGGCGACTACTCGTCAACCGAGAAAGGACTTGGATCATGTTCATGGATGACGATTGTAACGAGTTGGGGTATTTTGGAGGAGTGAAAGACGGTTTCATGAATCGAAGACATGAAAGTTCTTTTTATACGCATCAGCTGAATTGCGTGATCTTTAGGGGTCTTAAACAAGTCTGTGAGCTACTTGACGACCAGTTAGCAACCACATATCGCATTTGAATGCCGGTGCCCATACCAGCGGCATGTACCACACTGCCTTGTCTTGTCAATGTCTGGAGTCAAACGCGGGATTGATCTTGATTCGTGTGTGGATTTCAGGTGTCCGACCATGTCCACAGAGAATGGGCCAGATTAACACTCAGAGGCAGGATAATAGTGAAGAATTGGACGGAAGTGATATTGTGAGTAGGTCGTCGACGACGCACTTCCTTTTTGGGACCTTCATGGACTGCCCCATCATGTGACGCTGTATACTTCCATCTGCTCTTCCACCCATAGTCGCGTGTCTTGAACAGTCATAGGAGCCTGCAATGAATGAACTTGGTTGAATCTCGAAGTGGGAATTTGCAGATATGGATTCTTCTCATCTTACGATCAGAGGAAAATCTGTGTCCTCCTTACCAGGCCCTTCTTGCATCGCAGAACTGACCAAAATATTGGAAGATGCAATTAACAAGACTGGCGCAACCAGAAACATCCTGTCAGTTTTGATTGTAACTTGCTAAAATCCTTCTCTGGCTAACATATCTAGTTTTCCATCGCGTGTCGTGAGCGCGTTGCTAAAACGAAAGAGCTCTTTTGATTCTAATCATCTGGAGAAGATTACCTTGATTCTGGACAACCATAAAGAACAAGTCCTTCGAACCTTACATACAGAATCGCTACACTGCTTAGCATGTGTTTTACTTAATTCAGATTCTTCAGCGGATCGGGAAAGAGCCTTACACCTTTTACTGGTTTGTCACCAATTCGGGGTTGACTGAGACTGTTTCTGATAGGTCTGACCTCAAATAGGGGAGAGGCCAGAATTTCGAGGTTACCACAGCAGGGCTATACAAGGGAGGATCGCTGTCTCTGCATCCAGCAGCGTCGCAGCTTGTTCATAACACATTGATAACAAAGTTATTTGTGGAATTCGCGAATGGAACAGCAACTATTAGATCCCGAACATGGGTAAAGAATCCAATCAATGAGTTTCTGCAGTCTTCCTTGAAGCTTATAAAAACTAGGCAGGAAAGTTGCTGCTGGAAATCATAGATGAATCAGGCTTTCATCTCCCACTGCAACCTCCAGAAAGGTAAGGACGCCCTCTTCCCTTAACATACACCTAATATACCGTTTATTCTAACTTACCGCATAGCCATATGCTTATATCTGTCTTGTCCTCCGAAGTCGATGCATCATTGAGATTTTTCGCTTGGGCAGTTACCCGGTACCTGTCTGTCTCTTCCAACATAACCAACGACCTTCTCTGGCCTTCAGATAGCACAGTTAATCGAAGTGCATTCTTTCGAGCGCTGGAAGAATTTCCCGACAATTGGATTCAGTCTTTCTACCAGTATATATGTGAGGTTACAGTCAGTCTGGAAGATAAGACTCCAAGGTACGTGAAAATTGGTAGTCGCTGCTACTTGCAAAACTGATTAGTACAGGCTTTCTGCGGTTTGTCTGGTTCAATCAGTTGCCGTTGGGGCAAGCATCTATACCGCAGACTGTTTGCTTGCTATAGTAACATCAGAATCTCTGGTATTTATAGCTCCAACCAGCAAAGAGCAATCCTCACTCTTCCAGCATATCGAAATGCCGTTACAAAATATTTCCCCTACTGCAATGCATCGGGAGACAGCTAACGGAAGAGAAGTCGTCTGGAGTCCACGTACCAAACCATCTGGATATTTCTTTGTAAATGGGGAAAAGAAATATTTAAATGGGTCCAGCCTTTCCATAAGATCGAATCAAGACTTGACCGGGCTCTCAGTAGAGGTCGAACGAATATTGCAAACAATTCAATATACTGATGGCAGAGCGCCATTTGATAGAAAGACGGAAACTCAGGCCAGTGCCTTTGCCAAAACTATGGGCGCTTCAGCATCGAATGATACAAACACAGACGATCCAAGCGCTGTAGTCACCCCAGCATGTCATATTCCCGAATATAACCCTACAGTTGTAAAGGCTCGAAGAGTCTCATCCATTGTCGTTTCACTGGATAATGGAGACGAGGTGGCCAGGAAATCTTCACAATGCGTTAGCGATATATCGCAGCTGTGCGAGGGGCATGTTCCGAGAAACAGTATGCTGTCCAATGGCACCTCCACAGGCATTACCATGGTACCAGATTCGGGTGGCATAGACAAGCAATGGTGTTATTCTTCAGATGAGAAGGAAATGAGTGTCCTCAGCCATACACCGGCCTTGGAAGAGACAGTGCCCAGTATGATACAGGACAGTTCGCGCTCTACTGCTAACATTCAAGAGCAGAGAGACGCACAAAACGTGGTGGGGAAGGAAAGATCTCTTGGATGTCACGAGGTTGAGGGAGAATCCCAAATGGCAAGTTCGTGCGGTGGTGTTTCCCAGACCTCAACTTTCTCCAGCATTGCCCAGCATATAGTGGATTGTTCATCTATTCTTGACACCGACGCTGGAAGATCTCAGATGGAAAACATTGCTAACCATGATGGTTCTCTCACGGTGCCGTGCCCTCCACAACATCATCATAACGAGGACACCGAAATAACGTTGTCTCCTACGAGGAATTTTCCTACGGAAGTTCGGCCGATGCCAGCATCAAAGACTACCAGAGCTCGACTGGCCACTACCCAGGAATCTTTATTATTCCCTCGACCCCGAAATTTAAAACGCAAGGTTTATACCGCCAATTCAAAGGCAGAGGTCGACTGGGACGAAGATCTTCGGCCAAGCGGCGACGACGGTGGTGCAGCAGTTCAAGACAGCCTTGAGTTAACATCTGTTTCATCCCCTACCAGTACAGCCAATGAGAAAATAAACTTCTCGGGAAAGAAGAAACCCCAGCCAAGAGGTTCGAATGGAAAAAAACGTTCGACAAATTCTCAAAGGAAGACCAATTCTACAAAGAGAAAGCGCAAAAGTTCCCCCGAAGCCTTGCGTACGCGTGGTGGAAGGGCCAAGAAATCCAAGCATGAATCAGTCCAGAAGAACAACATATGCCATAAGGATGACGCAGGTTGTTCCGAAAAAGCAAAACCTGGTGCGTCGGATATAGAAAATGCAGATGTTCCTGTCCCTGAGGATAGCAAGGGTCAAGATCCACTAAATGATGGCTCAATTTCAGCTGCAGAAGACAGCGAACTTTCCCAATCACCATTGACCAGAATCTTTCAAATTTCGGAAGGGGATAGCACCGCAGTATTTGATCAAGTTTCCTCTTCTGATTTTGAAAATATCCCTAGACCTCCTTCCCCTTGCGTCAACGAAGTGGGCAGTGTCACAAGTGATCATGCTCCAATACCTAGGTCAGAGAGCAGTATCACTAATATATCGAGCCTGTCTCAAGCGCATCTTAGTGTTCAAAATATGGAGCAAAGGGGTGTTGGTCAGGGAAAGTCTATTGGACGGAAATTAGCTGCTGCACTTTGCAACGCGGACTTAGTTTCCCATGATACTCTATCCAAAGATGTGAGAAACTTCACTAACCATACTCTACTTCACACTGTGAATCAACCAGAGAGCCTGCGTATCGACGAGTCTGCTCAGAGACTACAAAATCCTCCTGTGCCACCCGAAGCTTTGAGCCAGAAGGATATTTCTGGAGATTCCTTGGGGCTTATTGCAGTAGACAAGACATGCGAAGAGCATCAAGAAAACAGTACACGCTCTATAGCTACGAGAATGGCTACAGATATCACGATGCATGACCTTCCAGATGACTTCCAGAGCCCAATTATATTAGGGCAGCCCCGACAGTATCCCGAGGACAAACTCAGTGATTCGATTTTCGAAAAGAAAGATGCTAATAGTCATCGGAGACAAAAGAAAGTCACTAGTTATGACGAATTTGATAACTCACTATCGAAGAAAACAAGAGCTGTCTCTTTCATTGAGCTCGATTGTCCGAAAGAGGAACAAACCACAATGACTGCTACGCCACTGCAAGGGTTCCCATCGACAAATGACGATTCCCTGGAACATGGACTACAGACAGTTTCGGAAGCCAAATGTTCGTGGGCAATAGAGAAGGATCGCTATTTCAACTCACAAAAACCTAGCTTCAATACATCTCAGCATGCAGCAAACGCTACTGCCGCCTTGAGTCATCCAGAGTCCCCAACGCCTTCCACAAAGCCTCCAAGGTCACATCGAAAAAACACCATAGTTGATGCAAATGGAAGTCCACGTCTGGCTTCTCGAATGGGAAAGATGAGCCTCAGAGACAGTGGATGTAATATTGATGACAAGATTGATGACAAGACAGATGGCGAGGAACTTGAGAATGCTATTACCTCGATTGAAGAAGATAGCGATGAGTCAGAATACGACGACAGCTGCTCCTCAATTCGCTCTACCAATGTCGCCGCGGCTGGGAATCATGTCTCCTTCATCCAGCGTCTCAAGGCATGTATGAAGACAGGAGCTGATCTGCATTTTTCTCCGCAAAATGAGTCTGTTTCTAGACCGCAACCTATTGGTATGACGACTGTAAACATGGAGACAGATTTCCAACAGGAGCTGCCACAAAGAGATTCCCAAGCTCCAAGTACTCCGTCAGCAGAAAGCCGAAACCCGATAGGTTGGACCCCTGCATTTGTAGACTCCACCACCCTGATCGAGAAGGATGATGACGATGATGACATGGAATGGCAAGTATCCTTGCAACCACCGCAGAAGAAAGCACATGACATGTTGGTCAACACAAGTAAGGTGAGGAGATGCGGTTCACATGTTTGACTTCTTGAACGTGTCTGTTGCTAAGACCATATTGTAGCTTCTCATGCACCACCTCGATGATGAAAGAAACTCGATTAGCAGAGTATTGGAGATATACCGGAAGGGATGTCACAGCGCACTTGACCAACTATTCGAGGCGCAGGCGGAACGGATCGAGTTATATAAGCAGCAGATGGCCGTTGCCCAGAAGCATCATACGGATATTAGTCGAGATCTCATTCATCGGCTGGAAGAAAACGACAGACGAGTTCAACAGAGACTATCATTTGAGATGCTGACGCAGGGCATGGATGAGCGGAAGAAGATCTGGTTCCGCGCGGAAGACATGATAAATCGATACAGCAGTGCCCTCCAATCCGAAGATGCTACGAATTGACTCTGATCTGCGACGATAGATCCGAATAGGATTCTTCAGAGTCTCAGATACTGCAGAGTCTATGTTAGTGGACAACATGAATTAAGGATACTGACATCCGAACCTTCGAATATCCTATTAATAATCCTCCTCTCATTAATCTAATAATTGCATCAACGGATCTGCCGATCATGTTCCTTGTAAAATTGACGAATCCATGGATCTCGTCAATTGAGCGGGAACCTCATCGCCGAATTAATATATTGGTAAGGGTTTGTCAGCGGAATCTTTTGCTTCCTACTTCCGTTGACAATGTAGATAAAAGCCCTCGATCGCCTTGCATGGCTGTAAAGTATATGACTATTATATTCGATTAACAATCTGATATCGTCTCCTTGTCCTCACCAGAAGCCCGGTGTCTCCGTGAGATTTGATTCATTTCTGTAGCTCAAAGGACAATTCACCGGCATTGAATATGGCCTTGAAGAACATTGCTCTTGTCGGCGTAAGTATAATTAATGTTCTCCAACTACCCCGAAGAAGACTGGCACGAAGGAAGGAGAAGCTGACCATGGAGTCTATGAATATAATATAGGCTGGAGGAAACCTAGGGTAAGACCTATCCATCCATGGATCTCGTTCAAACTTTGAACTCTGAATTTGAGCCCAAGAAACTAACAAGAAGAACAGACCTGCTATCCTCCATGGCCTCACAGCCTCTCCCCACAAGTACACCGTCACTGTGCTCTCCCGGCAAACTCAACTGCCGCGCTCAAGAAAGTCGACTACAACAACCATGTGTCCCTCGTGGAGGCCCTGAAGGGCCAGGACGCCGTTGTTACCGCCATCGCGGGAGAAGCAACGGCAGACCAAACCAAAATTATAGATGCTGCTGTTGAAGCGGGCGTGAAGCGGTTCGTTCCAACCGAGTATGGAGTTGATACCTCGAACCCCGCGGCTGTGGAGAAAGTGCCGTTCTTCAAGATCAAGGAAAATATGAAGAAATATCTCGAGGAGAAGGCCGAGAGGGGGCTCATTGAGTGGACTTCCTTTATCACAGGAGCCTTTTTTGATTGGTATGTATTAGATTCTATATCTAATGCCCATCATGAGCCTATGCTAAGACATGGAAATGAAATAGGGGCCTCAAAGTCGGATTCCTCGGCTTCAATATCTCCACGGCCACAGCAACGCTTGATCCAGCTTACCGCACGACTAAACTGTCGGCCTCCAATCTCTCTCTCATCGGTCAGGCGGTTGCCCAGGCCCTGTCACCTTCTATCGCACCCAAGACGGTGAATAAGGTGATCTACGTGCGCTCCTTCACGATTTCGCAGGATGACATTCTCGCGGCTTTCGAGAAGGTCTCGGGCGAGAAGTGGACGGTCGAGGCTGTTGATTTCGCGCCAAAGGTGAAGGAGGCGCAGGAGAAGGCCCAGAAGGGCGATTTTAGTGGTGTCGCTTTGTTGATCCAGAGTGTGATTTTGGATAAGAATTTCGGGAATAATTGGGATGCTAGAGGGCTTGTGGGAAATGAGTTGCTTGAACTTCCCAAGGAGGATTTGGAGGGTGCTATTCGCCAGCTGCTGGCGTAGGCAAAGGGGGAAGGAAATGAATAATAAATGAAGACCAAGTTGTGAAACCCGAGTTTTGTTCATCTATATTTCTTTTTCCTTGCTCATTTATAATCACTTTTCCATTGCCATAAAGCATCCAAACATGCTATACCAATTTTCAAAAAAAAAAAAAAAAAAAAAAAAAAAGATATTATTACAGGTATAAACCCGCCTGGGCACAACCATCCATCTATGGTTTCAAAGAAAAACAGAAGGAAAGCCGATCTCTACTGCGCTGTTCCGTTGACGGATAATTTTTCTCTCCGAGTACGGACCGCTTGGGCTAGATTCTCCAAGACGCTTTCGGTGTCTTCCCAGTTGATACAGGCATCAGTGATGCTGACACCGTACTTGAGGCCGGCCTTGCCCTGTGGGGATGGCTTCTGGTTGCCTGTAACACCGCAATTGTCAACATTAACTCTGGACATATCCAACGAGACAAGGGTACTTTTACTCACCTTCATGGATGTTACTCTCAATCATGACACCCATGATTCCCGCTTCCCCTGCTGCAATCTGCTCTGCCAGTGCAGCGGCCACTTTGGGCTGATTCTTGTGGTTCTTCTCAGAGTTTCCATGGCTGCAGTCAACCATCAGACGGGGAGGAAGACCCTTCTCGATCAATTTCGCCTTGGCATCTGCAATGCTTTTGGCGTCGTAGTTGGTACCCTTCTTTCCTCCACGCAAGATCACAAAGCAATCAGGGTTCCCTACTGTGCCAACGATGGCGACAACACCGGGTTTGGTGACAGAGAGGAAATGGTGGGGATGCTTGACAGCACCAATGGCATCAACGGCAACGTCGAGAGTGCCATCTGTGCCGTTCTTGAATCCGACGGGGAAGGATAGACCAGAGGACAACTCCCGGTGGACCTGGGACTCGGTTGTGCGAGCACCTACAGCTCCAACGGAGAGGCAGTCGGCTAGGAACTGCGGAGAGATGGTATCCAGCATCTCCGACGCAATTGGCATGCCCTTGCTGGTTAAATCGACAAAAAGCTGGCGCGATACTCGAAGGCCTTTGTTGATGTTGAAGCTATTATCAAGGTCCGGGTCATTGATCAGACCCTTCCATCCAACTGTCGTGCGGGGTTTCTCGAGGTAGGAGCGCATAACAATCAGCAACTCATCCTTGTATTTCTCTTTCAGCTTCAGCAGACGATCACAATATTCGAGGGCCATGTCAGGGTCGTGAATCGAGCAGGGGCCCACGACAACCAGAAGACGGCGTTTGTCAGTATCGGTTCCATGGACGATGGCACTGGCCTCATCACGGCCTTGCAGAACGGTTTTTCGTGACGATTCGCTTAAAGAGATCTCATGTTGGAGGAGGTTTGGCGGGGTAAGGGGGTTGTATCCGCGAACTATGCAAGGGCATTTGATGTCAGTCGATGCTCGTAGTGAGTGGTTCCGATCGTTAAATGGAAATCATACTTCTTGAATCTTCGAGATGACTGCGGTTCCCAACATTGGGATTTTCAATGAAGAACTACAGACCAAGTTAGCGGCCAGCTATGTCACTGGCTGGGGAATTGGAGTTCACTCACCGACATGGCGGTTTGTGGGGCCAATTGAGGGGACGGTGCCGTCGATGTGAGAAGGGACGAACTCGGTACGGCTCAGAAGGGTGGAATTAACGGTGGTGAAGCAGATTCGGTAACAGTCAGGAGGCAAGGAAAAGAGAGCTCAGCTCGTGGTTAAATGTCAAAGAGGATCGTCAAAATCCCAAAGAAAAAAAAGTCTTGCGATGTCGGAGCAAGAGTCATAGTTACCGCTTTGGGCTAAAGTAGCACGTGCGTGTAGATCGATGGCGGGAAGCTTCTGGCCAATCAGATTGCGTGCGTAACAAAGACATTTCGTTCTCTACGCTGTATATTTACCTACAGAGTGCATGACAAGACAACAGAAGAAAATGCGACGCTCATCATTCGGCTGAAAATAAGACTGGAGAGATATTTGCGCAGATAATAATGACATAACTCATGATACTCATCCAGCCTAAGCAGCACTGCTTCCAGTCCAGCGACTCTCACATGGCCTGGATTCAGGTATCTGAAAGTCCACAATTCGTGAAGCGAAAGAGTAGCGGTGGAGATAAGATGCTGCGTTGCTGATCTGTGAGCCGGGGTTGTTGGCGATAGATTCGAAGCTGTGATGCAACCTACTATAAAGTCGAGATGGCGCGCACCGTCCACAGAATCTAGTAGGTTGAATGGTGTCCTTCGGCATGCGAGGCACTCGCGGTGAGGTAAAACCCAGCTTAGATCGATCGACTAATCGTGCAGAGGCAACACTGCCACCGAGGCCGATCGACAATGCTTTGCAGGGAATATCGGAGAGGGGGTGAGAATTCGATTTGTAGGCGTCCACGTCGAGGACTCTTGCTTCCCTGGATGCCCCAAACGCAAACTCGAACACACCCATTCGATGATTGGACAGAAAGCTCAACCACGTTTTCCAGTTGTTTGATTTCCTTGCCGTATACCTTAAGCGGCCACATAATTACCGTAGGCCGGTAGCTAACGCTCAGAAGGAAGTCCCAATCTCCGTTCTGGTTTTCCACCCGGCTATAGGCGCGTTTTGACATCTTCCTGCTTCAATATCGAGCAGTATGTCTCCAGAAAAGTCACTATCCCCCATCACACTGTCCCCTTGCCTCCCATGCACCTTGCGGAGGACGTTTAAGACGTCAACTGGCACAGAATATAGAACAATCCGGCTCTGATATGCAGCAACAACACGAAGACCCCAGCTAAAATCTGATCCAGATGCGAATACGCTTGGAGCTTGTTATTGCAAAGTATCTGCCATTTTCTGTCCAAACGGCGGGACGCACACAAGAGCTCGAGTTAAGCTGGTTGGTCTGCCAATAGGGGAATCAGATCCAACGCAAAGCAAGCCAGAACGCGGTTCAACGAACAGGATATGGATGCCATCACTGGCGGGAATAGCTCTGTAGTGCTGGCATTGCGTGGCCCTCACCGAGCCGATATTGCTAGCGTTTCCGGCCGCACCACAGCCGAAAGAATGGGCATCCGCTAAGAAATGCAATTTGCAAGCGTGCGGACCATTTCCATTGGCCGGGTCGTGACATTGGCACTCTAGTATCCCAGGACCAGCCTGGGATGTAACCAGGCGTAATTCCCTTGAATTTGCACAATCCCGGGTCATGAAATGGAGAATATCAGATGGTTGGGACATAGGTAAATATTTTCGATGATTTTGTTTTGTTTTCATGTCCACCCAATGCAGTTCAGTGCTTTTTCTGCAGCCCACCGCAACGCATCGATGATCCGGTCCGATAGCCACGCTGCGGGGCTGGTTCTCTGCCGACTCTATACCAAGGAAGTAATGAGGGGTTGGTGGTTCTAATGAGGAAACGTCATGTGGAATCGATGCAGGAGGGTCTGCAGTAGACTGTGCACCAGTCTAGGCGCTATACGTTGGCATTACTGTACAGTCAACGGCATAGGCCTTGCGCTTAATTTGGCTGTGAAGAGAGACTGGTTCCATTTCTAGGTCGCAGATAATCCCTATGCAACCACAGAACAATGCAGCAACGATAAATTTCAGGGTGCTGGTGTCGATTGTAGCGGACAGAACTTCGACCCGACAGACTATGTTAAAGACTGGAACGAGGTCAAGGTCACTTGTATCCACCAAGGACACCAGCATTGAATGGCCAGCTTTTCTAGTGAGAAGACGATAGACATATATAATGCAGCCAGAGGTTACCAACAGATAATTCCCATAGTTGCTGACATTGAATCTTGACAATATAAAGTTCCCGTTCTCGGATTCGACAGAGTCGGGAGAGAAAGACTGAGGTAGAGTCTCTTGGAGTTTAAAAGTCGGCATTTAGGTGACAGGTTGGAGAAATCAATCACACTCGTTGTCAAGAACCCTGCTTTTCAACGTTGGCCTTCTTGCCAGACAGAAGGCACTCCGTGGAAAACTGTCTGCTCATTCTCCACAAGAGACTCTCTTTACCAGAAGACTGTTGGAGTTGGAAAACTCGCATCCAGGAATCCCACCAGACCTCCCTCTTCAACATATTTTCCAATAGTTGCATGTCCAAACTGACACGGATCCACTGAGAACAGGTGCGGCGAGCATTGTCAAAATCCCGCGGGCTCAACAGGGAATATATCTGCAGTGAGATTTCAGGAAGACGGTTTGCTGCCGGAGGCAAGAACACAGGCATTGCTCTGAGAGCGCCGTAGTCTTTCTCCAGAACATACTGCTAAGATAAGCTTCTCGTGGAGTCAAAGAAGGTATCGTCAAATAGAACAGCAACAGGTCCAGTCTTACCATAAACAAATATGCAAAGAGACCCCTTCTGGTTATCTATTGAAAGACAGAACCGCTTGCATCGCGGAAGGAACCTGAACGTTAATAGGGAGGCTTAAAAGACACAAATTCCCAAGTCATAGAACAATATTTTAAAAAGAACCTGCAGGGTACATGGTCCACGTCCGGGATACTCCTTGCGGGAGCTTGACCGCAGAAGCTAAAACTCCGATTGAGAAGAACAGAAGGGCAACAGGGCCAAGTGCAGGAAGCCCCAGCGTACAGTCAAGGATGCGCGCAGCTATTGCGATTTGCAATGCGAAACCAACGACTGGTTCTGGGAAAACAACATTCACAGCAACCCCTTGACCATTTCAATCAACTTGATGACCAACGGTCCGTTCGCAGATACCACCAGCAGTTTTGAAGACACCTCTACAGGTCACCGTATTCTCTTCATGCAGTTCTGTATAGCAAATCGGGATTTGACTCGTAACTGGTGGTTTTTGATGATTGTAGCAGCAGAGCTTAATACCGAGAAATGAAGAAAAACAAAGAAAGTTAGAAGAATTCCCGGTCAACCATGTGAAAGAGAAAGAGATTCGGAATTATACCCATGGGTACTGTATCAAATGCTTCCGAGTGAACCACAGAGTCGTCTACACCTTGTGCTGTTGTTACCATCGTGGACCGCAGGCAACCTAAGGTGCTCCTTATAAGGAGAGGTTATGTTAAGGTTGACATGTGTGTGGAGCCACTGGGATGATTCTCCACGAACCATGGCAAAGAGGCTCGTACCGATAAGTCATTATGATGGGAATGGAAGAAAGCCTGTTGTAGTAGACATCTGATTCGACTTTTTCCTAACTGCTGCAATCCTGGCTTGAGTGGATACCAGAGAGGCCTGAACGCGTGAGTAATATTATCCCTTGTGCCATGACAGATGTACACAGGTCCAAGACAGTGCAGATGAAAAAGGGTTCAATAGAATAACCAAAGAACAAAACGGGCGCCACTGACCTGACCGATCACAACTTTTCCCTCGAGGGACGGATGTAGAGCGGCAGGTGAATCCCAAAATCAGGTTAAATTCATCTAAGACCATTTGGGAATTGGACACAGAGATCTGTGGAAAGGTAGTCGCTACAATAGGGAGTCTTGAACCTAGAAAGAGGACTCGTTCATACTCACGTGATCAAATTATACATGGCAGTATGTCGCATGCTAGTACTATCGTTCACCTATAAAGAGCGATATACACCGGCATGGGAATAGGGAATACGTAGTTAAAGGTCATGGATCTTAATGATGGTGCATTGTGCGAAGGACACGCTTCTCAGCAGGGCCGCCAGGAGGAGTGTAAATACATGGAGGAAGCCTGTTCTTGTATGGGCAGAGATTAAGTAGATCCATAAATCCAAACGAAAAAAAGAATAGGTCATCATTGATCAGCATATATACATATACGCCCTCGATATGCATAAAAAGGAGGTCGTGAAGGAGAAGGGAGAGGCAAAGAAATGCAGGTGGTAATGGGAGAATACCCCGTAGAACGAGAAGACAAGAACTTCATAAACATCCCCAAGTGGTATCACAGTGATGTATACATGTATCATGAAACCCATGCTTTGCTCCATTGTATCGGAGAGAAGACATGTTAATTAATCTATTAGTATTATCGTTGCTGGACCATAGAGAGACAATAGTAGAATGGGGAGGTGAGCGTAGAGTATATAGAACAGACAAAGGACCAAATAAAAATATTCAAAGAAACCAAAACATATCGTCGAGGAGCCCGATACAAGGTTAGTAGAATGGCCCAATTCAGACAGGCGAACCGTTCGCCAGTTGGTCATCTCCGATAGAGGGCTCACGAGGAGCGATTACCGACTCCGGAAGCCATGCATCATCCAGGGGCAGGATGAGGCTAGGATTAACGTATTTCTTTAATCTCAAACCAAGATCCTGCCCACCGATTCGAATCGGAAGGGCATCGCGATCAAGGCCCGAGGGAGGAGAGAAAGTCGATGAGGGTCGAGGGGAGATGTCTCCTCCCCCACCGGGGCGATTGCGGTCAATGCTTTTCAAGGCGATAAATTTCATCAAAGGCTCATAGTTCCGAGAAAAATAGAAAGTAAACCAAACGGTTAAGCCAAGAAGAGGCACAAGGAGCAAGGAGCGTGTGATCGCCCCGCGTAGAGCCAGGACACCTATCATAGCAATCTGGAATACCAAAAGGCCCACAAAGACCCGGCTACAGATCATCGGCCACGCACGACCTGTAGAATGATGGTGATGGTCCATAGCGTACAGGATCTGATATTTATAGATGAGCTCCCCGAGGTTGAAATATACGAGGCCGAAAAGACAGATCAACCACGAACTCGGAAAGACGCTGTACACAATGCAGATAATAAATATGAGAATTGTCTGAGGAATAGAGTACCCGTAGCTGAATCTCGGCGGAGTCAACAGCTCAGCATAATCGCGCGGCGTCTTAGCGGAAAGGAAATTGATCGGGTACATTGTCACACTGCCGAACTCCAAAAGTCGGAAGGGAAGCAAGCCCAGACCCTGCAGAATCAAAAAGTTGATATAAAATGGTGTCAGGGATTCTAGAGATCTAGCCAACGCAAATGCAATCGTCGTCGTATCTCTGAACCTCTTTTGAATATCTTCCCAAAAACCATAAAATGTGGTCACGGTTCCGAAAAGGGTAAAAATAAGGAACAGGTTGAAGAAAGTAAAGAAGAAATTCTTCGATATGACAGAAAGCTCGACCTCGCCCCGGGAGATCATTCCCTGTTGATTTGAGAGCCCTACTCGCATTGTCAGCAAGTCACTCCTACGATAAGCTTGCAGCATTGATGAGGAGATACCAACAATTATACAAATACGGGACTGCAACCGTCAGCAGTGAGAGAGCCAACGTAGGAAGACCAGTCTGAATGAGAGACTTCGCAAGAGGATGTTCTGACAAAAGGTCTGCTAGGTGAGGGAACACTTTATGCAGAGTCTCCAATTCTAGAACGTAAGCGATTGGAATCAAAAGAAACGACCAGAAAATAGTCAAGAATCCAATGACAGAAGTAATGAACCAGGCTTGCGTCATTCGCCTTGATCGAGGCAGATAAGTGTTCTTCCACACGACGTCCGCCGGAGCCGGGGCAAGTCGAGCAAACAGGCGCATTGGACGAGGAGAAATGATTGTCTGCACGAGTGTTTGCGAGGCGGCAATCGATTCCATGGTGACAAAAGCCAGCTCCGTGGGCGGGTATTCCTTCTTCCGCGCGTCCTCAATCTTCTCGTCGATTCGGCGTAGCCTCTCCTCGTAATAATCGATAGCATCGACCTTCCGGTACTGTAGCCTGAAGGGTCCATACCATAAACGTATCCTAGGCCGTGGCCTGTCACAACTACCGCGAAACTCTCCGCGACTCTCTGAAAGAAGGTGGGCCTGCTCCGAACTATCATCTAACAGTTGACTAGAACCCGACGGTCGTTGCTGCGTCAAAAGCACAGAGTTGCCATCTTGCATCGGTCTCTTATAGCCAATGTGCTTTGTCCAAGCTCGTTCAAGTTGCCGCAAGATCTTCAACCTCTCATCCACCAGAGAGTCCAGTTCATGCCAATCACGGCACAGGGTTACGCCCTCGACTTTCCCGACCTCTAGGCTTTCAATGAATCCCTTTATAGTATCTTCAGACCTCATATCTGGCGGAATGCCAGACAACCGAACAGTCCTGTCTGTTGTGCTTGTCTGACCGCCGAGAAACTTTTGCCTGATCCGGATAATCTTGTTTGTTCGTTGAAGAAGCAAATAGACGGCCAACCCGGTGAAGACATAGGTGAAAATAACGTAAATCCAAAGATACGTAGGGTCCGGCACAAATTTCTTCCCATCCTTTTTATGACCATAATCGCAGACATAATCATCGCAATTCTCCTCGTCACCGTCATCAGTATCCCACCCCGGGATGCCATATTTACCGGTATATTTGAGATGAACCGGAAGGATGATGAGAACGGAAAAAATAAAAACGAGGGAGAGGAATTGGATAGCAAATCTGAAAAATGACAGGAACTGCACAATTGCATTCATCAGCATCATGTTGTCTTAGTTATTCCGGTTGTTGATTGACCGAAGGGAAGAGGCGAACGCGAAAGATAACTAATTCGTCAAACCTACAACATATGCATCCAGACCTGCAGATTCTAACACCTCATCTTCCGTAATTCTATAGAGAACTGGTATCCAACCTAGAAAGGTGTGAGGTAACTCTGGCAACTGAGATGCCGCGCAACGTAGTCGTCTGCGTGCGGCGTACAACGCTGTCCATTTCCGTCGGAGAACCTACGATACCTATAAGCAACAACGCAGAGAAGAAAAAATGAGCAATTAAATTTGGAGACACATACGCAGAATGAGAAAAAAGCCACCAAACCGAGTGCTGAACTGATCACAAACTGCGTGTATAAATCGCGCTGTTTCCTTGTCTGATCTGCCCATTTTCGCTCATGTCCACCGTCTCCTGGATCCGCCACTGAAGTCGCAGCGGACAGGACGGCCGTTAGAGACATATCCTTCCGTGTAAACCAATCTCCTTATCAAGGCATATAGGTGCTGGTCCGATTCTGCCGTGAGAAACAGGGCAGGGACACGACACGAAACACGGGCGTTGTGAGCAGCGTAGTGAGGGTAGATGACCACCAATTAGACTGCTATTGCAGTGACTGGCGTAGCACTTCTTCAATAATGACTCTCCGTGAACCAGGATCAAGGTTGTTGGGCGATCAAATTTCGGCAGCGTGAGGGATTGCCCGCTTGGGAGAGCTGCACATGATCTGCACTAGTGTTATGCAGTGAAGTTGTGCAGCTTACTGTATTACGGCACTAGTTTATGCAAATGTTTCCAGTCAACTTCAACTTCAAATTTGTTGATATTCCCACAGGAGGTTTCTTTTCCCGAGTGAACTACATATTATACCATTGCACATTATGGTGATAAAATAACAAAGCGCATATATATATTCTGTAAACCAAAAACATTTTCCATACCATAAAGAGATTTCCTGTTCTGTCAATTGTCATCATCCAATCCCTCCTCCACGGAAAGCTTCGAGGCATCATAGTAGAGATCAAGCAAGCATCCAGCAGACCACGCTTGCGTTGGGGACTACAGAAACAATTGTCAGTTATCACTAGATTCTACAGGGGCAGCCAGCTAAGGAGAACAAACATACCGAGTCTGCGCAAAATGCACCTTTCTCATTTGTTAACTCCGTAAGTCCCTTCCATGGGCTATTTTGCAGAGCCTGTTTGCATCCTTCTAATCGTCGGGTAACTTGCTGGAAAGTTTCAGTCCGCTCGGCGGGTGTGTTCCTGCGGAGAAGATCAAAGTATAAGAACGCGCGAAGGAAATAACCGCGTAGCCACACCCATTCAGGACCCTGGTGATAGTTTCTTCCTTTTGCGGTTGCAAAATTGATTGAGTCCTCCGAGTTATTGTAGTAAGGGCGGTAGTTGAGGTCAGATGGGTCCAAAGTAGCCATGCCAACAGGCCCAACGAGCACCGAGTCCGCAATTGAAAGTGCAATAAGGGCTTTGGAAGGGTCAAAAAGACCTGGAGAGACAGTCATGGCGATGGGGAAGTTGGCGCGAAGCTGATAGTCCTCAAACGGTTTTCCAGATCGATAGAGATCTTTGTAAATTCCACGCCGATTGACCACGCTTCGATCGATTTCATATTCACTGTCCTCGTCAGGGTTGAGAGGAACGTAATAACAACGTTCAAAGTTAGACTTTAACTTGACCGCCCACTCCTTGAAGGTGATGGAATTCCCCTCGTCCAAGAAAACACCTTCGTGGGGATAGAGCTGGTCTTCGTGTAGGTGCGTAACCCAATTCAAGGCGCTGTATACAAGCCCTGTGATTTCGATGGACGCCCCATCCCGCGGCGTTCCCGGTACACCCTTGTTTCCAGCCTTCTCGCTCTCTCCCATTTTATCTTGCCAGGTCCCACAGTTGAACTGGCTTCCACCAAAGATAATTCCAGTTTCCCAGTCAACACGGATGTCAATCTGGAAACCCTCTGGTTTCATTTGCGTATCAAGATCGGGGCCCGCATTATACTCCCTAAATGACAGACCCCAGGCATGTCGTTGGAAGACTTCCTGGATGATTTCTGAAACGGTTGACGATTGAGAATAAGCTCGTGGGTCATCAAATGGAAACCAGGTGTCATCATATGGCAAAAACCGTCTAGGTACCTTGGCGTTCAGAAGTTCAATTCCATTAGGTGCCATTTTTGTATAGTCCTGGATGGCCTGAAGCAGGAACCACACAGAGTCTCTGGAGTTGTATCGCGGTGCCTTCCCGCTGCTTAGCAGATTGGGGATCATTCCATGCTTGAGGACGCTAGCAAATGCGAGAATATGCTCCCTGGCATCATCAAACCGATGAGTACATAGGAAAAGCCCTCGCAATGAAATAAATACGTCTCGACCCCAGCACCTTGCCCAGTCAGTAGCAAAGTGTGGCAGGCCTGCAGCTAGGCTTGGGACAGTCTTCGATGGCCATAGAGAGGCTGAGTTGACATACCCAGTCTGCTGTACACTGACCATAGCCAATTGATGAACAAATCCCTGGCCATACCGAACACTGACCCCAAAGAGATGTATACCACGCATGCAAGCAGCGTAGTAGCCTGTCTGGACAATGATGGCAAAGTACCTTGGTAGAAGAAAGCTAGGTAGACCACGAACTGCCTGAAATTTGTCACGGAACCATACTGCAGGCTTCTCCAGGGCAAGATAACCTTCCCTCTTCGCGACCTTTTCCATTCGCGCCACAATATAATCGAAGGCCCACTGCCCATGCCGGAGGTGATCACATAATGGGTGTCCTAATTCGTTATATTTGACTATATCTTCGAGGACGCTCCACCATCCTTGAAGACCGGCATAAACCAACGGGCCATAGTTAGGTATGATGAAAACCCCATCTTCCCCGTTGCTTGAGTCTCGCTCCTCCGGATCAGATCGATGAAGGACAAAGTTCAAGTCGACCAGACTGAGCTCCGAAAATGCCTCCTCTGCGCCCTGGGTGATGTAGTGATCTAGCCCCGCTGAGTGTTCGGCAGCAGGAATCCAAGTCTCAAAAAGTGCGATGGATCCTGGGACAAAGGTATCGAAAACAGATATAGATGTGTCGCTTTCATGCTCTTCTATCTTGGCCCCTTCAAAGCTACGGACGCAACTGGGTAGCCCTCGAAGATATTTCTTATCTGCCAAAACCTCACCCTTGACGTCTTCACTCGCGTCTACCTCTAGGGCCCATGTTCCGATATGTTTTGCTCGAGTACCCGTCAAGTATGTCGGAGGCAGGGGACTACCAGAGCCGTACCCTGGAAATGAGGTGCGTGCTATCAAAAAGACGCCTTTTCTTGTTTTTGGGTGGACTCTGTGAACTGTGATGAACTCGCCGTCGTGATGAATGTGGGCTTCATCGTAGCCTTCAACTCCCATTTTGGTATGGAGAAGGTTAAGCAGTTTCTTAACGCCTCCTATGCCTCCATCACCCGCTCCCATTTGAAGATTCGCCGTTTCAGAGTACTTAGATGAGTAAAGCCGCGTCTCTGTAACGAGATTTATCAACTTTGGATAAATTTCGTCATAGCCCATCACACTCCCTATGGCGGAGGCGCACATTGAGACCAACGCAGCATTGGGTAGTGTATCTTTCGCATCACGTTTCTGCGCGGGGACCTCATTATCATGGGTACAGTCCATGAAAAGCGCCTGTACGGGACTCGGGCGAATATGGGAAATATTCTCATTGACGCTCTGGTCATGTGCCGAAGCTATGGCGTGACTGATCACTGCTGATGGTAAGTCGAGGTCAAAACTACCAATGGCCCGACCTCCGTGACGATGAACAAGTCGGCTTAGTTCTCCTGCACTCCATGCTTGCATCGCTTCGCGAATGAGAGCACTTAGACCGAGTCGTTTGACAAATACATAGTCTGCCTCCTCGGAGCCTGTGAAAAGTTCTGCAAAAACCGTAAGATTTGGCCTTACTTTCCGAGCTTGGTCCAGAAGATACTCTGCAACCACAAGCGGCGTTGAATGGCAATTATCAATGCGGAATCCCGAGAAGTATTTGGCCATGAGACGGGTATACCGTGCCATAAAATCCCAGAGGAACGGATTATCTTTTGGTGATGAACCGTATCTGAGCTTTACGCAGTCACCCCAGACAATCACTTCACGACGCAGATATGCCTTAGAATCCGGTCCAGCATTGTCGCGAAGAGCATCAGCATTCCAAATCCAGCCATTATTAACAAGTGCAAGGGCTTTAGGGCTGTGCTTTTTGGTGTTCTCATTCAAGGGGAGCCGCGTGAAGTAAGGCTCGACCAGAGGATGCTCTTTTGTAATGGGTCCCAATTTTGGACCGTGATCGTCGAGTCGAATATATTTAACACGATTGAAAATTTGCTCCATGATCTCAGCGATATCTGCATCATATTCGCGGTAGAATGGCAAATTGACTTCGTCGAGTAGTTTAATCAGATATTCCCCAACTGACGAGAGATCCGAAGAGGAGTCATGGAAGGGACCAAAAAGAGCAGTCAAAACAGCCGCTCCAAACCGGAAGTCCACAGAGCGGCCGAACCTCCCCAAAATCTGCTTTGATGTAGGGACTGCTTTATCTCGAATGAGATCGGCCCTTTGGCTCAAAGTCAAATTTTTGATGTCTTTGAGATCTTGGGCAAAGGTTTCGATGTCATCAGCTTTTCCCTTTTTCCATTCCTCTAGGATATTTTTCGAGTTCTCCTTGACATTGACAACGTAGAATTCCCACAATCGAATGCCATCAATCACCTTTGCTCGCAATGCATTCATAATACGCAGCAGATCGTCCAAAGTTTTGGGGTCGGAAGGCAGACCCAATCTATCAAGTGACTGTCCAAACTTTAATAACTCATCATCTAGCACGAATGCTGATTCAAGCCAAGGAGCTGTTTCGACACTGTAGCCTGCCTCGGGATGCTCTTCAAGCCATTTGCTATTGTGGGCGGTATGATTCCAAACAACGTCTGTTAGGGACAGAAGTCCGTACTCGTTTTCCATTTTCGATACCATCTTAGCAATGTCCTTTTCGCCATTTGGAAATGATTCAGAATCAAATTCCAACTGGTTAAAAATACTGTACGGAGAGTTTGAAGCCCCGCGCTGCATCAAAGGGGTGAAGTGCACCATGTTATAATTGCGCTGACTGATGCCATTGAGATGTCTATCCCAATCGGTGGAAAATTTCCCCATAAATTTTGATATCACGGAGAAAATAGAAAGTGCATTTATGGGGAGATCTTCCCCACGCAGGGTGAGCCTGGGTGAGACGTCTATATAATGAAGGGGTGTCCGCGTCGGTTCTGGTGCTGGGACCGGGGAGACGGAGAACTTGGGGAGGGGGGAATAGGTTGTATAGAACGAAAAGGCACCGGGGTAGGTAATCGAGACATTAATATGGATGTTTTCGTTGAATTTTGGTTTCAGCCTGGGAGTAGTCAGCCACAGAAAATCCCCAATGGACTTATAGCCACTGTCAACGATACTCACTTGAATCCACGAAACTTGGAGCGATTGAACGGTTCTCTATCCTCTGGGGCATTGATCCAGAGAGTTCCATTTCTGCATATCGAACTACTGCCCTCTATGATGAAGCGAAGGAGGTATGGAGGGTCAGTCGGTGGGGGTAGATAGATGTATTCCCCAAGTACATCTGGCGAGCCATCATCTTTCAGAGGCAGCAGGTAGACCTGACTAGGGGTACCCATTGTAACAGTCTGAAATTCCCAGTTATGTCATAGACGTAGCGACTCGTAGCAAATCGTCTTTCAAACTGGACGTTGGAGATGCTCGGTGTTCGACCTGCCGAGAGCGAATTCAAGATATCCGAAAGAGTCGACTGATGGATATCAGCTATCTGCATGCAAGCTGGGATTCGACAAACAAAAAGGAAGAAGAGAAGGATCCGAGTGATAGGTCTTTTCATCTGTGGTACGGATTGAGTTACCGTGCCTGGATCCGCGCGGAGGTGAAGGCGCGTTGCTGGTTCGGAGTCGTGACATCATCGGATGCGGAGCGGCGTCATAAGACTGAGACACTGCATGTACACGGTACTACAGTAGCATCAACACCAACGTATGTGTCTTACGATATGAGGATAGAATGGCAGTCAAAAATGGTAATACGGCAGGCATTTCTCTACATGTTTTGTTGGTTTCATGTTCAGCAGGGAATCGATAGTCTACTGTGTTTAAACATCCTTTTACCGCTATTATCTACTCACGTCGGAGGTATTCTCGCTACTCAACTAGATAACCTTTTTACCACAATGACTGTCAGGAAAAGAGCAGGAATACTCGTCACTGGTAGAAAATTGAACACGAATAATTAAGCAATAATTAATACTGTGGCTGGTGTCCGGGAAAAAAAAAGAGAAGAAACGCATCTGATAAGATTCACGTGATGCGGGGAAGCCTTATCTTAGATAAGCATCCTCACCCGGCTTCATCATCATCCTGCACCTCCGGCATACTGGACCAGCCTCCTTCATCGTCAGGATTGCTCGAGTATTTCATCAATTTCCCCTTTTATTCTGCTGTATTTTATCTGGCAGCTAGCCATGCTGCGGCTGCCTCTCCGAATTCGCTGTCCTCCCTGCGCTCGGGAGACACAGCGGGTGAACCTAGCCCGCTGTCTGGCCCCCGTGTCTTACACCATATTGGTCCCGGTCCAACGAGCATTCTCCAGCCCGTCCACATCTTTCCCAACATTTTCGCAATTCAATCGGTCAGACTTTACCAACCAACCATATTCAGGGAGCTATGAGCCTGGACTCCCGACTTCTGGTCCTCTTGGCTCCGTTCCGGCTTTCGGAGTCCCGCGGATTACACCTAAGGTATTGAAGCAGTACTTGGACCAGTATGTCGTGGGTCAAGACCGTGCAAAGAAAATCCTCAGCGTCGCAGTATATAATCACTATCAAAGGATTCAGGAGTTGCAGCGGCGCGAGGAGGAGACCTCAGAGATCCTGGCAAGGCGCATGCGTAGGAAAGCGGCGGAGGGCCGATCGCTGGATGGTATGTCGATGTTTTCTCAGACAAGCATGAATATAGGCTAACTCTGACGTCAGATGAGCCGTCAAGTCAATCGCAGATGCTTGATCTAAACTCACCGACTTCTTCTCTCGAACCGCCTGACATCGTGGATCCGTCACCGACACAATTGGAAAAATCAAACATCCTCTTACTTGGCCCATCAGGCGTTGGAAAGACACTTATGGCAAAGACGCTTGCTAGAGTGCTATCTGTCCCGTTCAGTATCTCGGATTGCACACCCTTTACCCAATCTGGCTACATCGGAGAGGACGCGGAGACGTGCGTACAGAGGTTGCTTGTAGCAGCAGACTACGACGTTGAACAGGCTGAACGTGGCATAATTGTCTTGGACGAGGTAGACAAGCTGGCTGCAGTCAAAGTTAGTCATGGTAAGGATGTCGGTGGTGAGGGTGTGCAGCAGGCTCTTTTGAAAATCATCGAGGGCACAACTATTCAGGTGCAGGCGAAACCAGAGCGAGGTGCTCCTCGTGCTGGGAATACACCAAATAATTCATATCCATCGAACAGCACTCTTGGAAATCACCCTTATTCGTCCTCCAGTGGCGGTTCCCCGCCAACGAAGGGCGAGGTATACAACGTACGGACGGATAACATTCTGTTTATACTCTCAGGCGCGTTTGTCGGCCTTAACAAATTAGTTATGGACCGAATATCTCGCGGTTCAATCGGGTTTGGCCAACCAGTTCGGGCAGCCCCCAGGTTAGGTAATACTTCTGGAACATCGAGCTCTGCACAACAGCAGCTGGTTCCTATCCTTCCAGGCTCGGAAGAAGAAAAGTTGTACAAGAAACATCTCCCTTTTTTCAACTCAGTGTCTCCAGAATCATCTAACAATGGGCCGGTTTACTTCAACGCCCTGGACCTTCTGACCCCAACGGACCTACAAAGCTACGGCTTTATTCCGGAATTTATTGGCCGGATCCCCGTGACGGCCGCTCTCTCGACCCTCACGCAGCCGTTGCTCCTTCGCATTCTCACAGAACCTCGAAATTCGCTGTTGGCACAGTATTTGACTCTTTTCTCCCTATCCGGAATCGAGCTTCGCTTTACCACACCAGCCCTGCACAAAGTAGCATCCAGCGCCTTCGAAATGGGCACAGGCGCGCGAGCCCTCCGCACCGAGATGGAGACTATCCTTAGTGACGCGATGTTTGAAGCACCTGGATCCAGCGTGAAATTTGTCTTAGTGACAGAAGCTGTAGCTGCACGGAAGGAGAAACCAGTCTACCTCTCTCGGGGCCAAAGTGGCCGGTTCCACGCCATGATCTCCGCCGAGGAGAGTCAATGGGAAGACAAGATGCGGCAGGAGAAGAAAGACAAGGAGAAAAGGGATAAGAGCCAACCATTTGTTTCGGCACAGGGAGTTTCCAACTTCGCAGAGTATAGGAAGCGAGCCATTGGCGGCTCGTGAGATAACTTCCTTTACATACCACATCACTCTCGCTCTTTCATCACGAAGGATACGTCTTTTTCGCTAACGTTTGTATGCCATGTTTATATCCCATGTTTCTGTTTTCGAGGAGTTGTGAAATCTTTTTATGCTTTTCATGTTGGATTGGCATTTACGACATTAGTGGCGCAAGTCCGATACTCTCTCTTCATCTTGCACTACCTTTGGCCTTTCTCTATAATGAGATGTCAGTTAAATGATACTGTATTTCCTTTTTGCGGGGTATGTATATATACATCAAGCAATGTACAACGTATACTTGCAGGCCATCTACAAAACAAGCCCTTAAGACGTAAACACAATATTCTAATTTGCCACTTTCCCCTCATGCATAAAAACAAATGGAAATGATGTTAAGTCCATTCAATTCTCTTTCACCTTCTTGGACAAAATCAGCTCCTTCAACGCAGTCTCCAGTTCCAGGCCCATTCTAACAGCCTCGCCATCGTGGAAAATAAACTCCGCTTGAATGGGATTATTTCCACCCTCCAAGAAGTCACTCAGGTATGCGATGTATTTCATCTGCCCATAGATATGGCTGAACGTGAGGCTAAAACCCATCTACCGATCCGTGGTGTCAATGAAGAGCTGATCATCCTTAACCTCAACGATAAATGAGCTATGGAGAGGTATCTCCTGTGGCTGTGAATTGGGACGACTTTTAGGACTCTTTGGAGACATATTTGGCCGCGGTGACTTTCCTTTGGTTTTCTTGTCCCTTTCGTTTCTTTTTCAGTTGTCCTTGGATTGACCCTACCCCGTTCTGCATCTATTGAGATGCGGGCACTCAGCCTCCAGCACTTCAAGCAACAGATCCCGCCCGCCCCCTCCGAATTTCCCATGATAATAGTGCCGAACTTGAAGTCTGGGAGGAAGAAGAATCGGCTCGCGCATCCGGGTATCATGCCGCCGAGTCCTATAACTAGATATCTGCGATAATAGTGTAATTCTAGTCCTGAGGCATACACAGCCGGTGAGGTATACGGCTTCAACCTTCTTGAAGCTGGGATTCACGAGGGACCGCATGCGGGTGAGGCCTTGATACACCTTTTCGTTTATTAGGTCTTCATGGTCCATCAGGGCCTTGACCCATTTCATGAAGTCATTTGCGCTGGTTATGATCGATCCTACGCCTTGGCTTTCTGGATAATCCAATGAGGAAGTCTCTGGTATATTGAACTATCCTTGTCCCAGTGGTATCCAGTCGCGATGCGGTCTCCGAATCCCCTTGCTTGGGCGCTTTTAGGCTGAAGATTGATCGATTGCATAGCAAGGGGTTTGAAGATGCGTCTGTCAAGAATTCAGAGAAACTCTGCTTTGACTTCACTTCTACCAGATGCGTCGCGACGGTGTACGTGAAGTTACAGTAGAGATATCTTGAGCGTGTAGGAGCTGCCACAGACAGGTTTCTCTGGTTTCTTGTGACGGATCGTGTGTTTTCTGGGTGTGCTGCTCGCGGACTCATAAGAATTGTCATGACTATGCCCTGGTAAGTACGGCCACGAACTTTGAGCATTGAAGAGGTATGTGATTTTTACGAAGGCATGCCACTTCTGCTTACGATATCCTCCACTGTGACACCTTCCGTGTATCCAGCGCCAGGGATGATAAAATCTCCGGGAAGGAGGGTTGACATTATCGCATCATACTGCACTTCTGGATAGTTCTCGTTATTGTTGACCAGCAACCCGACGCAGGCAGCAATCAAAAATTCGGAGGCAGACGCTATGTCGAAGAGTATATCCGCTGTGCATACAGTTGTGGGCTCCAAGACTGCCTTCCCATAGCCCAGAGAGGCAATTTCATCACTTTGCATTACAGCAATAAAGATGACCAGGGACATGATGCTCGTTCATCAATCCATCCATGAGGAAAGAGACTTCTGGAGAACGAAATGAACCCATCCTTCTGGAAGCTTAAGAGATATCGTATCTGACTTTTCTTTTCTCGCCCCTGCACAAGGGAGTAAGGGGAAATGCTAGCAGCAAGTCATGCGATTGCATAATCATGGTGCTAAAATTAAAAGAGAAAACAGTATATGTCAAAAACAAGACCAGAGGAAGGGATATAATGACTATCCCAATGCTATGACCTAATAGCGGAGTAAATAGATGTTCATCAGCAGTGTGGCAGCGGTGTATCTTCGGAGGGAGCAAACGGAGACCGATGATTATTTTGGCGCCTTGAATCTGCAGGACTACCATTGGTACTCTGGAAGTCCTGTGAGCGCCCATCGTCAGATTGGGCGTCGGCTGCGATCGTGTGCGACTGCCCCTGTGGCCTTTCGCCTGTCCGGTCAGAAGGCACGGCCGACATATGAACACCCTCAAGAGCTTTCCAGAGCGACTCTAGGTCAGCCTTAACGGAATTCAAAAATTGCTTGCGGCGGTGTCGAATTTCCAGGTGATTCCAAGATGACCATCTCGGGAGTGGATTCCTATATGTGACAACAACAAAGCGACGAAATCTATGACAGTTCACGAGCGTCCACCCTGCAAAGAACTCTACTAGAAGATCCATATCCCTCTGTTCCTGGGCAGGTGTTTTTAAAATGTCAGAGTCATCCTGGCCAGAACTGGAGCCGTAGCCAGGTACTTCCGCCGGGGAAATGACACTGTGTTTTGCGAGCTGGTCCTGGAGCCAGTCTGGGTCTTCGTCGGGGGCGAGAATGTCGGATGTATGGCCGGTCGTGTTGAGACTCATGATCAGATAATATATGGCAAGCCAGCTGTCATGTATCTGCATTAGTATCCGTAAAGAAAACTAAACTGCCTTGCTAACACTCACTGGCCACCGGCGTTTCTCCCCTCAGCATCATGCTTCTTCAGCAACCAGTTTAGTACATCCGGTCGCATCATGATCTTCCAACTACCAGGGAATTTCTTTCTGCTCCAGTCAGAAAACCATGAAAGAATCATGCGAGTTCCATGAGGGTCATGATTCATAAAATCTTCGGTGATCAAAATCACTCCACCATGAGGGAAGATACGCTGGAAATAGGTTGGAGGACGAAAATAATCAATGGGAGTAGATAGAGACCAGACCCAGAAGCTAAATGGTTTATGTAGGAGGTCTGTCAACGATGGCAGAGCATGATAGTCGCAGAAGCTGCGGTGGAACATAACGATCCCCGATTTGCCGAGACCAGTGAAACGCTCCCAGTCTTCTGGAATGCGGTTGGAGAATACGATACCACGGTGCTTCTTGAGAAATTTGATGACTACATCACCTTCTGCCCGAGTATTTTCCTCGGACGGAAGCACCACATAGAAGGTTTTTCCCACGGTTTCCTCTGCATTAATTGCTGCCAGTTGCTTGAAAGTAATAGACAACTGGTCCCGGAAGAGGACATCTAAATCAAAGCCAGAATTTGCTCCAATAACGGCGGGCGATTGTACTTCGTGATGCATTGACATGCCGGATGTTGCGGGTTTCTCTTCCCAGTGGTTCTGGGCAACGGGAGATGCAACTGTGTCAAACCGAGTCTCCAGAAGTCTGTTTTTTACCACAGCAGATGTTCCTCTTCCTTGGGTGTTATCAGGGGAGTAGTCCAATTGATTGATGGCAGGCGACATGTTCTGGAGAAGTTCCAGCTTTTTGAAAGGCTGCAATGCACTTCTCGTTGCGATAAACAGCGAGGCATTTCCCCGGGGGCAACAGAATCCCTGGTTTAAGAAGGAAAAAGCACCCGATTTTGCTGGGTAAACAAGAAGAACATTCTGAAAATCATATTGGGGGTAGCAGATGCCGATTAGGCCCCTGCGCAGAAGGTCATCGGCCATTATTTCTATATTCCGTTTCGTGTCTTTGAAACCTTCAAGGTACCCATTGTCAAACTTCCGATTTGTTGTCTACATATCGAGTTGTTAAATGGGGCAACCCATAACGCGAGGACAATTGTACTTACATCATAACAAAGAGCTTGATACTGGTCAACTGTACATAGATATTTAAACCAGACTTCAACTTTCTGATAATTCTTTGATTGAAGGAGCCCGCCCCTCGTCAATGGTCCAATTCCGCAAAATTTGGCTTGTCCAACATTCATTTTGGTTGGCCCATAGTAGATCGTTGCCAAAACCTCTCCAGGGTTCCAGGACCGTTTGAGGGGTTGAGTCACGTCCATTTTTGGACTGGGGATGTCTTCCGATGTGGGTTCACTCACCTGGGTTTTCGCGCCAGAAAACACGCCATTCGACCGAGAAGAACTAGTCTGAAGCGTCGACGGCTGTCTGGGTTGATGATCAGATCTAGCAGATATCGATACATCAACGAAGTCCTCTTTAGATCTATTTTTTGGCTCCACGTGGGCGGCGGTGTGACCAGACTGACCCGGCACACCGTGGTTATCCATGGGTGCGGTTTTATGGTCACGAGAAGTCAGCTCGAGGGGCGACATAGGCATAGAGACCCAATCCGATGGACGTCTAATATCGAGCTGGCTCATATCCGGGGGTGGCTCATATCCTTTTGCTTTTGCAAGGCGCCATTGGGTGGACAGCTTGTACGGCCGCTTGGATGGACCTGAACTATCAAAATCCGCCGGATGGCAGCGTTTTGAATGAGCTCCAAAAATCGACCGAGAAGCAGGCCTGGAGGACCCAAATAAGGACAGTGATGTTTTCTTTGCAAGACTCTTTGCTTTGCTTTGAGGGTGCGAGGCCGTTGGATGAAGCCTCGAGCGGTCGATGGAAGGCCGGGAAGTATTTCGGGGAGGTGGTCGATCAAAGGAACTCGGGCGCGAAGTCTGACTAGAGACGGTCTTAGGTGCCACTGTCATAGAAAAGGGATGCCCAGATGATCCACTTGAGACAGCACCGGTAGATGGTAAATCCTGGCCAGAGGAATCAAGACCCAGTCTTATTCGCTTCTCTCTTCGCCTGCGCTTCCTCTCCGCCCTCGCATTTTCTAAGGCTTCCACCTTGTCTTCCCAAGATACCACATCAAATCCCTCAAGTTTGCTTGCCGCAATATCCTTCTTCTTCTTCTCCCAATCGAGTAAGGTCTGTTCATCGCAAAAAGATTCCTTCGGCTCCCAAGTATTTCTCTCGATAGGATAGTTTTCCCATTTGACAAGATACCGCACACCATCTTCAAATTGATGCTCTGCAAGAATAGTCTCAACTTCGTACTCGTATTGTGTCTCACTTTCGACGGTGGAGGTGACTGAAATATCATCGGCATCGGCACAATCATTTTTTGGAGTATCCGACATTATTCCTGGTAGGACAAAACCCCAGGGGTCCCAAAATGACGTAGTATTATGATGAATTAAACGGTATAAGCTGATGACTCCCAGCGCTAGAGATCAGGTATTAACCTCCAACGAAGGCCGTAAAGATCCGTTGCTGTACCGCATTCATCACTAAGGCATCAATCGTACTTCGGTTCAGATGAAGTCAGCGTCTGGAATACCATAAGGTAAAGACCTCCTTGAGACAAGAAACAGAGAAAAAAGCCTCTGTTAGCTTTCTCGGACAGCTACAGTTCAAGATTGTCGCGTCAAACGCCCAAAGGAAACAAGAAGTGTCACGTGCGCGAGCTAGACCGGAACGGGCAAGGGGAGGCCAAGTCGGCACAGGGAGAAGGCAACGGTCGATCGATCCAGTTCAAATAAGGAGACAATCATCCGTCTTGCTGCTCGGCATTCTCCCCTTTGTCCTCCACCTCAGCCTCTCTGGTGTTGTATCGCGAAACTGTCAGTCTGACTCCCCTTGCTCGGATTTTTTCTTTGCCACTCTGCCCTTGTTATCACCGTCCGGCGACGACTAGACTACTGACCTCATGTCGCAGCGACAGTATCAACTGGCCACGTCGAAGCTCAGTTTCTGAATCACCCCGCGGTTCCTTAGAGCGTTCATACCTCCTGAATCTTCTTCAATATGGCTAATGACGAGTATGATGTGAGTTTCATCTGGTGCCGCCCCTTGTGCGCAAACATGTGGAGCTAACGTCTGTCTCTCGTAGTTTCTCTTCAAAGGTAACGTTGCCACATCCCATCTTTCATTTCCGTCGCCGCGGACTGTGTTTCTCATTGCGAATTGCTGTTATTCGGACTACGACTAATATATGACGCGTTTTGTTGAACAGTGGTGCTCATCGGAGACTCTGGGGTCGGCAAGTCTAACCTGCTGAGCCGGTTCACTCGTAACGAGTTCAACCTGGATTCCAAGTCCACCATCGGCGTCGAGTTCGCAACTCGCTCCATCCAGGTCGATTCAAAGACCATCAAGGCTCAAATTTGGGATACTGCGGGCCAGGAACGATACCGCGCCATTACCTCTGCTTATTATCGTGGTGCGGTGGGCGCCCTTCTCGTCTACGATATTAGCAAACACCAGACCTATGATAACGTCAACCGGTGGTTGAAGGAACTCCGCGAACATGCCGATTCCAACATTGTTATCATGCTTGTGGGGAACAAGAGTGATCTGAGACATTTGAGGGCCGTGCCTACGGAAGAAGCCAAGCAATTTGCGAGTATGTACTGACCCAAATGGCTGCCAACGAACGGTGCTGACTCTTGCCAGGCGAGAACAATCTGTCTTTCATCGAGACATCTGCTCTTGATGCAAGCAATGTCGAGCTTGCCTTCCAGAACATCCTTACAGGTTAGTACTTCCCATTTTCGATATCGTCCTTCTCGGCTTAACTGACGACACGCACTCTATCTCAGAAATCTACCGCATCGTATCCAGCAAGGCCCTGGAGGGTGGTGATGCCGGACCAAATCTCCCAGGTGATCGCCGTCCGGTCATTGAGTTCAGCAAATCTCAGGATGCCGAGACGAAGCAGGGCTGCTGCTAAATTCCAATGCATATGGAGAATGAGACGCTACTTGCAACGACTTTTTTTTCTTCGTTTCTTTTCCCTTTTACTGATTCCTGTGACGCTATAATTGAATGGTCTTCATTTGCCTTTTTGGTCTGTTACTTAGCCCCACGAAGATGGTATGCAAGGACAATTACGGACACGGCAGGGAATGACAGTAAGGGGCTTTGGGTTCAGGGGACTCGATGTTTGCTGGATGACATACACGACCCCATAGATATGTTCTGTCAATCCTCCTTCTTTTCTTTTCCCCTTTCTTTTCTTTTTTGTGCGGCTTCCTCCGGTCCTCTTCCGTGGGTTAATGTGCGCCTTTAGTTTTATGGAATTGATTTGAGTGTTGGATCTACTTGTCCGTTTGCCGTAACCTTGGAGTTCATTGTAAGAGCGAAGCTTGAACAAGAATAATAAGCCAGTCAGTATTTTCATCTCGGCCCACATATTCCCCTTTGGTGGGGATCAATCATAACAAGCAGCACGGCCAAGACTGGATGATGGGGATTATGGATGATGTCCCACACACCTGTAGCGTTATTTCCAGGAAGAGTAGGACTCGTAACTGCGATCCTTTTTATAACTATGTTATGTTCTTCTTTTGGCTTGTCCTGCTTTGGCCCTATCGCCTGCCTGCTTTATCAATTAAGAGCGAGCTACTCCGTACTGCCAAAAAAACTTTTTGCTACCTGTTTCTAAATTTGGATAAAACATCCACGGTGGGCATCTTCTGTTATCCGCCCAGTCGGAGCGCGCGACGTGCTGTCTTATCCACAGTCCAGACCATTGCCAGCCGGATGGGGACATTTTAAAACGGCGGGAGTGAACAGGTTGGAATCCGGGTACATAGTCGACACGATACATACTACCTAGCTTACTCCTACTTTGCCGGTAGTATGAATATTTCTATTCATTTGGGATTTCCACAAGCAACATTGTGGCCATCCTGAAAGATATCGTAACGTGTCTAGATTCTACTGATAAACATAGACCACGTGGATACATACCCCATACATCACTGATCAAGCAGAGCACATAATATTAACTATCTAGAACAATGCCCATCTCCCTTTCATCAATCGCAACTCTGAGCTCTCCAACATCACCGCCTCTTTCCTTCATGACCCATTCGAGCGTATCGCCGAATGTTTCGCCATTATCTCGAAACCAATCACCCAAGGAACCCACAAACTTCTCCACCTGTTTCTTGAGTGGGGCATGGTCATGCAGCCAGAGTATCTGGCTGGGGTCCAGCTTCATCATGTCCTGCACGACGTAGTAATGCGGAATCTCATCCCCCCCGCCTTCATAGCTAGGGTCGTGGAAGAAATCATTCCGGAATCTGGACTGGTATTTAGCGAGGTCGTTGTGCATGGTAGGACGGGCGGTGTGAAAATAATACTCGATGGAAGAGTCTGTTGGACTAGCGTCGTGAAAGGAGTCCTTCAAGAACGGGGGATATGAATGAGACAGGGAAGTGTAATGGGAATTGCTATTGGCGGGGTGGTTTAGATGTACGTCAAAGGTCAGTTGATGGTTGCTTTCCGGGTAGCGTTTACGGAATTTGCGCTGGACGGCTCCGTTGCTGGGACATATATGGTTTTGCACGATATCAGACATAATCAGCCGCAGATCCTCAATCTCGGCCAGCTCAGCAGTGGTCCAGTTATGGAGTAGCTGTGCACGCTGAGCGATGACATGCAGGAGATGGCGCGTGAAGCGGTCGTGATATCCCACGTGGAAAGCACGGTGATAAAGCCAGAGCCGATACACTGCTCGTCGCAGACGATACCGTCCCTCACCCGTCAGAGAGCGACGACATTCGTAATCAGCCTTCCATTTCTTAACGGGGTAGATTGATTCCCATCTCTGGGCGACTCGGCCGATTTGAATGATCTGTCTGAGGAGGGCATCGGTCATGGGGGCATTGCGTAATATATGAGCTGGCTGGCTTGTGTTGTATGTGACCAATTGAACAATATCTTCGACAGGACCGAACTCTATCTCGGCTGCATTCGCTAGGATTTGCATTTTGTTTGGTAGCTTGTGGAAAACGTGACGCAGACGTTTACAGGTTGATGCCAGGTTCAAAATGTCAGAAACTGAGTCACAGGAGCGAAATATATGGAGCAGAAGCTCCGTCGCTAGGTAATCTAGATACATCGTAATATCTTGAGTCTTGTCAGTGAAGGGAAGATGAAAATGAGGTGAGTATTCAACAGGGGAAGACAAGTAGAGTAGCCTGCCGGTTGTAGATGACTCAAATCTTACCTTTCAAAGAGTATTGTTACGCTGCTTCGTAGATAGGAATCAATTCTTCTCGATCTAAAGTTTATTTGGCAACAGATTGAACAATTCTATTAAGGTGTCGGGGAAATGCAGACAATATCTTGGTGGCGATCAACTAGCAGGCGATGAGCTCTTGCAAATAACACTGTAGTCTCTATGTGAGTAAGACCCCGCAATAAGGGTTTCCCGGGACAAGAACAACAGGGAAAATAAAATTCATAACAATGAAAGGGTGGGAGATGAGCTGCAGCCTCAAAGGGCCGGCAGTAGATGGTGAGGCCATGGTTTGTTGGTGGTTGAAGTGAAGGCGACGCGAGCTGAGGAGGCGATCCCTTATAATTGGCTTATGTAATATACGCCTGAGGCAGAAGGTCTGGTTTACTATTACTACTATGGATCTTGAACAAGTCGTGGACTAAACATGAGATATACCAACAACAAAACATTCGTCACACTCAAATCGCATATCGGAACTCCAGATTTTGCCGATCAGTTAGATCCTGGAACTCATGATTCTGCTCCACCACATAGGCATCACCTAGCTCCTCCCTCTTACGATCTCGTCTCTTATTCTCCCGTACGGCGAGCCACCGGATGATACAGAGGTCGACCGTGACCAGGAAATAGATAATTACAATTGAAATCTTCGCAGGCAGATACCTCGGAGCGTCCTTCGCCTGGAAAGTATGCGGGGATATGATGTTGCCAACCGTATACCCAATGGTTTGGATACACGAGACCGTGATCTTCTTGGTTGACCCTGCGACGTTGGTGCTGGTGAGGCCTAGAATGGTGGTCCACCCGATAGGTATGCCGCCAGAGAGATAATAGCCAACAAGGGCCGGCGCTTTTTCGGTGGTCGCCATGAGAATAGCACCAACAATTGAGGGGATATGGCCCACGATACACCAGAAGAGACGCTGTTCAGTCTTCATGCTGAGCCAAGTCAGCCCGATCAGCACGACGACTTCGTATGCCCCCAGCGGTGTCACAAGGAGCAAGCTTTCGGTCGAACTGTAGCCCATTCCTGTTACGAGGATGTTTCCAAAGCTGGTGGCTATCGAGTTCGGGATGTTGGCAGCAAATACCCAGAAAGTATAGAGCCAGGTGTTCGGATCCGCTAATGCCTCATAAACCTGCTCGACCTTGAAAATCTGGCTCCCGATACCTTGCTCATTGTCGCGCAGTCGCTCCGCATGCAGGGCTTTTTCTCTTGGAGTAAGGAATCGCGCTGTCACCGGCGAATCCGGCAGGATGAAGAAAAAAGCAATACCGACAAGAACTGTGAAGAGTCCTAGAACGAGGAAGATGATCTGCCATCCACGGAGAGCGGCATTTGGGTCCCGTCCAACATGTATGGCAATGCCGTATGCGACGTATCCACCGAGCATCTGTGCAAAACCGCACATGGAGAACCACACTCCTACCCGGAATGCCTGGTCCTCTTTCCGATACCATTGAGACGTGAAGACCACCCAAGCGGGAACCACAGCAGCCTCCGCACAGCCAAGGAGCGCCCGACAGACCATCAGAGATGCAAACGACTTGCACGCCGCTAAACAAGCCAGCAGGCCTCCCCAGATCACCACGTTGACGGCTACATAACGAGCCAGAGGAAATGCCTGCATCAGACGTATAGTGGGAAACTCAAAGGCGAGCTGTCCGAAGAAAAAGATACTCGAAACCCAATTGAACTGGTTCCCGTGAAGATGGGCTGACTGGCGAAGACCCATCACGCTGCCGTAGCTGATGGCGATTTTATCAAGGTAACTGTTGAAGTATACAATGCATATCAACGGCATGATGTACAGGTCAATCTTGCGCACAAGGCGTTTCGCTTCGGGTGATGATACGTTGACACCGGAACCAGCATCACTCGCTGCAGCCAGCAGCTCCAGGGCACCGTCAGCTTTGACATCGTTGGTGTTGTGTGTCTGCACCGTTTGTGGTGTGGGCTGTTTCTCGGATTCCAGTTCTCCTTTCTCGAGACTGGATAGCTCCGCCATTTTCGTTGAACCAGAAGATACCAAGTCAGTGGGACAAAGACGGTATAAAGCGAAGCAAAAAGAAGCAGAATTCTTCTTCCACAACCCAGCACCATAATGGATCTTTAATACCCCTTCGTTTCTCCCTAGCGCATGTTGTCCACCAGCGAGCCAGAGAAAAACCTTGGCCCGTTATCCATCCCAATTAGACAATGATGAAGCTAAATCACGTCATCCGCCTGAAAGGATTCTGTGTGGAGATACGATTCATTCTAGGGTCGAAAACTACCGCTAGCAGCAACGAGGTTGCATTCGCAACTTGCTTGGTGCCGGATTCCCAATTGTCGCAGTGATTGAACCCGCTGCCAAAGTTTTACTTCCATGATGCATGTTCTCGAAGCCGTGAGGATTGTACGATCCATGTCGATCGGGTTGCCGATAGGGGATGCCAAGCAGCTGTGAACTGGAGATCCTCTTGGATACGAGAACTAGTGCTCAGATATATTATCCAAGCCATGGTGCATACTCGTGACTCAATTGTGCAATAATTACCGTCAGAGAAGGATTCAAGTTCCTTTGGGCCAATTGTCCATGAATATTGAGGTTTATCTTCCCAGCTATCCGTACTCTGGACCGTGTCTTGACCTGCCACACGAACAACTCCAGATCAGTCACAGCGAATGGATCATCCGGGAATAGCCACTTTGAAACACAGTGCAGAGATTTGTTCTTGTAGATTAACTTTCTACTAATAGAAACGTCCCTCATCGGGCAATTGCAGCGGTTCCGGAGTATTTTGGCCTTATCACTTTCCATGTGCGTTCGGCGAGTCAAAGTGCCCCACGCCAAGACTTCGGGTTTCTCGCGTGCAATGCCCTAACTCTTGTTAGCCAGTTGGCAAAAGGAAAATACAGATCTATTATCTATGCCTAACTCTATACCCAAACTTCTATAGCAGATCCCACGCCTCAAACGAAATTTCTCTTTCCAGGCCTGCCCTTGGAGAAAGCAAAGCGCACTAGAAACTGAAAATCTGATCCGTCATCTTCGAAACGGTACCGGGAGCCTGGAATCCCAATGACACCAAGGCCTTCTTGGATGCGTTCACCATCCCAGGAGGTCCACAGAGCATTATCTTGGTGTCAGGTGATGGGCTAGGTAACTTTTCCCTCATGATATCTGCTGTGACATATCCCTTGCCGTAGGCCCATTTCTTGGGCGGGTTGTCCAACATGTACCAGATCTTCAAATTGCGAGGGTAGCATCGAGCAAATGTCTCAAGTTCACTTCGAAGGAGGATATCCTCTTCGCTGCGGTTGGCATAGATTAGGCTAACCTCAGTCGTATCCCTGTCATCCTCACAGATGGCTCGAATGAGTTGGTACATGGGGGTGATTCCTGTTCCACCTGCGATCATCCCGATCTTCCTGCATAGTCCCTTGTTGTATTTCATTGCGCCCTTGGGACCGCGGAATTGGACTAGGTCACCTACCTGGAGATTCGCGAGGTATTGACCCGTCAGCACGCCGTCAGGGTAACATTTGATGACCAGTTCTAGAACTCCTCGGTCTAGGTTGTTCGATGTTGGCGTGTATGACCGGGAAATCGATGCTCCGTTAACGGTTGCTTGGATGGCTACGTGCTGCCCGATAGGAAGACCAATCACATCGTGTGACTTAGGAAGTTGGAAGACGAACCGATACACGTTGGGGGCAAGCGTATCTTTCCTGACGAGTGGCAGGGTCTTGTATTGCTTCGGCTCAAGGAACCCCTTGGCAAGATGTGGGTTGCTCTTCGGAATCTTATGACTCTTCATGTGCGGTGCATATCTTTCGAAGCCGAAATTGACTTGAGTGAACTTGGAGAGTTGTGTGCCGACAATGCCACCGATTGCTGCGCAGATAACGCTTGCCGTCACGAATCCGTTGAAGAATCCTCCCCGTGGGATACCTCCGTCCAGTAGGCGAACCTCTGGTATCCAGTGCGACGAGATCTGGTAGAACCTGGCGACTGATCCATGGATATCGAGGATGCTTGGGACGGCTTTGAGATACAGCGAAAGTGCTGCGCCGCCGAGCGAGCTGGTAACGAGAGCTACAGTGGTTGTTGAGAATGTCGACTTTTTTGCGCCTTCTAGCTTTGAAGGGCTCTGCTGAATCAGCCGTACGGCTGTAGGACGCTTGACTTCTTGTGCCCCCTTGAGCGTGCCAATTAAGAATGTCTTCAGGACCGCACCTGCATCGTCCGAGTGCCCCACGTCTTCATACGCTTCGGTGGCGTCGGCGCCAGCGACGTCAATGAGGAGGTCTGGCCCTCCAGGGTGGTCGCGCACATATTCAGTGACGTTGTAAACTACAGCTTATTGTCAGCGGAAGAACAATCGCCTGTGAACATCTCATGAGACTCTTACCTTTCCCTTGTACGATGATCCACAAGTCATTTCTGGAGTTGTGGCGTGCAACGTCTTCTTTCGTGTACTCCTGTACGCTGGCCATCGTCCTAGATGACACAAGGACCTGTCTGTTTCAATTGTATATTTGGGATTCGATTTCTGGCAGCAGCGAAGGAGCTTCAAGATGCCTTTCTCCGGAAATATATTTCTTTTTCAAGAGGAATGGCAAGTAGCTGGGACTCAGGTCAGGAAGGATTGATTTCCAGAAAGTCCTGGCAACGCGGCATTTCTTACTTAAATAGAGGAAAGCTAGGCACATCCTCTTTTGCCTCTTATTTTTAGTATTCCCTGAAGATATACAGCTGCATACATTAATTCTATCATTCTGCGGTACCGCGGAAACGAGAAACCTCGGAAAGCTGTCGATCTCGGGATGCCGAGTCTTCATTATTCTGTTGGATTACATCTCCATCAAGACGGGATTTGCTATATATACACTCGCAGATATATATAGGTAAGCTCATCTCCTGGACATGCCCCAGGCTCAAACGTATCTGTGTTGCAGAAATATCTCACAATGTCGACACAACAGTTTTATCTCCTCGGAGAACCAGAGTCCTCCGCGAAGTACATCGACCTCGAGGGATCACTGGATCTCGACAGCCTGAAAAACTTGATCGCTGCGCATTTTGCCATAGTCGAACCGACTGGTGTGTATTAATCATATCGTGTGTTGTCCGTGGCAACTTCTCTTTGCTGACGAGAGAAATCAGGAATCGGGTTTCAAGCTCAGGATATTTGCCTCTCAGATGCTTCCGAAGTGATCGCTTCAGAGGGTCCTGTAGCCATCACAATTGATGGCCATGCCGTGCGCGAACCCGCCGGTCCTCCAGGATTGCCTATCGTGGGTACCTACTTCCAGGTGTTTCCCGACCACCTTGGGAACCACCAGCGTCTGTTCGAACAGTATGGTCCTATCATCAAAACTACCAACCTGGGCCGTACGACATACCAAACCAACGATCCTCAGATCTCTGCAATTGTGTTGGCCGAGTCCGACTTCTTCTCGAAGAAGATCAACGAGGCCCATCCGCTGCACGCCCTGAAAACACCGTCTGCCGGTATCTTTTTAGGCGACACGGACACTGCGGAATGGAAGGTAACTCACAAGTTCTTGCCTCCTGCTCTGGGTCCAAAGGCTGTCCGTCACTATGCTCCAACCATGCAGAAGACGGTGGAGGACGCCTACAAGGTCTTCGATGCCCTTGATGAACAGGAGGAGGCTTGGAACGTCTATCAGTATATGCTCAAACTTGGCTCCCAGGCGGTTGGAAAGCTCACTCTTGGATTGGATTTCCAACACTTCACTTCGCCAGATGCGCCTTTGCACGAGATGGTACACTTGATCGCCGAGATGCTCTCCCTCAACAAGAAAGTTACGTCGAAGGGCGACTGGTATGGTAGACTGCCTTTCGGCGACCCACAGAGGCTGAGGAATTGTAAGGCCCGGATTGAGCAGATGGTGGATGGGTCTATCCGCAAGGCCGAACGAGGTGGTGTTGAAGATCTACCTCTGCAGGACGCGGCATTGCGGGCGTCAAACATGGTTGGTAAGTCATGTCTCGTACTTACCACCTTCGTTTGCTGGGACGAGTTAGAACAAGTATCCTGACCCTTGACTGGCAGACTACGCAGTCCGTGCTACCGATAACCAGGGCGAGAAACTCCCCAAGACAAGCCTGGTCTGGTCGCTTGTCGTCGCGACAGCTGCTGGATTTACAACAACCAGCTCACTACTCTCCTGGCTGATCTACGGCTTCGTTACCTACCCGGGGGTGCAGGACAGACTGCTTCAGGAACTGATCGACAACGGCTTCAACGAAGACACGGAGATCACAGCGGACTTTACAGAAAAGTTAACCTTTCTCGATAAATATATCAAGGAGACCCAGCGTCGACACAATCCCTCGTTCCAGCCGGGACGAACCGCCAAAGTTGACCTCATCCTACCAGGGGGCTACAAACTGCCCAAGGACGCAGTGGTGATTCCAGCTCTGCATCATATCCATAACAATCCCGACATCTGGGACAACCCTAATCGCTTCAACCCGGACCGCTGGGACACAGAGGAAGTGAAGAACAGACACAAGGCTGCTTACATTCCCTTTGCCATCGGGCCACGCATGTGTATCGGGTTCAATTTCGCGCTGCAGGAAATCAAGGTCTTCCTTCCCAAGCTGGTTTATCGTTACAAGTTTTCCAGGGAAGGAGACGGTCCGATTGAATATGACCCCATGTTCCAGCTTATTCGGCCCAACAATCTGTATGTGAGGGCAGAAAGGAGAGTGAAGTGGCCGCCCAAGACGAGTGATACTGTTGCAAATAAGGCTGCCTCGGAGATATGTTGATCAGGAGAGCTGTTTTATTTATTTCTTTGGTGGATTATTTTTTCTCATTTGTGTTTAGACTAGACTGTACAGACATAGAATAGACAGGAATGAAGGGCAATGCAAGTTACCAACTAATGACTTAAATGAGTGTATTGAGTAGTTGGTTGAGCGCATGAGCTCGGGTGGCAGTTTGCTTACTAAGCATATAATAACACGTGACCTCTAGGTCAACACCAACTTCGTTCTATCCTTTCAATGACAATAATACATCTATACATCTATATTTAGATTAGCGAGTCCAGACATTTGATGAGACAAGACTGTCTAGACAAGCCCAGAAGCCCCAGGCGACTCCATCCAGACCCCAGCCGCGACCCGGGGAAAAGCAAGACTGGGATCCACGGCAAGCCGATTCCGAGGTCTCTTTATTGCCGCGCAGTGATCGGCCCGGAGAGCTCGGAGACGCTGGAACTGGATTGACGATGATCGACCATCGGCGAGGTATGAAATGAAGCTCCAGCAAGTAATTACTCCGAGTTAATAGAATCTCAAAAGACCTCCTAGGCACTCGGAAAGCGAAGGCCGACTTGCCTCTTTCGGGCTTTACCGATACTTCTCCACTGCCGTACTCCAGTGCTGCTCCCGATGGACCGTATGGGTAGATATAAATACCATCGGCGGTGGCCTGACGTCGATTGAATTCCGGTTCAGCTCTCGAGCGTATCTGCTTTATATTATATATTTTTCGAGGCTGCTGCATCTCTTTTCGTATATCAAATTGATCTGTCCATCCAGTGTTCTCGTCACAATGCATGCATCTTGGCAACCACCACAGAACTACCGCAGTCGTCCCGTAACTGTGATCGGTGCTGGTGTTCTCGGACGTCGTATAGGTATGTTCCATCACAAAGTATATGACCAAAGTCCAAATGCTCACGCTGATCAGGATGTATCTGGGCATCTGCCGGGTACGACGTACGAATCCGAGACCCGAGTGCCCAGCAGCGAGCAGAGGGCATCGCATACATCGAGGAAAATGTCACAGCCTACGCTGCGAACACCGGACGAACACCAGGCAAGGCTGAAGGACTGGAGAGCCTGAAGGACGCCGTCTCGAATTCCTGGCTGGTCATCGAGGCCATCCCGGAGAGAATCCAACTGAAAATCGACGTCTTCGGTGAACTGGCCGCTCTGGCGCCCAGCGACTGCATTCTAGCATCCAATTCGTCGTCGTACAAGAGCTCAGAGATGCTTGAAAAGGTCCCTGACGCCGTCAAGCCTCGCATCTTGAATATGCATTACTACATGCCGCCTCGGGCGATGATCGTCGAGCTCATGACGGATGGGTATACAGCGCCGGAAATCTTCCCGTTCATGGTCGACAGGTCCAAAGAGGCTGCGACGTTTCCGTATGTAGCAAGGAAGGAGTCGACGGGATTTATCTTTAACCGGCTCTGGGCGGCTGTGAAGAGGGAGGCTTTGACGATTCTTGCGGAAGGTGTGTCTGTTCCCGAGGAGATTGACTCCATGTGGACGCGTATGTTCCTTCAGAATGGAATCACTCCTTGCAGGATGATGGATGGTAAGTTATATCCTCTTCTAGGGATTTGAGCGTATCGCTAATGGGCTGGTAGATGTTGGACTCGACACTGTCGCGTTTATCGAGAACCACTACATCCACGAACGCGGCCTATCAGGCGAGAAAACCGTCGATTATCTAACAAAGAACTACCTGGACCACGGAAAACTGGGTACCAAGTCCTCCAAGGGCGGTTTATATCCAGTTCCTCAAGCTGGCGCAGACGAGCCGCGTCTTCTCGTCCTAGACATCGGCCTCTCAGCCGTCACCCCAGACACCAAAGCAGGCCAGATCCTCGAGTTCACACCAGACGGGAAACGTCACCGTGTCCTAGTTCGCAACCAAGCCCTCCCAGACGGTCTGGTCGTGGATCCAGTCACCCGCCGCATGTTCTGGACCTGCATGGGTGTCCCAGGGAAGCAGGACGGAGCCGTATATTCCTCCAACCTAGACGGAACAGACATTCAAACCGTCCTGTCCCCAGGAAGCGTGAACACCCCGAAACAAATAACCCTCGACCGATCCGCAAGAAAACTCTACTTCAGCGACCGTGAAGGCATGCGCGTTTACCGATGCAACCTCGACGGATCTGATCTGGAAACCCTCATCTCGAACGGAGACAATCCAGACACTATGCAGTGGTGCGTCGGGATCGCTGTCGTACCTAAACTAGGCAAATTCTACTGGACACAAAAGGGTTACTCAAAGAGTAATAAGGGACGTATCTTCTGCGCTAACATCGCCATGCCGCCTAGCCAGTCCGCAACAACGCGAGACGATATCCAATGTGTACTGAGCGGACTGCCGGAGCCGATTGATCTCGAGATCGACGCAGAGGGTGGCCTATTGTACTGGACTGATCGGGGTGAGTTGCCGTTCGGTAACTCGTTGAATAGAGCTAGGTTGGACTTGTCATCTGGTCTTGTCGTGCAGTCACCGTCACAGCAGAAGCAGCATGAGGTTATCTTCCGGAATCTTAACGAGGCGATTGGGTTGGCGCTGGATCCGCGCGATGGTCGTGTCTATATGACTGATCTGGGTGGGAATATCTACCAGTGTGACCGCGACGGGAAGCGAGGAGGGAAGTTGTACACTGAAGACTCGCGGGCTTTCACGGGGATAGTCGTGTTGTGAAGTGGTCACAGTGTCTATTGTAGCATGTATATAGACTTGTTTTCATTGTTTATAGATCGCTGGACAATATCGAATTTCCATTTATTTACAATCTAATTCATGGGCCCCAACGTCCCCCAGAAATTGAAAATAGAAGCCTCGTCCATAAGCACATCGACGATACTATCATTCGAAATAATCCCAGAAACATCCAAATTCCCTTCGAGAGGGAGCGTCACAGGCGAATTTCTATTCCCCGGCGCCGACGTCTCTGTTGTAGTAACGTCCGCAGTACACACAGCTTTCAATGTACCAGTTTTGCTACTGCTAGTAGCAGAAGTAGAATCAACAGTACTGGTCGTAGTACTGACAGCATCCCCCGGACACAAATGCTGAATGGCCTTCGTGAAAATCCCACGTAATATAGAAGCTGCCGAATAGACTTTCTGGAATTCCTCCATGACCATCATGCACATGTTCAGTTTGCTGAGTCTGAGGCGTCGGGATAAAGGGCTTGCCGATTTACAGTTGAGGAGGTGTGTCTGCATCGCAGGGACCAGGAGGGGAGGTCTAGTCATACGTTAGTTTTTTTTTTTTTTTTCTTCACAAAGTCAAAGAAAGAGGACACTTGGCTAGGTACTCACGTCATAGGACCAGCGAAATTAAGCAGATTCTCCTGCGCCAATGCTTCCACGATATCGTTCGTTCTCGAAGCTGCAGCATCAGCTTGGAGTCGCATCCGGTGCTGCCATTCCTCGTGGTAGGCAGAATGAAGACCATCAGGCACTTCAGCTCCGTAGGGGCGATAGAATGTGATCAAAAGCGCCCTGTGTCAGATCTATATTAGCTTGCTTTCATACGGCAGTGGGGGCTCGGGAGGAATACTGGTAATGTAACTGCAGGTGATACTGGTAGAAAATTGCCGGACGACTGAGACCAAGCTCATATTTGTCAGGAGGTCGACATTGCATGATCTCGGACTCCAGAGTCTCAACCTGTTCGAGCAAAGGCCTAGGCCGAAAAGCCCGGTAATTCAAAGCTAGAACATCGCCCAGCACTTTGCTCATTTTGATCAACGAGACCCAATACTGTGCCATCTGTTGCAAATCGCCTGGTAAGAACGCATCGATGATCTCCTGTGAAAGGCCATCGACATTGCTGAGTAGGTCAGCGGCAGAGGGCATCGGCATGTCGCAGTCATTGAGATTGATGCGGACTGGCCGTCCCAACGTAAGTCCAAGCCATCTATCCCGGAAGAAGCAGCTCCACCAAAGGCGCCGCCAGAGATGTCGTTGTCGGTCGGTGATGGAAGCATTGTATCTGGTCGAGTCTGGGTCACAATGTAATCCCAGTGCTTGGCAAAGGCTCACTGCTATGCCTGTCCAGTACCACGGTTCAATGTGTTCGTCTATACCTGAATGCCAAAACCCTAGCAGCAGAGATGATTGCAGGAGGACAATCTTATCCCTCTCCCCGCCATTATTGTACATGCACTGTCCATGGTCAGACATCTCAGCAGGAAGGAAGGACGCGGAAAAGCCGCCTACATCAATCCAGGGAAGCCTACTTTTGCGCGAGAATACATCGCAGCTTTCATCGCCTTGCGGCATTCATAGCCTTCATGTTGGCAGATACTGGCTGGAATAAACTGTAGCTCTGGTCAACTCGACTGCGCCACCGTTGATCACCAGAGAGATAGATAGACCTTACATTTACGGCAGCAAAAAAAACACTCCACACGAGTAATATATTCTGTTCCTGAAGACGGCCAGCGTGGAAATTGTTCAGGAAGTGGTCGACCTCCACCACGGGCATGATCGGGTGCACATGGTAGAAATAAGCACGCAGAAGACTAGCACAGGCTTCATTTCCGGGAAGCGTGAAAACGCCCTTTCGGTCGAGATACTCTCGATCGTCGTCAGAGAGAGAAGTGGAAATGTACGACGGGATCAAGAAGTGTCTAGGTAGCGTACGCTCTGGAGAACAAATGTTCAAGGCTGACGTGAGTCCAATCTGGTCGCCTTTGCAAGTAATCAGCGTTAGTGGCATCTTCCACTGCAGGAGATACAAGAGAGTGAATTAGTTACTCGTGTAAAAGGGCACCTGTCCAGCACGCTCCGGCTTCCCCAGGATAGCCGCTGCTATTTCAATGCCATTGCGCTCTTCATCCTGGATAGTGTCCTGCTCGCCATGCCTTTCTCTATCCGCCGGAGTGGCCTCATCGTGAAGAGCACGGGGACGGGGACTTGGCATCCGTATTTCCTGACTGTTGCTGGAGCCATTATGGAACGAGGACGAGGACGGGCGGAGTGGCCAGGGTCCCTCGCGAGGGGAAACATTATTCAACGGGGAGAGACATCTCGTCGGCACTCGTCTTTGCAGTTTGGCCCTGGCATCGACAACGCACTCGACTCGATCCTGCGCACAGCCAATGCAGGGAACTCCAGTGACAGTGAGACTGCACCGTACCTTGCGACGACGGCAGGATTGGCATGCCACGGCCGATCGATGGCGACGGCCCGACATGGGAAATACCAGCTGCCTTGGGGAGATGAGCTTGGCCTCGGGATCCCGATGGAATGCCGGGAGAGCGTCGGAAACGGAACAAGTTCAATAAGATAGGATCCGAAGAAAGGAGAATAACAAGCATACGAAACCTCGGGAAGATATAGATATAATAGTGATTATATAGTCATAGAAAGACGCCACTGAATGCGTTTCCGCGGTAGTTTGGCTTTCGGGTAAGCCGGCGTTGCAGATCATGATGCAAGGATAATTTGCCGTTGATTCAACCAACGTAATCAACCACCCACTCTGCAAAAGATTCAACGGAGCAGGAGGGGAGAATCCGACTCCAAATGAGGAGGATTCACTTGTTCGTGGATATTACCATTGGATCAACCATGGAAGCAGCTCCCTGACCATCGCATGTGCAAGAAACGGCCAATGTTCTACTCTCTAAGCATGGTACAACACCTATCCAGACAGCTGGGGTATATTGGGTCTACAACCTTGTTAAATGGTATGATGAGCTCAATACAAGGTGTTCTCGGTAATATAATCACGGCGTGTAAAATGTGAAGGCCTTCAGATTATTAGGGAGTGGTTACCGGTATACGGTATGGAATTATATAGGAGGATATGTACAATTTTGATAAGACTGATTTGGCAATGGTAACCACTGCTAAAGGAGTTATTACAGATGTTAGCAAGTCTTATGCAGCTAGGTAATCAGATCAACTTTACTGGATAGATGCTTATGGATGGTGCTTCCACCTTGTATTGTTGTAGAAGGGGGTCGGTACTATCTATGGCTTCACGGCAACTAGCCTAATCCCATTCAATCCAGTTTTGCAGCTTAAAGCAGCACTGCTGGCTCACTTACCGATTACACTACTGGAATATCAAGAAAAGGAACTATTATTCATTCCGGGAACGCAGTCAACGCCTCTCCAGATCCGTATCCTTCTTTTAACAAAATGCAGTCATTCCCCAGACAAAGGGATATCAAGTGTAAAAGGGAAGAAAGTGGGAAAGAGAAATGAAAAACGTAGGAAAAGGACAAACAAAATAGACAATAATCAAGCAAATATTTTCCTTGTATCCAGTGCATCCGGCTTCTTCTTCCCTCCTTCTCCCAGTCCCAATTCGGATCGCTTGGCGACGCGACCCGTCTGGTTGTCTCTGCGTTGCGAGTATCGGCTCGCCTTCTTCATGCGGACCTCCCTCCGAACTTGGTTCGGGCTGACATACTCCTTATTCTCGTAAATGACGGGGCCTCCGAAACTACCCTCCAAGATGACGATAGGGGTCAGGACAAAGCGCGGACCGATCTCAACAAGAGAAACATCCGGCAATCCTTTCTTGCCTTTAGCGGGGGCCGGCTTTGTCTTCTCATTGTCTTCCTTCTCTCCGTCCTCGGACTTCTTCTTGCCGCCACCCTCAGACTCCCTGATCTCATAGACACGGATCCAGATCTTTCCATCTACGCCAAAGACACCGATGATGCGATCGATAAAGGGTTTCATGCCTCTCACGCCGCGCTTAGGAACACAGAACACTCCACGGAGCATTTCCCGAATAAGCCCTCGGTACTCTGTCCCGGAACTGCCCATGTTGGGGCCCTGCTCGTCAAATGACCGATCAAACACGACAATTCCCCTTCCGCCCTTGAGGCAGTTCCCTGAAAATCCCGTCCCAAGCTCGCCCATCGTGTGCAAATTCGTCACATTGAATCTGATCGTTGGACCGTTAGGCGGGCGCGAGATCCAAAGGTACAAATCCTGGCCCCGCTTGCGAGCTTCAAGGAAGAAAATCACATTGCAGGAATGGAGGTCCGCCAGGGAATTAAGTAGGAGGTTATATCCGGCTGTTTTCTTTTTCGTGTCCAGTTTGGTTTCCTTGTGAGTATGAGGAAGTAGAGCTGTAAGATCGGCCAGTAGGTGTCGATGCCTGTTGAATGGAAAAAAAGGAAAAAAAAAAAAAAAAGTCAATAATACCTCTGCCTTCGCCTTCCAACCCCAGAAGGAAACGTACCGGTGTGTCACGCCCCTGGACGTCAGCATTAAAACCCGGGTCTTGGGCATCTGTCCCGAGGGCACCTGCTTCTTCGCTTCAACTTCATCTTCCTCGCTGTCGCTATCGCTGGTATCGTCTGCTCCCGCAATGATATCTTCCATTTCCACATCCTCCATATCCTGGTCCTCCTCGAGTTGTCGGGAGTTCTTTTTTGAAACCGCCTTGTAGACTGACGCCATTATGAATCAATTGATCGATGCTGCTCGAAAGGAAATTGAAGCTGGAAAATTCATGGCAGAATATTTTTCTTTCGGCGTAGACTCACTCACCGCTTTCCGTCTTGCATATGTCACGTGGTATTTTCCCAAAAAGGAAGGAGGACGGCGTAACCCTGGACCTAGGAACAATTATAATAGAGAAACCATTGAACTCGAGGTTGTAATTCTCGGTACCAGATGAATTCATAGAATCTAATTGTGCAAGCAAATTCCTCAACAACAAAATTAATCAGTCACCGAAAATCTCTGTCCAAGGCTTTCCCAAGCCCCGAAAACCCTTCCTGTCCGACCTTCATCCCTGCAACACGATTTGCAAACTTCAACTTACACGACAGATCCCAATCATCTTTACGATATATCAAAGAATACAACATCCCCGCTATGAACGTATCACCGGCACCGACGGGACTGTAAACAGATAGTAATTCACACGAGTTAGCGCAAATATTCGGCCTATCTCAATTAAAGCATCCATAGCACTGCTTACTCAACGACCTGGAAGTCCTTTTCAGTATATCCCGGAACGTGAATGAGTGAGGATGTCGAGGTTTCAAGGACGGTTGCTCCGTCTTGACCCCATGTGCAGCATAATAAGGAACTGAGAGAAAGTCAGTCTGGACGAGTGTCCGCAAATCAAGTGAAAGGCATGTTTGGGGGGAGTATTAAAGTACATACGCTTTAGCAGTACATTTTGACTGCTCCTGTAGGCATTCTTCCGCTGTTTGGTAGCCGTTTCCCTATTTTGAGGTTAGAGTTCTAGCAGTGGAGTTCCTGTCAATGCCTATGTACGCAATGAAAATAAAACTATACCTGTGCCCAGCTCTTGGAGTAAAAGACAACATCCGCTTCAGCAGCGAGTTCCTGCAAACCAGGCCGACGAGGTTTTTCAACTTCGACACTAATACGCACAGAAGGAAATCGCGTTCGAAGGTATTTTATACAATCCAATATGACATCAGGTATCCGACCCTTGAAAAGATTCCCGCAATTAGTATTTGTAGCCCGAGAGAGAGAGAGAGATGCCACAAACCAACCTCAAAATGGAACCAATTCGCCCCCGGCCCTAGAGAATCTGCAATTACCTGGAATTCCTCGACAGTCATTTCAGGAAGTTCATTGTAGTTTACAATTGTTCTGCTTCCAGAGTCGGAGGCTTTTATGATATAACTAGACGCAGGCTCGTTGAATAATTCCCGAAAGATACTATGTTCGAGAGATACGTGAGGCTCGAGCCCCTCTCGGATCTGATGCGTAGCAACAGATGATCGAGCAGGTAGTACAGCAACAAGGTTAATATTTGGAGATGCCGTCTTCAAGTTCTTGATGTCGCTATGTTCTAGCAACTGCTGCAGCACTTCGAGAGAGTTCGCACAGTTCCCGCCGCGCCGGCGGGAAAGGGTAGACGCGCGTAGTTTCTCATCCTCGCTGGGATAATGAGGAGTTCTGTAAGTTGTATTAGCAAAGTCTACTCTTCTTTCTGTTCTGCCTCCTTTTCGGCCACAACGAAGTGAAGACATGTCCGAGGGTCAACCAACGTGAGAATAGTATCAACGTAGCATGCACCTACTGCAACCAGTGACATTATGAAAAACGCAAAATTGCTCTACAGTCTGAGATCCGTATATAGATCAATCCGGAGCTTGATAATATTGTTTGCCCAACAGCTATAAACAGAGAAATGCCATGGTGGGTTGGTTCTTATGTGGTTCGTCACCGTTGGAAAAGAGCTGATTAGTCAGAGAGCAGTGGGCGACTTTCTGTTCACTGCTCCATCCTCAGCCCTTCGACCAGATATACCAGGTTAGAAATGAGTATAACGGTAATGAAAGTAGAGATATAAGAGGAAAGAAAATACTACGCTCCTTGCCTCAGTTACTAGAAATTCTACGAGATGTAATTTGAAGTTGAAGAGGAAATTGGCAGTCTGAATACCGGATATTCGGAATATCCAGTATCCGAGCTTGCCCTATCTTACGGTCTAGTCTAGATACTGGCTAAGAGAAATAAGTTAGTCTGGCAGATCCTGAATGAAGTTACTTGTACACTCTAACTATTATGGAGGAGTAATTACTCAAATTATACTCCTTTGGTAAGTATTTCTGATTCCTCCTTCAGCAGTGTAGACACTATAGTACGGTTCTGGTCGTCTTTGATTGTAGCGAACACAACTGTACATGAGGATGCAAAGGCTGCAAGTGAATATAGATCTTCATAGGGATACAGTCCACAATCTAGTAAAGCGTGATATTGTTTGCTCCGTCCAGTGTAGGTGTGGCTTTGTATCCTGGATTGCTGCCAACTGCATACCATGTACAGCGCGACAGCAAGACATCGGAAAGAAGCAATACCATTCAATCTGTCCCTAAAAGAATACTATGAAAGCTGCAGCTCTTTTGTCCAACATGTAAAAGAAGTTATAATTCTTTCTATGGAGCTTTTTTTGTCCGGGGATGTTTGCCTGCTGTACCGGCAGCTTTAAGACCTGCATTGCAGATGCTGCATAGAAGTCATTCAACAGAAAGCCCTGCATCTAATAGAAGATTAAAATATATTCAAAGGATGCCTGTCTTTATGTTCTGCAATATGCCGATGGTCTACTAGCTGTCACACTGGTGATGAGGCATCACCATCTGCCTGATCTGATGGATATATATTCCACTGCAGTGTGCATGGAAGTGCTTCTTCTTCTTCTATCTCTACTCAGATCCCAGAATATTTAGTGTAACTCTGTTTATTTTTTCTTCAAGCTGCTCCTACACTTATCCCTTGTGTTCTCTTCCTTCTCAATTCCAACCAGCAGCTAGTTCAGCCACCATGGCTACAAATCCAACTCCCATAAGGCGGAGCAAGACCATGCCAACAGATGGTCCAACATGCAAATTCCTCTATACAATCATGAAGCAGCTGGACCTGAAGTCGGTATGATTCCTTATGGAGCAGCAAATAGTGACTGTATGTGTCTTTCTCACCAACTAACGAAACCGCAGATCGATTGGAATCTCGTCGCCTCGCAACTGGACATCTCCAACGGCCACGCTGCCCGCATGCGCTACTCCCGTTTCAGGCAGCAGATGCAAATCCTGGAAGGAATCACGCCCGTAACCCGAACCAACAGACCCAGGAAGTCAGGGAGCAAAGGGGAAAAGGGTTCTGCCAAGACAGACGGTCAGTCTGTAAAGCACTCTACCTCTGCCTCTCCTCCGCCAGTGGTACCGAAGTTGGAGCCCGGCCTCGGCTGCCATGAGAGCTCGCCTTTTGAGTCAAAATCTTTCATCAAGTCTGAACAAATTACGCATGCAGCCCCCAATCTTGCAGCGATTCCGCCCGCTGTTCCTGCACCGCACATGATGCCGTCTCCGTTCCAGGGTGTCCCGGGGCCTATGGTTCAGTATCCTCCCGTGACAACGGTAGCTCCAACGGACCTCACGCTGTTGGATGGCTCGATGAATGCCTTCCCTGGCTTTGGTTTAGAGAGCCATCAGGTTCATCCGCAGAACATCTGGGCTCCGGTTAAGATGGAGCAGAACGACGGTGGTATGGGTGATCTGATAGTTAAGATAGAGCCGTAGGAACAACGGTGGTCCGACTGAAAACAGCAGATCCAAACTGTGTTTCTATTTAGCGTCGCCTTATGGCCGTGTACGAAGGTTGGTGGTCATCGTGTCATGTCATGTAGTGTCTGCATTCGGCGTTGTCTGTCAGTGAATGTCCTTAATGGTTTAATTTGGAGGGGTATGTAAAACTAGTCTGATGTGTCTTTGCAGTATAGAATTTGGCTATACTTTCTTTCAGAACATCTTCAAAAGTAGAGGTTAGACAGTATTTGTTTTGTGAAGAATGATAATACTGGGTGTGCTTCCTCAGCAGCAGTCTCTTCCGCTCCTCCACCATCAGGGTGAGGATAGCCTCACAGTTTGTGTTTCCTCGATGTTGGATTAGATGGTTTCAAGAACATTGAGACAGACACTCTTCATAGAGTCCTGCCCCAGTAACGCCGCTAGCAGACCCCCCTCTCTCTGACTTCACTCTTTTCTCTCTTCTTCTCTCCCTTCGTCTTTCTCCTCACTTCAACCCCTCTTCCCGATGTCCTCGCGGCGCGTCTCTATTGTTATCCCAGTCTCTATTTATCGAGTATCCCTTACTCTATAAATCTCCATACTCGATTCATCATTTTGATATCCATCTGTTTACAGTAAGTTCCGCGTCGACACGTCTTACTATCCCTCCATCTGCTTCACACTCCCTACTACCCTCAGTCCTCAGTCCTATACTGAAGACTCCATTCGGATTAAGTTAAGATAGGATTATCATTATGTCGACCGCAACTCCCAAGACTACTCCCAAGGACTCATCTGAGATTCCTTCTACGGACGCTCACTTCATTTTCGAGTGTGTCCGCCAACTGGACACCAATGGATGCGTAAGTTGCCCACCACATGTATTTCTAGCAAAGTTCTTTCCATTTTATTAGTTGTCTAGCTAACACTATGCAGGTTGATCTCGGCAGCGTCGCTCAGTCCATGGGATATACTAACGTTGCGTCTGTTGGCAATCGCTTTAGACTTCTCCGCAAGCGCTACAACTTGAGGCTTGAATGTAAGAACACTGGCAACACCAATAGGTCAAAAGGTACTTCTTGTGGTCCTGTCAAGAGCAAAGACATCTCGGATTCTTCTAGTGATCCAGCGGATGATACCCCGATGTCGCCCAAGAAGCCTCGCGGACGCAAGCTTGATTCTAAACCCATCCCTGCCAGCGGCCCCGATGGTGGTAGCGAGGTGATTGCTGCACGCAAGGCTAAATCCAATCGCAATCGCAAGGGCGTGGCACCCCTCCAGCCCAAGGCCACTTCTGATGAAGCCGGTGCTGATTCTCAGTCCCGTGGGGAGATCTCTCCCGCTCTTCTGTACGCGATCGATGTTGCCACTGCGGAAGAAGAGGCGAAGGAGGCCAAGGACGAATCTACTAGCGAAGCTGAGTAACTAGTCCCTCGGCTATGTTATATGGCTGAATCTCTACGGTTTGTTGTTGTGATCAAATAGCCATGTAAGCTTCGCTGCCTTTTCCCTTCCGGGCCCTAAAAGCTAAGCTAACCTCCTGGATAGCATATTCATAGTACTTGCCCTTTTATTCCTCCACTGGGGTATCAGGCGTTTTTCTTTCACGGTTGTAATATGACAAAGAGAGTTTTTGGGAACTGTTTCTTTTAATCGTTTTACAGGATGGAGAAAATTTCAGAAAGGGATGGGAAAATCGTCGAAAACAAGGCGAGTTTGGATTGTGATTTACATCTGGGTTTCCTACATTATCGACGGCATCTGGACAATCTGGACAATCAGTTTAAGAGAAGCCACTATGCTGCAGCTTACATGAATGGCGAAAAGGTTTAACTTCTAGTATCTCTTCAACTAGATATTCCGAGCTGCCTACGGACGGAGACACAATAGTATTAGCTTCGCAGGAATTGTTCCTTCCCAGTCGCATTGTAGAGGCAATCTGGCCTGCAAACCATTGCCATGAGGCATATATTCATAAGACTCAGAATATACCAGTAAGAAAATAGGCAAGGACTGAGGAGAGTGGGAGAAAATAGCAGCTTGCAAGAGTTGAAAGGACGGACACGTTTCCATCACCCCCGGCAACCTGCACCTCTCCTACATCACTCTCCATCCACATTCATCCAAAACAGAGCTGTTCTTTCTACAATATCCATCTTACCTGTCTTGAGCTACCACTATAAAATTCTTCTTCTCTGTCAAGGTTAAGAGAGTCAAGCAGGTAAGGTCATGAGATCAGACAACTCTGGCACTCTTACAACTTCAAGCACCTCCCACCCGTTCCCTTCATGCGTCCGCCAGCCCCTTCCTTTTCATATTCACTGCTCCTCATATATTCCTTTTTCATATTACCATTATACTGGCCTCACTTATTCACCTACCTAACCTGTCTCGCTCTGAAGGAGTAGGCCATTCATTATCCATCCCTGAAATTCTCAACACAGCTTCACCAAACCCTGTGCCCATTTATTTCCTAGCTCTTCTTGCTTTTTTCTCCTCATCTGTTTTAGGAAGCTTGATAATCCTGCTCTCTCTCTCTCTCTCTCTCTCTCTCTCTCTCTCCTATCTCTGACTTACCCGACAACTACACCTCACTAGGGTTTTTTCATCTTCAGTATATGCGTGCATCACAAAGCAAAGACTATTCACACACTCTTGCTTCCTCTTACAGCCATCTATCTATCTATCTTCAAAGAAGAGCTTACCTGCAATCATCACCATGAATGCTCGTGTTAGCAGTGATGAGCAGGTCCAGTTCCTGCTAAGCTGCATTCGCTACTCAGTTAATGGCAAGGTGAGCAACCATTCATTACACTACCCCTTGGCTCCTAGTTTTGTGATTCGTGTTCTAAAAGCAAGATGTTTCTAATCCAGTTTTTGGTGTAGATTGATTTCGCTGAAGTTGCTAAGGAATGCAACATTGTGTCCAAGGGAGCTGCGTAAGTATATATATCTATCATCGCCAGCTAGCATACCCGATGTTTATTACTGACGCAAAACAGCAACAAGCGCTACGAACGCCTCATGAAGGCCCATAATATCCCTCCCCATGGCACCGCATCTGGCAGCAACCAAAATTCCCCGAACAAGGGCGAAACCAGCGCCAGCACCAGCACCAGCACTAGCGCCAATGATAAGAAAACTACCCCCTCTAAACGCAAGGTCAAGAATGAGAAAGGTCCTGTCAAGACTTCTCCTGCAGCGGGAGCTAAATCTACTCAATCCGGAAAGAAAAGAATGAAGACCGCCACCGCCCAGGACAATGTCCAAGTTGTCATCACCAAAACTGCTGAATCCGAGAATATTAAGGAGGAGCCCGATGGCGATGATGGCAATGAGAATGATGGTGAGAATAGTTTCTTTAATGAGGCCATGTATGGACGTGATGATGGGGTTGCACAGGATGAGAATGTCGCATAGGCCCTGGGCGATGCTTCTATTTACGCGTGGACAACATACGTCGACGGAGAAGTGGGGTTGATTAATTGATAGATCGTTACGTTGGTCCTTTTGTTTTCTGCTTTGCATTTCATTTCATTTTTCTTCCCTCCCCAATTTGGTGATATGTTGGTTCCCAGAGAGACTGGACTGGCTGTTGGTTTGGGCTTTTCTTTGGCTTTCCCGTGGAGCATATGGGGAAGGTGAGATGGTATTCGTATTATGTGCATTGCAAGCTCTTGGTGATGTCTTTTCACGTTTCAAAGGGATGGTACTTCAGCGGAGAGAGTAAATACCCTTTACCTCTTCAAAATAGGAAAAAAGGAACTCTGCTGTCGTTCTAGAAACGACGCAACTGACTCATGTAGTGAACACTCAGCAATAGTGAATCCTGAGAAAACAAAAGTACCCGTGATTGTATTTACAATATGCGGGTATATACATTCAAGAAATATCCATCAAGGGATGTAGGCAGAAAAGACACCCATCATCATGTCGAACGGATTTGCAAAGCCAACAAGACAGATTTGTTAAAAAAAAGAAAAAGCTAGATTCAACAAAAAGTATGCCTCATGTATATCCAATGGATCATCAATCATATCTCGTAAACAGCTAGATGTCTTCCATCACTGATTCAAGTATTTTCCGCTTATACTGGGACAGCGCACGTTCTCGCTTTTGCATCTGTCCTCGCAGCCTCAAATAGCGTTGTTTCCAAATCCCCTCTGAGGCAGCATTTTCTGTAAAGTCGGTTTCAAATTCAGCTTCCGACAGTGCATCTATGTCATCGGCGTTGTCAATACCGTCTGCATTACTAGAGCGATCAACACTCGGCGGACCGATTCTGAGCCCGCTGTATATCGTTTTTATGGGAATACCCGAGTCGAGTTTGTACTCATGGTAAATAGTGTATATACCATCTGGTCTGACTTTGACAGTCGTCGAACTCGGCACAGCACCTGGGAAACCGAACCGCTCCCCATATCCCAGATGGATGGCGGACATGACGACTGGCGATATAACCGGAACCCTGGAATATGAGGCTGTCAAACCATTAATCACGGAAGCAGCCAGAGACATAGCTTCATCAGATCTCAGAGATGACGACCGACCGACAGTTCGGCCGCGGATAAGTTCAGCGGAGAAGATGTTAATCACATCATCAGGCGTTACAGAGTTCGTCGCTCTGTTACTACTGTTGGGATGTGATATTGTGTCCACAGAAGTTGCTATATTGGCAAGGTTACCCAGAGGTACCGTAGAGTTCCCTGGATCTCCACTAGCTTGTGACAAATTGTTATCCAGCCCATTTACCTGTAACGCAGGTGGCGTTGCTAGGCGTACAGGTGCACCCACGCGTTGAGGGACTTGTAAATGAAGTTTTTTCAATCTAGCGCTCGGTTTTTGAATCGGTTTCTGGAATTGGTACTCCTTTGAATCGTCAATATTGCTTGGTGTGCTTGTCTCCCTGGGAAGCGTAGAAGCACCCTCCAGAGGCTGCTTTGATTGATCCGAGCTCACCGAGAACGATGAAGAGGTTGTTCCCGTGGCAGGCGTCCTATTTGGTGGTCTTCCTCGAACCTTGCCGGTCGAACTCTGACCACCAGGCCAAGCAGAAGACACCGCAGGCCCGTGGCGTCGTTTCATACGTGATTTATCTGCCGAAGAGGGGACAGTCGCTGACTGTGGCTCATTGGCAAAGAAGGCATTGGCAGGATGATAGCCTCTTGGAGCAGCAGCAGACTGTGCATAAGGAACTGGAGACCCATCACGTTCCAAGGACCGCCACCGGAACCCTCGCGCTTGCTCAGCAGCAGATGTATCTGCGACTGCATTAGGTGCAAATGTAGTGGTCACAGCCATCCATGGGTCACTCGCCTCCACATCATCTGGGTAGGGGCTGAAGGGAATGGCACTTGCGGGAAATGCCGCGGAGCTTCCTGGAAACGAGACAGGTTGTAACATGGCCGCTGAAGTATCTATCCGCGGTCGTTTCTCTGAGGCTTGCTCTTCGAGACTCTCTTCCAGGTCTTTATCTTCAGCTCGTTTCCTGCCACGCTTAGGTCTCCATTGCGGAACTAGGGCCCTTAAAGCCAGATCTTCTTCCGGCGGTACACCATCGCGATTATCAGTCACCAGTAAACCAGGAGGCGGAAGCTGCATGTAGTAAGAATGAGCATGGCCAAGGCAGTATTCAAAAAAGGCATCGACATGCATAGCACGCATCCAACGCTGAGAGAAATCAGATTTTCTTTTGTCAGATGTAGATCGGGTGGATAATAACACAGACCTTGAGTCGCACAGTATACTGCTGAAGCTTCTGCGTACTCTGTTTCTTTTCTAACGACGGGGGTTCTACACCGAGCTCAATTGCCAACTGAATCCAGGTCTTAATCTCTTTCTTGTTGAGTCTCTGAATTAGCTCCCAAAGCCTGAAGATACTGAAGCTTTTCCCATCACTACGTGGAGGAGAACGAAATGTTTTCCGGAGCTCTGAGGTATCAATAGATAAAGGAACATTGGGATTGCAGTAGAAAATAAATGAGACAAAGGCGTCATCGATGGTCTCATCCGTAAGAGTCCGAGAAGGGAGACTTCGGGATACAGCTGGTTCCACTGCGTCCTGGGCCTGCTTTGAGCGAAGAGGATTAAAAAGAGGCGGGGACATTGATGGTCTTGAATGCGTTGTAGACAGATGCGAAAAGACCGATAGCCGCCCTGGCGATGAGCGGGAAGCGCGGAGGTCTTCTCTGGGCGGCAAAGGAGGGGATGCTGATGCTGCCGCAGACCTGCTGCGGACACTGCTCATTGAAGGAGCACGATGTAAGGAAACAGATATACCAGGACTATATCTGCCATACTGCGGGATGACCATCTGAGGATGCGCCAGATCGCCCTGCGTTGGGTGACGGTTCAAGTCGCTTGGGAATGAGCCATCCATTGTCAAAAGAGGGGAAAAAATCTAAAATCTGATAGTGCCAAAAGAGAGAAATAACAGGTATATAGAACAAAATGGTAGATATTCAATCGGTCATGGCATGTTGTATGATGTTGAACGTAGCGTTTCGGGAACAACAGAGTACTCCGTACTAGGGTAACTAAAACAGCATCAATGCCTAGTTGCACACTCAGACCAGCCTGAATTGGAGGAAACACAATCGAAACAAGGTAGTCCTGGGCCTAGAAAAGGCCACCTTGTTCTTTTCAAAGCGAGATGAAGCGAAGCGCAGAGCAGTAGGAGGTTGAGCTGGACTTCGTAAGAACAGCTGCGGCACCTGCCTGTTTCCATAAATATAATCTGCATTCATTCCAAATCTGGGCTAGCTTTATGCCTGAGGTTATAAATAGCGAAGCGCCAGAAATCTTGGCATCACATGGGAGCTAGGCCGAATACGGGCAAGCTGCAAGTTCTTATCGATAGCTGCTGCATGCCTCGCCTGATCGCCTCGACTTTGTTCATTCCCTCGAACCGACAGTGACCGATTGCTGGGCAGTCCTTCGGCATAGACTTCTCTTCCCTCTCTCGTCCGATTTTGAATTCGCATGGGAGAGGTCTCTTCCTCCCTCATATTCCGTCTGACAAAGTTTCAGATACCATGTTGCATCTGCTGGAACCACTTCTTTGATCGCATGGAAAGAGGATGGCGCCGAGATTGCGCTCTCCTTCCCCTCGCTCTTCCAGGTCCTCCAGACCTCTCCGCTCGAGTCGCATGAAAGTCCAGTCCTACTATGAAGAGAGCGATTCCGATGATGCTCTTGATGGGAGAAGTGATTCAGATGAAGAATTGTTAGGACGTACAACAGCATCGTTTCGCCCTCGCCGTTCGAGTCATGCGCCCATTTCGTATCGTGAGGACTCAACCGATGATAGTCTTGATGAAGAGAATAACTCACGTGCCAATGAAATTACATCTCTTGAATCTACGATCCATTTTACGCCCCCTGCTTTCGAAGCGGCTAGTAACGGAACCCCTTCCCGAGTTAGACGTCCCCCTACTGGAGCTAGGGGTCAGACGAGAAGGTCGGCAAAATCTTCAAATAAAAGAGGATTGGAAATTGGCCGACCTCTTCGCAAGAAAAAATACCAAAAGATAGAGGCGGTTGAACCGCTTGTTGGTTCCGGTGTTATACCACCGTGGCAAACCCTCCCGTACCATGTTCTGTTTGACATATTTTTCTACGCATCCCATCCTCTTGTGGATAAAAAGGGTGGGGTCCGACTGAGCTCCGTCCAGTGGCTAGTAAATGTTGCCTTATTGTGTCATGCTTTTCTTGAACCTGCGCTGGCCGCTCTTTACTACTCACCGCCGCTCATACCGGTTGCCAAGACCCATGGCTTACTGAGTTTGCTGTGCAGGCAACAAGAGTCTCTTTCTATCAGCTATGCTAACAAGATCAAAGTGCTGGATGTCGACGTAGAGGGTGTGCTAGCGCACAAGAGCGGACCCCTAGGATATTTCGAACTACCAAGGCTAATCGAAGCAACACCTCAAGTGAAAGCATTGCGATTGTATCACAGGAATGATTATATCGTTGGCCTGCCCCATTGGCAGATCCCATTGTCAAAATGGACTTACCCAGAGGCTCTTTTCTCCTCACTCAATGCAAGCTCGATAATTCTTCACAGCTGGGATTGGAATGGCCGGTTCATGGATGCAGAACAGCTACTGCCCTTTATCTTCACGATACATCAGCAGCGTGCATTCCGTGGTCTACGGGAATTGCGCTTGTTGCATATCGCAGGACCGAGCTTTGAAGAAGACTCAAGCGTGAAACAGATGACACTTGCTGCTGCTCTCAAGCAGCTTCCCGGTCTCTGCCGGTTGGAATTTAGGGAATGCTCTATTCTAGACGGGCATCTTCTGTCAAATTTGTCATCAGGCCTCACTTGCCTGACAATCGATAATTGCGATGAGGTGATGACATCAGATTTAGAAGCATTTCTCGCATCTTATGGCTACAATCTTCGGGAGTTGAATCTGAACCACAACCGCAATCTCAGCCTGTCTTTTCTTGCAGGCTTGGCACAATTCTGCGGGTGTCTTGAAAGGTTGAAGATGGATCTCTCGATGCATGATTGGTCAAGCGACCATGATGTTGAGCCTCATTTCGATGAGCTTCTTAATCCATCGGAAGTTCCCGCATGGCCACCCACCCTGCAGGACATTGAATTTATCCAACTTCGAAAATGGGATGATGCGACTGCTGAGGTCTTCTTTACATCTCTTGTCCATGCAGCTCCTTATTTACGCGACTTGCGAAGACTAGTTATCAGTGCGATTCTAAGGATAGGGTGGCGCGATCGCGCATCATTTCGGGAAAGATGGATTCGAAGACTCGAGACAACTTTTCTCAGGAGAAGCAAACCTCCGGATTCTAACCTCACAGCTGTTCGGCAACCCGCTCAACCAGCCCTTGAAGGAGACATGCCAACTGAAGATGTTGCGATCCCTGACGCTCCTACAGGGAATGGTGTATCTAGTGCCCACTCCACGCCTTCCAAGCGCAAGAGTGCGCGTCTCGCCCAACGAAGATTTTTAGAGAACGAAGATCAGAGAGACACAAGGAGTGTCAGGAGTATGTCTTCCAGTCCGACACCGAATAGGCCTATCCAAGGAATGTGTGACATTGTGATGATTCGCATTGATAACCAACGACCTACTGAAACGCAATTTAACGAGAGTGACTTTCTAGATGAGGAGCTGAGCGGCGATGAAGACTGGACAGGACGCGATTTGGACATCCCAGACAGTCATGCTTGGTAGACATCCTCTCTCCTTCCACCAGATTTCCGACTTATCGCTGAATTGTTTTTTATACTAATCCATCATCATTAACTCCTATTTACATTCCCGCCGTTATCTTGTCTTTTGAGCCTTGATTTTCGCCTGAATCAGTACCCCATGGCTCGGCGTCCCTTTGGGTTTTAGGCATATTAGAAATCCGGGGAAGCTACAGAGGAGTTGAAAATTCTTCCTGTTACTCTTTTTTCCTGAAGTAAATTAACAATGTATAGAAATAATAACCATCTTGAAGCTGGCTACTTGATGGAAATCTGCATTATTCGGTAGAGAATTGAATCCGCGTATGAGAGAGCACGTGCTGGACACAGCCCGCAGCTAGTTATAATGCTACTGCGAGCGTGCTCATATAACCGTGTACCATTTGCTGGAACAGTGGATGGAACCACCTCGGATTGTGAACAACAATCAACACTGCTAACTCTGATAATCATCATATGTAATAGCAATGCCGCCAAATCCGATCGGAATCATTCCATGGCCACTTCGATCTCGATAAGCGATGCTCAACCCCAAAGCCACAGGGGAGAACGTGGCCAAGAAAAGAAAAGCCAGTGGCTCTGCAGCCAGTCCTGGTATGTAGCCGGCTTCGTTAGGGCAGGCACTATGTTCTTGCTGGCATCCAGAATGCTTCTGGTGGAAGGCTCAACTGACTTCCATTATGTCCCTGCGAATAGGGAGAGCTGTGATTCACTGCTCGGTAAATTTGACGCTTCTAGCGCTATTCTTTCGATAAACATGCAATATGTCCTGGTGGCTGCCATGGCATTCAAGTCAGATATAAATGCAATGGGTTGATAACTCTTAGGTCTTGTTATAATTACCTGGGTCTTCTATTCTTCCTTTTTTAATTCCCGGAGGTCTTCCATGTATTTATAATTATCCAGTTTATCTGGATTACCCTTCAAAAATGTATTATTATTATCACCACCTGCTGTACATCTTTATCCTTCTGCATACGCTCGTTGCCCCCGGAGTCGCTCTGATCCATGATGACTCCTTTCAGCCTGACTATGTCCTCAGAATAACAGCCCAGAACTACTCCCTAGCATGCATCGAGCGGTATTCTGTCTTGGTGAATGGAACCTCCCCGGGACCCGAGTTGCGGCTCCGTGAAGGGAAGGTCTCCTGGGTCAGGGTCTACAATGATATGACTGATAACAATTTCACAATGGTAAATATCATAATTCCTTCGTCAATTATATGGTATGTATGTCAAGGGCTAAACCCGCGTGTTGTAGCACTGGCATGGCTTGACTGCCTTCACTGCGCCCTTCTCAGACGGCACTCCACTGAGCAGCCAGTGGCCTATTGCTCCAGGTTACTTCTTCGACTATGAAGTGCGTCCGGATATTGGATCTGCTGGAACCTATTTCTACCACTCGCATGTCGGATTCCAGGCTGTTTCTGCATCTGGTCCATTGATCGTGGAAGACAACGAAGGCTCACCGTATGAGTATGACGAGGAGCGCACGATCTATCTATCTGATCTGTTCACGAAAACCGACTCCCAAGTCCAGGCGGGTCTTGTCTCGCCCAACTTTACCTGGAGTGGCGAGACCACGGATGTCTTGGTGAACGGGCAGGGTCGGCTGGCTTCCAATGCGACGGGGTCATGCAGACTTGAGACTATCCGTGTGGAAAGTGGGAAGACGTACAGACTGAGGGTCATCGGAGCGGCTGCGCTGTCCTTCATTTGGCTGGGTATCCAAGGCCACAACGTCTCTATAATTGAGGCAGACGGACACTACACGAAACCTCTTGAGACGAGTTTCCTGCAGGTTCACGGTGGGCAGCGATATAGCGTTCTTCTCAGGACAAAATCCACGAACGAGCTTCGGAGCAGCGGAAAGGAGCATTTTTACATTCAACTTACGACCCTGGAACGACCGGCAGTCCTGACGACATTTGCATTATTGTCATATTCGGAGCCACCAACGAATCTGACTGGGATTGTGCCTTCCCGTCCACCTCTCCCTGTTGCGAAAGTTACGAATGGTTGGCTGGATTATCAGCTCCAACCTCTATTTCCTCAGGTCGACTTCCCAACTCTGGATGAGGTGACTCGGAGGATCACGATTACAGTTCACCAGAACTTCAGTACACAAACCCAGTGGCTTCAAAATGGATATCCCTGGACATCGAATCTACGCCAATCACCGTACCTCGTCGATATATATGAAAACAGGTTGGATACAGAAGCTATGTACCAGAGAGCCATCGCGAGCGGTAATGGGTTCGACAATGTGACACGCGCATTTTCTGCAAGGCTGGGAGAGGTTCTTGAGATTGTGTGGCAGAATGTAGGGTCATTCCCGACTGGCGGGCTGGACGCCCATCCTCTTCATGCCCACGGTAGGCATTACTATGATATCGGCGGAGGGGATGGAGAATATGACCCCGTTGCCAATGAAGAGCGCCTGCGGACCAGTCAACCGACGCCTCGCGATACCACTGTTCTCTACAGATACCGAGCTAAGACTGAACCTCTTGCGCCTTCTGGATGGAGGGCGTGGAGACTGCGTGTCACCGACGCTGGCGTGTGGATGATGCATTGTCATGCTCTTCAACACATGATCCAGGGCATGCAGACTGTTTGGATCATGGGCGACCGAGACGACATTCTCGCTCAGTCGGGACCTGTCGACAGCGGTTACTTGACATACGGAGGGTCAGCATATGGGAACAAGACTCACTGGCCAGATGTCAGCCATTATTTTGGCGAACTGCGTTGTAGACGGGGATCCTTAGATCGAGATTGCACTTAGGTTGCACTCACGAACGGAGGCGTGAACTGTACATATATCCTTAAATTGTATATTTGAATTGATCCAGCAACAAACTCCCAGCTCTTTCTTTGACCTTCGTGAGATAGTGGAGATGAAACAAAGAATACGCAGCTTAGATAGTTAGTACCTTATAGTAGGGGTCCAGCAGGGGATCCGACATTGGGCGGTAACTCGCCTCGCTAAGTCTTACTAACGCGCGTCGGCCTGCTTTGCAGCCCAACCTTCGACAATCAAATCCAACTTCCAATCCAACCTCAACACTGTCTCTTTGGGAGCAAGAGCCCCTTTATCCTATTACTTATTTACTTTTCCAGCACTAATGGCGCTCGACGCGCCTGCAGATAGTGCAGGACCGTCATCTCCACCGCCTCCGTTACCAGAGGGCTGGTACGTCGTCTGTGCTCCTGAACTTCGCGTCTCTAACTATCCTCTCTTCCATCGATCTGACACTTCGGGATGTGAACAGGATTGCCCAGTGGGAAGGCGTCTTGCGGAAATGGTATTTTGTCCAACGGACAACGGGGAAATCTCAGTGGGAAATCCCCACGGAGCCCGTTCTTACACCTTCGACCACTCCAACTTCCACCGGAACGGGTCCTTCACGAGCGCCATCCTCTAGACCAGAGATGAAATTTAATCCTCGACCTGGAGAGTGGCCAGTAGCCACGAGTGCGGATGAGGCATACTATCCGGGAGCAACGAAGGGGCCGGGACTTTCCGTATGAAGAATACGCTCATTGTGCCTGCGTATTGAGTTGATATTATTAGCTAGGGCTTGGTGCTGATGCTGGGAAATAGAGCTTCTTCAGCTCCTCACAAGGCAACGATTCACTGGGCGGGTTAACACAGATCACTCTGGGAATGTTGGGCCGACTTGGAAACCACAACACGGCTACCGGACAGCATGGCATGATGGCCCAACAAACCCACACTCAAGTAATTACACTCGGGACAATGGAACACCTCTGCTGCTACATGCACGATTACTGACTGCGGTTATCAGCAAAATCCCTTTGGCTACTCCTCGGCTGTTCAGTCGGGACCTTACACGGGAGCCGCGCCTGAATACCATCCTCCTGGCCAAACCGCCCTCGGACATAATGTTGCTAGTGCAACGAGCACAGCTATACCAACTTCGTCCCAACCGAATTCAGGACCGACCCAGCAGCTCGGTTCTGTCGCTCAAGGTGGTATGCCGTCGCAGTTTGTCCAGTCTGTCCAACCTGTACCATCGCATGGTCAATTCCAAAGTGCACCTACACCGCCGTCGGGGTTGGGCGCTCAACAGCCTAGTGCAGCTCCTGCGACAACACAGGCTGCTATGCCTCAAGTGTCAAGTAGTATTTATCATCCAAGTCAGCCACAGTGGCAGGTCGGGCAACCGCCTCCACCTCCCTTTTCGACCAAGCCGACCAATAATCAACATGGCATGGCAACCTCTGCAGGTTCAGCTGTACAAGATTCACTAAATCAAAGTTATCATAGTCAAATGCCCGCCGAAGGCTACGCACAACACCAGCAACAGAATCTGGTGCAGCGGCCATTTGGCACGAAGCCCGCCGCCCAAAATTTGAGCCATTCGGCAAGCGCCGTTACCCAGCAGGCGCATTATTCCCCTACCGGGCAAGCCTATCCTGGCATTAATGCAGCTGGCAATTTACAACCTGCTACAGGAGTTCCGTACTCAACGCACTTTCCGGCATCACAGCATGACATTCCGAACGGCAACCAAGGATATCCCATGTCGCAGCCAGCCTTACAGCAGACAGCGGTCCCGTCACAATCAGTAGGATTTCATGACCAGGGCTTTCAGAATACTCATGGTCAGGGTTCCTCGATACAACAAGGCACCATAGGTGCTAGCTCCCAGTATATGGGGTTCAATCCTGCACATCCAAATCCAGGCACTGCATTTGCTGCCAGCAGCCATAGCCAGACAGGTTCGATGAACCTACCGACGAGTGTTGACCATTATGGAATGTCTTATGTGCCAGTACATGAACCTAACCAGCCAGGTCTACCGTGGAGAACTCAGATCCCGCCAGATAAGGCAGTTCCCTTTTCGCACATCCCATCAGTTGCCCATGGGCCCGATGGACATAGTATCACCCCTCCAAATGGAGAATCGCCTCATAACTATCCAATGTTCCAGTTACAGCCCAGCCACAGTGTGGCACAGGCTGCGGTCCCTAGTCCTACGTGGACTACACATCCTGGTATGATGGCGAGCCGTTCTGCTACGTCTGATCCTCAGTTTGTCAGTGGTCCATGGGCGGCCGGGTTTCCTCCCTGAGTATCTGCTATGATACAGTTACTATCCTATACCTGAGATGCGTCTGGAACTGGTTCGACCTAGTTGGTGATCCCTTCTCGGGTTCAGTTGAGTTTTGTTTCGAAGGTATAAACAGAGACGGTTGACATATTAATTTGTGTTATGATTTACGCTTTTGTGATCGATGACTTTCATGTCTGGGTTTAAAATTTATGAGCGACTTGTAGTACCTTGTACATATTCACTCTTCTGGTCTTTTGTGCATTGGTTCAGTTCAGGCCAGATGAAGTTTTCGACATTCAAGCCCTTTCATATTGCTCGGTGACGTGGCCTAAATAATCAGCCAACCCTTTGGATTCCCAAGCAACAATTAAAAAAGATGACTGATAAGCATCAGTAATGCCATTGGAGTTATCAATATTATTATTATGACAACCATATAAGAGTGGGGTGTCTGCATATAGATATCATGTCGCCGAAGAAAAGCAAATAACATGTTAAAAACTTAAGAAACAGCGAGTCCTCCAAAAAGAACAATAGGAGCTTCCCATCCTTCATACTTGCAAGGAAAAAAAAAAAAAAAAATCGTCTACGCATGGGGTATTATTCGATCACCATCACGAACAGCCAGAAAAGCAGAGACAGAACAAAATAAAAGGGGGCAGACACACGAGAAACATGAACTGACTCTAGAACAGACCAGCTCTTACCGACCTTTCGACACCGTCATGAGGTTTGATAATGATTTCTTTCTTTCTTTTTCGTTTTCCCCTTCTTGATTCGATTCGAGTTGACAATCGCAACCGCGAAGACGGAAAAGAAGGGGGGAGCGGATAGGAATTTTCAAACGCACACCATGGCTTTTTCTTTTTTTTTTTTTTCCAGAGCCCTCGGGAGATTGTTTAGCTCGAGGTAGACTGGCTGCGTTTCTCGGCCTCCTCGAACTCCTTGACACGCTCCTTGGTGGCAGCGCGCAACTTTCGCACCTCTTCTTCTGCCTGCTCGCGGGCCTTTTCTTCTTCCTTGGTGGAGGGGATATAGGCATTTGCAGCGCCGCCTTATTTGGATGGTTCCAGTCAGTCTATATACATATACCTAGAAATACGGATTCACAGAAGACAGAAAGGGGGGGGAGAACATACCCCGACCTGTATGGTGTGGGCCCTGCTCGACACGCTGAGGGGGCGCTTCGACATCCTGGCTTTCGCGCGCGAGTTCGGGACGCTGGGGATCATTGACCATCATGTTTCCCGAGCCTCCTCGGCCCGTGGTAAAGACATCCTGCTTGATGGTGGGGGTGATGAGGTCCTTTGGTGTGGTGATGACTTCCCTGGTGTCTTTGGCGGAGTAGATATTTCCTGGATTGTGCGAATAAGCGTGAGCATGACTTGGATCTGTCGAAAGGAAGGAAAGAAAAGAGAAAGAAAAGGGTCTTACCCGCGCCTCCACGGCCGTGGGAGATGTTGCGACCTGCCATGTTCTTTTTGTTCGATTTGGTGGGAATATTTTTGCGATCGTCCTCGCGATGGAATGGCGACTATTTCACACTCTTTTTAATCGGTTCTTTTGCTCCTTTAGAGGGCTTCTCGATACGCAGCACGAATTTGTTTGTCGAAAGAACGGAGAAAGACCAGGAATATTTAAAAATGAAAATCAATTCGAGTTAATTGACTTTTTGCGGCAAATTCTCCCTCTGAACCAAAACCTGTCTCTATCGTCACTTGTTCCCCACCGCGAAGACTGGGCAATTCGCAATTGCTCCCGCTGGATGGAGTAAAATCACTAATACTTTGCTGGGCACGTGGATGGTAGAATAGCTATTTAGAATCATGCCTTGATTCCACCCTTTCCTAAGGCTACAGGGGCTGTCCTGGACATCATCCTTGCTGCAATCAACTCCTACAGGGGGATGAAGGAATCGATCTTCAAGTTGTAGAACGACGTCATTGCGATATGCCCTTGTATGACTCGTCAGGGAAGACCCTGGATTGCAACGGGGATTGTCCGTACTTGGTGGAGTTTGGCTAGAAATCCCATAATAGCATGTCAAGAATCAGAACACGCCGGCAGAACTTCCTCTAGAGCAACATGCTCTCTCCTGCATGTCACTTTCAGTCTTCTGACAGTTTTCAGGCTGTTCAGGTGCGCGTGGCAGGAGCCATTTTCTCCCTCCACTGACGGTCAGCCTTATTCTCATTCCTATGCTTATCTATCTCCGCGCCCGCCCAACCTCATCCGCTGTTTTCGATGCTTTCCATCCAATGCCCTCCAGCCTGAATGCCAGTCATGTACGGTCGGAACTCGTCCTCGCCATATTCAAGCTACAATCAACCCCCCCAGCAGCCCGAATGGCGTCTGCCGCCAAATGCGCATCCGCATCGACCTCCCCGCCATGATTCTGCGCCTCCGACCTCCTCGCGGCCTCCTCTCCCTCCACCCCGACAAACCACCGCGTCGACTGCTACGTATAATCCATCTGGTTACGCGTCTATCGCCAGTGCAGCGCCGTCTGTTGCCATCAGCGCCCCAGCCCCCTACGGAACGGTCGATACACCAACATGGGGAGCGCAGTATAACAGTCATCACCATGAGACTCCGCCCGCGCTTCCTGTGAGTGAGATCCTCGTCGTTTTCATTGTTGAAGCCGTGGGCTGATATAGGCTTCGTTTTTTCTTTGGCAGCCTCGGCCCTCCAGCACAGGACTGTCCCAGGGCCATGTACAGGCTCCTGGAGCAAACACGCCGGCCTTCAGCCAACCGCCGCCCCCTGCTCCGTCTACGTCGTACGGAGGTCAGTCGTACACGGTCAATCAGTATCAGCAATGGAACGATCCTCAATATGCTTACCAGCAGACCGTCAATTCTGCTCCGCCTCCGCCTCCACCCCCGCCAGTTCCTCCTGGTTATCAATATGAACTGCAACAGCAACAGCAGCAGCAGCAGCAGCAGGAACCACCGCATCCCTTGTATTCAAATCTTCCAGCAACCCACCGGTATGATCCGCCAGTGCAGGACCCTCAGAGCCAGCTTCCGCTGTCGGGACCGACTGCGCTCAATACAGCTTCCGAATACCCCCCTGTTACAGCCCCACCCTTGCCAGTTAAGCCCGCTGATTATGATCCTAACCAGACTCCGGTTGGTGCCTCAGCCCTGGGGCCTGGCGGCCCGTCTGATTGGGAGCATTTTGGTGCTCTTCCAGCTGCAGGGGGCATTGATGGCTCTGATGTATCGCAGCAGCCATCTCCACATATCCAGTCAACAACTACATCTTCAGCTGCCCACATACCTCTTCCACCTCCACCTCCACCAAGCAATCCGACAAGTTTACCGACAATAGGGACACCTCACACGGCAGCGAATACTGCGCCTCCAGCTTGGGGTCAAGGATCCTATGCATCCTCACAAGTCAGCCCTATTTTCCCGGAGGGAATCCCAAAACCTACGCCACAAAACAGAATGGGGAGTGTGGATAGCATTCAATCTAACATCAGCAGTCTCCACTCCACTGGACGTTCTGAGACAATTGACGATGTCATCAAAACTTGGGCTCAACGTACGGCCCCGGTGATGGATATTCAACAGACCGCTGTCTTGCTTGTCGCAGAGACTGCCCCTGCGAAACCCCCAGTCCCTCTAGAAACTTTCAAGAAGAAGGATGAGGCACAGCTATCCTCGTCGGGAACTCAGACAACTGAAGAACCGAAGAAGGAAGAAACTACCGTCCAACCGCAAATCATAGATCCATATGAAGACCTCGATCCCTGGTTTAAGTCTTCATTGGGGCGTTTCGTGGCCATGCTCCGCAAAGAGACTGTGGCAGATACGGATGAAGAACGGTATAGGATATTTACATCCTTTGTTTCCAAGGAGACCAAGTTGCGCGAAGTTCTGTACAATATTGAGCTGGAGCCTAAGAGCGAAAAGTCTACACCGGTCCCGCAGAAAACGTCCCCTCAGAGTGTCCAAGTCGACTCCGGCTTGATTCCTGTAAAATCAGAGCCTCCTGCTGCAGCATCTCCGGCCTCTATAGCTGCGGACTTGGAAACAGAGCGCTATAGTCCTGGTGGACGTCCAATTATCCCAAAGTTGCCGACTCCAGCTCCAGCCTCCAAACCCATATCCTCAGATAACCTTTTGCCAAAGCATCCATTAGAACCTTTGACGACAAATCCTCCACAGCCTATATACATTCCATTTCGATATACTGAAGGCCCTCAACGAGGTTCAGATAACCTCATGATTGAACGGCCTGTTTCTCAGGCATATTCCGCGCTGCGGCATGCAGGCAATGCGAGCGGCCGTATGATGTCGAATGTTCCTTCTCCGAGTCCCCCACCGAAGGTTGGCACGACAACTCCCGCTCTAAAGCAAAGTAAACCCGATGAGAAATTCATTGGATTAATCAGGGAAAAAAGCGTTGCCTATCGTGATGGGCGGCCGGATACCTCTACCCCTCCGCCTTTGCCTGGTCTTCCCGGGTCTCTTAGCAAAAGTAAACCGAGTGGTAGTATCGAGAAATTGCGATCCTTGGTTTTGGCACCCCCGACTAAGCAATCTGAAGCCTTGAGAACTATGGACAAAGATGTGCAACAGGTTACCGATGAATTTAATTACATCAAAGAAGCTGTCAACTTGTGGGAGACTGCTGCACAAGACCGGCGAAAAAAGCTCGAAGACCAACGACACAAACGTCAAGAGGAGTCCGAGGGGCATATTGATGCGTTATTCAATGAAAAGCGGATAGGTTATGCGGATATCAATACGCTAGAAGAGGACTTCCGTCAGACTGAAGCGCGTGTCCAACTGGATGAAGAGAGACATGAACTAGACGACTTCGTTGCAGAAGTTTTCGATCCCCTGGATGAGCGGTTAACGGAAGAAATATCAAAACTGCGGGCTCATTATGATACATTGCTTGATCAACTCAAGCCCGGAAAAGGCAAAACGAGAGATCCTCCTATCGCGGATAAATATCCACTAGCTGAAACAATGAAGATGGTGATGAAAATTTACCCAAAACTTGAGCTCCGTTACCAGAAGCGCCTTGATATTGGCCTAGAGCGTGAGCGCCGACGGAAGAAGGCCGAGCGGCGCCCACATGTTTTCATCGGTGACTCGCCAGCCCTAAAACGGCTTGATGGGGAATTCGACCAGATGGAAAGAAGAAATATCTTTGAAGCAGCTAAGAGTCGGGATGATAGGGCGAATCTCCTCATGGACGCTTTCGATGACGCAATTATGCGCGGGTTGGGTGAAAATCAAAGGCTCCTCGATGAGCTTTCCTCAAGGGCGAAAAAGCTCGAGTTAGAAGGAGTCCACTCGTCTGGGTTACCAGACACTGAAGTTAAAGAGATTTTGAATACCGCTTTGAAGTTTGTTGGATCTGTTCGCGCAGATTCCGAGTCCATGCTTCGCAGTTTTGGACTCGCCGACTCCGCTCTGAATGACGCGGATTATAGCGTTGCTGTAGCGGAGGCGCAGTATTCGAACTCGGATGAGGATATTTTCCGTCGGCTCAAGAACGAGAAAAAGAAAGAGGACGCAAATATACGCAGTGATTTCGAGTCCAAGATGAAGAGCATCCAGAAAGGTCCTGTCGAAATTAGCAATAAAATCGACGGACTGCTTAAGTCGCTGGACAATCCTGGAAGGGAGCCTGGGCGCCTCACACCTGGCAATCCAACCACTGATTCAACTCTATTTCTCCCGACTAGCAAAGCAGCTGGTGGCGATACACAAACAGCAGGTCAGGATTCAGCGCCAGAAGTCAACTATCTTGTCAATGATCCGTTGCCGGCCCCTCTTCGGCCTCGCACTGATAGCTCAGCCACCAGCGCTGCCAAATTGGCAGAGTCTAATCCCGAACATCAAGAACGGCTGCGGAAAGCATTAGAAGATGCCAAGAGGAGAAATGCGGCGAGAAACAATGCGTAATTCAGCCTGTTGCTGTAGATACATTCCCCCGACGAAGAGTGAGAGTTCTGGTTTTCTCTCCATTCCATATTTTGGTTTTTCATTGGCAATTCACGATATTCCTTATGACTGAATGAGATCAGTGACATCTATGTATTTTATGTTGTATTTCCATGCCTATAAGCATTTAAATGTTGATATTAACTAACTACCCCAAGCCCTTGCCCTAACGACTAAGCTGAACTACTTGTCATCCACCTCTACACTCTCTTTCCTCCATCGAGATTCGACACACTCAGAAGATTCATCACTTTCTTCTCAGTCTCATCAGATTATAGACTAATAAGTCACCAGGCTTTTTTTACAATTCAAGCCTCGCGAACAAAATTAGGCTCCTGTTAACTAGATCTACCTGCAAGTGCTGTGCCGCTTCAGCAGTAACCTGCCTGCAGGCAACTATGGTCCAAGACATCAGTGCAACAGTTAGAAAGCAGATCCAGCCTTAATGCTGATGAATGAGATGGGATACCAACACTGAGTGTGTTCTGAGTGTGTTCCAAAGAGTTACACGTCAAATGCGCTTGAACAGCCACCTCTGCGCAAGTTGCGTTATTCAAAGAATACGCGCCTAGATTATCGTTCTCAGCCATTTTGAAACATCCTCGACGAATCATCTTGACACCGCTGAGTTGTATGTGGATATTCGCTTTTATTTTGCGTCAGAAATATCCTGTTCAGTTATCACGAGCTTGTTCGGCAACCGGAAGCTCGGGTCATCTACATGGATACGATACTTTTTCTTTGCATATCTGGAAGGACTGGTATTCGTTGATTTAGTTCCACGCTTCCTAAGCGCTCTTGTCTATGATTTTTTGCCATGCAACCAATGATGAAATTCAGGCAGTATGGACAAGTTGGATTGTTCACAGTTCCCAAGGGGCATCGGCCAATTTTCATCCTGTTTGTCAGAATAGGTCCGGGCATGATAATGCTGTCATTGCTATTTTTTCTCAGTGTTCATTGGCCCTTTACTGCACAAGAAACCTAATGAGGCAAGTTTGGGGTCTGTAAATTTGGCTTCATGTCCTACGCCTCGGGGAAATGCACTCTATCCTGATCATGCCATTTGACTGAGAATCCCAACTTTACTCTAAAGCTATTCAATAGCTTATGAGTACTCATTACCAGCTATACCTTGGTTCATACGCTGCTCACATTAGGGACCATGAATCCCATGAGGCTCCCATACATACCGGGATATGACCTTCTCGGGGTCTACAAAAATAGCAAATCCTCTTAATCATTTCTCGCTACATCTACCCCAACAAGACAGTTCCGAGACCTTTTAACCCAGAGCAACATGCAGCGCGTAGAGATTTCCGGTCCGAGAAATGATAATACCAGCGAAGAAACCAAATTGTCGAGGGTTCTAGCAAGATCCGGCATTGCTTATAATATCTGTCGTCTAGGTTCCGATGGCATGTCCAAAGCTCTCGTCGGCCTTACTTTCCAATTCGACGTTGTGGACTGTCGCACCATGCATATAGGGTATGACTTTCGACTGTCGGAGCGGCCGCAGGTCCTTATCGGCCCCGATGGGTATAAATGCACTTGTGGGGTGTTCTTGAATCGGCCCAGTGTGTCTTGTCAGCACATTTTTGTAAGTACAGTCCCTCCCCGTGTATGTTGGCAAGGGGAAGAGAAAAGAAGAACTGATTTCTTCCCGATGATAGTGGCTTCTCGATCAACTCCATGGCTGTCTCATGGCCCAACCCCCTACCACTGCGGTTCCCTTGTCGAGCAATGGATATACTCCAGGGTTCTCACACATTGAACACCTCCTAGATGGCGAACTGGGAGTAGTCGCAGATCAATTAAATTGACAATATGTTGACAGCGAAACGGAGCTTTCCTTGCGTTCAAACAGATCGGACAGAGTGCGAGACATTATGTCTGCGTTCAACAAAATCACCCTCCCTGAAGTTTTCCGTCCTGACTTGGTAGAGATAGCGAGACAAGTTCGTAAGCCAGAGCAGTGCGTCGTTCAAGGAGACTTCGAAGCCACCATGTTTCGACTAGCTGTGCACGATGACGACGTCTACTTCAGCCTCTCCAAGGCAATGCCCGCTGGAGCCTGCGCAGCCATCTACTTTGACAAGATTCTGCAGAAATCATAGAAATTGCTCTCCGATTTCGACCGATACTGCCAGACAGGCCAGTTACCCACGGACGGCGCAACAAGTGTCGTTGTCGTCGACGTCAGCAACGTCATCAAACAAATCCAGTACAACGTGCATCGTATCCGAGAAAGCATTCTAGCCCGATTCCCATATGGCACCGGAGGAGCCACGACAGCCCTTGTCACCTTGCTGGAGGATATCAGCAATCGCAATATGGACGCTCTGGACGGTAACATGTGGGGCCGGGCCACATTTCACGGCGAAGAGGAAGACCATCGCAACTTGTACCATCAGCTTATCGGATCTGAGGAAAGGCCAGATGAGTTCTTGTTCTTCATTCTCGATGTCCTTGAATTGCTCCCTGCGTCGGATCTCCGTCAGTACATGTCCAAGTTAAGGGATATCCTGCTCAGGATTGAGGTCAATCAGGCTCCTAAACTGTACATACGCAAGCTGGCTACCCTGATCCATGTTGCTGAGTCGGGGGTAGAAGCTTCCTCGAGTTCTGCGCAGAAACGCCCAGCTCTAGCTTCGTTTCGAGAGGACAGTAAACGGGCGCGGGGGTTTGATGGAGGTTGGTATGGTATAAGTTAGTATTTTTCGCGCTAAAACCTCGCCTTCTTTTTCTTTGTGTTGCTGTCGCCTATTATCTTGCTTTTAACTTAACTGGCTGCTAGTTATATGGTTTCCTTAATAAACTACTCCTTATAGGCAAACCCTAAGATATTCAGATACAAATCAATTAATCAATTAATCGTAAAATTGACTATTTCCCACTCAGCTCGTCAACCATCCAACTCGATTAAGAAAGATCCAAGACAACTCTCCCCTGCAGCTTTCCTTCAGCCATCTCATTAAACAAATCTGACAAATCCTCCAACTTAGCCATCCTAACATGAGACTTGATAATACCCCTAGCGGCAAAATCTAGCACCTCAATCGCCTCTATCCGATTCCCCACTGCCGAACCGGTTATAGTAGCCTGGTTGAAAACGATGGCAGCCGGATATGCCGTAGCAATAGCCTGGGACTCATGTTCCGGCATCCCCACACAGACCAGCGTACCATTGAAGCGCAGGAAGAGAAATGCCTGCGCGTACGCCGCGTTTGATGCCGTGCAGACGATAACGGCGTGAGCCCCCAACTTCTCTGTCGTGAGGGACTTCACGTGTGCCGCGATGGCAGCGCCGTTGTCGTCCTTCGGGAACGCGGTGATATCGACGAAATGCTCCGCGCCTGATTCCTTGATGAGAGCTGCTTTACTGCCGTGGTCGATGCCGATCACGCGCAGGCCCATGCCTCGACTGGCTATTTGGACGGCTAAGTGGCCCAGGCCGCCGCCTGCGCCGGAAATCACGATCCACTGGCCTGGTTGGGCTTTGCTGCGTTTCAGGGCTGCGTAGACGGTGACGCCGGCGCAGAGAAGGGGCGCGGCTTCGGCCGAGGAGAGGTTTTCGGGGATCGGGGTTACATAGTTGGCTGGGCCTGTCGCGTATTGTTGGAATGTGCCTGGGGTATAGTAGCCGGAGATTTTCTGGTTAAGGCAGATTCCGTCTGCGCCTGCGTGGCATGGGTCTGTGCATTATTGTATTTAATGAATTGGTCCAAGAGAAATGGTTTTTCCTTTTCCTTTTCATAGGAAATGAAGGCCGGACGTACGACAGTTCCCGCATGCACTGGACACCCATTTGATTCCTACCCTGTCGCCAATTTTCAACCCGGTTCCATTGGCTCCAGGGCCGAACTTGACAACCTTTCCGACTCCTTCATGGCCGCCAATCTGTCCGGGCTGGGTTGGGTAGGGGAGTAGTTTCCACTGGTGATATCATTGTTAGAATTGGACTACAGTGTATGCGCAGTATAGATGAAGACGAACAGAGTTTGTCATGACACCATAATCCGAGTGGCATATACCCGAGTGAGTCCTGTAGCATCCTGTAGTCAGCTATATGTATACCCTCAATAATAATTCGCAAGGCATGAGGGCATTGACTGAGTGATGGTACTAGACATACAAATTGACAAGGACTTCTCCCGGTCCGGGTTCAGGCACATCTATTTCCACAATTTTAGTAGAGACCGTACCCGGATTATCGTAGATCGCAGCTTTCTGCTTAGTTGGGATTTGGGGTTCAGCCATGTTGGAGAGTGAACAGTGAGAAGGGGGTATAAAGACGCAGGTGATATGAAAGCCCACAAAACAGAAGTACGGTCAGAAATGTAGGCAGTTCGATAAAAGTAGCAAAACTTCTGACAGCCCAGTTTTGAGTCAATTGGGGGAAATGACCGGCATTTTAATAGTTCACTTTATATCTCCGGCCCCTCCCAGTGTTCTCGATTGACTCGGCTCTCCTGCATCTTCCTGTCGGGGGCTGGGAGGGGTCACCAGCCCTTCAGCTGCACACAAATAATATCATGCCACTGGTCAAAGTCGGTCTTGCTGGGGAATGCGGAGGTAGTACTGCGGGGAAAGGGGTTGTCCCGAGCTGTCGGCAGTTTGTGACTGCAAGCAGCACCTCGGTTACGTGGTGGATTGGCAGATCTTCGTGCGGTACCGTGGGAAGCTGATGCGGAAGCTCAGAAAATACGTAAGGTATGTGTTTCAACTGTGCATGTGCATGGTGTGATGTATGTATGCATGTTGTCGGGAGCGTTACTCCAGGGGCTGGCTTTTCCATATCCTAGAAGTGCAAGTGTAAGCTTTGGATGCGGCAAAAATAATGCGCAGGACCTTACCATTCTGCAGAATCTGCACCATCTCTCGATATATGCTTCGTTCAACGTGTCATGTTTCATAAACAGGTGCCCGATGCTCGTGGTGGATGGATAGATTGATGGAGTCAGAACTGAGAAGGAAGAAGAAAAAGAAGAAAACAACGGGTGGACTGTAGGAGATCATAATTAAGATGAGGAGATCAAGGTACTCATCCAAAGACACTGCTTTTGTCTGTCTGTCGGTATAATGAAGCCCGACAGATGGCGCCCATGTCCGATATTAATTCCCACAACGGCAGCACAGGATGGAGTTGGAAGTAGCACGGAATAAGACAATAAGACATCACCATGCCCATCCCAATCGTCGACTCCCACATCCATCTCTTCCCAGAATCGCATCTTCCCACTCTCTCCTGGCACCGTGCGGGGAATCCGTTGGGCTCTCAGCATTGCATCGATGAATATCGCGTCGCAACTGCATCGATTACTTCCTCACAATCATACGCCATTCGTGGATTTATCTTCATTGAAACCGATCGCATTTCTTGCATCGAGCCAGCGGGAAATAAAGACGGCAATAACAACCAAGACGACGGCTGGAAACACGTCCTCGATGAAGTGTCCCTCCTCACGAGAATCATCCTGGGCCAGCCCATCGCCGGGGAAGGGCATGCAAGAAATGACATAGACCGCTCACTCTGTCTGGGAATTGTCCCCTGGGCGCCTGTTCCGGGTGGTCCAGAGGTTTTAACCCGGTACATGGCGCTGGTCAAAGAGCGAGCTGAGACAGACGAAGTATGGAAGCACGTGCGAGGAGTGAGATACCTCGTTCAGGACAAGGAAGCGGGAGTAATGCTGCAGGATAAATTCATCGAAGGATTAAAGTGGCTAGGCAGAGAGCGCTTGACGTTTGATCTTGGAGTAGATGCCAGACAAGGCGGGCTTGGACAGCTGAGAGAGGCCGTGCAGATGATGGGAGCCATCTACGGGACTGGGAAAGATGACTTGGTTATTGTGATTAGTATGTTCTCTATTGCCCATCTGCACTATGGATTTTGTCTCCGTTGCTAATATACCTAGACCATCTCTGCAAGCCGAATCTGCGTCTCCCATATACGTCGTCCGAATCCATCACCAGTCATCCGGATTTCGTGGAGTGGAAGTCTCTCATAACAGCCATGGCTCAGCACCCTACTACCTACATGAAGTTGTCTGGTGGATTCTCTGAGCTTCCACCGCTATCAACCGACACAGAGCCAGATATCCAGTTGCTGGTGGAAAGACTGCGTCCGTGGACTGATATTGTCTTTAGCACCTTCGGCCCTGACAGGGTGATGTTCGGATCTGACTGGCCTGTTTGCAATATTGGCGGAGGAGGAAATGGGGTCTCCTGGAACCGCTGGCAAGCCGTCGTCGAGGGTATTCTGAATACGAGGGGATTAAATGGGGAACAAAAGGATGGGATCTGGGGTAAGGTTGCTCTGAAAGCGTACGGGATTGAAGTGTATGAGGAAATTCCAGTAGATTGAGACAAATATGACGGCAACAAACATAATCACTGAAGGTTAACAAATAGACCCCCATCCACAAGCAATTGAGCTCCAGTCTGCAAGTATTTTATTAGTTGTACTCTCGCACGATCAAGATCGATCCATGATTCAAAGACCATTTAGACTCACCACGTATCCACTCAACTCCTCGCACGCCAAAAAAACGGCTGGTCCCGCAAGGTCGCGAGGTTGACCCAGCCTCCCCAGAGGGATTCTCCCCTCCATGTACTTTCTTTTTTCCTCATTCCCCATATCTTCGTCGTTGAGCTGCGTCCGTATCGTCCCCGGCAGCAGAGCATTGCATCGGATATTGTACTTGCCCAGCGCAACAGCACATGACTGCATCAGACTGAGAACACCAGCCTTCGTCGGCGTGTAGTGCGTCTGCTGGCCCCCTCCAACTTTTGCAGAAATCGAGCTGATTCCAATAATTGATCCTCCTGGGGGGGACTGTGAGAGGGCCATCTGTCTTGCTGCTGCTTGTGTTGCGTAGAAGGCGCCAGAGAGATTCGTAGATATGGTGTGTTCGAGGAGGGGGTGTTCGAGGCTGTAGTTCAATACATAATTAGAATGATTCATATACCATTAAACCATTTGAGTAGTATGAGAAGGCTCACTCAAGAAAATCCGCAAACTGGCATACACCGGCGTTGCTCACAAAAACATCCAGTCGCCCAAACTCCTTCACAGTCTGGGCCACAAACCGTCTCCCAGTTTCAGGCTTGGAAATATCTCCAGCAACTGTAATAAATCTATTCTCCTTTGTTCCCGATGTGATCTGACTGACATCTCGCCGGAGGTCCTCGACTTGAGCATCTTCCCTTGGACTACCCAGATGGTTGATGGCGACTTTTGCTCCGTGACGAATGTATTCCAGGGCGATTGCCTGCTCGATGGGAGTAAACATGTAAACTTATATCCCTAGTATATTCCAAGCTTTTCTCAAACATACCCTTCCGATTCCTGTGAGGCCTCCTGTAATGGCGGCTACTTTACCGACCAACAGCTGATGAAGGGCCATTTTGATCCTTGCAAATAGGTATATAAATGCCGGGTAGGAAAATGGTAATCTAAAATTGTAAATTTCCAATGAAGAGGACTGAATTGGAGGGTGCAGCTCGACAAAATTGGTTGGGATAGAGGAAGAAGACTTAGTCCTTATGAAGATTTGTATAGCACGTTACCTACCGTATAGTTACTGCTATAGGTGTAATACACCATCAACAAAATAGCCATATTTCTAACATTAATTATAACTTCTGAAAGTTTTAATAATCATAAGAGCTTTCTTCCCTTCATTTCCATGTCTCCTCTTCTTACCTGCGGATGATAATATAGAATGGCGATTAGCGGGGATTTCGGGCTTTTCGTGGTAATGATGCCCCGGCATGCCCCACATGTACGCTCCGCTTTTCCTCGCATTATCATACATCGCAGATAAAGAGGGAAATAGAGTAGATCATTGTGGTGGAAATAATATACAGGAATCCTTTCTATTCTCTAAGACGAAGCGCAAGAAGACATACGTCATCTCGCCAAATCTCAGTACAGAAGCATACTACTATATACACATGAAGAAAACTAGCACAATCCGAATGCAGAGTAAATCAACAAAGAAATACAGGTCATGGCTCGACCATATTAATTAGCTGGATTATCGGGCTCGACACCATTTTCCTTGGGCAAGGACAGGCCTTTTTGAGGAGCTGGAGTGAGAATAGAAGCAGCAGGGATCAAGGGAGCAGCAGGGTTAAGCTCGAGACCAAATCCGGGCTTGTCTAATGCAGAAATTTCGAGGTATCCCTTCGTGGGAATAGGTTCATTCAGGAAGAGGTTTCCAAATACCGGCTCAACGCTCTTCCCATCTGGTGAGTTGGCGAGATATTCCTGGAACGGCGTGTTGGGTTGCGAAACCACAAAGTGATATGAGTAGGGCCCTGAGGCATGGGGAACGACTGGAATATCGTATGCGGCGGCTAAAGCCGAGATTTTCAGCAGCTCTGTCAGACCACCTACCCACATGACGTCGGGCTGGATGATATCGAGGTTGCGGCCCTCCACAAGCTTTCGGAAGCCATACCGAGAGAATTCATGCTCACCGGTGGTGAATTTGACAGTTGGATGGGCCCTCTTCAACAAGGCATGACCATCAAAGTCATCTGGAGAGAGGCATTCTTCCCACCAGTCAATGTTAATACCTTCCGCCTCGCATCTCTTGACGAGCTCAATGGTGTAGGGGACGTTCAGAGACATCCAGCAGTCCACGCGGAGGGGAAAGTCTGGGCCAACGCTTTCCCGTTTCTGGCGGAGATATTCTACATTCTTCAGCATACCCTCGGTTCCCTCATCTGCGCTGTAGGGCAAAGCCACCTTAGCTCCAATGAAGCCCATGGACTTCGCGGCAGACGGTTGAGGGCCTGTGCAGTAGAAGTGTAATCGAGAACGAGTAGCCCCGCCAATCAATTTGTAGACGGGTTCGTTGCGAATTTTGCCCAGTAGATCCCAGATAGCGAGATTGATCACAGAGATAACGGCGACGGGAAGGCCTTTACGGCCATAGAACATGGATGCGCGGTACATCTGTTCAAACAAGAGGTTGGTGTCACGAGGGTCTAAGAACTTGTGAGAGATAAATCCCCTTGCAGAGTTCAATATTTTTAACATTCACATACCTGCACCAATCAAGAACCGTTGAAAGTGGCTGTGTACCAGCCAGCATGCAGGCGGGCCACCGAATCCAGTAGCGAAGCCCTTGATACCATCCGTGGTTTCAATCTCAACGAGAAACGACCCCAAAACGTTGATTCCAAATGAGGTGCGTGAGGTCCGATACCTCTCATACTTGGACATTGGGGTAGCAATTTTGCTGTCGATCAGCCAGTGACCACCTTTGACCTAGACCAGAGAAGTTAGCGCTTTCGCAGGAAAGGAGATACAGCAAGCATCAGAGAAAACACACATTGTGATAGTCACCCCCAGATCCAACACCTGAGATGACGAAGGTGCGAATCTCTTTGATGCAAGGGAATGCAGCAACAGAGGTCATTGTAGACGGGACAGGGCCGATGATGAAGGATAGGACAGTGGTACCGGGTGAAAGAACTTGTGTTATGAATGAAATGTCAGACAACGAGTAGGATTTTCAGGATAGATATAGACGATGGGAATTGCTCCCAGGAAACCTCGGTCATTAACTGCATTATGCATGCGCTCGTCCGCGACTCCGACTGCATCCAACTCGGGCCATTGCTGCCCCGAGACATGGGGATGGAGATGGGAGGAGCTGGGGCGGTTGACCAATGACCGGAAACAGCCTGTTTTGGACACAGCCAGGTTGTTTCTCCAAGAGAAGCCAAAGACAAAGCGAGAGAAAATCCTCGATGCTGCTTGGGAGTCGCAGAGGACGAGATCTTGCGTCTTGTGGCATAAATTGTAATAGAGCGTCCCGTGCCGGTCATGTGATGCTCTCCGCATTTGCAGATCTCCAGGACGCTTCCTCCATTGCTGTTCCCCTGGCGTTGGCTTGGTTGGGGTTGCAAAGCTTCTTCCCCTTGATATTGCCGTTCGGTGCATTGATCGCTTGTCCGATTGTTCCAATGAGAATAATGAGTTCCTACTGCTGGAGCTCGTCGCAACAATACCATGCCGAACACCGTTGCAGCTCCCACAAGCCATATCCAGCGGGTGACAAGAGCGGCCAAGCAAGCTGGAAATAATGACGAGGATCATAGTTCAGAAGAATCTCCGTCTGGCCCTGATACCGATGACGATTCTGTTGGGCAGAATGGACAGAATGGCGCGAATAAAATCCCACGCGGAATGAAGCGAAAACGCCCTCTTATTGTGTCGTACGTGCCTTGCTTTTTTCTGAATATCCCCGGGTCTTTGGTTTTCTTTTTTAAGAGTATTTTTTATCTCTTCTTCTTTTTGTTTTTTAAAAAACACGGTCTAGTGTTGTTATTCTATCATATCTTCATTCTTCTCTCCCTAAGTAACCTCTGAACTAAGCAAGTGCTGACAAACCAAGATGTGAACTATGCAAACAAAGAAAAGTCAAATGCGGTTAGTTTGCAGGGATTCCCCGTTGCGTTCACTCTGAAGCTGATCGGATATAGATCGTGCCCAACCCAGCTGTGGATGGTGTGCCCGTAATGGCCAGTTATGCGAATACAAGGAGCGGAAGAAGCCCGGCCTGAGAGCTGGGTACGGCAAGGAATTAGAGCAGAGACTAAGTATGTATGAAAATTCTTCTAGTATGTTTTGTAAGTCTTGTTGTTGATGAATTCTTGTAACAGATAGACTGGAAGAGATCATTCAAGCCCAAGGCCGCCTCATCGAGACGCATATCCTCCAGGATCAACCTCACTCGAACCAGGGATCGTTATCTTACACTTCCCTGTCTGAGCCATCAGCATGCCACGGGCCCAGTCCACGCAGTGTACCATACTCACAGGAATCAGTGTCAGCTCATGTATCTACCCAGCAAACAGATATTCCCATCACTGGCCTGCCGGACACGTCAGTTTCACAGCATCAGCTGCCAAACAGAATCGGCGCGGCAGTGCCATTTACCCAAGCGCAGGGTACGAATCGCGGCATCTATGCTGCAAACGAGTCATCGTTGAGGGTGCCTGTTGATCTGTATCCCAATGAAGGACAGTCTTTCTCTGATCCAGACCTTGATCTTCCGCCGTACGATCTACTGTACGCATTAGTAGATCTCTATTTTGAGCATATCAATACCTGGTGCCCCATCCTTCATCGTCGGACAACGTTGGACACCTTTTTTGGACCATCTCCTTTAGACGAAGCGGATCGTATCGTCCTCTATGCAATCGTGGCCACCACTTTACGCTTTTCGAGCGATCTCAGACTTAACGAGCATAGCAAGCAGCGTTACCATGATGCAGCCAAGCAAAAAGTTCTCCTATACGGACTAGAAAATTCATCTGTGAAGGCTCTTCAGGCTCTAGTGATTCTGGCATTAGATTTAGTAGGTTCCTCCAACGGCCCTCCTGGCTGGAAGCTACTTGCTCTGATCGCACGGTCCTTGGTCCAACTAGGTTTGGCCGCGGAAACAAAATCGTCGCTTGCCGGCCCTATATATCCTTCCATTTACACACTGAGGGCAATTGTCTTGCCAGAGCCGGGGTCCTGGATCGAGGATGAGGGTAGACGCCGGCTGTTCTGGATGGTGTACCTCTTGGACAGGTATTCGACAATCGCGACCGCCTTTGATTTTGCTTTGGATGACAAGGATATCAATCTCAAGCTTCCTTGCAAGGAGGAATATTTTGTGAAGAATCAACCGGTTGAGACGCGGTGGTTCCGTTCTTCAAGGGAGTGTGCCAATTACGTAAATAACCACCCAGAAAATGTTGGATCTTTTGGACTTTACGTCGAGGTACTCGGCATTCTATCTCGGATCCATGTATTTTTAAAACGACCTGTGGACATTGGAGCCCTGTCGGACGTCGAAGAATGGCAAAGTACCTACCGAAAGCTGGACAATGAGTTGAAGAATTGGGAATATCACCTCCCGACTGAATATGCCTATGAGAACTTAACTCGATATTTCAATGGACCAAAACAGACCAAGAATTCACAATGTGATTTGGTCCAATTACACGCCACATATCAGACGTAGGCTTTGCTTCTCAAAACTGGCATCTTCCCTTCCAGGGCATTCTTTTCTAACATATTTCCAGGGCTGTGATCCGACTTCATTCATCTGCAGCGTATCCGACAACTCGATCGCCTATTTTCACTCCGTCATACGGTGCTAGTCAACGATGTCTCCTTGCGGTTGACAACATACTCTCGATAACCCGGTTCGTCGTGGAAAATAACCTTCTAGACAAACTCGGTCCCCCGTTTGCCTTTACTCTCTGGGTTTGTGCTCGTCTGTTGCTCGTACACGGGTCAACAATCGCCCAGACAGTCAGCCCAGACATACTTTTCTTCGTCGATACACTTGCTCGCATGGGCAAGCACTGGAAGGTAGCAGGACGCTACAGCTCGATCCTACAGCGCGTTCTCAACGAGTACAATGAATATCAGCAATCTTCAGCGACGGACGGCGAGCGGGCCACGCCGTCTACGGTTAGAATCCTCGCAGATATGCGTCGTTGCGCGTTCGATCTTGATTTCCTCATATCAAACCAGCCACGCTCTTCGACGATTGGAATGACAGCTATAGGAAATGGCCACCAAACCCCTTCGATAACTACCGCAATGCCGCCAAGAGACCCGGCCCCGAATGAGCTCGAATACCTTGACGTCTTCGGGTTTTTTAACTTTCCACGAGTCGTTCCGTCGCGAACGCCAGACATGACAAACATCAGCATGAATGAGACAACATCCAACGATCCAATGTCGATCAACGGCCTTACTGAATCAGGACAAGTTGATGCAACACCATCACATGCTAACGAGTTTAACATTACGAACTACCTAGTCCCGACTCCGGAAACTGACTGGCTATTCCGCTCTGCCGGATGAGGAGACTCCAGTTCATCATCTAGAGCTGCCCTCTCACACTGGTATCACTGTCATCTTGAAGGCCTATTGAACCATCCTTTGTAGATGACATATATATCTAACCTAGATCCTACGGATCTCCTAACCGTCAGCCATTTATGACTGCATTCACTGGCGTTGCAGCATATGGCGAGAGCGGTTATTTCCCTATCAAGGTGCCCGTGAAAAAAGTTCGACCTTAGTAGGTCAGGGCACTGTTCAGAGTCTATGTCGAGGATTGTATCTCGTCAGACCAGTTAGGTTCTCACGCACTTCTCTAATTGTTCGCTCGGATCTCTATAGTCTAGAGGCTGCATTTCCTTGCTTACTAGGAGAGTATGATGGAGGCACTCAATCAAGACCAGTGATTGCTTTCCTGAAATTACCTCCAAGTTGGTCCAAGACTAGTAAAGCAGTGGTGTGATATCTTGTTGGCAGAACCTTCGGCGATTGAATTTTTGAACTACTGAACTATTTAGGGCTCTACTCTATACATTTTTGAGACACCTTGTGGAAAACACGAAGAGGAATACTTATGAAGATGATATTTTCATGAATCGCGGTCTTCTTTTCTTTCATACACTCGTTATGCATTACATGAGTAGAATCATAGTCACCCATAATCCCATCTATGCATTACCTAGACGCCCACCTCTCACGTAGGTTAAAAGAGAAAATACATAAAGGTAGCTTCCGTGTGAAATAGACATGTCGAAACCGGCTCTGACACTTGGGCTCATAAGCGAGTGTGGGGGAAAAGGACAAAGCAATAAATGAGAAATATTAAGGGGGGAACATAAAGACGACTTCATTCCTTGTCGCTAGCCAAGGAACATTCTCAATATGCCCCCATACTCCGTCCGAAGAACTGTCCAGACATCTTTTTCGAACAGAAGGAAAAACAGAAAATGGTCCAAGTGGCAACAACAAAGGGGCCAACAGTAGAAAAGAGAGATGAGGAAAGAGATAAGAGGAAGCAAATCCTATCAGCTCTTGATAGGGAACCCTGGTTGGGCAAAGAGTCACCACTCGGGTAAAATCTCGACTGACTCGGTCCTCAGAATGAAAGCATTCTTCTTCCTAGAGACTGAAATTCAATTTTTCACGATCGGCGATTCCTCGTCGGTGGGCTCAATCCTCATCAAGACTTCTTCAAGAAACCCTTCGAGGAAAGAGGGGACGTTTTGAGACACCCCTACGAGCGACTGATTGTCCAGACTTTCGATTCTGTCAAATAGAGCAATCGCGTCAGAGACGAGTTTCTCCATCATGCCTTGGACATATTTAGCATCCCTGTAGATTTGGTCGTTTCTTTCGTTGTTAGGAGCGGTTAGTCCGAACTCTTCCACACGGCGAGCACGACGGTAAATGGCGGTTCTGAGGGCGGGGACGATAACTGTATTCAAAGGAGTTATCTCGTTTGGGCGCTCAGCTGGTCTTGCAGTCAGCTGCTGCTGGGGATTCATCTGCCTAGGATTGGCATGCAGCTGCCGTGGCGCCAGAATTGGCGCAGAAGGAACAGGCGGTATCACAACATTGTGAGGAGCCAAATAAGTAGGAGCTGACGCGGTAGGAGAAGACGGAGCGTGCAATGAGGCCCCCGAAGGTGCTTGTCGAGACGAGATGGATGGCATCGGGGTTTGATTCAAAGAAACGCGTGACGATTGAGAAAAACGACGTGCTTTGCTGGGAGAAGTTTCCACTGAATGTGTGGGATGTGTGGGAACGGAAGCTGGCTCTCTGGGAATGTAATCAGAGGCAGGACTGCTCTCTATCGAGGCTAGTGGAGTGCTTGGAGACTGGTCGAGCCGGAGGAAACCCAGGTCTTGAGCGAGAGACTCCTGAAGAGCTTTGTCGTATTCACTCGTGGCGGGACTGTCGTCCAGCGGCTGGGGAGGCGGGGTCTCGATATGAGAAGGGGTTCTGGGTGGTAGTGGATCGGAAGGGTGCGGTTTGAGAGGTGAGGGTGGAAGAGGTATTTTAGAAGGGGAGAGTCTTGCCGGGGTAGGGGGCGGTCTTTGTGGGGACCGGTTTGGAGTCTTGGGTTCATCCCTACCACTATTCCGAGTGGCGGCAAAGAATCCTCCCTTCCTTGACTCATCATGGACTTCACGATTGCGTGTGTTTGTTGCCATGTCGTTCATTACATTATATCCCGTTTTCCTTGCTGCAGGCCTGACAGTGCCGAAGTCCCAAAGATCATCTTCGTCCTCATCCTCATGCTGTTCCAGTGAAGATTCTTCCTGCATGTCCTCGTTTTCCTCTTGAACCTTCTTTCCATTGGCATCGTTCGCATGCCAGCGTTCATAACGCTCGATCAGCTCCGTTAGGTAACTAGTTCTCTTTGCACGTTTGATAAACGGATGTTCCAGTAATTCTCTAGCTGATGGTCTCTCTCTTGGGTCCCGCCTCAGGCACAGGTCAACAAAGCTTTTAAATGCTCTGCTGAAGTTTCCCTGGAGCTGTGGGGGAGAATTCTTCGGTATCAAAAAAAGGACCTTCATCGGATGAATGTCAGAATATGGAGGCTCTCCCTTCGCCAATTCAATGGCTGTAATCCCGAGGGACCAGATGTCGGCTTTATAGTCATAGCCAGATTGTTTAATAACCTCCGGTGCCATCCAGAAGGGGGTGCCGACGAACGTGTTTTTCTTGGTCATGGTCGCTGACAATTGCCCGGAGACTCCAAAGTCTGCCAGCTTGACCTGGCCGTTCGCAGTCAAGAGGATGTTTGCAGCTGCAGCAACTGTCAGTTTGAGAAGAAAGGGCAATGGTACGGTTCAAAACGGCACCTTTAACATCACGATGCAACTTCTGATCCCGGTGCAGATAGTCCAAGCCCTTAAGCAGTTCCCGAATAATGATCATGATATACTCCTCCGGGATGGGCCCTGGGCGCATTAAATCTGAGCAGCTCCCTCCGGAACAAAATTCCATTATGATCCACAAATGAGACCCCTTCAAATATGATCCATAGTATCTTGTTACATATGGGGAGTTCAGACCGGATAGAATAGCGATCTCTTGGATGATGTCGTCGACCTCGTCCTCGGCATTTTCGACATCAATAATTTTGATAGCAACAGAAGTACCCGTACGCTTATCGACCCTGAAAACTTGTGAGCTGAATAGTGCGGATAAATACAGAAGCCATAGTGGCGAGCGTACCCCTTATAGACTCGTCCGAAGCTCCCACCACCTGTAAGGACGACGACAGTTAGAAAATCGGAGGTGTCATAAGGTTGCTCACAAATCATAATTTAGGGCATACCAATGCAGTGCTGCCTCATATAAATGCTTTCTGGGTCTACTTGGCCCTCCATGGTTGTGGTATTCAAAAGCTCGCAGAAGGGTATCAATCATTCATCTGTGTAACCAGGAAAAGTACTTGGTTCAAAAATCAGTTCATGCAATAGAAAGGCAGAATATTAAACTCTAATAGGTGAATCCCTTATAATAAGAGGTCAAAAGAATGGTGTTCAACTGAAGGCTGGAGCCAGGATGTTGGTGTTGTCCAGTCTGTACTTACTTTGTTTTGATGCGATCCCAGGGTAATAGCAGAGTTTAGGGCAGCACAACCCACCAAAGACGTATCTGTATCGAATTAACTGATTAACAGAATCAACTATCAAATCTCACCAGGGATGGCACCAGTTTGAACAAATGCAAAGATCATGAAAGGGAATAAGGACAGAGCTTAGAAAGAGAACAACAAGATGGTGTCTGGGGTAACGTGGGGGGTTATTCTGCCAGGCGGAAGAGCACCTGTCTGTTTACGCAGTCACCGCCTTGCATACTACAGGCAGTTTTCTCCAGGCGGTGTACTTGATATTTCTTATTCTTCAGCAGTTACAACGTCCGTATGCATTGCTGGGATTAGAGTTCCAGTTGAAGGACTTTGTAACAATAGCAGGAATATCTAATGCTCCATACCCACCCATCCACGTTGGTCGCATAGCGCTCAGCACTGGTTGGGAGTTGGGACAAGCCCAAGCAATGCTGCAGCAGTGTATATTGCATAGAGCTTAACTGCCAGAAGACGAAACAGGAAAGGACGAAAGGTGGTATCTCAGGTGCCATCGCAGGTGGCTCTCATGTTAATCCATTCAAATCCATACCCGTATCGGATATGCATGCTCTCCATCCTTTCATTCTTCCAGATAGCCTATCATGACGGTTCCATTCTTTAAACCGGCATCCTGGATGCTAGTGTGGAGTTCGTCTATGAGGTTGTGGCCCATGGCATTCAATTCAAATGGGACACCGGCCTTATCCTCCAGTGGAGGATCGGCTTTGAGCCATTCATAAATGCGCTGGACAGGATCTGACAGGGAAAAACGCCGGATCACCCTACCAGATGGGTGTCGGAACTGAATGCGGGTTGTCGTGGCAGGATCAGATGGAGGTTCCGTGTGCGGTCGATCGCTAGCAATGGAGGAGAATAGAGAAGCTTCAGCTCCTATGTCTCCCTCCTCCTGTTCCATTTCACCCATGATAACGTCTTCTCTATCAACCGCCTTGCCCTTTCCCTTCACATCCTCAACACTGCGGGTTAACTCGTCTGGATCCTCCAAACGGCGCAGTACCCCTTCACCCAAACTGTTCCTCATCGCCATTTCCATCATCTCCTCCTCTGTCATTGCGTCAATACTCTTCTCCTTCTTCTCCGGTTTCCGCTTTGCCACTGGGTTTCGGACATTAGGATTCAGGCTGTAGCGATCAAGGAATTCATGAAGCTGCATGAGGAAGTCCGCAGGCTTCATCACAGGCGGCCCCGACCACACCTTCATTTGTTCTCCAGTACGGGGATCGACGATGGCTATGTGGGGATAGTTTTCGGAAACATCGCTCGCTTGAAAGTAGTATTGTAGGTACGGCGCAGCGCGGGGGTCGTCTTTTGAGTATTGCAGGAAAAGGAAGTGTTCCTTGATTGTTTCCCTTACTGCAGGATCCTTCCACAGATCTCTATTCAACACTTGGCAGTCAAAGATCGAGGGGTCCTGGATGTTAACCAACAGCCACCTCTCATTATCGCGACCTTCTTCGCGCGCCAGGTCCCATGGCAATTGTGTGATCAACTCAAATGGGGGACGATACATTTCGGCAAGCATGCTTGATTTCGACGAGGTTTCGGAAGCACCCCCCGTTGCTGCTGAGAGTCTTTCACGCTGTGAAACCCCCGAGTCACCGGCCCAGATAGAATGTGGATCCCTCTGATTAAAGATACCGGGCCGACCTGAAGATATACATATGGTGAGCATAACAACCAGTACGACAAAAAGGAAAGGTTCACTAACCACTCCGCGACTGACGATAACGCAGCTCTCTTAATATACTCGAGTTCATATCACTGTCAAAATCCTCCTCTGGGCCAACGAGTGTTTCCGTTGTGCGTGCCATAGGAGCTCGGACTCCATCAGAGCCGGCCCCAGAGTAGAGCTCCTCCTGCAGGCGGCGGGCCATAGCCTCATCATCTTCGATATTTGCACCTAGTCCATGCCCCGGTCGCGCAGGTTGAGTTCGAGGGGTTGATCTTGCTTCATCCACGACGACGTCATCGTCCGAGTCTGTATGTACAACTCCCGAGCCAGCACCTCCAGCACCGTGTGAGGTAGCGTGCGAGGGTGTGGGTTCTTCTGTCAAGGGTGCACCTCCATTTTCAAAGTAGAGCATCGTTGCCTGTTCGATGTTGAAATCGGTGAGCTGAAGGTATTGAATTGCCAGCTCCGGGGTCGAGCCGGTGACCTCAGAGAACTGGGCCACCACATCGCCGTCCATGGCGAAAGGTGAGGGTTAAATGGAGCGTTAAAAAGGTCAAACGTCGGAGGTAGAGAGGAATCTTTCGAGGATATAACAGAGAGACTATGGCAGGTTGACGCAGACGGCGTGCAGTGGGGTAGTAAGATGGCGATAGAGATATTGCTGCAAAATCAGCTGAGTAATTGGAGTATAGGGGACTTGGTGCTTGATTGTAAGGGAGAGAGGATAAAGCAGTCAGGGTCTGTAGCAATCTATATTGCTGACAAAGAGAATCGAAGATGCCCGAGAAAGAACCGTGCGGCAAGGAGGCGCGATGAAGCTATTCATAGATCGACGGGAACAGCAGCATGCACAAAGCGGCTCTCTCGAGTGACGCATTTGCAATCTCGGCTATTTGTTCTGCCGATGCCGGTACGGGAGGTACGTCTTTTACGGTATCGTCAGTAACTTTACTGATCACGTGGATTCCAGCGCGCGACGCGAAGGTATGTGACGCGTTAAGGAGCGTCGCGAGGAGCTTTTATAATATCTGCAGTTCCCCCGTCACCAGCTTGTGGGAAGTTACCACCGTCTGCCTCTTGTATAACCATGGCAGTCTCAGTCCTGGGTAAGCGCCAGAGAGGTTCAATTGAGCTGCAGGGTAACTCCATCTCGTTCTCGTTGATAGCGCTTTCCGTGTTGCTAACTGCATTCCCCAAGAACTACCAGTCCGAACCTCCAGCAGCAAAAGGCAAGCACGATCAGTTAAAATCCGTCAGGATGACCAGGATGCATATTTGTCATCTCCTCGCCAGCTCAGATCGCGGACAAGAAACAGAACTAGCGCCCAGCAGGAGAATGATACCGAGGTCAAGAGTCCCGTCAGCAGTGTACGCTCCAAACATAGTATTTGTGACGATGAGCATGCTGTCCCTTCAAAGAAGATCAATTCTCTTTTCAGGACTTACAAGCCGGTTAATGGTAGGGCTGTTACTTCATAGTTTTTTCTGAACTCCCGCTGACCATACCAGATGAAAACTCAACCCCAGTGGGTACCAAGACACCTCGCAAGTCCAGGTACCATGATATCTTGGATACTCCACCCATCACTCCGAAGCATCGAGTGCAGATTAGCGGGAAACCTTTGACTCCGCGAACCCCTCGACATGCTACCGCTCCCACAACTTCTTCTCAAACCGTATACACTCAAGCAAGACAACTGTTCGCCAGAGGTGCGAATCCTGGCCGGCTTATTGGACGAGAGTTGGAACGTGAGAAGCTAGTATCATTTATCCAGGATGGAGTAGAGTCACGGCGAGGTGGCTGTCTCTACGTCAGTGGCCCTCCAGGCACGGGGAAAAGTGCGATGGTTGAGGAAGTGTGCCGTGAATTAGAACTCAAGACCGTTCACATCTCCCATATCAACTGTGCAAGCATACGGAATGCACGCGATGTCTACAGCAAGCTTATTGAGGACCTATCTGAGGACTTTCAAGTTTTCAAGAAAAGCGAGCGCGATCAGTTGAAGGAGATGTTCATCCCAGCCAAGGAAGGCTCGGGTTTCTTCCTCGTCACTCTGGATGAGATCGACCATCTTCTAGGAGCTGACTCGGAGATACTGCAGTCTCTGTTTGAATGGTCACTACACAAGAACTCCCATCTTCTGCTAATTGGAATTGCCAATGCCTTGGATCTGACAGACCGCTCCTTACCACAATTGAAAGCAAAGAATCTCAAGCCTCGTTTGCTTCCTTTTTTGCCCTACAATGCCACCCAGATTGCGAGCGTGATAACCAACCGTCTCAAATCGTTGCTCCCTGCTGATCATGATGCCGATGCAAACTTTGTTCCGTTTCTACAGCCTGCAGCCATACAACTATGCTCGAAGAAAGTTGCATCCCAAACTGGGGATTTGCGAAAGGCCTTTGAGCTAGTTAAGCGCGCTATCGATGTCATTGAACAGGAGATACAACGTAAACTGGAACGAGCAGATGCAACCCAAGAGGGCGATTCTGGGGCTCTCGTCGAGAATATCAATCTTTCATCTTCCGCGAGAATTCCCACTTCCAAACATGTATCAATGGCTAGCTACACAGTTTTCACAGCGCCACGTGCTAGCATTGCGCATGTGGCACGCATCACCTCCTCGGTTTTTGGACAAGGTACCCTTCAAAGACTGCAAAATCTCAACCTTCAACAGAAAGCGGCCATTTGCGCGTTGATTGCTCTGGACAGAAAGCGGCGGGATATCGAGATGCCTAGCACCCCTTCGAAAACGAGAAACCAGCCACCGACGGTGAAGCAAGTATTTGACGCTTATTGCACATTGTGTCGGAATGACAATATTCTCCATCCGCTTACGGCAACGGAATTCAAAGACGTCCTCAGCAATTTAGAGACAATGGGCCTAGTCGGTGAATTCCAAGGCCGTAGTAGAGGCGGCACTCTGGTCGGTGGCTCACGCACACCTTCCACCAAATCTTCCGGACCATCGACCCCAGTTAAGGGTCTCGATGAAAAGGGCCTTGTCTGCTTTGTCTCGCAGAAGGAAGTCGAGAGTCAGATTTCCGGTCCCGGCGAGAATATCCTCCGCAGCTTGCTCGTTGGCGAGGGATTGTGATGAATGAAGTGGAATTGCTATTACGAGATACATGAATTCAATCTTTTGTCTGGGGTCTGGAAAGCACATGGTGTTTATCACTGCATTCGAGTATAGCGTATTCAAGGTTTAAATGTTGCCAGCGTTATGTATTTATTCAGGTAGCGCATATCCTAGTATTCTATTATACGGAGTACACAGATTCCGGTTCATCATTAGCTCATTGTTTCCAATGTTCATTATTAGTTGCAAAACAGCAGTCTTGATTGCTGACAAGCCATCATGTCCGTTGCAAGTCAACTGGCAAATGTCCCAGCATGAAGGTAGTAGTCAAAGAGACCGCAGAGACCGCAGCTTAAGTACGAAAAGCCTTGACTCTAGGCGGGAGAAAATGAGTTTGTATAGGTGCATAGATAGATACATAAGGCCGTTAAAAAAGAAACACACAAGGACAAAAAGTTGTAAGAGAAGCATATAAAATGTATACATCTTACTAAAGAACACGCCACTCCCACCCCGAGAAATCCGCAATTGGCCTCGATGAAAGACGATGATATGGGATATTGGATAAGTACGGGGTATACATATATTGCCTGCTTGCGCTGCAAGAATCACAAGCAAAATCATCAATCATCCATTGCCTTATCTTCCAATGTCACGCCTTTCGGCTCGGTCTCTGCCAGACTTGTCCGGCTACTACTAGGGCCATCTCCGGCGGCGGTGCTCGCCGAAGTACCCACACTGGACCGGTTTGTCAGGCCACTCTTCTTATGCGAATGTCGTGCACTAGACCGGGAGAGGGAATCACGTTGCTTGAGTTCGCTAGTGGCGTCTGATGGGGTGGCTGGCGTCGCAGCTGTTGTTTCTGTTTCCGTCGCTGGTGAGGGACTCGATGTCTCCGAGACGGAGATGGTGCTAGTGCTAGCAACGGAATCACTATTGCTGGTAACTTCTGCGGCCGTTTGCGTATCAGCAGTGGATGCTCGATCAGCTGCTGTCTGCGAGTCGCGACGGCCGGGGACTTCAAGACTGTCCCTTGTGCTCCTCCGCCCAATAGGCGGACTGCTCACGTTGATTGGGAACCGCCCGTTTTCTGGGCCGCTGGACCGGTCTCGTCGGTGTTTTCGAAGAGGGGCCGGACTGTTTGCGCGGCTACGGTTAACAATAGCACGCTGACGAGCCTCCATGGCTGCGCGACGGTTGCTCTCATCGGTGCTGATCGCGCGTGCACGACCGGTATTCGAAAGCCCATGGGCACTCGATTGACGTTTCAGCTCACCGAAGATAGCCTCCTTGTGTGCGAAGAGGTCACGGATCAGGCGATAGCTGTGGCGCTCATTCATGGTCAAGCTGCTCTCGAAGCGCGGCCGTAGGATACAGGGAGCTAGGTTCTGAGCGAGGGCTGCGATATACGTTTCATCGGCAGAAGTCAGTTCAATCAACCGTGTAAAATGGGTCATGATGGCGTCAAGCGTCGCAATGTTATTGAGGCGGAGCTGTCCCAGGGTACTCTGCAGGACCTTGATCCGTCCTTCTTCCGTAGTCTCATGAGCCGTAGTAGAATAAATCGTCTTCACGATTTCGTAGACTTGTGAGGAAACAAGGGAGTCTAGTGAGGAAAAGACTATCATTAGCGTCGAAATGCAGCGCAACTAAGGGGGAGATCCCGCGCACCTGGCAATTCAAGGAAATACAATTTCAAAACGCTCGCAACAACGGGTATCTCAAATTTCTCCAACACTTCACGATAATCGGTTTTGCTATTGTTCAAAGCATTACGAAGCTGATGCGTCGTTGCCAAGGGAACATTATAAAGCCAAATTGCACGCCGTGCCTCATCGCCTTCGAGTTCGGGATAGTCTGTCATGGTCAGTAACCGCAGCAACAAGCAAAGCAACATTGCCCTTACGATTATCAAGATAGCTCAAAATTGTAGTGACGAGAATCGGGACACGTTTGCGATCAGCCCTCGATCTAGCCTCGAGGTCAACGCCAAATATTTGATCTGTCATTCGTCAGAAACAAATCACAGTATAATGAACTAAATAGGTCAAACATAACCTACCTTCCACCGAACCATAATAATTCTCGTATGGTTCTACCTTAGGCACGAATCCACCCGTTCGGTAGTTTTCAAGGAGATATCTCAGATCTCCTAGAGGCTGAATAGTCTCCTGGTACAGCATCATATTGTCGATTGCGCTCTGCAGAGTCGGGATGACATTGCTGACAGCTCCTGAGAAATCAAGAACAACAGCTTTTATCGCCTTGAGACGATCCAGCTCACACTGTTCCATGAAGCGGAGATTATCGACAATCTCCTCTTCGAGCTTGCATCTGAACTGGTCGAGCTTCTTTACTGCGTTCTTATACCGCTCGTCTGCCTCGCGAGCTTCCCTGCGTAATTTCTCTGCTGGAGTCTCGTTCGGATGGGGATTGTTAAGGGGATTCCACCCAGCCAGCATCTCAGAAACAGAGGCTATTGGGGAATCGACGCCATCTTCGCTTACCATTGAGCCTACACGGAGCAGAGGCTTTCTCTTTTCAGGAACCCCTGCGATCTTGAAAGCCACAGACCGCCACTGGTAGTTCAACTTCGAACTATTTGCGAACGTGCTGCCCACGTTGCCGACCAACCGAAGAAAGCCATTGTTGACGAGATCCTGCCCAATGTGTTCTGCGTAGCTAACTGTCGAGGCATCCAGATGCTTTTGCAGATACTCCACGATATCAGCACCAGTAGAGGTGTTCTGGTAGGTTCCGAGAATAGGAACCTTGGCTTCCCCGAGCTTGATAGTCTCGAGCATATGAGCCAAGAGTTTCTTGAGGTCCTCGGGCGCGTACATCTTGTCCCCAATTTCAACCGGTTCAATGTTCTCTTCCTCCTCTTCCGGCAGGACAATCTTTGGGGTGGGATTGGCCTGAGGGCTCATATCGGGGCTTTGAAAGGCCAATTTATTCTCCTCCTCCAAATCTTCAACCACGCGGCACTTGTTGAAGTACTGACTCCGCAGTTTCTTCACCAGCTGCAGCATCTTACTGTATTCCTTGAAGCGAGCCAGGAGATCGTCGTGCGAATTCTGGATCCGAAGTTCATGTTGTTCGCTCCATCGGCTGAACGGCGTCACGACAAGCTCTCGAATATTCGATGCAATCTTCTGGTGCTTCTTGGACGCTTCGACCATCTCGGAGCGTACACCTTCGTATGCCTTGCAAGAGCCAGACAGCCCATGTCAGAAATTCCTTAGAATGTACCGGCGCGGAAAAGAGTCTACCTACCTTCCTAACGCTTGCCCCGTCATCTTTAGAAAACCCATTCGGAGTCAACTTATCCACAGTCGGTGCAATCCCGCCCAGTTTGACGCTATACTGTTCCTCAGCGTCCGCGCGCATAGAAACAATGGTTAAAATCTGCTTATTCTCCACGACGCCTTGCTGGAGCTTCTCATAGAGAACCTCCAGGCCAGAGACATAGTCCGGCGTCCAGAACGAATCCGCAAAGCCAGGCATGCTAGCGGAAGGGCGTCAATAGAGTGTAAGAGAGGCAGTGGCGAACAAACAGCAAGAATCACTGAAACGTCTCAACTAATCAAAACGAGGCCTGGTGAAAGGCCGGGGGTATCAACAAGGATCGGAGAACGGACTATGTGCGAAGGAATGAGCAATGCGATACTCCGTAGCCTGCCAAGATTCATGCGCACGGAGACGCAAAACGGAGGCCAGAGTTGCGAGAACAACTGCAAACGGCAAACAGCAATCGTTACGCAAGATATGGAGGATATGGAAGAATGAAATGATGGAAGGGCCAATGGAATTTGATTATGTCGTCCTCCACTATATCTCTCGAAGGTGCCTGTTGTACGGTTGGTACGAGGGATAACGCTGGACGTCGGCAGGAGAACGCGGGCTATGAGAAGAGAGGCCGCGGACGATTGAAAGCTGAGGAACAGAGGCAGGGTAGATCAGATCAGGTGGTCAATAAAGGAAGAGAGAGAAGGGAAACAGTCGAGATTCAGGAGCAGAGTGGAATCGCACAGGCTGAGAGAGCCTTGAAGCATTCCGGGGGGAGCTTGTTCGCCTTGGCCGTCAGCAAATGGGCGGTAATACAGGTAATATACGGAGATTAATCTTAGACAAGGCCGGCCGCAGAGTAGCGGCAGAACAAGCTAGTATTGATCAAACGAGCGTAATTTACACGCTGAAACAACGGCACGTGTAAGAATCTTACCTGCTATTTTTGGCTATTCAGTTACTTGTCGCCTCGCAGTCTACGTGGAGCACTCAATTCAAGTCGTCTCATCATATCAACGCCGTCTCAGCTTCCAGATGTTAGTGCAGATGATAATAGTATGCAGACGGTATATCTTCTATGAAAGGAGTAATAAGGAAATCGTCATGGGCTGTTGTACCAATGCACAGCAACTTTCGCAGAAAGTGTTAAAAAACAAGACTAAAATAATTACATGGCTTATTTCGCTCAGCAGAAAAACCTGTATACCCTCTTCCAAAGAGGCCATTCGGCCTGTTCTGCCCGTTCCTCTTCAAGAAGTTGCTGGATATCGAGATCACGCCGACCCGTCATTAGATCCATGTCTCTGGCACGAACAAACGGAGTTTTGAACCACAGCTTGTATGGGATATAGAAGGCCAGGACAACCGGGCAGGCAAGATAGGCTTGGAACCAGTTCTCAACCAGTGCGGAAGCAGACATCGATGCGTACCCGACTGGCGCAAACCCGACCCAGAATTGGGCCATGAGGACTAGGCAGTTAAAAATGAAGCCAATCCACGAGCCGATCACGCCCGCTTGCGACGTAAAGGCCAGCTCACTCAGGCTGTGGGCCTGCACTTTCCAGGCACGGCGGAACCGGATGTGCGACAAGCAGATGGAACCCCAAGTGAAGATCGACGAAAGACCAGAGATGGCCATCATCCAGTTGAATGCATCTTCTTGCTTGGAGGACGCGGCCAAAAAGCAGAGTAAACCGAAGAGGGATGCAATCACGATCGAGACGAGAGGACGACCTTCACGATCAATGTAACCCAGTATCTTAGGTGCTTGACCCTGGTCGGCGAGGGCGGCCAACGTACGGGATGTGCCATAGACAGCCGAGTTGCCGACAGATAAGACGGCGATCAAGATGACGGCGTTCATGACGGAGGGAAGACCGGAAATGCCGGCATTGCGAATAGAAATAACAAACGGCGAGGCTCGAGCATCGGCGCTGGAGCTTCCTTGGGTGAGTCGTTCATCATCGTATGGCACAAGGAGGCCGACGAGGGTAAGAGAAACAATGTAGAAGAGGCAGATACGCCAGAAGACCTGCTTTGTGGCCGTTGGAAGGGTCTTCCGGGGGTTGGCAGTCTCGGCGGCTGCGAGACCGACTAACTCAGTACCTGCGAAGGCGAAGGCAGCGTTGACAAAGACACTGCACACGCCCTTGAAGCCGTGATTGAAGGCCCCAGGATGATGCCAGTACCTGCCGCCAATGTAGCCGCCATGTGGGCCACCGCCACAGTCAAGAATAATGCCGAGGATGCTTTTCACGGATTAGCAGGGCCGAGTGGGAGGGGAAAAGACACCAATGTTTTATCCATTACTCACATGAATCCGATGACGGCAGTGACCTTGATGCAGGAGAAGAGGAATTCTGCTTCACCATAACCCCTGACGCCGAACAAATTGATGGAGACAATCACAACCCAGAAAATAGCAACCCACGCGGCGTTGGAGACGGTTGAGTCCCAATAGTCAATAACCATGGAAGCGGCAACAATCTCCAATGGCATTGTAACAAGCCACTGGATCGCGTAATTCCAACCCATAGCGAAGCCCCAGGCGGGATCTAGAAACCGAGTCGAGTAATGGGCAAAGGAACCAGCAACAGGGAAGGCGACAGCCATCTCTCCTAAGCTTTGCATGGTGCAGTATAACATTATGCCGATTAACACGTAGGCAATCAGTAGCGATGCAGGACCACCGCTTGCCAAGACGTTGCCAGAGCCGACGAAGAGACCAGTACCTAGAAACGGGGCGTCAGATCGACGCTATACAATCTTCAAAAGGAAGAGGAATCGCATAGGTGGAAGAACGGGGGGGCAAGGCATTCTGAATGCATACCAATCGAGCCACCAATCGCAATCATCTGCAGATGACGACCCTTCAACCTTCGCTGCAATGGAGATGCGGCCGTGTTTGCGGCGGCAGCTTCAACATCGACATGGCGCTTTCCGCCATCATTCAAGGTCTCCTCGACAGTTGCATTTGGATCTCTCTTAAAACTATCCAATATCCGCCGTGGAAGGCTCGCCCTCGTGGGTTCGGATTCGCCGTAGGATGGAAGGTCGGCCGCAAAGGAAGGAGTTGACTTGGCTTCGGTATCTTTCTCCATAATGAATGGCGTGTCTTAGAGACACAAGAGAATAGTAGAGAACCTAGTACTCTGTACCAGGGGAGAAGAAGTGAGAAAGGAAGAAAGGGACAGGTGCGAGAGGGAGGAAAGATCAGTAGATAGGGGAATCACTGCGTGTAGGCTTCGAGAAAGGGCTCGAAAAAGCCTTGGAAGTGAAGAAAATTATGTTGGATTATATACAGCGTATGGAGCACAGGGTAGAGATATATATATATATGAGGCATGGTCTGTTGCGCGCGCAATCGAAGCAGGGGGTCAGCTAAATAAGCAACGAAGCCACGGCTTAGGGATGACCCTTGGATGAACCTTAAGAGTCCTGCAAGAGGCGCCATCGGAGAAAGAGAAGAGATACGAAAGGCGTTATGTGGTTGGATCGCCGGGGGAGACCATTCTGCGTTTGCGCATGATTAGTTAGGCTTTCGCTAAAATCATCAACGGGAGGCGGGTCAGTCGATGTGCGGTTGTATCCATGCAGCCAACCTCGATGCATCGGGGACTCGGATACAGACATGGGCGTCGCAAGCCAAGCTTCGTGGCTCGGCGAGATAGTATCTAGTGAGATCGAGTACATAATAAACAGGCGTCATACCGTTCCTTGATCCTTATCAGAATTTAGGTGATTGATTGCCACATATCCACAGATGACCGTGGAGCACATAATGTCTCCTGCTCCATAACGCGATGTCGCATCCCCCGGAGCGAAAGAGTCTAGTCACGGATGCTGCAGTATGAACTGTAAGCGCAGTGGCATACTGTAGTGTGTACAGCGCACTGTGCGGGGATTCGTCCTTTGCGCCAAGATCGTCCATATGTCTGGAGCAAATGCAACCGAGAGATTTGACCCTTGCCATCTTCCCCTCCTTTTTCTCTTCCCTCTTCGGTCCGTTCTGTCCATCACAGGAAGCGTGTGACCACCTGCAAAATTGAGTTCGCAATTAAATAGATCAGCGTCCATTGGGCTATCCTTTCGGGTATGCTTGACGGATGCAACTCAAAAAAACTCTCTCCCATGCAGTTGTACCGTGCCCATTGGCCGGCCAAGGCGGCTGGCAACCCTCCTTTGCTGATAACCACATAGGCTCTCGTTGGGTATTGGGAAACCAAGTCTCCGGTCTCCGTTGCAGATCATGCAACCCTAGAAGTGATGCCTTCTGGAAGGTCGCCGTGGAAGCCGGCGATCCACACTCGCATCAATTGCTGTCTTCTGGTTGAACTTTGATAACTCGACAGGCTTCCACTCTATGCACGGAAAATGCGCAGAAAAGTTCTCTGGCAAGTCAATGGAAGCCATAATCTCCGTAGACTGGTGGTGGATCCCAATCGACAAGAACCAGGCCATTATATTATCCTTCCATGATGCTCAGACGCGTTAGGACCGGTTCCAGCAGGGTTGCATCGGTTCCTGTCGACATCGGGCGCACAGCAAGTCCCCACTTCAATCATAATAATTGATAGATAGAATTAATACTCCGTATAATAATTATCACAGATAGGAAAGCCGATAATCAGTGTGATATTTGCGGATGGAAGCGCTGCAGCTGCGGCGTACTTTTTTTTTGTCCACGGCTTCTTTCCTTTCTGACGGCAACAAAGTCGAAAGCAGTGTCACCAGACCATCACGTGTCAACAAAGGTACCCTGTATTTCTGAATCTGTGAGTAAATGGTCTTTGTAATATATTTGATAAGTCTAGCAGCTACGAGTTCTAGTTGAATATACTATCCTCGATGCAGCAAAGAGGACCGAGGACAGGCGCCTTTATTAACCCGTATACAGTGGTCAGAGCTAGAAAGGAGCATCTCATACGATCCTTGTAAGCATACTTCACTATATGCAGCAGCATATGCAAAGTTCTCGGAAACCCGATGAATTATGCCACCTGCTGAGAGGAGTCCACAACACTGTAGCTCACTGCTATATCATGTGGAATGACTGAGCGTCCGAGTCATGCAGTGCCCCCTGATCATAATCATTCTAGAGAGCTGAATGATTTGTTATGCAGCACAATGGTCTACGGCATATATTATACGGAGCTCCGCGGTTATGCTTTGCCTGATGCATGACTGGTCAACGGTTTTGGTCTCTGAGTTTCAGTTCAGTCCAGAGCAAATGACTGATGGCTGAGTTTTTCTGAAGTGTTATACAGAGTCCCTAAATGCAAGACTCTCAACGGGAATAATTTAACAATATTATCATCCCCGCACCCCACATCTGTCATAGTCGGGTGTGGGGAATAGCAAATACATATTACCTAAAAGCCTAGTAGGTTAGATAATCATATTCAGACATGGAAGGCTAACATACGTGCTGTACATTGGCTGATAATTGGGAATACGGGCTTCTATAGACGGACTGACTCCTTCTGGCCGGCAACACCGAGGGCCATCGACGTTGAATCCTTGGTCTTCCAGGCTCACCACCACATACAACCTTAAATTAATTGCGCACCCTTGGACGCCGTATGACTGGGGATTTCAGTCTCTGGCAGCGCTGGGAGCAGAGTATGACGGATTTCCATTCCCAGTCCAAAACGAGGTGATCTGTACATAAGAAATGGCCAGCTTCTAGCCCAGGTATCTATATCCCAAAAATACTACTTGCCGTGGGAAACTGATAGATCATCCACTGTTTTAGATTCAAAGCAGAGTTCGGTCAACAGATGTCCATATCATTCTCGTCAAAAACTAGGAGGAAAGAATGTAGGGTATCATGATCTTTAAGCGGCCCCAACGGGTCCCTCTCCTCCGGGGATCAACTGTGAATATAAGTCAGATCCGCTAATCATGGCACCGTTCAGATTCCCAGGACGTACCATGCAGATGTTATTCCCGTTCAGCAATATTTTTTTGAGCTTCACTTGGGATCCCGTGTAGTCGCTGCAATCAAGTTAGCAGCCGCAGCCCTGCAGTAGCAGACCCCTTAACGAGGTTCATCATGGCCTTTAAAAAAGGAGGCACAAGTCAAGAGACGCAGCCGAGAATGAATAATAACATACAATTCCGTCACATCTTCCAACACCATATCTAAACAAACTGCATCAGAATCCGTAAAGTCAAGAAAACAAAAGGTCAATGACCACTTACTGACATAATCATCGAAGCCGAGTAACGTCCCGGAAAATTCTTTTGCAAGTAGATTAATCGGTCAGCTTGGGCTATCCTTTCTCAAGAGATAAATTGTTCTAACCTTTATCCCCCTTCATGATAACCCAGATTCTGGAACCGACACACTTGTCGATAAGCTCTATCGAGCAGATCAGAAGACGAAAACTACCGAATAGGATTCCACAAACCGCTTCCATACTAACCTAGAGGAAGAAGTTGCGAGGCCATTGTGCTTTGATGGCTGGAGCCTGATACCTAAAGCCAAACACTTTGGATGATGGAGAAGCTGTGGATTGAAGCGAAGCGTCCTTCAAAAGGGCTTCCAGACAGTGGCGCGGAAACGTTGATCCGGTCCGCCAGGCTAAACCCGAACGAGCGAGGTATCAAAGCGTACCTGAACTCTTCCCTTTCTCTCCTTTTTATCGCTTCTCCCTTCTTTTTCTCCGGTCAAGCTCATCTTCCTCAATGACACCACCGTCGCATACATCCTACTCAGTATTTGCGTAATACGCATTTAACTACGATGGTGGTCGGCTTGAAGAATGAAGCCCTGCCCGAAGCTTCTTGCGGGCTTGACTCGCCGATCATCTGGTGCAGCAAGGAACACTAGCTATTGCACTTGCTTAGTCCCAGGCGTTTTGCGACAGTACGAGTTGGATAGACGATAGTTAGTTTACCTTTCACCCGGGTTGTTCCTTTATTTAACTGTAAGGATGTAGTCATCTGCCCGATAATGTATCTTCTTCGGGTCAGCCCTCTGCAGCTGCCGTACCTCTGCCTTCACAATGCCTCCGTTCTTCCGTCGTCAGTTCGAAAAGACCCTTTTCCACCACCACATGTACTCGAGCGTCATTGGATGACAGCGAGGATTTTGATGATGCTGAGGAAGGCGATTTATTCGGTGACGATTCCGGTGATACATCTCGTCAACTGGACAACCTGATTCGAGGAAGACGTGGTGGTAAGGTCAAAACAAAAGCAGTATCGATTAAGGATGCCTTGCGTGCGAAAGAGAGGGAATCGAGGGAGCGAGAAGCAAGAGAGAAACGTACTCGTCAGCTGTTGAACCCTAGATTTTTCGAGAGAGCCCAGAGAGTTAACTCCAAGTTTTCTTCCGTCGTGTCCACTATTTGTGAATTGGAGTCTGAAATTCACAATCTAAAGCATTCGATACCCAGGGCAAAGGTATATTATATAGGCGTGACATTGCTTCGTTGTCAATACAAAGCCCCGAGCACTAACTTTTCTCCAGGCGATCGACGGAATTGGTGTGAAAGTACTTTCCCTTCCTTCCGTCGATGAGTTAAGATCGGAGTACTATATCCTAAAATATTCGGGCTTCGATGCGGAGATAGCACAATTGGCCGAGGCATACCGATCATTGAGCGACGAGTATATGTTATTGAAATATAGACGATTCGAACGCGTCGTGTCTCGACTATGTGCATCAATACGTGCAAGCAAACGTGGGATTTGGATTTTAAGACGCACAATACTTTGGCGCAAAGTTCACTTGTGGATAGAAGCGACTTCGAATATAGTGCACGAACTTGATATCGAGTTTACCAGACCTCGAGTTTCCGCCAGAAGGAAAATTAATCGTCTACTAGATTTGGACATCAAAATCCAACAAGATTACACTGAATTGAAGAAGAAAACGGATAATGTGTATATGGGCCTCTCAGGCTTGGGGAAAATCATTCTGGACATGAGCATAATGGATGGAATGCCGCCTCTCCGAGCAGGGCACTACCGAAAGCGACATGCCGAAATTGTGGATATGACGCTCGATTTTGAGGCTGCCGCTCATTCATTCCGCACTTTTTTCCGTCTCAGGTCAACATACGAGAGGCCAGTTTCTGGCGCTCTCGGTTTGGATTCCTTTAAGGGCTACCTAATGCGTCGCTCTCCTTACCGCCGAATAGCAGCCAGCATTATGAACAATTTAGCATTTTCAAGGAAAGCTGACATCGGACCAGACCCAGTGGCTCTTGTCAGTAAGGACTTTCGTGGATTCTACATGCAGAATTCTCGGGAAGCACAGTCTTCCAGGAGTTCAGAATTGGATATACGATGGCGGCAACTGGATGTTATAGCACCTTTTGAGTTAGTACTTGCAAATGCAAGGCAATTACGCGCTGAGATAAGATATTTGGCTTCGACCTTACGCCCGCATTATCCTATGTGGACGCGACTTAGTGATCGTGCTCTTTTGATACACAGAGACAGGCTTAGACGATGGATTCTCGAATTGGGTGATATTTATTCCTCTTTCTCAGCGGAATATAGTCTCTATTTGAGCATCAACTGGTTACGCTTGGAGCTGGAAGACAAACTTGATACCCTCGGAGTGCCTGATAGGGCCAGGGAGCAAGGACTCTTTAGAGTTCCCCAACCATTAAGCCAGGATCTGACACGTTTTCATGAGTGGGCTGATAAGATGGGTGCTTCATTTATTGAAACTTGGATGTGTGTCTCTGCTATCCAGAAACAAGCAGCCTTTTGGATCAAGGCAGACGAAAAGCGTTCCTCTTTGACGGAGGAGCGCATTCGAAAGCTGTTATTGCCGGGCTCTCCTAATATTCTGAATCTGGGTTCGACAACGATTTATCATGAGCCTGAGAAATCGGTTCGTCGCTTACGTGCTAAATACCGACGGACTAAACTTTCTGGGATAAACAAATCTCGGAAGATTAAACGAGGAACCAAGAGCACACTTCCAGTCACTTCTTCAAGCCACAAGGGCCCTAGTGGATTCTCTGCGCGTCACACACTAAGGCGACGAGTATTGAGGATTGAACGCAAGGACACCAGCAGGGAGGTTGAAGAAACTCGCAAAAGCAGCAAAGCGCCTCTTGCGCCAAAATACGGGAATGATGAATCCACACGAAAGCACTCTGATTATACAACTAGCAAAACGCCCGGTTCTACGAAGTTATCAGCCAAACTGCAAGACTCTCGGCGGTCAAAAACGGCAAGCAGTGGCCTAAACAGAAGCATTGCTTCCAATCAGACTCCCTCTTCAGGATCCAAGAAATTCAACACTATCCCTACCTACAATTCAAGGACCTCTCAGAAACCTTACAGCACATATCTACCTCGTCGGTCAATCAATTGCCTTACAGACAGCGATTCTCTTGACAATCTTAGCAGTAAATCGCCAGAAACTATATCTGTTGATGCATGTGATCGTATGAATAGTTTTGAACATTTCGAACTCGGGGTACCCATGCAGCAGCCTTTTCGTGGACCAAGTACCTCTGCGGATCAGGCACAACCGACGAGGTTTTGGGGTCCTAATGTTAGAGGGCCGGATTGCAAGCACGCCGTTATTCATTATTGCCAAACACTTGAAAGTGCGGAAACAGTGGCCCAATATTTCCTCAAGAACGAGACCATCGGTTTCGACATCGAATGGAAGCCTCAGGCTTCCGTCAGAGACAGCATCCAGGATAATGTCTCCCTCATCCAGATTGCAAATGAAGAGCGAATAGCTATCTTTCACCTAGCCCTTTTCAGACCCGCAAGAACTGTTGATGATTTGGTCCCTCCTTCTCTGCGGAGATTTCTCGAGTCACCAAGAATCATGAAAGTCGGGGTGTGCATCAAGGCAGATTCTACACGGCTGCGCAAGTACCTGAACATAGATGCGCACGGACTTTTCGAGCTCAGCCATCTGTACAAGTTAGTCAAGTACCGCCAGTCTAAACCGGAACTGATTGACAAACGGCCAGTCAGGCTGAGCCTGCAGGCAGAGGAATACTTGGGAGCGCCGCTATATAAAGGCGATGACTTGAGGTGTAGTGACTGGACTAGTGCTCTAAGTCATCAACAAATTCAATGTAAGTTTCACAAGATACCCCCCAAGCGAGTAGTAACTAACATTGTCCCGTGCAGATGCAGCTGCGGATCCTTATGCATGTCTTTCATTGTTCAATATCATGGACAGCAAACGAAAATCAATGGCTCCCACACCTCCTAGACCAGCCTATGCTGAACTGAACCTACCAATTCGTCTTGATCCTAATGTGACTACTGGCGTTCAGTTGTAACTGGATATATTGGCTCTATCATCAGGAGGTTTCTGGAAATATGACTTTATGCATTTATGGGCCTTTTGCGTCTTTATCATTATGCATTGCATGGGTTATTGGCGTTGTTTATGGCAATGGATTGTTATCTAAACTTCCTCGCTTATACCTCACTTTCAGTGCATATATATCCCCTCCGTCATACTCTGCTGTTCCTGTTCATATAGTTGTAAAAAAATATATTTAGCAGTCATGTTGAAATATGGGCATTCTAGTCTGCTACTTCTTTGAATCCTAGGATATATGCGTTTCTACTAGAGCACTAGAAGGACAGATTGTTCTTTTTTTTTCTCGGTGGCTTGTTTCCTATTACCGGGATATAAAGGGGTATATACATAATACGTATCTAAAAAATACAGCTGAAAAGTGGTTGCGCCGTCTAAAGAAATGTTGAAGCCGTGATCCGATAACGAAATAGGGGAAAGGGGAAAAAAAAAAAGCGGGGGCAAAAAAATAAAAAGAAAAAGAAAAAAGGACACTTCAAAGCTATCAACCCCGTAAAGGAAGCACCTTGGATAAAAGAACTTGTTGTCGACAGAGAGGGCATTCGGGCTTCTCACGAACCCAATCTCGAACACATATCCAGCAAAAGACATGGCCACATGTAGTGACGCTTGGGTCTTTGAGAAGTTCAAGACATAGGGTACATTTGCGCTGTTGGCCCGCGGGTATCCATGGAATAGCATTCGGGTTCTCGGCGAGATCATAGCGAGGCGTTGACGACGGCATGAGTGGAAGGAAAGGGGGGTTTTGAATTGAAGGAATCAGGGCATCCGCTGGTTGCTTTCGAGGAGAAGATTCGGATCTCTGTTCGAGCGCGGCTTGTTCTTCTTCCTGGATCGATACGCCGACTTTCTTGATATGCAGGACGGTCTGCACTGCAATCTGGAGCACAAGGAGAACCCCCAGTACTTCATATCCCATTCGTTGTTCGCTTTCGTTCATCTTCCTGGTGAATACGTATCGAAGACCCCAGAAACGTTTAGACAGGTGGTAGTAGGAGCCCGTGAAATAGAAGGCGGCGATGCTGAGCGCGTAGACGGGAGAGAGCGATGTGATCGAGTCTAGATGCTCGAGAAGATACTTCTGAATGCGTAGCTTCGTGAATATGGGTCGGTTCTTATGAATTGTTTTCTTAGAGGGAAAGGAGACGCTGGATTGCTGTTGAGCTTTCCACTCCTGCCTGGCGATGCTACGCTCCAGCTTCGGACGCAGCCGCTGTCGGAAGGCCGGGAGGATACGCTGAAGGGACCAAGGGACAAGAATGCTACTCAGGATATATCCAGCCCGTCGGGCGAGAGAGGGTAGCTGGAGCGTGTCATCTTCGACCTGGACGATATCGCAATACTCCTCCCCCAGGGTGCGATTGCCGATAAGCGTTGTCAGGGATAGGTATAGAATTTCCGTTAGGTTCTTAATCACGTCCGCGTTGGTATGCGCAAAACGTGCTCCTTTTATTGAGCGGATGATAGACTGCGTCTGATTCACTAAGCTGGCTGTGACGAAGACGTCCTTCTCATGGGAACGGATGATGTCCGGGGATGTCGCAAAAGGGTAGAAGTGGGACGCGGAGGTGGCACTGGGCGACGGGGATAGCGAGGACAGATTCAAATCATCGTCAGCCATGATGAACTCAAAGTCATGAAAGATGAGAGCAGTTCCGAGAGTAACAGGATGTATATCACCGCGCGCAGGGTGGTCGCGGAGTCGCCATCTCTCGAAATGACGGCGGAGGTTGCATTCCGCCCAGACTTTCCCCGGATATTGCCTCGGCACAAATAATGTAAGATGACTAATAATACTATCACATGATCTAATATCATGTGATAAAATATCATGTGGTTTGCTGTCGTGACTGAATTCCTAAAAGGGGTGTTTACGTAATTTACCAGCGAACCCATAATGTAATCGGACACCGAGAGATACAGCTTTTTCACTGGGCACCATGGAATTAGCTATAGGTTCGTACAACTGTAGAATTATCAACGAATTCAATATATTTCTATATACAGAATAAATTGAGGCTATTTAACAGGACATCTTAAGCAGTTATAGCCAGTCTGACCACAATTACTACATTTAACAAGCTTCTGCTGTCTCTGAGATGATTGCCGTTGAAGCAATTCCTCCTCCATCTGCTGAATTTTTTGCTGGCCTTGTAAACCAGTAAGACTTCCTCCATCTTAAAATAAATTTTTGAGGTGCTTTCTTCTTTTTATTCTTTCTTTCCTGGACTGTACGGAGCTGTTGAACGTCATTTTGTAATAGAATTGCATTTTGCATTGTAATCTCTGCACTTTTAATCACTTTATCTATTGCCTGGCTGATTATGGAAGGGGATATCTTATTATTTTTAAGATATTGGATTTGCTGTTTTTGTTGCTTAAGCTGATAAGTATTTGCTGGTGTTTCCTTAGATCCAAATAATTTGTTGCTGCAAGCTGTGGATAGTGGTGTTGTGCCGGGGGCACTGCAGAACCCTAGATTCCTCATATTTCCTACCTTAGAACGCCGTAGGGCCGCGACCTGCGACATACTAATGTATGGTGGAGTCCGTGGCCTAAGAGTATTTAAGGAGGGTTTCTCCCAGATAGTTACGAGAAATTGAGCATTCTTTTGGTTTTAAGGTTGCTTCACTAGTATCGTCGTCGTATAGGAGCGAGGCTCCTCCATCGTTGAGTTTCTCCTTTTGTTATATCGTTTTCTTACTAGATCGTTCAGCATATCCATCCCTGAGATCCTCGATCACATCCCGGTTCCTGTCGCAGGGAACAACGCACGTACGCCCCCCTTTACAGCACCAGTCCAGTTGTAGAGATCTTCTTGAAGCCCTGGATGTGAAAGATCATACGTGCGAACTGAGGGCCAGAGTGGGTTAAAGATGATTTCTGGAATTTTTAAATTCATTTCTACCATACTCTATTAGCGCACTGCGCCCTAGGGAGCTGCGGGAATCAATTAAAGGCACCTATGTAGCCTTCTTTCCAAGAAATCTCTTTACAGTCTAGCTTCAAGAAGATGAACAGCTGAGGATATCCACCTTCTGGATCTCAGATCAGGATCAATAATATGTCCCTGTAGTGAAGATGGAGTGCTGATGGATAGCTTGCAGTAATGGCTGCAAGCTGGCAGAAGAAAAATAGTTGGATACACTGCCAACTGCAATCTAATGTCATCTCTGTGGTCAAGAGGACACATACAAACTTAGTGATGTCCTCAATACACATGTTCTTCTTTAGCTTCTGATCGACTTCTAGATCTTTCTCTTGTGCGACCAGAGAGATGACCTGCGCTTAATTAGTATCCATGCCTCCATTAACCAGAGCAGAAAGTGAATTGAGTACCCACATCATTGACTTTGACAGTTATGTCTTTGCTGAGTCTAGATACTATCTCTTGCTTCAGAAGATGCCACCACTTCCAAAATAACTTAAGTGACCTTTTTTACGCAATCCCTGGGCAGTGATGACCATCCTTGCCATAATGAATATCGCATTGTCATCTGAAAAATGTCTACAGAAAATTAAACTATCTTGTCAGAGTTTAAAATCGATTTCTAGTGCTGCACTGGGTCAACACCAATGGGCTGATCATACTTGCTGGGGATCTGCCAATGAGGTTTGACATAGCCTGAGGGTCAAGGGGGTTATCTACCTATTCCAGTACATGCGAGTTTCATCAAGCCTTCCCTGAGTGCCATCACTGTACGGCTTCTGTCGAAGCTGAGACACATCCAGGCTCTCAACCTGGGTTAAGTAGTGTTCCAGGGTTAGTTGGCCCTGGCCTCAAAGGCATCCTCGCCTGGTTTATCTTCATCATCTGAATCCTTACTTTCAAGGTCTGGGTCGCTTCTGGAGTCGCTATCAGATACATTGTCCGAAAATATCGCGCTTAAGTTGGAACTGGCATCACCCTGATACTCGGTATCGTCGGACCCAACCGGTTTAGATCCAGACGCCATAGCCAACAGTAAACAAAGGAACTAGCAAGAGAAGAAAAGCAAAGTCATGGGGGAAACAAGTGAGGATAGCAGTGATGTCATGTTCAACAGGGACTTCTAAGGGTGATATCGCACGAGATACTTGGGGGAGGAAGGATAGAGGCAGGGAAGCGCACAGCGGCCACGATGGTATTCAGAACTGTAAAGAATATGAAGAGTATGAAGAATATGAAAAACATGAAGAGCTTGAAGATCGAGGGGAGCCACTTTTTATTCCCCTAGCGACTGCAGCGACTGCGTCTCGTCGGGTGATATTTGATCAAAGAGCCACAAAAGGCGCATTTGAAACTTGTTATGTATTTCAGGGGAAGAGGGGCTGAACGAGGCGGTATCGGCTACACGCACGTAGCCTACTAAGAAGTAGATGCCTTTACTACAGGTCCTGGACCTGGAATGAATATATGCCCTACACGAAGCCTTCAACGCGCTCCGTTGTATGCCGCTCAGCTCATTGAGGATTCATTACTATCTAAAAGGGGTTCTCTCGAAGTTGGTTATCGGACCACTAGTGTCACGTGCTCATACATATTTGTATCTGATGAGGATATACTATTTCGGACAGGTGGATTATCTGATAATCCGGTCCCGGATACGGAGTATGTATGTTCCGGAGGAAGGACCAACATACGTATATTCTAGAGAGCTCGAAGAAGCGCATCGTTTTAGAGCTTCAAGATGTACTAGAGACAGCAGTATATCGATATAGAGCGTTCACCACGATCCCTATGAATCCTACGGTATCCTTTTAGTATCTGATATCCAGACGCCGCACCCCTGATCCACATCAGTATCAAAACTAGGGCTTCCGTGGCCTTGCGTAGTGGTAATGCCTGTGGCCGTGGGAATACACACAGGGGACGCCACGATGGGCCGTGGATAGAGCGACAAAACAGCCGCCGAAGTAGCCCTTTTCGGTCGCGTTCTAGCGGTCACATCTGTCAAGGTGCGGATTCGAGTGATCAGGAAACTGAAATCGATTGGAAAGAACACACAGGCAGACAGGCAGGCAAGCTATTGTACAGGCAGGTAGATAGGACGTAGCTCGAAGAGCTACAACAAGATCGAGACAGAGGTTCAGATATTTCCCTCGCAGGCACGTGCAGGGGCGGTCAGTACAGGCAGAACAGGCCCCCGGACCGTCATACGGTGTACGTTGGTCCAGCACCGTGATAACATCGTTAAATTAAGTATTATATGAACCCTATGCTGCTGCTGCTGCCTAGGCAGTTATACCCTTGAAACTATATATAGCCCTAAAGAAATCTAGCACTAAATATAAGCTACCTCCATCGTCATTGTGTTTCTCCTTTTATATATCGTTTCCTTATCGGACTACCCTTTGCCGTGTTGTACCACGGCTTCGTTCCAGTACATTCATCCCCAGGGTCCCTCGATCACAACCCGGTTCCTGTCACAGGGAACAACGTCTCCCCTTACAGCACTACCCTAAGAACACCCTAAAAAGCTTTGTAAATTACTATCCTCGTTATCAGATCTCAACAAGGCCTGCTGGCCCAATGGTAAGGCGCTCGACTACGGATCGAGAGATTGCAGGTTCGAATCCTGCGTAGGTCAATAAATATAACTTTCTTTTTTTACCTTTCCTTTTTCCCATTCCAATTTTTTTTGCCTACAAAAACCATCTCTTCCTGACCAAACGGACCCTACATTTAGGGGTTCAACCCCTTCAAAACCAGTACATTTTCGAAGCTCTTATTGAGCCAACCATATCTTCTCATCTTCACCTTTCTATTCAACGTGCCTGTCAAGAAATCGTGATTGAAAAACAGGGATTTCACCTGAAAATCTTTGGTATTCCCGGATAATACTGCTACCCCCCACCGCCTCACCACACAACCACAACCGCCAGCTGAATGCCACCATACCTGCCAGAGGCATCAATGCCACCTGAACCAATCTATCCACGGTCCCTGCACAGCACCCTACCCAGGAAAGGTTAGCCCTATATCTGGTCTCTAGATGTACCTATACCTCAATTATCTAGGGCTGCTTGAAAGAGCTTCTTGAACCCATCTAGTACAGTAGCTAGAGTGAAGACTCTAGTGCCCTACTAGGTCCCTGTATCACGGTGCTGGACCAACGTACACCGTATGACGGTCCGGGGGCCTGTTCTGCCTGTACTGACCGCCCCTGCACGTGCCTGCGAGGGAAATATCTCGAACCTCTGTCTCGATCTTGTTGTAGCTCTTCGAGCTACGTTCTGTCTACCTGCCTGTACAATAGCTTGCCTGCCTGTCTGCCTGTGTGTTCTTTCCAATCGATTTCAGTTTCCTGATCACCCGAATCCGCACCTTGACACCCTGCTTGAAGCTCTCTAGGACTATATAATAGCCTAGGGAAAATCCCACTGGGAGCCAGGGATTATGGGACTGTAAATGGGAACATACGTGCGTGTAACGGGCCAGAGCCCGGTTAGGATCACGTGCAATCACGTGACCAGCAAGTTATCTACGCGGACCGTCAAGCAGCACGTTCTTCCTCTCTTTGAAGCTTTTGGTAGATAGCATCTGGCATCGTTAGATTGAATCAAATCTTGCTTTAGCTCTTCACAGTGCGTTGTTACCTGCGACAGGAACCGGGTTGTGATCGGGGGATCTCAGGAATGGATATACCAAAGTGATGCCGCTATACCAAACGACACCGGGATATCTAGCAAGGAATCGATATAATGAAAGAAGAAACACAACGACAGAGCCTCGCTCCTATATGACAACAGAAACGATACTAGGGAAGCAACCTAGAAACCAAAGGTATGCTCAATTTCTCGTAACTATGTGGGAGAAACCCCTCCATAAGCACTTCTCGGCCACAGACTCCACTATACATTAGTATGTCGGAGGCCGCGGCCCTGTGGCGTTCTAGGATAGGAAATATGAGGAATCTAGGGTTCCGCAGTGCCCCCAGCACATTACCTTCAGCTTCATCTCATTAGGTGCCACATTTTGAAGCGCAATGTTTTCACCAATACTTAGGAGGCTTGCTCAACGGCTTCAATGCTGGTAGAGGGAATCCAAAAAACAGATTGTTGGGGATCTCTCTCCTTGATCCTGTAAGCAAGTGCAAGGGCAATTTGAGTCTTTCCAACGCCTCCCAAGCCAGAAATTGCCTTCTTTCGCACTCTGCTGTTCCCAAGGATCCATTCTTCTAATTCTGCTATGCCGGGGGCACTGACAAAACCCGGATCTCCCATATTTCCTATCCTAGAACGCCACAGGGCCGCGGCCTCCGACATACTAATGTATAGTGGAGTCTGTGGCCGAGAAGTGCTTATGGAGGGGTTTCTCCCACATAGTTACGAGAAATTGAGCATACCTTTGGTTTCTAGGTTGCTTCCCTAGTATCGTTTCTGTTGTCATATAGGAGCGAGGCTCTGTCGTTGTGTTTCTTCTTTCATTATATCATTTTCCTACTAGATCATTCAGCGTCGTTTGGTACAGCGGCATCACTTTGGTATATCCATTCCTGAGATCCCCCGATCACAGCCCGGTTCCTGTCGCAGGGAACAACGCACGTACGCCCCCCTTTACAGTAAAAGAATGTCTGAGTTCTAGAAAAGCAGGTCCATGGCTTTTTGTTATTGACAATGCTGATGATCTGGAAATGGGGACTCAATCAACTGCTACATCACCTGCGCTAAAGACTTTCCTTCCCCAAGAAAAGTATGGTCGCACTCTCTTGACTTCCCGAAATCAACAACTGGCAATTAAGCTGGCTGGGCCGGAAGTGATGCATATTAAGGAGATAGATATTCCAATAGCCTAGGATCTCCTAGAGAGTAGTTGACCAGAAAAGAGCTAGTTGAAGACCAAGTGTCTATGAAAACCCTCATAGATCAGGTCCATCGACTTCCATTAGCAATTGTGCAGGCTGTCAGTTATATCGATGAGAATGTGGCTCACTACACTTCCCTGCTGGATCAACAAGAAAGACACCTAGTTGAATTGCTCAGTGAAGACCTTGATGATGACTGGCGATATCCTGAGCTGCAAACTCCAGTTGCAAAAACCTGGCCTATTTCCTTTGAGCAGATACAGCATTTGAATTCTCAGGCTGCAGATTGCCTGTCCTTTATATGCTGTATTGATTGTGAAGGGCTAAAGCGAGATTTGATTCAATCTAACAATGCCAGATGCTATCTACCAAAAGCTTCAAAGAGAGGAAGAGCTCGTGCTGCTCGACAACTCGTGTATGATGTGGATCAGGGGTGCGGCGTCTGGATATCAGATACTAAAAGGATACCGTAGGATTCATAGGGATCGTGGTGAACGCTCTATATCGATATACTGCTGTCTCTAGTACATCTTGAAGCTCTAAAACGATGCGCTTCCTCTTGCTTGTCTGCTTATTACACCTTGTGTTGTCCCAACATCCGTATGTTGGTCCTTCCTCCGGAACATACATACTCCGTATCCGGGACCGGATTATCAGATAATCCACCTGTCCGAAATAGTATATCCTCATCAGTGTAGATAGACTGCTGGGCACGTGGTTGCACGTGATCCAGGACGGGCTCTGGCCCGTTACATTGATACTTTCAAGCCGCGTACTAGGGACTATTAGGAAATATATGGAAGTAACCTGCATTATCCTCTATCTCTAGGACTCCTGATACTTGCACTTGGTATAGGATAGAGGGGTAAATATTAGTTAGTCACCCATAACCAAGCCAACTAAGCTAGTCCATCTTTTAACCTGCTCTTTCAATTATGCATATAAGCTATTGCAATATAAAAAAAAAGCACATGCGACCACAGGGTGTGGAAAACAGGGCTTCCCGTCCGCTCAGCCGTACTTAAGCCACACGCCGGCCGGTTAGTAGTTGGGTGGGTGACCACCAGCGAATCCCGGCTGTTGCATGTTTTTTTTATTTATTTCTTTTTTTGTTTTTCTTTCTCATCCAAGTTCAGTGTACATTTTAGCAACTTGTCTCATTTCATGGAATGTTGCGCGGTTCTGAATTGGGTGCGTACAGTTCGGTGTAGCTCCTCGGTGACTCTGCTTAGGCCAATGGATACCCATCACCAGGCCCACTAGAACACCCTGCACGAGCATGGCCTCCCAATAGGTCTTACGTACACTCAGTATCATGAGAGCGGCGACGTAGATGAGGCCAGCGGGCCAGAAGATCTGTGTCCCTTTTCTGTCAGCAGAATTCCTGATTCACTCTGTAGAGAGAAAGGCGTACCTTTGCGCCAAAGCGATCAAAAAATGGGCCTCCCAGCATGCCTGAGAAGAACTGTAAGAAGGATTGCCGTGAGCCAATGCATGAGATAGCAGATGCAGTTTCACCCTTCATTTGGTGGGTCAAGTAGTATCCCTCGAATGTACCAGAAGAGTTGGCAAGACCAAGTGTGCAGAAAGAAGACTGATTCTGCACCAGCCGCTACAAGCCAGGCGCGGAGACCCCCATTTGGAGCTGAACCAACTTCCAGTGCTTCGGGGGGCCCTTTCTCCGAGACATTATCACGGTGAGGCTCTTGGCTTGCGAGGAAGGTGCTCCTTGGGGTCTCAAGCTCACATTGCTTGAAAGTGAGTGATAATAGAAAGAAGGTGTTTGTTTGTGGGGAAAGTAAAGGGTGACATGGCAATGGCCTTAAAGGACCCGATATGAAGCAGTACCCCCTCCCTCGGACTCGGCCTGTACTTCTAAGGTATTTAGGGCAAGGGGGAGAAGAATACGGGCTCGGGGTCGGGGTCAGGTTCGGTCGCGGACTCGGGTTTGGTCTACCTATGCGACCTCCAGTTCTTCTCCTTCTTTTCTCCTTTCTCTTCTCATGCCTGGTATTCGTTGAAGACAGTGCCGAATAGCATATGCTGCTTTCTCTTCATTTATTTGTAGTACTAGTCGTCACACTAAGCAGGACACCCCCAAAGGCGATATCCAGGGAGTGAGGAAATAGGTGAGTTGTTCCACGCTGAAAGTGGAGCTGGTATGGGTTGGGGCGTATGTCCTTGTTGGTATTCACCCCCTAGGAACTTGTGAATTGTATAGGATGGTAGATGTAGGGAGCCAATTTGTAAGATCTGTGGCATATTGGAGAGCATTTACCCAAAAATGTTGTGGTATATATGGGGCATCAGGCATCAGAGCTCAGGCTCATTCGAAAAGGACTCAGATGCCACATTCATTAACAGTATTTTGCTAGGGTGAATATAGTGAGCTTGGTTACCATTTCATGCCTTCCTGATGGTAGGTTTCCATCCATTCAGTGGAACAGAATTCATTATCTGAGATTAGGTATATAGGGTTAGTATTTAATGCACGTCAGCGTGCTCCATCTATCATGGTATGTTGGCGAAAGATGTAGAAATATATCAAGGAATATGTAGTCTCTGCTTTAGTATATAAATACACGATATAAAGACTTGACCTACTGTCCCCTTGCATTACAAATTATCGCTGTGGTTGCAACTGCTTTCCACAATGGCCTGCAATTGCAACTTGGCTGCCATCACACAGTCTAACACAAGTAAGTCTGCCCAAATTCTTTTGCCTCCTCGACTAAGAACCTCCCCTTCGATCGATTGGCGCTTTAAGTAATTTCGTGTGCTCATGGAGCAAGGCTGACCGAGCCAAGGGATCTGATAACCAAATACATCAATCCATCGATGTTATACTCTACCCCAAACAGAGCGTGGATTCAACCGATTCTCGTCTCACAGCGCCCGAAAATGGTGGCAGCCGTGCAGTTTGCCATGACGAGGACTAAAACAATAACCCTGATTCCACCATCCTCTGGGACCTGGCACCAGCAGTCACAGACTGCCTCAGCAGGGCCATTGACGAATGCGACAAGAACGGCAGATACCCAGTCGTGCTGAAGTTCATCCTGTCTATGGTGGACGGGTACGTCGCTCGATCGGAATTCTTAGAGCAACGCTTGGACTGCGTGGTTCGTGACGGGGACCTTTCATTGCAAATCCTGTTTGCAATGCTCGGGCCACAAGTTCCGAGCGGATGAGGATGTATTCGAGGCCTTGTATCCCGGAAGTCTGACGCCACCAAGCATCCCAGCAGCGTGCGCGTGTACCTCCTCGAGATCAATGCCCGTCCCGCAGAGTATCTGGAGGCTGTTGGTGTCAATTTGGTATACAGGGCGGATTATTTCGCCCAGCAAATGCTCTTCTCGCTTGATGACGAGCTTCAGCTCCGCGCTCTATGCCATCCATTCCGCCGCGGGCCCAATACAACCTCTCGGTGCTGGCACTCCAAGAAGATGCCGGAGCAGATGCTTCTCCGTTGGTGCACTGAATTGAGGCCGCACGTGCCGATGTACCCGACAATCAAGAAGAGAGGTGACAAAATTGGTGGGCCCGCAGTCCAGAGAGGCACACTTTGTTGCTTGGTTCTTAGTCACGGCGAAAGAGAGACGCGAGTGTTTACGGTTGGTGGATCGGGTACGAAGCAATTTCCGGTATGAGGTGGAGTAACTGGGGAGCTCTCCAGGGAGTCACGACTTCTCTCCAGCAAGCCTTCCTTAATTGCTCTATATTGAGAACTTGGCTCGCTGGTAGCCGAGTTACTCTGTAGCTGAACCCAAATCTACCTACTGAGAATGACCATACTCCTTAAGTACTCCGTACAGGTGGTGAGAACCGTTAAGATAGGGCAGAACCCTCTATCAATATAGTCACATGATTGAGTATATGGGGAAACCTATATTTAGAAAAGATTAGCCTCATTAGTTCTGGTACTTCACCCGCTGATATCACGTGAACGGTCTGGCCGCGTCAGTGCTTCGAGGACGATAAAGCATCCCTGCTGGCATAGTAAAAGTTGCCAGAACAGCTCCCTCTTCTGCAGTTTCTCCTGACTTTCTTCTTCACTATCCTCACTCTAGTCGCTCATTTTTTATTATTTTTTTTATTTTTTTCTCGACTTTTCTTTTTCTCTTTTTCCAGCGGCGTCCGTATGATTGCACGCCTCAAACTAGAAGGACACGATGGGCCCAGATCGACATGCGCAACTAGATCATTTTGGCATCGTCTTCCCCTTTCCTCTTCGGCTGGCCTTGATATTGGTTGCTGGTATGTTCAGCGATTTGATTCTTCTCTTTGGGTTGACTCTTGCTGACCGTGTTGTGCTCAAGGCTTTTGGGGATGGGGTATCAACCTCCACTACCTTTATAAAAATAACATAGTAGGCTGTTCCCTGTTGTTTGCCTTGTTCGTAGGATTATTCTGATTATATTTCTTGCAGGATGTTCCAGCTCTGATCAGATATCCTCCTCGTCAAACCCCTTCTCAGGCACCTCACCATACCTCGGCATATCGTCTCGCGACACTTTTGACGGTCCCTCTTCTGATTTGCTTCCTCGTCTTCTGGATGGTTACACGCTGTGATCCGGAACGTGTGGAATTCTACGATTATATCGCACAGTCATACCTATTTCTCTTCGTACTCCTGCTCGTATTTCCCTTTCATCGACTTGCGAATTCCGGACGACAACGTTTTCTGGCGACTTTGAGGCGTATCAGCATTGGCGGGCTGGCAGAAACAAACGATGGCAAATTTGCGGACATATTGCTTGCAGATGCTCTGACGAGCTATGCAAAGGTCCTTGGGGATTTATATGTGTGCTTCTGCATGTTCTTCTCCCGCAATACTTCTAGTACGGCCAAACCGGATCGCAATTGCGGAGATTATGTCATATCTCTTGTGATTGCACTGCCCAGCTTGATGCGGTTTCGGCAGTGTCTAATCGAATACGTGCGTGTTCGGCGAGCTCATCCCAGAGGAGAGAACAGGGGCGGCCAGCATTTGGCAAACGCCTTGAAGTATGCATCAGCATTCCCTCCTATCTTTCTGGCCGCCCAGTTAAGGAACTACAATCCATTTAACTCCTACGGACTCAGTGAAATAGCCTTGTCTCGGCTATTGTATGTGTCCCCAGTCATCGAAGCGAAGTCGGTGTTTCAACGCATATACTTACCATAACCAGTTTCTTCTTTTCCTTCATTAATGCTGCTTACTCTTTCTACTGGGACGTGACCATGGATTGGGACTTCACCCTCCTCACACCCTCCAGGGACGACCCTGGACAACCTTACGGGCTACGCCGACACCTTTACTTCCCCTCGGAACGACTATACTACGCTGTCATTTCCACCGATTTCATCCTCCGTTTCACATGGCTGTGCAGATTCATGCCTGGTGTCACGATGCCAAGCAGAGAAAGTGGCATCTTTATACTCAATTTCCTTGAAGCCATGAGACGGTGGATATGGATTTTCTTCCGTGTCGAGGCGGAATGGAGTAAGTCTTTCTCCCGCTGTTTTTGTTCCCTTCCATACTTGGTATATATAACTGACGTTAAAATCTCACAGACCGCAACAACCACGGTTCAGCTCCTGATGATATCCTCCTCGGCGAATTCAAAGTCCCGAGCGGGACGCGGAATGAATAGCTCGCATAGTTTTTATCTTTTAATTTTAATTGCGGGGACAACCAAAAAGGCTTCATTGACTATGTGTTAGTGGCCGGTCTTGCTACAATCTGTTCACAATATATTAATTGGACTGGCTAAGTATTACTTTGTGAGGATTCTTATCTTCCATTATATTCTATTTTCTAATTTTTGTTGCTATTATAAGCTCAATTGCTTTTCTTCATTTGGCTTTCATCTTGCAATTGGCTTGTATATATTGAGATGAACAAGTAGGTACACAAGATGAAGGATTAGACTAGCTGGACTGTCTCCTTTTTCTCCGTGGCTGAAAGACCTCAGATCGATGATGAGAAGAACCGTCCAAATATTAATTAATTCTTGATTTTGCTTGATATTATTTTCTCCTCATATTCTTGATAAAGCTCTCTGTACAGTGATGAATGTATGTAATATTATAACAATCGATAGCCCAGCCCAAGATCCAATGGAGAAGTACCAGGTCATCCAGATATTTTGGCCCATCCGCAAACAAAACCGAAGGAGAAAGAAAAAAAAAAACAACAATAATAATAATAACTGGGCGGTGGCAGCAATATACAATGGACCACAAAACAGATACCTGAACCCCGTAACTGCAAGAGATCACACACCAGCAACAAGGGCACTGTATAAAACAAATAAAAAGACAGCATCATATATATCACATTTCTAAATATCGTTAATAGAAATGTGTTTCAAAATGTTGGCAAAGGGCCCCGAGTTAATTCCGAATCCGAGTTATGCAAGAACAGTGAACAATGAAGCAGCAGAAGAGAGAAAGCAGGACACACAAATTTGGAGGAACTAGCATCACTGGTCATAATAATCTGGACTTTTCCTATTCGTCTTTTTATAGGATGGTATTTCTTCCATCACCTATGTTGCTGGCCGTGATTATCAAATAGGTCATCCAAGTATGCACTAGGTGCCCTTCCCTGGGGCGCGGAAGTTAAGTTCAACGAGCTCATCGATGCCACGAAAGAGGACCGTCTATGCGTATTGTACTGAGAATCCAATCCGGCGCTAGAAGGCGGGGCTGGTGACCCAGGTGGACTAGGGTTTCTCAATGATGAGCCATGAACACCAGGGATGGCGGGGCCGGCGGCATAATATCCAGCGGGAAGGTAGGTGGAGGTTCTGGTTCCCGGTTGATGATGTCCTGGCCCTGCAGTTGGAGAAAAGAATAGTCCGCTGTTGGAGCCCGGGGCCTTGGGACCAATGTAACTGGAAAGATCGCTTCCAGCAACCCCAAGCGTGGATGGGGACGTCATGGGATACGACGCAGAGGCGGAGGCGGCAGCGGCAGTCCTTCTCCTCTTCTTCTTCTTACGAAGGAATCTTTTTGACTCTAACGCATTGAGCATAGCGGCGCGACGGACAGACCGATTCACAGACCACGCCACCAGTGCACGCCAGGCAAGGATAGCAAGGGCAATTGCCCCTAATGCTGAGCCTACGGCAATGAAGAGGGTGCCTTCGGGGGTATTCGATTTGCGTAAATATGGTGCGCCCTCCATGGGAGGTACAGTCACAACTGGGACTTGGAATGATGATGTGGCGGCCGAGCTATCTGTGCTTGACAATGTCGGCATCTCAGTATCGGAGGTCAGCGTTGGCATAGCGATGTCCGTTGTCAATGACGGCATTCCAGTGTCCGTGGATCGGGAGGACCCAGATGATCCAGAGGTCTCAGAGGGTACAGACGCCGTGGTCAATTTTGGCATGTCAGTCTCCGTTGTTGCGGCCGTTGGGCCGTCGGTTGGTTGTGTAGCAGCATTGTCTGCCGCGGTAGTTGCTGCGTCGACCGAGGTGGCTTGCGCTGAGGTATGGGATACTATGAAGATGACGAAAAACAATAGCAGCAGCAGTAACGAAGGCCGACGGCCTGTTTGAGGCCGAAGTAAAGATAGTCGCATATTATTTGCTCCGAGGAGGGTCAGATCAGAACAGTAAACTTCCCCAGTATGGTGACAGGTAGTCGAAGAATACTCTGATTCACTCCATCAATGCAAATACGATATAAACAGAGAGAAAGAGAGGCGAGCGCAAAAATGAAAAAAAGAAAAACAAAAAACCTGAAACCTGGACCAGACTGAAATGCTGTATCCGATCTGACGTACGACCTGCAGCGTCCTTGTTTGCACAGATGTGGACCCAAACACACGGATCAGGCAATCTAGGGGGGGCCAGAACCCAGATTCGCTATGCAACCAGGAATTTCGGGTGTGGAATAGACTGGCCAGATGGCGAGTGACGCATAGAAGAAACCGACTGCGCGCGGGAAAGACAGTGAGAGAACAGCCTGTGCTCTCCTGGCGATGTTTTGGTACAGGAGTTCGCCGGGTCATGTGATGTCTATATTTAGATGCGGCTACTACCATGGATACTATGCGAACAGCGCATGCAGCGTGCTACCAACATGGCATGCAGATGACGAACTTGCATTCAGAAAATAACTAGCACCGGTTTAACAATATCCACTTGATCATTGCTGCTTCTTCTGTGCTCCAGCAGAGATGTCCTTCTCAAATGCCGCATAAGGGACTTCCAGACTCGACAGCGCAGAGAACCCCACGTACAAGACCGAGACAAACAGAAACGATGCCATCAGACCCATGAATATGCCTGTGCCCAAGTGATATGCATTAGCTTCTATGGGTGCACATTTACTGCTCACGACTAGACCGACCTGGAGTAAAGAACTGATACTTTGCGAAAACAGAGCTGTTGGAAGCCGATTCCTTTCCAGAAACATGTGCGGAGTAGTCCCGTTTCAATTGCATGTTAAGAGGCTCCTGGTAGATACGGTTGTTCTCAAAATCGTAGCCAGCGAAGCCGGATCCGGAATTGTCGAATTCCTTGGGAGATGTAACATAGAGAAGCGTATAACTGGGCGAAGGGATCCTGTCGATTATATCGGCGAGAAGACCATCTTGTGACACAATAGTCAGTATGGGTCCAGGAACATCAGATCGTAGTTTCATTCTCACGAACCATTGTCTGAAAGCTGTTGTGCGCGGTCGGACCCCAATGACAGCATAGGGAATTTAACAGTGATGATACGAACTTCCTTGTCAAATGATGATGGATAGGATCCAGCTGAAAAAGTATTCCGTCAAAATAATGCCCAGATAGTACTTCGCAATTACCGCATCAAAGGAATAAACTCACAGGAAGTATCAATCACTGTCGTGCGTGTCTTGCATTCCTTCTCAATCATGGCCTGGATCTGTGCCGCATCTAGCACACCAGCAACTTCGCTGACGGACATACTCGATCGGATCGTCTCATCCTGCCCGGTCACTTTTGCACCTAGCCGGGGTGCTGACCTGCGGGTAGCATAGTCTGACTTATGCACGCCTGGTTGAAACGCGACAACAAAATAGTCCGAAGGGCAGGCGCTGAGTTCAGAAGAAATATCACGGAATATCGAGGAAGCAGTTTTTATCTCTGCTGAAGAAGCAAGAATTCTGCAGAAGATAAAGACGGCCTATTTAGCTCGTTCTCTGTATAGATGAAACCATTGCTGAAGATGAAAGACGGTACATACTCAGAGGTAGAGGCAAGGAAAAAAGGTGATGTGTCCCGAAAAGCTCCCACTGCTGCGCCAAACGCAAGTAGCCAAAAACTACTCAAATACATTTTGCTGTTCAAACGAGGTTGGTTCCTGTCCCGGACGAGCGTAGAGCTGTCTGAAGATTCGCCGGCGATGATATCTGGGCAAAGGTGGATGATACGCGGCACTCCGAAGGCGGTCGGACATAGAAAGTAGCAGTGCCGGATGTAACTGAGAATTTCTTATTTTTTCTCGGCGACAATCTCTACCTGTAAACAACGCAGAAGGTTGTTGAAAATCCTAAATAATAAATAAAATGGGTCCACGAACGAAAAGACGAAAGGTGTCCGACAAGGTTGAAGAGATCACATTCGACTCTGCTGCCCGCCAAGAGTTCCTTACAGGATTTCACAAGCGAAAATTGCAGCGCGCGCGACATGCGCAGGAAATTGCAGAGAAAAAGGCGCAGCAGATGAAAAGGGAAGAGCGGAAGAGGGTCAGTACATTCGGTGGACTTGTCTAGCAATTACGGTGGTCGAATGAACTGCGGGCTAATCTGCGGTTTTCATGCCAGATCCGCGAAGAGCGAACAGCGGAGTATAAACGCGTGTTCGAGGAACACCAGAGACAACTGAAAAGAATGGCAGAAGATGGTGCAAGCGACAGTGATAGCGAGGATTCGAACTTTGGGACAGAGAGCGACGGCGATGAGGACGAGTGGGAAGGGTTTGCGGAACCGCCAGCGGTGGACTACGAAGCCGAATACATTGACGAAGACAAATATACCACGGTGACGGTAGAAGAAATGGATTTATCGAAAGATGCGTTGTACCGACAGGGACATGATGACTCTGATCAACCATCGGAGGAAGAGTCTCCAAAGGTCAATGCCAATTCAACTGCTACGCCTGGGAAAAAGAAGAGCACGCCCAACAAGGACAAGGCAAAGAAGAAAAAGAAGCGATTCCGATACGAAACCAAGGAAGAACGGAAACTCACTCAGGTGAAGCAGCGCTTGTCAAAAAGGAAGAAGGCAAATGCACGGGAACGCTGATACCTGCGCTGCATCGTACACCCTACCCCCCAAGGTTATACATATGTCACCAGAAAGGACGCTGTCATATGGTTAAGATTTCAGTCTCTTGCAGGGCGCTTCCATTAACAAATGCTCTATGTACCTTAAAATATGGGTAATCACACAAGGCGAGGGTAAGAAGTGATGAGGAAGAAGAGGTACAAGCGACCACAAACAGCGAGAAATGACTATGGTGACGGAAGTCACCATATGCGGGAGTCGACAATTTGGAAGAAAAAGCTGCCCCTGGCATTTCCGAATATCCTACATCCAAATACGGCCCTTCTCCTTAGATGTTGCTTATAGAGAGCTCCAGCTCCTGCAACTCCTTCTGCAAATCCGAATGCTTCTTGGCCATCTCTTCAAACTTCTCAACCCACTGGTCACGATCTGCCTCGAGAGCCTGCACCTTGCGTTCGTAATGGCCGGCTTTGACGTCAGTTTGGCGGAGCCTAAGGCAACAAGAGTCAGTAACACTAGCAACGGATAAGGCTCTGTAAGGGGGGATATAGTAGGTCGTACTTCTCGTTTGTTTCACGCAAGGTCCGGTCGGCCTCTTCAGCCTCCTCTTCCAAAAGCTGCAGACGCCGTTGCAGGGCCTCGTTCTGGGTATCGTGCTGAGCACTCTGGTTTGCGGCGTCCTTAGCATCCTTGAGGGCGGTTTCCAGCTTCTCAACCTCAGCCTCAAGTAGCTGATTACGGTGGTTGAGAGATGTGATCTCTTGCTCCTTTGCAAGATTCTCCTGCTCCAGCGTCTTAACCTTGCCCTTAAGCTCTTCAACCTTCTCGTGGGCTTCGTCGGCCTCCAGGCGGAGGGAGTTCATTCTCTAGAACCATTTTATTAGCTTTTCTATATCGATACTTGTGTTTTCCTGCTTTGTACAAGAGTGTCTAGCGTCTACGGTGGGAGACGAGTAATCGTAACGGCTTAGAGGGGGCAGCTTGAAGCTACCCCGCCTGCAAGGGTTCAGGAAGGCTCACCTCCTTGATCTTATCCATGTTGGCGAAGAAGGTTGTCACAGCACAAGAAACGGGGGATCAACAGGAATGCAGTTTTAGCAAAATGCGGTAAGGTAGAGAAAATTCGTGATAGATAGAATAGAAGTGTGATGAGGATCAGACGCTAAAGATGGAACGAACAATCAGGAGAGAAGCCAGCGGACGCTATCAAATCGATTGATGCCTGAGCGGTCAGTAACGATGGCCTGTATTATTACGCCCGTGACGGTCCCGTGACTGTCTGGCCATACCGTCTCCCGGGGCAACCAACTCGAAAACATCTCAACCTCTCCTCTCTGGCGTCTCTGAACGACCGTCTGGTGGACTCTGCACGGTTGATCAACTGGATAAGTGTCCATCCACAAGTCACCATGTTGGCACTGAGAGACCAGGAGAACCTGGTGCACACGCACCAGACGGCCGCCGCCGCAAAACCGCTCAATCAGGGAACTAAACAGTTGCAGCCCAAGACGCCAGGCACGCGAGGTCCCAGAACTCCTTTCAAGGTTCCGTTAAACGATGAAAACAATCCGCTGGCTTTTGGAAAGAAGTCCGTAAAGGGCAATGGAAAACGGAATGATGGTCTCAAGCCGGCCAGGGACGCTTTTGTTACTCCATTGGGTAGGTGGGATATGTTTATATGTGCTTTTGTGAAGTGAATCCTGGATAGCCTCTGATGGGCATGATTTATTCTTTTTAGAAACCAGACATCGCGCTCCTCTGGGTATGAAAACTACAAACGCCAAGGCAAAAGGTCCGCAGACTCCAGCACCCCCTGCCGAGACCATCAAGCGCGACAGGACAAACAAAAGAACGTCCACGACTCAGAAAATTAAGAAAGCTGCTCCATTCACCAAGAAGAGTCAGGCAGATGTCCAGGATAAAGCCTCTAAGGATGATGTACCTGATATTGAATATATGCCGCCAAAGCCTAAAGGTCGGGAGTCCAACCCCAGGTGTTCCAGTGGGTAAATTCTGATCTAATATGTAGAACTTCCCGACGTCCCTGATGAGATTACATATGACACGACGTTTCCCCAGTTTCAACCAAAGAATATGGCACTGGGATTGGAGAGCGTATACGGAGACAATGAGGTGGGAAGCGACGGTCTTACTAAGAAGCAACGCAAGTACAAGGAAGACTCTATTGCGTACGACAGGATGATGGACGAAATAATTTTGAAGCAAGTTGCCAGCGTGAGCTTTTCGGATTTCTATGATCACGATGACTTTGGAGGATCTGTTGTAGAAGAGATCCCAGCTTCGCGAAACGGGGAGGGACGTGTTGAAAACCGTATCAATCACAATGTGCCGCAGACAAGACCCGCCAGCAGTGCTTCAACCATCAGATCTCGCCAGGCAGCAGCAGCTCTTTCAGGGGCGAAGCCTTCCAGCATACGGGCAAGGCCGGCATCTGCGCAACTATTGAAGCCAAAGACATCCGCACTGTTTCCTTCAGAGCATACTAGGGCCCCTAGCAACCCATCCACAATGCGCCATACCGCAGCTGTCGCTAGCTCAAGGACCACTGTTGGATACTCCAGGGGCAGAAGCATGGCATCAGCCCTCCATGGAAAAGTATCCGTCGCCAAGAAACAGACGACCTCTACGGAAGCGCTCTCGCCGGAAGCGTACATGCGGTTGTACGGCCCTCCTCCTTTCGGCAGTGAGATGTGGATTCGCTGCAAGGCTGCAGGCTGCTTCGATGAGGAAAGCAATCGGGAGGCCGCAAATGAGGAAGATCTTCCGACATTTGGGGAAGACGAGGAAGCCGAGAACTTTCAGTTGACGCTCTGAACGAGGGGAGTTCTCGAGCCCGTTTATGTGATTTTTTCCTACTGGTTATTTAGGGTACGGTCTATGGTTTGGGAGTGCGGGTTTTATTGGCGTCTATCTTGTTATGTCTGGCATGGAATTAATAGGGATGGAGGCGCATGTCATGGCTTGCACAGCAATTATTGTATCCATGGATATCTGTGGCGGTGGACACACTGAAAATAGCTTCGACCCGTCGATGTGGATCCAGGTACCGGTCGAGAATCTGGAGTTTTTGCTTTTTCTTTTTCCTTTTTTTTCCTTTTTTTTTTTTTTTTTTTCGTAGGCAGTGGTAGCCTTTGAAGAAAAGGACGGCGATCCCAATAATAATAATAGCAGACGTAACAACACATGCCCCTGTCCATTCCGCGGTTCAGCCAAGCTGCGGGTCGTAACACTAAATACAACGCATTACGCCTTGCTGAGCTGTTAGCGTTGATTATATTACCGAAGGCCCCAGTAAATACCCTCCAGCCTTCAGGAGCTTCTTTTCGTCCTCACCACCTCCCATCAGGATCCCCCAATTGCTTGTGTCCTGATCCAGCACCCTCTCTACTCCCTCAGCCATGGCGAAGCTTCATCCAGAGTCCCCTGAGGAGTTCGAGTTCATCGAAACTCCTCAGGCTGCTCCCCAGCAGACTCCAGAGGACTGTGGAGTGCGGACTACGTCGGTAAGTTTTGTTGACAGCGTGGTCGAGCTGCCTTCAAGCTCAACCCATATCCATGGGTCAAGCTGCAAAAGAAAAAGAATAAAAATAAAAATAAAATAAAATAAAGAAACACAGTCTGACTGGGCTAATTTTCTCACAGTATCCGGCGATCAAAAATGCCCCGGTCCCTGCAGACGCTGCAGGCAGTGACAGCTTCTCCAACATCCTGCTCTTCGGTCTCCTGTATATCGTGCCCCATTACCTGGCTCGCCAGGTCGGCGGTGGTTTCTACACCACCATCTTCTTTGCAATCTTCACGACAGTTCCGATTCTAATGGTATTTTGGACGGTGGCTTCATCCATTTCCCCGCGGAAGAACGAGAAGGCCAAGTACCCGGGCCGCCCCGTGGAATACTACCTCAACTTCCACAGCGAACGCGACCGAGCCAAATACAGGGGCAAGAGCAAGGTTCCCATGGAAATTTTCTTCGAGAAGTACTTCAATGGCGAGGTGGACTTCAAGGGTGACGCTTTGAACGTCCTTGAGTACAGACACGACTGGGCCAGCTTCCGTTTCACCATGGGCCTGTACAAGCATTTTCTTTTAGGCTTTATTCCGGAGATGCTTCTGCACACTCGATCTCAGGGTAAGTTAGTTTTCTGAAGTTAACAGACAATCCTTCTAACATTTCTCCAGATGAGGAGCAAGTCCGTGGCCACTACGATCGCGGTGACGATTTCTACGCTTGGTTCCTCGGTCCTCGTATGATCTACACCTCTGGTATCATCAGCGACATCAACAAGGAAGAGACCCTGGAACAACTTCAGGATAACAAGCTGGCCGTGGTCTGTGAAAAGATTGGCCTCAAGCCGGGTGATACTGTTCTTGACTTGGGCTGTGGCTGGGGTACTCTTGCAAAATACGCCTCGGTTCATTATGGCGCACAGGTCACTGGCATCACGTTGGGTCGCAATCAGACTGCTTGGGGCAATGCTGGTCTTCTCAAAGCTGGCATTCCGGAATCACAGAGCCGTATCCTCTGCGCTGACTATCGCGATGCTCCTTCACTTTCTGGAGGCTATAAGAAGATCACTTGCCTTGAGATGGCTGAACATGTCGGCGTGCGCCATTTCAGTACTTTCCTCTCCCAGGTCTATGATATGCTCGACGATGATGGTGTCTTCTTCCTCCAGATCGCTGGTCTGCGTAAGTCTTGGCAGTATGAGGATCTGATCTGGGGTCTTTTCATGAACAAGTACATCTTCCCGGGTGCCGATGCTAGCACTCCCCTTGGATTCGTCGTCGACAAACTTGAGGCTGCTGGATTTGAGATCAAGGGTATTGACACCATTGGCGTCCATTATTCTGCTACTCTCTGGCGCTGGTACCGTAACTGGCTTGGCAACCGTGAGAAGGTTGAGGCGAAGTATGGAAAGAGATGGTTCAGGGTGCGTTCCACTATCTTTCTCCCTCGCCGTATTTATTTACAATCCCTTGATGCTAACACAACCCTTGCTATTTTTAGATCTGGGAATACTTCCTGGCCTCCTCTACCATCACCTCCCGCCAGGGTGGTGCTACCTGCTGGCAGATCACTCTCGTCAAGAATATCAACTCGACGCATCGTATTGAAGGCATCTCCACTCAATTCGGACTTACCGGCGCCCGCGAGGCTGCTATCGAGACCGTGGGCCACGGCAGTCTGCCCAGTGCTAACGTGCCCAACGGTGTTGCCGCCAAGGCGTAGGCCCCGTTCACCTACAGAAACAGATCCCGACGGATTTCGCGCGGCGGCTAGGAATAGAGATCGAGCACGAGAAGCCGTTCGGTCCCTGCATGGCTGTGGAATTACACAAGCAAAGCTGGTATTGAGAAGACGGCAACAAGTTGAAAAGAAGGATCAAGGTGAAGTTGATGGATAATAAACAGATGAGGATGAACGAGGAAGATACGGCAGGATTTACGTCTAAGCACGTATCCATGGTCTTCTGTACAGTACTAACGCATGTACGATGGTTGATTTGTATAGCCTCTCGGTGTCTCGTATGGGAAAAGATAGGCTGTGTATATCCATGTCAAACGATATGTCCATGTTCGTTATGAAATAGAAAATCTCACGCTCTTTTCTTTTGTTGAGCTATTCATGTTGTGTTCAGAGGTTGTTCTACTCTTAAAGCAGTCGTATGATCTTCTCAACCTGCAGAAGATTCTCTATTTTTATTGTACAACCATCCCCCTTCTCAACTTCGCCCTTCCTCTACATTACACAGCACAAGCGCAATCTGCAATCTGCAATCTTTCCCAAACTGCAACTACGATTGTGATTGATAACATTGGTCTTTGTTAAGTTAATGGACTGCATCAGGGTGTTCTGACGGGGCCAGGCATAGACCAGCAGAATAGGATCAGACCAGCCATCATGTCGACTCCAGAATGGCTCCTTGGGATTGCTTGTTCCTACCAGAGTCACGATTGTTGTCTTCCAGATGAAACATCATGAATGCGGCTATGTGGCAGAGTAGAATCGTTTATATTTAATTGGTAAGCAGTTTAACCACTGGCACAACGGTTAGAAATTAACTTCTTCGCAGACGATGCGTTCCCACGCCCTTCTACCTATCTAGTATCTACAGATCTAGGCCTTATCGATCTGATCGGAGAAGAACCGACAGATTTCAAAATCTGGAGGAGGGACAAGACAAAACAGATACACCTCGTTAACCGCATTGAGCGCGGGGGAATCCAGATAATTCCAGTACCTGCCCAAACCGCCATGGACAAGCCTCGCGAAAGTCTGATCGCAAGTGAGAGCACTCCAAGTACTCGGCTCTCGCGGAAAAAGAAGAGAAGCAGTATGGACGGCGTCAGCTGGTCCCGTTCAGGTTGTCTTACGTGCAAGAAGCGAAGGAAACGGTGCGATGAAGCCAAACCTAGGTACGCCCGCTGAAAGGGCCTTCATCATCTACCTGTTTGGTCATTATTCTTGACAGTGCACTAATCCGGGTATGTATTTGGAACAAAACAGCTGCGGAAATTGTGACAGGCTAGGACGAGTATGCGAGGGCTACGGTTCAGTGTGGACTGAACCGCTCGGTCCCATGGCGCCGGTTTTTCAGCAGTCGTCCAGGTCGAAACGTCGCAGACTCAGTTCGTCGTCATCGGAAGCCCAGAGCTCTATTGCTTGTTCGGATGTGTTTTCGTCATGTTCGCCCGCTTCTTCCTTGCAGCCAGCGTCAACGCCAAATACCTCGGCTTGTTCCTCCCCTATGAAATACCATGATCCCTGCAGTCCTAATAGAGGGTTGGTCTGCGTCTGTGACAGTAATACTCCGAGAAGCCCAGGCCATGAACGTGAAAATCAGGGGGTAGTCATCTCATCCTCAACTGGCGATAATATACATGCAGCTTCTCTCGGTATTACCAAATGCTTCAGCCACCTATCGACACGCGAAACATACTACCTCCAGTACCACGTAGAACAGGGCTCCAAGCTACTAGCTAATCTGGAAAATGACGAGAATCCGCTACGATCCTTGCTCATCCCCAGAGCGTTGTCTTCGCCTCTTGTCCTGAATGCCGTGTGCGCAGTCTCCGCGATACATCTCTCAAATCGTCTTCACGACAACGGCATGGGGCCAAACCAGGCAACCGCAACAAACTATTACGTCCAGGCACTCCGCGGGCTGCGAACTGCTATTTCAAGTTATTCCACAGGGACAGGTTTCTTCCCTGAAGAGCCGATCCTGACGATCGCTCTCCTGTGCAAGTATGAGATCGTGCGTGGAAGCGTCAAGCAATGGGCGAGTCACTTGGATGCTTTGCAGAAAATAATTATGTCGTGTGGGGGATTTGGTGCCCTTAATTGCGACACGGCAGAGTATCTAAGAGGGCTGTAAGTTTACTCCCCGGTAATGTTTAAAGGAAAGAGGATTAATATCGAACAGAATGGTCTATTGCGGACACATGGCCAAGATCACCAATCGAGGAAACAAGGACACTGCAAAAGATGCACTGATTTACGGCCCTGGCATTCCTAATATACCCACAAAACTAGATATCTATGTAGGATACACCGAGGAGATACTCAAGATATTCGCCAGGATAGCCGATCTATACTCACTGGAAAGTGATCCGGAAGCATTGGATCTGGAAATATTCTCAATGTGAGTTTTCTTCATCTCATATAGAGAGAGAGAAAGAGAAAGCTAACTCCAGCAATCTCAGAAACGAATCCCTCCGAATATGGACACACACAGCAAAGGAATACATCATCCCCAAAGGCATGACCCAATCCAATCTCTCACGCTTGAAAATGGTAGCCGACTGCTTCCGCGACGCAGCATATATCTACCTTCACTCGACACTGGAACGGATGAGTCAACGACAACCAGAATCCGACTCGAAAGCAGCGACTCTCGCACACCTATCATCAACCTGGGCTTGTCTCGCGTATCTTTCCAAATCCGAAGCCGTCCACCGCTGTCTGCACAGGGTGGGATCCTCCTCGCTCGACTCCCACTGCGAGTATTCGGCGCTCACGTTCCCGTTGTTCATAGCGGGTTGTGAGAGTGAGATTCCCGTGGAACGGGAGTTGGTAATGCGGTCGCTGGACAAGTTGGAGGAGAATTTCGGAATAGGGAATGTCAAGCGTGCGAAGGAGCTTCTGCAGACTTTCTGGGGGAGACAGGGGGAACAGAGGCAGCATTGGATGGATTCGTTGGAGCAGCTGCGATGGGAATTGATATTGGCTTGATTCTCGGTGCCAAGGCTTGCAATTTCACCGTTAATGGAAATGCTGCCGTCACTTGGAAATATATACTCTGGTTATGCCAATATAAATCGATACGAATTGTTTCCCATTTACAACGTAGGTACCATTGGACATGGAAGGTAGAAACAGAAATAGCATTAAAAATAACCCCTGACGCCGTTCAAGTCATAGGCCATGCATCGTTAGGAAAACCATTTAACTTAATCCCATATTAACATCATCACCGAGTCCAAACTCCCGTTCCGCTCTCTCCGTACCACCTGTTGCTCTGGTCCCCCATCGGTCATGGTGGTCCTGAGCTTGACTAATTTCTTTGTCTCTAATGCTCAAGGTGTCGCTGCCATGCGTGCTGCCCTCTTTCATCAAACTGCTGTGACTAGCCTTGGCAGAATTGCTCGGTGGTCTGCTGGATTGCTTGATGCTACCAGGCTTTGGGGGTTTCTGCCCAGATTTGCTCTCGCTAGCATTGGTAGGGTTTATTCTGGGGAGATCAACAGATGAGTTTTTGGCAGAAGACGGTAAAGAGGAAACATTGATTTTATCGCTCTCACCCTTGGAGCTGCTAAACCAATGTCTTTTCCGTGGTTTAGACGAGATCGACGGAGTGGGAGATTTAGTACCACTGATGTTCGCGGCATCAAGATGAGTACTATCCACATCCTTCTCTCTTAAGACATGGGCTAGACTTGGCGGTGCTTTAAGAGATCCAGTCTCAGAATTTGGCGTAGTATCCACGAGCTCGGCGACACGAAACCATTTCCTCCGACGAGTGTATCGATCCCAGCCATCTTGACCAGGACGACCATCGTTCCACTTTGTTTTCAGAGTCAGTGCCCGAGGCAAAGCAGAAGGAACGTCGCGCGAGGAAATGCGCATGCAGACCTACCTTGTTGTCAAAGTAAACCCAACCCTCGCCATCCGTTGACTTGTCATCTGATTCACCAGACGGTTCGACACGCCATTCACTTCCTTCCACCCACTGCCATTTGGTGTTCTCATTTCCCACTTCGGGCAGTTCGAACTCGTCCTTGGATGGAGCGGGGTTAAACATCTCATCAGTCCAGGCAGCACATTCAGAAGGGAAGAGGGAATATGTCCACCCAACGCCAAGCCATCGACGTTGGTTTTCATAGAGGACGAAGGTAAAGCGAATGCCAGGCGTGTGGCCCCGCTGTTTTGATAATATATTGACTGGCGACTTGGGCGCCCTGCTTTCAAACACGGTGGTGGAGAATGAAAGGCCTGTAATCAGGGTACATATCCGACGAATAGTCAATGACCTCCATAGAATGACGCGCGCAACCCGAGCAGGGCGGGAGTGATACGAGAGGATAATGGTTCCCGTGCTCATCACGACACGACGAGTCGTTACGAGATAGAACGGGGGTAAAGTCAGCAATATCCATATCGGCGTTGCAAGAATAATTCGAATGATCAAACCGCTAAGCGGCGGTCTTGTGGTCGGAGACGGAGGGGTCATCTGGGTGGAAAGAAAGTCGGTAAGTTCGAGGATTGGTTCCATCAAGATATTGCATCGGGTGGTGAAGGTTCTCATTGTGTCGACGATTTCATCCAAGCTCTTATGATGACGGGTAGCGGTAATATTCTCTGGAACTCCCTTCTGCACACCAGGCTGCTCACCCAACGAAGAGACCGAAGTCAAGGGCGAGTAGCGTCTGGTGTACAGAGCCAGGATCAGGCTCACTACAACAACGACGGGACCAGCCCACAGAATAACAGCATCACTATACAAGACAATGGTCCAGAACCCTGCCAGGAACAGAAAGCTCTGCCAAGGGTCCCCCGTAGTCCATGTCAACAGCCCGACGAGCGTATTCAAAGGTAGAATGAACGGATGCGAATACGCTAGCGTACGGGTGATTTCCGGAGGAGTTGCGACGAGAAGAGGCGACCTCCGGTGCACGATGACACTGGAGCGACGCTTGGAGGTCAAGGAGGAGCCGGAAATGGTGGTGGGCGAGAACGCAGCCACCGTTGACGAGTCGGACTGGGAGCCATTGCTGCGGTGATGGGAATGGGATGATGGGGACATGGAATCTACCCACGGGTAACTGTCTAACGGAGGGTTAGTATCGACATGGTTCGTACCAAGGAAGATATAAATAAATAAGAATGAAGAATAGAGTTGGATAAGAAGAGGGTTGGAGCGAGGCTTTTGAGGGGGAGGTGCAGATCACGAAGGACGGAGTGACGGAGGGACGGAAAAGAGTTGCCTTACCGAGCGCCGCCATCCAACACAGGTGTCCTGGGAAACAGGCAATGACATCGCGGGCAGCAGAACAGCCAAGGCCGGGAAGGAGATGGCTGGCGATCAGGAAGGCGACCTGGCGAGGTTAAGTAAGTAACAAACAAGCAGGGCGACGCCAGCTGGCGGTTGCAGCATGAGCAGCTTTCCTGGGGAAGAGAAGGAGAAGCTCAGACAAGCTCGGCATGTGATTTCTGCGGAGAAGCACGTGTTTGCGTCCTGTGGTCCTGACCAGTACGTTACGGTGTAATACAACATTACCGTATGGTCTGGTTCCGTACGTACTCGTACTCGTACTTGAGTACGTACCTGAAGTCACTAGACCAGGCCAGCTTCGGCCATCCCTGATGCCCTGTCCGTGAGGTCTTCTCTGTGCTGGCGCTTCCATCCTTCCATCGTGCCCAGAATCCATCAGTGAACAGGTATCAATTGCCCTCCAGCTAGCGATTCTGTTGCATCCGTCCTCTTGTGAACACTGTTCCCTTCCTTTCCCTTCCGAGTCTCTGCTGCCGCCGACCGGGCGCTAAATTCCCGAGCCAAAAAATTTCCCATTTCGCCGCCCTCCGGCTTCCGGCTCTCATCCTGTCTACTTTACATTCCTCTTCCTGCCTTCGCAACCGCCCCAGCCTCTATCAGTCAGCCATTGTCCTGCTCCATCCTAGTGAGTCTATCGCTGCTACTTGTCGTGGTTTGAAATCGGCGTATTCTTTAGCTTTTCTCCAGCGGCAATTCCATCATGGTACGTGTGCCCTGTGCTTTGCTTTTTTGCTCTCTCTCGTTTGACGATAGAGAGGAGCATTTTCCCTACCTCATCTTTCTTCTGCTTTGCTGTCAATGGATATTGACTCACTCTTTCTTCTCCTCAGGCTCATCGCATCATCACACAAGTCGTCGTCACTGGCGCTCGAGTTTTCGGACGAGCCTTCGCAGAGGCTTACAAACAAGCCTCTGCGACTTCCAAATACGCCTCCCAGGCGCAGAAGGGAAATATTACATCTGCAAGCACGTTTGCCTCCTCCGGTTTGACCCTCGATGAGGCCTGTAGGATCCTCAATGTCAAGCCCCCGCAGGGCGGACAAGCGGACCTACAACAAACAACGGAACGATTCAAGAAACTGTTCGACATGAATGATCCCAAGAAGGGCGGTAGTTTCTATCTACAAAGCAAGATTCTCCGTGCGCGCGAACGGATAGAGATGGAGGTTCGGGAAGCGGAGCGCAAGACCTCTGCGGAAAAGGAGCTTAGTGAAGGGTGGAAGCCCAAGGTCTACAAGGACAGGTGATCGCTTGTGTTTTTTGTTACCCTGCGCCATCGTGAATTTGTCGCAGATCGAATATACCGGAATCTGGATTCTCGATCAGATAGAGGATGGTCCGCCAGTTCTCTTCCTCCCTTGGATACTTTTGCGCATGGCTATTACCACCCCCAAGAATCTTCGAAAGATCCCTTCATAGCGTTCCAGGATCACATCTGGGTTCCTTTTTGTTTTCCTTTTTTCCTTGCGGCATAGCATGGCGTTTCTTGGTTGGGATCGGGGAGAAATATAAATGTGGCTGCTTACATTTATTTCATTATAATTGTTCTCCGTCTGCATCGCATCGTGCTCGTCTACTTTTGCCGTTCGCCTTGGACGAGCGAAAGCATATCGATTTTTTGCGTCTTCCTGGATTCTATCTAATTCCCGCTAATGATTAGAGGAATCCAGCGTGTATGACTACTCTGCGTTCAGGTGTCTCAGTTGAGGGACCTGTTAGAAGGTATAGAACGGGCTGGTAGGCATGTGCATCGATTTGAGATGAGTTCATCTCTCCGGCATATGTTCTTTCTTGGTGTACTATCCACTATCCACTCTCCACTCTTACTCGTGTTTTCTTGCCTTTGCAGCAGCAGGGCACATGGAGTGCCTGTTATTGTACCATATGTCATGTCTGTTAGAGAAATGAACCAGTTTACGAAGCTGTTTGAAATTGCGCAGTGAAAAACGGGCGAGACTGTTCGTAATAGGAAATAGAGCATAGTCGGTGCAAATCTCCACTACAATAGACAATTATTAACTAGTGACGGACCCCGACCAGGAAACCTTGGTAAATTGTAATAATATCTGGAGGTAAGATAGTTTCCCTTTCCACTTCTTCACCTCTTGGCTCCAAGAAAAGATCAGGAACAGAAAAACAGGGGGAAAAAGGGAAAGGAGAAAGATCATCAAAATGCCAAAGCCCAAAATACCCCTCTCGGCAACCCTCCCCCCTCTGATAATGGGCACAGCGACCTTCAACGCCCAATACAACGAGGATCCCTACGCGCTCCCGACAACAGAACTTGTTCAGCAAGCCTTCGACAACGGCATCCGCGCCTTCGACACATCCCCCTACTATGGTCCTGCCGAAGAACTCCTAGGCCACGCCCTATCAACGGATTACGTGCGCACCAAATACCCCCGATCATCGTACCAACTACTCACGAAAGTCGGGCGGATCGCAAGCTCCTCCTTCGATTACTCACCGTCTTGGATCCGGAAGAGCATCCGTCGAAGTCTCTCGAGATTACACACCGATTACCTGGACGTGGTGTACTGCCATGATGTCGAGTTTGTTTCAGCGGAGGAGGTTCTAGAGGCCGTGAAGGAACTACGACGAATTCGGGACTCCTCGCAGTGCATCCGCTATATCGGGATCTCGGGGTACCCTGTTGACGTGCTGGTGAAGCTGGCGCATATGGTTTTACGGGAAACGGGGGAGCCGTTGGATGCAGTGATGTCGTATGCGAATTTCACGGTGCAGAATGCTAGGCTTTTGAAGGTGGGGTTGGAACCACTGCTTGCTGCTGGGGTGGATGTGGTTCCTAATGCGTCGCTTCTGGGCATGGGGTTGCTACGACGCACCGGCGTCCCTATCGGGGCCATGGGGGATTTCCATCCTGCGCCTGATGGGTTGAGGGATGCTGTGCGAAAGGCGAGTGAGTGGGTTGATAAGCAGGGTGGAGGGGAGGAGAAGATCGAGGTAATTGCTATTCGGTTTGCGCTTGAATCATGGCTTCGTGACGGTGCCAGGGCCGGTGGAATGGGTCCTACTCTCTTCAACTCATCCTCTGATGACGCTGCTGCCGTGGAGAGGCTAGGTGTCAGCGTCATGGGCGTGAGTAATCTAGACGAACTGCATGAGACATTGCGGGTTTGGCGCAGCGTCGTCAACGGCTTGGACGACGAGGTCCAACAGCAAGGACACACCCGCATCCTAGGCCTGGCACAAGGCATTCGTTCCATCCTTGGCCCATCATGGACCGACTACGCCTGGTCCAGTCCATCCCCTGATTTTGTCAATTACCTTTCACCTGAACATATTTCACTGCGGGACTTGACGGCTGACATTGAATGACTGGAGTCTTATGAATGCTTTCTAGAATAGACACGCAATTAGATAGAACGTATTAGATAGTTTTCCACGGATTATTTCAAAGAATCCTGTGCACGCCTGATGAAGCTGTGTGGATGCACCGGATTCCAGCATAATTGGCAATGGCGGCAAACGCTCCTCCCACTGCTCATCATATCACATCCCATCCTCTCCAAGCAATCGCATATAGCGCTCCCTTGGTGAGAAGGAGGATGAAAAAGAATTTGCAATGGAAGGACCGAACGGATGATTCATTTTTATGTCAATTCTCCTTGCTGAATTAGCCAGCCACATCGGACGCAGACGGCTAGCTCCATTCACCGACGTGTATGTGAACTCCGAAGCGTAGAAGTGGCAGGTAAACTGTTTCCTAAAGAATCGTTTTAGTACCATACGAATAAGTCAGGAACCGCGTAGTCCCACGAGGGAGACAGTTGGATGTGGTATGAGGATGTAAAGAAAAAATAGCCAGAAAGGGGCAAGGAGGAAAGGAAAACCCCAGACATGAAAACTTTTTGAATCCCCATTAGAAGAACCGTAACACCCCATCTCTTGAACTGACGCCATTGAATCATTTGCACCCAGTCCTCGGCGGCCTGAGAGCATGAAAGAACCCCCAGTGCGCAGATTTTTGGCAAGAACACCGACAAGCGTAACGAAACGACAGAGACCACAAAAATAATAGGAATCCTGTACAAGTCGATAAATAACCATGGGGGAAAGAATATGCCGGGATAAGCTCATCTGCCCATAAACCTGGGTATCTCACGCTAAAAATAAGAAAAATAACAACAAAAAAAAAAAGAAAAAAAAAATAATAATTGGGGGAAAGTGGACGTCAAAGCAAAAAGGCCGGATTGCACTAGAACAGGTCCTGAGCATGGAAGCGCACAAACAGCACAGTCCGTGTACAAGGACTATATCAATCCTAAATCGCTAATTGCAGCTCTTTCTCCCTTGCAGTGAGATCTCTGTCCATTTCAGACTGAGACTTGTAGCCCCCAAGGGTCAAGCAATGCTCATTGGTTATGGATTCTGGCACAGAAGGTATATCAGGCCGCAGGCGCCGTAGACGAGCGGCACGTTCTCGGGACGCTTGTTGCTTGCGTTGTAATTTACTCAGTTTCTCCTTCGAGTTCTGTCGTGATGGCGGGGCAGAAACAGGAGGGGCGGACGGCGGCGGCGGCGGAGGACGAGGTTGTTCGGGGAGAGAGGGGGGTGGCGGCGGGGGCTGGCGATAGTGGGCAAACCTAGGATGAGTCTCAAATACTTCACGTAGCTGCTGCCTTTGATGGGCATATTCGTTATAGTTCGCGGCAAGAATCGAACCCAGGAGGCTGCCCCTGGCTAATTCTGCCATCGCTGTAAAAGTCATGCGCTCCTTGAGAAGGAAGAAAGCATCAGAGAAAGACCTGAGGATCAATGGAATCTCCCTGGTGCCGCCCGATATGTCATTATCTGGATTATTTGGATCCTCGATTGAGAGACGGGCGTTATTATTTTCCTTGAGAGATCTGAACACTCTCTGAGGAAACGATCAGTTGAAAGCCTTCGCTACTACGGTAGGGGTGCAGAGATTACCTTGTTGAAATAGCCTGGCGGGTTCATCCGTATCCCAACACTCTCATAATCGAGACTATGGCCATAAAAGTCAAAGAAGTCCATGAGAATGCCGCCAAGATTTGGCTCAGCATGACCATGTGGCAAGTGCTGGAGGAGGCTTGTGACAAGACAGGTGATGGAGAATCCTCCTAAACCACCGGTCGGAACTTCATTCAGACCTCGGAGCAGCAAAAACTGTTTGATAATGGAAACAATGAGAGGCATTGCAGGGAACTCAGACTTCCAGCACTGGAAGGTGTCATTGGCAAGGAGACCGCTGTCATTGTCAAAAGACAAATCAACTCTCAAACCTGTCAGCTTATCCACGAACTTCAGGATGGGCACCCTAGCATGTGCTATAGTTTCAATTGAGTTGGGAACTGCTATGTCAAGACCCTTGAGGAAAGCGGCAAATGCGTATATTTGGCCCTTTCGCTGCCCGAAAGTCTTTGTCCCAGTACGCATGAAATTTGTTGAGAGAAGAACGAGATCTATATCTGCCGTGGGAAGATACAGTCCGCTGGCGAAGGAGCCGAACGGCTTAAGTTGCGCCCCGTAATACCTGTTTTGGAAAGCAGACTGAAGTCTCGATACCAGATCAGCTCGAACGATTTGTTCATACGGCCGTGGCTTAACCCAATTGTAAAAGCTAATAATCTCGTTGTGCAGCCTGTTAACTATTAGAAGGAAAGAGAAAGAATTCTCTGAAAGTCAAAAAGACAGCTGACCTTGTACCCAAATGCAACGTTGGTTCAGTATGATCAAACCAGGGAGTTCCAGACTGATCCGAACGCTTCCTCCACTCGTCAAGTATCGAGGCATCAGTATAAAATCTACTGAGAGGTCTCCCTATTTTCTTAGAATATCCTTTGATCTCGTCGTCATATGTCCTCTTGCGACTTGCCGACGCAGCATCTTTCAGCTCTTTCCACTGTGAATCATGTTTTGGGCCTGTCGGTGCGCCCTCTGGCGCCTTGGTTCCAGCAGCTTCCTCAATGGAATCAAATGATATGAAATCCTCGTTATCCGCCACGGCATCTCCTTCCGCAGGCTTATTCTGGGCCGCTTCAACCCTTGCCTTGCGGATAAGTTTAACGACATCGACTCTCTTCGCGCGACTCTCATCAGGAGGCGGAAGGACAGTGTAGGGGTCCGGGTTCGACCATTTTGGGGGTGGAGGAACAGGAGCACCATCTCCAGTATCCAGAGCGCGCTTCTTGCGAGGATGAGAAGCGCCTTCATCGTCTGTCGATAAGTCCATCTCCGCCTCATCGCTATCACTCAGCTCGTCAACAGGAGCGAATTTCAATGGCGGCTTCTCTTCACCAAGCTTAGGTCCAATAAGAAACTCCGTGGTCGTGTCCGTTTTCGATCGCAACAACGGCCGCTCGGATGTACCGAAAGGTCGCCGAAAGGTGAATTCATGTTTGGGATGCGACCGTCGGTAATTACGGTCGTTGCCATGGAACTCGTACACTGGCGGCATTGTGTATTAATACCACAGCGGTCTACAGGGAGACTAGAAGGGAAGATCGGTTGAACTCAGAGACGAGGATAAAAGGTTGTTGATCGCGTCTGCGAGCGGAAGAAAGCATGGGAGAAAAAAGTTGGTGGTTTGTGGAAGGACCGCGTTCATTTCCTCATTTGGAAAGCGGTGGGGCACATTCACTGATTGCCTGATTCAGCCCACATACGTAATTCTATTTGGGTATTTAATATTAGACACTGCTATCTCGGAAACGATTAAGATTAACAAAAAGGGAGGAGAGAGAGAGAGAGAGGAAGAAAATGAAAAGGAGAAAAAAAAATCGACAGGGCCAGGGGATTTGAACCTGGGTACCCGAAGGTTGTAGAGATCCCAGGACAAGTTTTCTCATCCCCAAGGCTTCCAGATGGAATTCAAGCCAAAAGTGTTAGACCACTCCACCGCCTTGTCGGCACCAAAAAGAGTAATCTGGTTATTTGAAGCACATATATTCTCGTGGGGTTCCTTTGAGCGTTTACTCGAATTGGAAAGTCTTTATGGAGGATGGTTAATCAGGCAATAAAATTGACATGCATAAAATCAACTAACTTAGGGCAGGGCAATCTGGTCTGGCACCCCCACAGAGAGGGAGCCGAGGACTGGACAAATGGAAGAGCGCTTGATAATATGTAATAATAATGAATACCTAAATGGTTTGAAATAGTATCCGTTCGATTGCGTTCAAGGAACCAGCTGCATCCAATTATTGGATATGGAAATCTTTTTGCAGTGTCTTCACGGCCACCACGGGGCCTAATGATGCAGAAACAATATGCTCATATGCACGCTGGCGAGCAAAAAGGATATCATAAGAGCCTTTTTGAATGGCTTCCGACACCTGCATCTATGGGGAATAATTAATAAAAACATGCCCAAAATCTAATGAGGTCACGAGTCCTTCCTCCACTATAAAGATCGGCTTCCGCCCCTCCATCAACACTTCTTCATTTCACTCAAACACGCTACGAGACATCTCTCTATCCTTCCTCCAAACAATCAAGCAATAACAGAAAGTGATTATTCATCCTATATTTATATCTACAATGGGTAAGCATTTCAATTACTCGTGTTCGGCCTCTGTATCATTGATCGATGGCGGGGTAAACGATATTTTGATGGCGGGGCTTCATCTGACTTGGCCATATCACAACGTCCTTTCCACATTCGCTTCAAACAATTGCAAAGGCTATTCCTTTCTTCTATCCATCCATATACTAACAAAAATGTGTGCTACTAGACTCTCACGGTTGCGGATGCGGCTCTTCTTGCCAGTGCCCTCAAGGCCAGTGCAACTGCCCTGTATGCCGTAGCCTCGTTTCTTCCGCTTGGTATTTCCAAATCGCATCAGAGACTAACTTCTGAACCTCCAGAAATAATCTCAATATTGCTGTCGATCACCTTTTCCTCCGTCCGGTACTACTAGGGATGTCAATTTGAAGGGAGAAGGGATTGGCAAGGTCATTGCGTGTATCTACTATCTACTATGCTTTGACTGAGACGGTTAAACAAAATTTCAATTCCAATATTTATTGGATAGGTATACCCTCATTGCCCACATGCAGAAAGAATGCTATGATTCAGAAGAAGTACCGTATTACAGTAATGAATGGAATATACGAGCCGTAGCAGGCTGTTGAACACACTTGTGCCGCAGATCTAGAATGCATAATACCTTGTATATCTTGATGATCCACAGCACGTACGACGCACAATACTAGTTCATGAAATAGGTATCCAAGTTGTTTCTAACTAGTATAACAGACCATTAAAACACAGAGTTGACGCGACCCACATATTTCCTGTAGGACAGCCCATGATAACAAGCGAAGACAAACAAAAAGCAATGATCCACCAACAAACGCCATTTTCTATGCATAACCTCATTGACTCGGACGAGAGGGGAATAATCGAATAAAAAGACGTAGAAAGCAAGCCGGCCAGGTAACATCTGACTCAGGCTGACAGAAGCTTGGAAATGAATTCACAACTTAGAAATCCTCATCAAAGCTGAGCCCACCATCGTTGGTCTCAGAGGTATCTTTCTTGGTGCTGGCCATGACACCAGCCTTCTGGTAGTCGCCAACGCGCTTCTCGAAGAAGTTGGTTTTACCAGCCAGGGAGATGTTGTCCATGAAGTCGAATGGGTTGGTGGAGTTGTAGTACTTGCTGTTGCCAAGCGCAACCAGGAGTCTATCAGCAACAAACTCGATATACTGGCACATAAGATTGGAATTCATGCCGAGAAGGGCAACTGGGAGGGCATCCGTTAGGAATTCCTTCTCAATTGCGACAGCTTCAGTGATGATGTCCTGCACAACCTGCTTGCTGGGGCGGTTGTTGAGATGAGAGAACAACAGGCAAGCGAAGTCCGTGTGAAGACCTTCATCGCGAGAAATCAGCTCGTTGGAGAAAGTAAGACCAGGCATCAAGCCACGCTTCTTCAACCAGAAGATGGATGCAAAGGATCCAGAGAAGAAGATGCCTTCAACAGCGGCGAAGGCGACAAGACGCTGAGCGAAGGTGGACTCACGGTCCTGGATCCAGCGAATGGCCCAATGAGCCTTCTTCGTGATGCAGGGAACTGTAAGATAGCTTAGTTAACTCGTTGTCCATTAAGCCTTTCTATATGCTTGGGTACTTACTGGTGTCAATGGCATCGAACAGGTAAGTACGCTGCTTAGGCTCCTTGATGTAGGTGTCGATGAGCAGAGAGTACGTCTCAGAGTGGATGTTCTCGATCATGATCTGGAAACCATAGAAGCAACGCGCTTCAGGAATCTGGACCTCGCCACTAAAACGTTCCACAAGGTTCTCATTCACGATCCCATCGGAAGCGGCGAAGAAAGCGAGGACGTGGGAGATGAAGTAACGCTCGTCATCGTTCAGGCGATTGTGCCAGTCGTGAAGGTCTTTGGACAAGTCGATTTCCTCAGCTGTCCAGAAGGAGGCCTCGGCCTTCTTGTACATTTGCCAGATCTGAATGATACGGAAAACCAACACATTAGCACGGAACATGCACCGGCACAACAGAAAACCACTTTACGCGTGACGCGTGACGCGCGGGTCAGCAAGCCACTCACCTCGTGATACTTGATGGGAAAGAGGACAAAGCGGTGGGGGTTCTCCTGAAGCAGAGGCTCATCGGCCTCAGCGGCCTTGATAGTCGGAGCAACCTTGGGGGCTTCAACAGGCTTCTCGACGGCAGCATTGCCTGTGGCGTCGAGGGTAGGGATGGGCACGTTTTCTTTTCCCGCGGCTGTGAAGTCTAGCTTCTTCACAGGGGAGTCGCTCATCTTGAGGTTCTCCAGAGAGGAAGCAGCCTATGGAAGACGTATCGTCAGTGTATGCAGTGCAGCGACGCGTCGACCCGTGAAGACGAGCGCGGTGACATCACGTACCTGCTTGGAGGGGGTAACCTGAGAAGCCATCTGAATTGTGTCTTGAGGGAAATAAAGTTAATAAAGAGACAAAAGACACTCTAAGGGCTGGTATAATGTGTTGAGAACCTGGAGAAGAGAAGAAAACACTGCAGGTGAGAAGGAGGAAGGGCTCGAAGAAATACTGGATCGGACGAGAAGCGTGATCCGCTAGCGCGACGGGCTAAGTCGCGTGGCACGTGATTTAGCGCGCTTTTCCCGCAGACATCTCTGGGCTGGACTGGCGCGTGTTGTTTCCTGCCTGCGCCATACACTGCGCGCGCCTTCCTTTGGTCTGCGTCATCATCGTCGCACCACTGGCTTCAAGATTTTCCCATAAGCTCTGGTGTCGGCTGTAAAATTTTAAATGTCGGTTCTTGAAAGTCGGTAAGACGTGTCGTACATATGTTCATCGCTTCATCTTATCTGATTCGACTCTGATCTGAAATTGCCCTTCCTCCTCGAACTTAAATAACAAAAAGCTGCAAGCCCAGTCTGCAGGGAACAATCCTTCGTAAGACTCCCCTTGATATCTCCAAATCCTCCTCCAATTCTCCTTCGTAGTTGGCCCGAGTACATAAGAATGGTGCCATTGCCCGAGGTGGCTGCCTTGTAGGCAACTCCTGTAGATGTATCCATCTCATGATTGTCTAACCAATTGCTGGTGATAAATACTACAAAGACATATCCATGCAGTGGGCCATCGGATATACGGATATAGACATGTGTGAGAGACCTTACTAAGTTCCTCTTTAGCAGTTAACTATAGGAAGGCACGCGTGCGGGGAATGAAACGCGTAGGCCGTGTAAGGGACTGGGCACTGTTGTAAGAAAGCCAATAAAGGCAGCACAGAGAACTAATATGCGGAATTTGCAGTAATAAGTGAGATAGATCATGTCTATGACTCCATATGTATCGTATTCATCGTCTTGTCTTTCAGTGGCTTGATAGATCGAATACCAGCCCTGGAATAGGGCTTTCACCGACGGAGGCAACAGTGCCGATCAATTAAACAGATGACAGTCCTACACCGTATATCCAGACAAAGAAACAAATAAAATAAAATAAAAATAAATAAATAAAGGTCTATTTATTAAACAAAACATAAAATGTAATAAAACGCCTTTGCCAAAGGATATTTCAATGCTTGAAGACAAGCCCACAAAGCAGAAGAAAAATACGCAAATCTGTACACTATCCACAATGCTCAATGTTCAAATCCTCGCTCGAATCGAATCGGAGAGTAACCGGTCCTCTACTTTACGCATTAACTTGTTGGTTTGCTCCGCCAAGCTGAGCGTCAAAATCTAAGTAAGATGTTAACAACCGTCTGTCTAATGACATGCGTTGGCAGGTTCCACTTACAGTGTGAGGCAGGATACGGGCCAGGTGCGCAAAGTAGCCCTTATAGATAGCGAGGAAGCCCTCTGTACGGACAGTCTTATACAGACAGTCAAAAACACCCTTATACAGATTGCCAGTCTGGTTATACATCCTTGCCATGATAGTGTCTGGAGGATGCATGACGCAGCAGACGACGAATCCAGACACCGTGCTACTGGCTAAATGCAGGGCCGGGCCTTCTTTCATACCGAGATGCCTAACTAGGCGTCGTTTTGCAAAGAAGTATGTCGGTAACTGAACAGAGCTACCAAAGCCAGTGCGAACCATGGCCGCCTCCACACCTCGGTATAAGCCTCGCACACCTTCATTACGGTAAATTGTCCGTAATCCGTCAGCTGCATTGCGGTATTTGTGTTGAGTGCCGACAGGAAGAAAAGGAGAGTAGGACTGGAGCCGGGTTTTCACTAAGAAAAAGGGAGACCCAGCAGCTGCTCCCGCAATGCCGGACGCCGCACCGGAGAAAACGTTGATGCCAAGGGACTGAACACTTGGGTCTTTGTAGATGGCGGAGGTAAGGTTCTGGCGTAATGGTTCGTAGAAGCCGAGGCGGCAGCCGTTCAACAAGATTTGATAGACATACTATTGCGGTCAAATAACCAAAGTCAACTCTGAAACACCCCTTGGTCAGACTGTCGACACAAAGTACGTACAGCGCAATTCAGCCCTCTGAATAAGCCGGCCGGGCCCTCATTCTGCAGAATAACTTTAATGCCGTGAAAGACTCCCCGATACTTCTTGGTTGCCTCGGCTTTCGATTGTAATTCTCCTTGTAGCTGAAGCCTACATATCCAACCGTCAGTGCTGCTCAGGCGTTCAATTGGCTCTGCGAGGCTGTACCTGATCTTCACTGTTTCGAAGCTGTGGGTGACTGTGACAGCACCACATGCTGCTATACCTCCAGCTATGAACGCTCTGCAAAGAAAGACTACCGATTTAGCGTGATTCTAATATCTCCCTTCACTGGACTTGCTGACAGCAACGCACCCCGTCGTTGTAGACATGTTGTTTCAATTGCGACTGTGAAGAGGGGAAAGAAAATTGACCTCGGTTCGTCGCAGGGAATAGGAACAAACCGAGACCTCAATTGAACGACAAGCACAAATAAAACCAAGAGAGAAAAGAAGAAATAAAAACATCAAGGAGCAGAGAGAAGCGTAATCTGAAAGAAGCAAGATCTGACTTGCAAAGAAAATGTTTATTTTCTGGTCAGCGAGCTGACAATGCTCACCGATGCACCTCCGCATTTCCACAGCCAATGTGAAGCCCCCCACATAGCACATTATTCCGATTCGATTCCGGTGCTGGCGCTCATCCACATCTTTCGGATAATCTATTATACCGCTCCGATTTCGGCATGCCGACAAGATCATCCCGTATTAGGATTAGTGCTAAACTATATCGGAATAACATTAAATGCGGGCGCGCCGTCAAACGCGTCAAACAAAAAGCATTTACCGTAGAAGCTCCAAGCTGCTTGGAGACCGTTGTGGCTGGGAACTGGGTGAATACAGGGCAACTAAGCAAAAGCCAAAGAGTACTTCTGCTGTTATCCTTACTGCAGCATCCAATGGTTCCTGTCTAGATTTTCCCGTCCGAATCTGAAATCCTCCTGTTGAATTCCTTCACACAATGGCGGAGGTCCAGCAACAGCAACAGCAACAGCAGCAGGCTCTTCAGAGCACACAGAAAGTGACAGATGTCATTCGTAATTATCGTCCCACAAAGGTTCGTGCTGGTATATCCTCGCACCAGTTATGGGCTGCTCCTAATAAGCTTTCGGTAAATACTAGGCGTTCAGAACGTCCAAGCACGATGCCTCCCAGCACGTAACATCTTTGGACTTTGACGATCAAGGTGACTACTTTGTGGCTGCTGGAGAGGATGAGACAATTCAAGTCTTCGATATTAAGGAGGGAAAATCTACCAAATCTGTTCCGAGTAAGAAGTATGGAGTCCATTTGGCCAGGTTTACCCACCATTCCCGTCAGATACTTCACGCCAGCACCAAGGTTGATGGTACGTGATCAATTGATTAAGATGCCTCTGGCCATTTGAGCTTACATATTGAACAGATTCACTGCGGCTTCTCGACCTACATAATGAGAGCTACGTGCGATATTTCTCCGGCCACACAGACAAGGTGACATGCTTAGCGCTTTCTCCCGGTAGCGACTCATTCATCTCGTGCTCCAAGGACGACACAGTGACTCTCTGGGACCTCAATTCGAGAAATGCGCAGGGGAAGCTAAAGCTTTCAACGCCATATCTTACTGCGTTCGATCCTTCGGCCTCGGTGATCGCAATTGCGTCGCAGTCAACCTCATCTGTAATCCTTTATGACGTTCGGAATTACGACAGGTCCCCATTCTTTACCTTCGATCTCACGCAGTACGAGGAAATGTACACCCCTACCACACGTGGCAGAGCTTGGACTCGCCTTGAGTTCTCGAATGATGGGAAACATTTGCTTGTTGGCACAGACTACCATGGACATTTCATCTTGGATGCCTTCGATGGCAGACTCAAGGCCTTTCTAGTTGGCAAGAACGGATCACCTGGTAGAGCTGCCCCTGTCTCGACCACTGGGAAGCCCCTCGGCCAAGGCGATGCATGCTTCACACAAGATGGGAGATATGTCATTGGGGGCTCGGGAGACAAGCCGGATATCCTTGTTTGGGATACGCATCAAGCACCAGATTCAAGTTCCGTCCTGCATCCTATGACCAGAATGTCTAGCCGCGGCCGAACTGCCATAGTTGAGTGCAATCCGAGATACAACATGCTCGCTACCGCTGATAAAGACATTCTCTTCTGGCTGCCCGAAGACAATTCCAAACCGGCGGAAGAAAAGTGAACGCATATGCTGGTGGGTTCTCGACCTACTCTGGGGCATGCTAATTCGGGGCATTCACGATCGAATTGTTGCTAAGAAATTCTACTAGGGATGCTCCAACTATCATACCGTTCGAGGCATCACACCTGCGGTTCCTATTTCCGATCCTTTTCTTTTCCTATTAGACTTCTGGCCGTATCGCACACCCAGACCGGTGGTCCCTCCAGGCTGTCATCGCCATTTCTATGACTTTCAACTGTGGCCTCAATCTGTTTAGCAACAGTGCGGTTGCTGGTAATGGTCGTCAACCCTGTGACCCATCCATATAAAAACACGCTGTAGTTAATATCGGAGAGAATCTCGGCTACATTTTGAACCACGGAAGGAAGCTTAGTGTGCTTCCTCGCCGTATCGATAACCGTCTTGGCGTCAACAACGGTGATGGGAATTCTCCATTGTGCAGGTACCTGATAATCTGAAAGCTCTTGAAATCTTTCAAGGGTAGCTTCTCTGGTTTCATTCTCGAACGGAGAGTCACCCATCAATATCCGAGTCCGCATTTTCTCCGTATCCGTACCGATGATGCTCACAATCTCACACATCCGCTTTGCTGCTTCTTCTGTACAGACTAGGTCGTGCCCACTCATGGCTGGCCAGAGCTCCGCGGGCAGTAAAGGCTGCTCCCTTTCTATCTCAATTTGCCTTACAATCGCCTTATGGTGGGTTGGCAATGGCGATATGGTTTGGGAATGTGAGAGATCCGATACCAGGGCAAGCAACAGCGTACAGTCCACATTCAGAGTGGAGGTGAAACGTATAAAGGGATGGGGAAGGAGATGTGGCAAGGCCGGCTTATCTTTAGAGACGAGCAGTTTAGGCACTGTACTCGTATCCTTCTCACTTTCTCTGCATTCAACAGTTATGCCATGGGACCGTATCTCACTTAGGACACCGTCAATATCCCCAAACTTGCCTTCCTCGATCTTTGGTAAAACAAACCGCACTCGCGGATGTCTATATCTCACCCTCGTGGCAGAAGCAGCCTTTTTCGCATCCCTTGCCAGCTTAATCAGTTCGATTTCATTTTCATCGTCCTGTTCCACACTGTTCCCATCGTTCCGCAGAATGGTCCTCTCCTGCCCATCCTCTTCGTCACCACTCGATAGATCACTATCATCATCCATCTCCCACCCCTTCTCCGCCATCTCAAACAATAGCCGAGACTCCGAAATCGTGGACACCTTCACCCACTCCTCCCCATCATCGGCAATAATATCCACAAAGACACTCTTCCGTTTATCCTTGCTCGGCTTGCTTTTGCCCTTCACGCCATCATCTATAACACCGCCACTACCGTCCTCATCATCCCAGTAGAACCTCTTCCCAAAAGCGACTAACCCTGTACACGACCGTTTAGCAACTGCCCACACAGCCTCGTAGAAGGGTAAATTCGATGATCGTAACGCATGAATCAGTCGTGATTCAGCTAGATCTTGATCCGGAGCAGGTCCAGCAGCAGTTGTTGTTGTGGATTTAAATGTAGATGCGGACTCGACGGCGTCCTGAGCCTGTCTATTCAGTTTCTCCAGCGCGCGTAACTCGGAGGCAACATTCGATCGTAGCTGTCTGGCTTCAACAACTTGTGGATTTCGCAATTTCTTGTGCAGGAGTGATTGGAACGTGTCTAGTTCTTCGAGGAGATGGCGGCATTTTTGGAGGAGCTCGGTAGACAGGACAAGACTCGTTTCAGCGGTGTTGGTCGTGTCGAGGTTATCGTTGAGTGATGTTTTCTCTTCGCCGTTCGCGGCATCGCTCGAGATCATTATTGTTGCTGGTATTTTATTGTGGTACCAGTTTTGGTCGGTTCTCTATGTTTAGGGAGATTTCGGGAAGGGAATCTCCTCCATTACAGTAGTTGGTTGGTTGGACATCATTACTTAGTCATAAGTAGGTTGACCTTGCGACTCGCTAACTAGCAGTTCAGCTGCTTCCACTTCGCTTTCAGAGAATGCGGCGTACATATCTTAAATGGAATATTCCGTACGTTATTTATTCGCATATAGCTATGATAACTGTTCTTTACATTTTGTGCCACAGGTGCAGCTCAAAACAATTTTGACTGCCAATTACGTCAAGATGTACGTATCCCTTGCCATAAACAAATGAACACCAACCCAAGCAGAACAAGCCCTTTGGTTCCCGAATATGAGTACAAAGACATATCACTTCAAGTGTCAATCGCTCTTCGCGAGGTTATCCCGTCAAAACATCGCCCATTAATCAATCGTCCTTGCCAGTGAGTCTTTTCCTCTCACCGGAGTTGCGCGGAGACTCTTCTTCATCATCGGACCACTTGTCCCCATCTTCACCAACGGCAAAGATTGTCTCGCCATCGAGGGAGTCACGCTGGCGCGGCGCGGAGGGAACGGGTTTGGGAAGCACTGGTGACAAATCACGACCAGCTTCATTACCAGCATTGCCTTCACCACCCCGTTCTTCGTCAAGAGATGTGCCAAACGAGCGTATCTCAAAGCCATCATCGTCTTGCGCAATCTGCACTAGTGTCAGCAAAGCCTTCTTCGAGTATTTCGCGCTCGCTAAAAGTCCACATACCTCTTCACTCATCGCGAATCGTCTGTTGTTGGCCGTTGGTCTCCACAAATAGGCTACAAACGAAATGTCGAACAAATACACAAGATTGAGCCAGCCATCCAGCACAAACCACCGAGTCTTCCAGTGATCCGGTGCAAAGTTGATGTCGCCGCGACCAGCAAAAGCGAAGGAGTTGATGAAGAAAAAGCCGAATATCACAATGATACTGCCCAAAATGCACCACCACAACTTCTTGTACATCATGGCCTTTACCTTTTGCTTCCTGTCGATGAGATCTTTCATCGTCATGTTCAGCGAATTGAGGGTCCACACGTAAAAGGCTGTCAAGGTACCAGCAAGCGGGAGGACAATCAGCAGAACTAGAGGCCCGGCAGTGTCTGGAGTAATTGACAAACTCGCGACCGCATAAATCACACCAAAAATGAAGTGCGCGATGGCGAGAATGCGGACGTAGATCATCGTCCGGCCTAGAGACGGCTTGACAACACCGTAACCCATGCAGACGATGAGAAGAAGGAAAAAGGAGAACGAGTTGCGTCCCGCATTTAGAACTGCATCAATGACCATAAGAACCTTGGCGCCGGCATTTAAACCGTGGCGGTTTTGGTAATCTACAAGCAATGTTAGCCAATGGAGACAAACCGGCGCAGTATTCTCTGGCTTACCATAAAAACCCCATGTCATCAATTGCTCAACTATTAGGAAGACAAGAATCGCAGTTATATAATTCTGAACCGGCACTGCAAATTATTAGCGATTGAAAAAGATGATAGAGAGCTCATCTTACAGATGTCGTGGCGATTCTGCACGTATAGGAATGCCCAGAACCTGCATGCATGGTAAGCAAGTGTCCAAGATATTCCGCAGCAAAAAGGAAAGGCGCATACAATCCGATCACCGCGTAAACTATCGTCAGACCTCCATAGAATGGCAATTTTGCTATCTGTGCGGCCGGAAGTTCACCATATGCATTTCGAAACTCGACGATGGCTTGATAATCATGACCAGAAAAGGCAAAAGTGCTCACGCAGTAAAATCCGGTTTTCTTTATTGGATAATCGATATTGACTGGGTCCTTCAGGTGAATTGTATCCGATATAATGGGATTTAGGGCTCGCTCGGTTGCGTTCGGAACAAGGATGAATGACCCCAGTTGTTCTTCTGTGCACAGTTTCTGTTCAATACTTGCGTCGTCGCAAATGGTATCCTTGGTCTGAGATGTCCGTATGTTAGCAAGAAGTAGATCTGATCTAACCGTTTGGAAACAGGAAAAGGAGACGGGTAGCATCTATGTACCTCTGGATCATCCGACCGGGGTATACCGATCAAAGGTTCATCTTCCCACTCAAATATAATGAGACTGGCAAGAGGATCATCATCTCCGGTTACTGTCTCTTGAGAAAATCTGACCAAGATGAATGGGTCGACCTTCCCTGCCCATGCCTTCCGACTGTACATCCCCGAACATCGTTGACGATGAGCGTCATCCTGTTTCTGAAGAACAAGATATTAGCAACAAATGCTGGAATGATAACGGTACCATTTCAATGTAGACCAACCAATTCAACTTCGTTCGCAAGTGCGCGTCCTACCAGCAGAGCTGATAGACACAGTGTCTGGAGCCAGCCCTTCATCGCAAGGTACGTGGTGCTTAGCTTGGAGGTTTCCGGGCTTCCCGGGAGAGAGAAGGATCACGCACGACCCTGGGGCATAAGAATATAACTAGAATACTGCAGAAAGTGAGATTGAGCCGCTTTGCAAGAACTCATGGATAGCTAGTAGCAGACGCCAGGTATGTGAAGATGTCAAGGCCGGGGCAGTTGTGGCTTCTTCGACGGACGGCAGCGCTAAGCCGCACAGACCATCGTTCTGCCTTGTGGCTCATTGCGGCATTTCTTCAACCAGGAAAAAAAAGTTATAATCAAGGAAACGACTCTTCTCCAACACACCTCATCAGACAAATATGCCCGGAACACAGCTTGTCAGCCCCTGCGCAGACTGCGGTGATGCAGAATCTGTTTTAGCAGTGCGAAATCGACGCTGTTTATGTGGGTATGTTTGTCTGTGAAGAAAGAAAGCAAGCAGCTTGACCAGTCACTAATGCAGGCATAGGGACTGTTTCTGTCGATATGTCCAAGGGAAGGTTGAAAGGCGTGTGATGGACAAGTATCGCCGTCAAGGCAGCGATACGCCTCACAGGCTACTTCTCCCCCTGTCCTATGGCATCTCTTCATCTGTTTTGTTGCGTGTGCTCGATGCGCATCTCAAGCGCCAGCTCTCTAAGGCCCACGGTCGCGCGGCCTACGAACTTCATGTGCTTGTTATTGAGCCTTCTACTATTTCGCCGTCAGCTTTGTCTTCCGCGGAAAAGTTTGAATTGGTCCAGAAGGCTTTCCCTAGGCATTCATATACGCAGGTTCCATTCCATAGTATTTTCGAGTACGATCCTGAAATTCGGAAAGCTATGTTAGAATTTGCCGGCCCGCATTTCGTGGATGATCCCTCTTCGTCTGATAGAGAACGTCTACATGCGTTTCGGGCGTCGATATCGACAGCTACTTCTAAGACGGATGTCGATGACATATTAATAGCCAGACTTATCACTGCGTTTGCAAATAAACTTGGTTGTCGTGCTGTGATATGGGGGGACTCTGACAGTCGTCTCGCAGCTAAGACCCTTGCCAGTGTCGCCAAGGGCCGCGGTCGTTCTTTGACATGGCAGGTGTCTGATGGGATGTCTCCTTGGGGTGTGGAATTCCTGTTTCCTCTGCGAGACTTGTTCAGGGCTGAGTTGCAGGACTACGCCAAGCTCGTCCCGGAACTGAAGAACATCATTATACCTGACATACCGCTGTCGGATAACATTCTCACAAGGAACTTATCTATTGATGAGCTGATGACACGGTACGTCGACACTCAAGGCGAGAAATATCCTGGCGTAATGGCAAACGTGACGAGAATGGTCACCAAGCTCGATTCAGCTCCAGTATCTAACGATCCCTATTGCCCATTTTGTGGGACCTTTACCGGGAAACTTGATGAGGAATCTAGTAGTCCTCTAGACGCCGATACTCCGAGAGATGGCCAGTTCTCCCAATTCTGTTACGGCTGCGCGAGATCCCGATTGGAACCAGTTAACTGACCGAGAGCTGAGTTCGACATGGTATAAATTAATACGCATCTATTCGAATGGTAATAAAGCAAACAGGGGAAACTAAGACGGGAAACCAAGAAACCTCGAAAATACTCAGGATATCCCTCCCTCCAAAGAAAAACCTACATACGAGATATATATGGGAAGATGATATTTATGGCACTCTACCGGCGTCCTTGTCCTTCATCTTCCATTCAATATCCAGATCCAAACCAGCCCCTCTCGCGACTGTTTCTGTGGATGAACTGCGGCTTCCGGTCTCGATGGATCTCAAACATCACTTCTACCGTCAAGACCTTCTGTTTCCAGGTGATGCCTGTTACTTGTGGCCTACAGATGAATTATCTATAACGCCAAGTTCTTGCCTGTCATGCCTGTCATGCCTGTCGTTCCTATCGTTCCTGTCGAATTCCTCTCCGAGGCTCATATCAATTATCTGTCCTTGCTCGGTACCTCGACGCGCATGTGCCTTAGCTCCCTTCTGTCGCAGATACTCCTCAAGAAGAATAGCATTTCTTGTGTTGCATTTGTATATAGCATCTGCAAGGTCTCCTACAAATGGGACAAGGCCAATGAGGAAGTCAATGGCGATATTCAGAGCCATCCTAAATCGGAGCGAGGATGGGAGACCACCATCAATATCCTCACAAGTTCCAAGAACAAGCAATGCAAGCAATGTATCAGCACCATCTCCGATACTGGAAGTATTGTAACGCGCCGTCAGTTTCGCGAAGTATTCGACTCGGCACCACCACTTACAAAGGCATCAAGGCAATCACACTACCCCAGCCGAATCTTATTCCGCACAAATTGAAGAGGCTGTAGTCCAGCCTGTATGCCCTGCGTTTGACCTTGGTGAGGACTTTGGCATCATTGTCCGACAACCCAGGCGGGACGGCTTTCTGTCTTTTTTTGGTCTTTTTACCGAATGCGCGATACAGACGCGAAGCGGGGACTTCCTCGAAATAGGGATCCTACGGTAGTAGGCATCGCGTTAGCAAGGTTTGAAGACATACCAGAACGAATATCACCTGCAAAGGCGGTAGAAGCTTCGCATCAGACTCACCTCTTGCCCAAATCTATTATTGTCAGTCTCTGCCAAAATCTTCTTGCCCACCAATCCTGTGAGCCAGCCTGACATGTTTGTTTACGGTTAAGTGAGACGAACAAGAATAAGCCTAAAAATAAGAATACTGGATATATGGAGCAATATAAGCAAGGAAAATAGGGATTGAATTTGTAGAGGATCGCATAGGCAGAGAGACAAAATCATTACTATCAGGGGGGATCCATGACAATTATTATCGAAAACAGGCCCATGACGTACAGGCAGCTTTGTTACGCTGGCCCAAACCGCACATCAGATAGTTTCGACCGTGCCACGGTTGCAGCTGGACCCATCCATTTTGGACAGCTGAAGACGGGACGATCGTGCCCGTGTTGAATGCGAGAATCCCTGCAGAGGCTGCCTGCTTCGGCTGGTTATTTTCCTCGACAGCCCGTGACAGTCAGCTCACCAGCCATGATTGTGGCGCTGCGGTTCCTGATTTGGGTAAGTCCCGAGGTCACCTTCGCCACACCTGCGGCTTGTGTCTGTTGTCTTCGACCTCGTCTTTCTCTGCTTCCTCTCTCCACCCTAATACTCCCTCTGCTTTCAGTCTTCTCCTCCCATCGGGCTTTGTTCTTCGCGTTAATTGCTCCACATTGCATCCAACGGTTATAGGATACTTCCCGAGATACCGGCCTTTGCGCCACTTCGGCAGCGGCTCGCCGTTCTTATCGCCAGTTGGGTACTGTTCCTTTCTGGATTGACGCCCAGAGTTAGCACCCCTGCGATTCCACGTTGTTGGTCTCGGGGAGCTTTTCACACTCTCAGAAACCGTGTTGAGATGCCCGGATCAGCTAGACAACATACCAGAATTAAATATGCAGTTGGAAGATTGTGAGATCTGCCGTGTGCCGTGTGTCATTCCTACAGAGAGCATACTAACCGCGTCGGCTCAACAGGGCTAGATGACCTCTGTGTTCGGTTCATCATAAATCTTCCCCGTGAAGAGCTTGAGTCCGTCGAACGGATTTGCTTTCAAGTTGAGGAAGCGCAATGGTTCTATGAGGACTTCATTCGGCCTCTAGACCCGGCTCTTCCGTCCCTTTCTCTCAAGGCATTCGCCTTGCGCATTTTCCAGCACTGTCCGCTCATGTCACAATGGTCCCACTACCATCATATTACCGCCTTTTCTGAGTTCTTAGCCTATAAAACCCGCGTCCCGGTGCGTGGTGCCATCCTGCTGTCTCAGGACATGGAAGAGGTGGTTTTGGTGAAAGGCTGGAAGAAAGGCGCCAATTGGAGCTTTCCCAGAGGCAAGATTAACAAGGATGAGAAGGATCTCGATTGTGCTATCCGGGAAGTATACGAGGAAACGGGTTTTGATATTAGAGCAGCGGGACTTGTCAAGGATGAGAACGGCGTGAAGTCCATCGAGGTAACCATGCGAGAACAGCATATGAAGCTGTACGTCTTCCGCGGGGTGCCGCGGAATGTTCGCTTCGAACCTCGCACAAGAAAAGAGATTAGCAGGATCGAGTGGTATAAACTGTCGGAGCTGCCGACGCTGATGAAGAAGAGTAAACAATATGATCAGGGCTTCGCTGTTGCCAATGCTAACAAATTCTACATGGTTGCGCCATTCATGAATCCGCTAAAGAAATGGATCGCACAGCAAAGAAAGATCGATGCAAGAGCGCAAGTAGATTCCAAGCAATTTCTTCAGACGGAAGGGGAGACATCGATGGACGAGGCCAATTACGCCGTCAATTGTGGTCATACTCCTGGACAGGTGCCCACGGAAATGGCCCTTCCAAGCCAGTCTTCGTCCGAAGATGTTTCATCCCATCTCAAACGCCTTCTGAACATTGACGGAGCAGCTGCGCGGAAGCAGTTTACTCAACTCGAGCCAACCTCTGTGTCTAATGTGTCGAAATCCAATGCTCTCCTTGCTCTGCTGCAAGGCGGTTCTCACAAGGTTCCTGCTCAAGCGCAAAATCCCGCGATGCCACTTTCACTCCCATCTGCTATTCCCGAGCCGCAGCATTCCTACCCGCCGTCAAACCTCTTCCCTGGATTCTCACAGCAAAGCCAGTCTACTGGACAAGCTAGTCGCATTTCCCAGGACGGCTTTCCGGGACGCAGTCAACCAACGCCGGCCCCCCCTTTACAGCATGCCTTTATGCACCACGTACCAACCCCTACATCTCTTCCTTCCCTGTCTCAAGGTTCGAACTCGCGCCCGTTGGGCCGGGACTTCCCACCCTTGTCCCTCCCAAACTATCAGCAGGTAGTTCCATATTTCCCTTCGCAGCAACTATCTGCGCAGAGCTATCAGGATCGGCAATCGGGATCGCAACCCTACGAGTTTCCGCTGTCTCGAAAACAGGTGCCTGCGCCCTACCAGCAGACAGGTGACCCCCAGTTTTCACAGCAGGCCCAGTACCCTCAGACCCAAGGCGCAACGGTACCTGCGGCTAGCCAGCTGCCACCACCTAAGCTTTCAAGTCACTCGTTAGCACTTCTAAATGTTTTCAAAGGCGGGGCCATCAAAACAGAGAAGACTCCTAATCCTCCTGCTGTTCCTGACCCAGAGGATACAACGCAATCTCGAAAACCTTCGCAACACCAAGATTATTTACTGAGCTTGCTGAAAGGCAGTCCTTCCATCTCTACTCGAGAACCGGTGGAACTCGCGGCCCGACCTGTTTCCCCTGCTGCGAAGCAAATACTTAGACGGCCCCGAAATGATAGTAATTCTTCGAGGCAGCGCGCTGTCAATGCCGGCAACCTCCCAACCCACGAGCGCCGGAAGTCGGCCACTGTCTCAGGACCACTATCGGATTTTGAAAACGTTGCAAAGCCATCGGCTAAGAAAGCGGCAAATGGGACAAAGCGCCAAAGTAACAAATCACAACAATCAGCTAATATTCCTTCGCCGGTTACGATATTATCAAGGCCAACCAGGGGCGCAGGAAGGGAATCTCCAAATCCAGTTGCACAACGCTCCCGAACCCCTCAACATTCTCGAAAGAGCGACGCTCCTGTGCCACTAAAGCCCTTCCAACCACAGATACTGCGTCGTGGTGAAAAGCCAGAGTCGGAGATTCCCCACCAAATAAGAACCGTGTCCCTCCCGGAGGACCAAACGGGCGAAACTGTCTATGCATTCCAGAAGAATCAATCTCAAATAGACCCTGAGCTTCAGCCAAGCCAGTCGGCTTCGCAAAAGGATCTGCTACTGTCCTTATTTGGAAAAGCACCTGCTTCTTCTAATGGCTTGCCTCCAAAGCAATTGGTCTCTCGCCCTTCGACTGCGGGGACACCAGAGGCCCCCAGGCGTACCACACCACAATCGCCTCTTAATCTCCTCAGCAACAACAAGACCCTGTCCAGTTCTGGGACATCCTCTGACGGGGGTGCTCAAAGCTCTACTACTAACGAAGTTGAGTCACCGGTCAACAAAGCTTTCTTGCTTGGTTTCTTAGAAGGTGTGGCTAAAGGAAAGAAGTGAGCTGAACATTGTCAACGATAGTGAGGATCACTATTAGGGTCAATTGGCGTCTGAAGGATGGAATCTATCTAGACCCAATTCATAGCAAATGGATTGTGTATTTGAACCTAAATACTTAATTCTAAATTGAATTCCATACTCCGGATTGCCGTAGAGAAGAACCTCGGAGATTATATCATAGGTAGTATTTTGCCGTGGCATACCGCCTGCTGCTGAAATAGCTTCGGCATCAAGTTTGGAAGCAAGGTTTTGCGCGCATTCATGACAGACAGCTTTCCATAAAATATGCGTCCAGGAACACCAGCTCGAACATTATGCACCCGCTGCTTAAACCGCAGCCGGCTTTTCTCAACCACATCACATTCGTATGAACAACAGAAGCCAAATGCCCTACCTCCGTTCCCGCCGCGGTCCGGCTATGCTCGACTCACAAATCGCGCTCTCATATCCGTCACTGGAATTGACAGTACGACGTTTCTCCAGGGTCTGGTTACGCAGAATATGCTCGTCACCAATGATCAAAATCGTGCCGTACGCCGAACAGGGTCTTACACTGCATTCCTGAATTCTCAAGGCCGAGTATTGAACGATGCGTTCATCTATCCGTTCCGCAAGTCCGACGGCAATGACACTACATCAGATGACCCGGGTTGGATAATTGAAGTGGACAAAACCGAAGTGACAAGCCTCCTGAAGCATCTCAAGAGACACAAACTCCGCGCGAAGCTGAAACTCCGCGCTCTGGAAGATGGAGAACGTACCGTTTGGTCCTCGTGGAATGACCATTCGGAGCCGAAATGGGCGGCATATAACTTAGAATCAGGGTCGACATCGTCTTTCTCCCCATCCGCATCGATCACTGGCTGTATTGATACGAGGGCGCCAGGTTTCGGGTCGCGGCTTATCACGCCTGGCTCTGAGGATCTACGAGCTCATCTTCCTGACGAAGCGCAGATCGCGGGCAGCGAAGTTGAGCTTGATACCTACACCATTCGAAGAATGCTGCATGGTATAGCTGAAGGGCAAAGGGAGATTGTTCGTGAATCTGCCCTTCCTCTCGAATGTAACCTAGATATGATGCGGGGTGTCGACTTCCGAAAGGGCTGCTATGTAGGGCAGGAGCTTACAATTAGAACCCACCATACTGGAGTTGTGAGGAAGAGGATTCTTCCGGTACAGCTTTATAACGACGCGCAAGACGTTGCTACAACTACCGACATGCCCATGTACAATCCGTCTTCTTCAACTCTCCCAGTTCCGCCTAGTGGATCAAACATCTCTCGGGTTGGCGGGAGGAAAGGTCGAAGCGCTGGGAAGTTCCTGGGTGGGATTGGAAATATTGGTCTTGCAAATTGCCGACTGGAGATGATGACTGATGTCAACCTCACCGGTGATGGCACCCAGTATAGCCCTGAACATGAGTTTAAACTATCATGGGATGCCGCGGAGGGAGAATCAGCCACGGAAGTGAAGGTGAAAGCCATTCTACCTCCTTGGTTGAGGGAATATATCCTTTTCGGAGGAGTAAGGAAAATTGCTTCTGGGGCAGATAATAGAGAAGACCAAAGAGCAAAGGATTTTCGGGAACAGTTGGAGGGAGAGGTAGCACAGTCGCGGAATGAATAACAACGGGAATTCATATTCTTATTGATATAAATATCATGTTTCGGTATATATATACACAATGGATCTGTACAAATGAGGTAACCAGAATAATTGGATCGTAAACGGCGTAAGGGTATCTCTTCTTTTTCTTATTGCAACAACATCCAGCAGATATATTAGGGGAAGATGTGTTCAAGTTTAGAAAGCTCCGTCCGCCCTAGACGTGAATCAGTACCATCCAGGAGCGCCGAAGACAGATGGCTATGTAGGTTTGGCAGCGGCTGCAGCAGCTTCTGCAGCATCTGCAGCTTCATCTTCCTTCATAAGTTGCTCTGCAAGAGCCCTCCGCTCCTTATCACGTTGAGCGCTTTTCAGTCGCATCAAAGTTAGTTCTTCGAGACTTGGCGTGGCTCTCCCTGTTGACCCTTCAGCTGAGGATGAGGTCTTTGCGGAATTTGTCGCTGCCGCTGCTGGGGAGAAGGAAGCAAACGAAGGAGCTTTTCCATTTGGCTTATTGCCGGCGCCATTGAGAGTAGATGTTTTGATACCGGGGAAGTTGAAGGAAGGCTTATTAGGGACAGTAGTTGTGGGTTTTGGCGGAGTCGAAGAGGGAGGGTTAGTAGCAGAAGGAATATGAGAAGCAGCAGAATGGTCAGCCGCTTGCAATCCCAAGTCAGGAGGGCTGCCCGAAGCCCAGGAGACTGATTCGATGAGGGTCCAGTCGTCGAGTTCGGCGCCCTTCTGGCGTTTCCTTTTTTCGCTGTCGAGGACTGCTGCATGGGCGCTGACGATAGATGAGTACACAATAATGCCAGTTCCGATAAGTTTCTTTTCACGGCGATCTCCAACTCGTTGCTTCTTGTCCTTCAGTGTGAGCGCGTTCTCGATCTTGCCGAAAGGAGCAAAAAGAGCGACCAGACGATCTTTGTCCAGCTCCAATCCACGGCCTTCCTTGACCCAGCGCACTTTCACAGATCGTTCGAGCATAGCAACATTCTCTCCGCCGCCCTCCTGCGACCGATCTACCCGATGGCTGCTTTTATCTGCAGCTCTCCGTGTCTCCTCCTCATCCTGGTGTAGAATCCTCTCCTCCTCTTCCATTTCACGTCTCAATCGTTCCTCAGCTTCTCGTCTCCTCCGTCTTCCATCTTCGGCAATTCGTTCAATCTCTCTTTGCAATTTCTCTTCAGCGTCATTGTCGCCACCAAAGCCGGTACCCATACCCGGTGCAGTAGCTGTCGTCCACGTCCTTTTCACGCCCCTTTGGACCCCTGCAGCACCAGCCCTTTCCCTCGCCTCCAAATCTTCCCTCATTTTCCTTCTAGCTGCATCCATCATCTCCATCTCCCGCTGCTTGCGCTGTCTCGCTTCCCGCGCATTATCGTAGAGCTGCCGCACCGCCGGATCTGAAAGAACGTCGTTTGCGATCTGCAGCAGGTGAAACTTGTCAATATCTGCCTGTGTGGGGTTCGCAATCTTGTCTGGATGGTACTTTAAGGCTGTACGTCTGTAGGCGCGTCGGATTTCCGCGTCTGAGGCCGCAGGGGAGATGTTGAGGAGGGCGTAGAAATCTTGGTTTGAGGCGGCGTGTGCCTTCAGATCGTCTGATGGTGCCATGATTGCGAAAGAGAAAAGGATAGGAGTGCTCGGAAGTTCGAGCCCTTATGCGTATGGTTGTAGAAAGTCTAGCTTAAGTTTGTCCGTCAAGAGGATTGTTGTTGAATCTGTTTTGGGGGGCCGATGGTTGCTCTGATTCGCGCAAACCTGTGTAAGAATCGCAGGAGTTGATAAATTTCCCTCTATCCAGGGCTTGTTGTCATGTCAGCAATGAGTGAAATGTCCAGGAGTCCCTCTATGTTGAGAACGAAGCTCAGCACTGGTGAGCGTTTGGTCGTTTACCGGAGAAAAATAGAGTAGATCGATCCATCTGCTCTGTTAATCAGCGGTGGCGCGGAGTTCACCTGCCTTCAGAACAACTTATCAAATTAACCGGATCAACAACGTCAGGGGAAAGGAAAGCTGTTGAAGCTCAAAGGGAATATACCTTTAATTAATTCTCCTCATCGTCTGATCTGTGGAATATGTTTGTTTCTGTGTGAATGAACCCAGGTTTTTTTAAAATGCAGGAATGAAGCTGCCCCGCCGTCACCTTAAATATATATTCAGCAATGTCTAGATCAGCCAAGGGATAAAAAACCAAGCTACCCAGGAGTAAATGATGGACTTCGTTTTCGATGATATGAACTCATTGAGAGATCAAGGGGAGCTCACGTGGGTGTCGATTTGAGCTAGACTTTTCGCGGTGTTCTGCCTCATTCCTCGATACTATACCACCAGATCTTCTTACATGTCTAATAAATTCCATCTCCCATGGCTTTCTCTCAAGGAGCCCTGGCTCTCGACCAGGTCACTCCTCCGTCACAGCCCCAGATAGCTCTTGCATTGGCTATCGTCAAACAGAAGCCTGCCGACGTCGATCTCAAGGGTTAGGATAGACCATGAGCTGAGTACAAAGCCGGAGCCCCTTGAATTCATCGTTAACCAGAGCTTTCTGTTATAGAATATCTCCCACATATTCGCCAATACATAAAAAACACAAGGGACTTCTGTCGAGCTAGATCCCAAGACAAGTTTTTCGACAGCGTCTCCTTCTGGCAGCAGGCGTATGAGAAGTCAGAAGCAGAGCAAAGCAAGCTTCTTGACCGGATCTATGAACTGGAACAACGGAACGCAGCTCTTGCTACCAAAATCAAACCCCGCGATGTAGCTGCTTCTGTAGAGGAAGAGCTGGGCCCGCTATCGAGCAAGCGAAAGACAGCCAGCAAAAGCTCTGTCAACCGCAAGAGAGCAAAAACTCAGGTATCTACTGGTGTTAATCACAGCAACAGTTCCCAGATGAGGAGTGATAATCTCCCCAACGGGATTGAAGATTTAGAAGGGGGTAAGCCGATACTGCATTGCCTATATGTGTGCACTTTGGGCCTTGCTGATCTGGTCACCACAGTAACTACTTCGTTTATGAGGAATTTCTTCAGCCTCCAAAAGATTCTACAGAAGAGACCAAGCTGCAGCAACATTGTCTTGGCTGCAGTTGCTTTGTGTGAGGCTACTGCAAAAGAACTGCTAAATGCGGTTGACCAGAACCAAGTGAAAGATTCCACCTGTCGCTTGAAGCCAGCACGGACAGTGCTGCGGACGGAAATTCCAGACTTTACATCAGTTTTACATGGTGTCGAGATTGCGATTGGGCTCCTCTACCAGGCGTTGAATAAACTTTCTGATACAGGAGGTAAACGAGATCTGGGCCAGGTCACATATCATCTTGTTCGTCTCTTTGACGACACCATGGTGGTTTTACAGAAACACTGTAAAGCCAGAACCAACAAGTCTACTGCCAATTCAAAGGCAGGCACGAAATATCAGAGGACAAAGCAATCGGCCAAGTCGAAGCATTCAAAGATGGGCCGTACTGTTGAAACTCATCTATCGACGGCAGGGGATGATGCCTCGATGCACATCACTCGCTTGCTCAGCACAATGGCTCTTTCACTAGATCCTTCGTCTGCAGAGCACAGAGACCTTTTAGAAGGCTTTCTGTTTATATTACTCAGTCGCGTGGGAAAACTATTATGTCTATTTGTCTTCCGAGACCTACGCTTACACCCTGACCTGAAAGTCAACACCGCCAAGCTTCCCCTTCCAGAAGGTCTAATTGAAGCAGACATGAGCGAAGCATCCCTTCATTCAGCGCAGCTGGAGGCAAAGCATCTAGTATGGCTTTTGGAAAGGATCCTCGCCTTCTTAGATACTGTGCCATCGTTGCCCTCATCGTCATCTCAGAAGCAAGCTCGCAATGGCGAATTCGTCCTCAGAATCAAAGAGAAGCTGCAAAGTACTCTTCTCCAAGCGGTCTTTGGTGCCAATGACCCACTGTTCCAGCAATCCTTGAAGTACCCGGCACGTCCAGAATCATCGGAACTCGACAGATTAAGAAAGTGTGTGCAGGTTCCTGAGCAGTCTGTGCCAGACTGGTTTACACAGGAGGTTTGGAGACTATTAGGATGGGATATCCTGGTGAAGAACGACCATTTCAAAGGCTAGGCCTATAATTAGCGGTATTTGAAAGCATGCGAAATACTTTCCATTTGCTGAAGACATGAAGGACTGATAATATTGAGCTGATTCTTTTTGCTTTTTCATTTTAGCTGCTTTGTTGCCAATATCATGTCTAATGCAACTAGATATAGGAAGGATATCTTTACAGATAGTCTCTATATACATAATTTATGAAAATAAAACATATTTGAGCTTTACAAAAAGGAATCCTTTTACCTCTCAAATCTCAAGGCCATCTTCCCGGGTATAAGAGAGAACGTAGACACAGGATATCATTTCAGATCTAGAATGCGAGCCGCATTCCCTCCCAGGACAGCCGCTACGGACTCTGCGTCGTCACCGAATGAGGCATTGATTGCCTTGTAATTGGTCGTCACGCTAGGCCAATCTTCGTCTTCCTTACCATCCAACGGAGGGAAGAAAGGATGATCAGTTCCTATTGAAATCAGTCTTGTCCATGTCAGAACCACAAAAGCGACGTACCGAATAACAGACGATCCGTGCTCCCTGCTGCAGCCACGGCAGCCTTCAGTCCCGCAGTGCCGTATACAACGGCATCGAGGTAGATATTCGTCTGCAGGACCTCCCATACACTCCGTTTTGGGCCCTGTACATCGCCTCCGTTGGCAACGAAGTTCCGTTCGTGAAGGATGCAGCTTTCTATCCTTCCCGCGAGAAAGGGAAGTGTACCCCCCGAATGCGCCAGAAGGATCTTTAACTTAGGAAACCGGTCAAATACGCCAGCCAGCAGCATGCGCGTGACGGCGATGGTAGTTTCAAGGGGAAACCCTAATGCCAGCGGGAGGACATGACCGTAGCGACTTGTCGCTTCTGCACCGCCGAATGCCTCATCTGGTAGACCATAATGGGGGTGGAGGAAAAGAAGGGACTGCGTTTCCTGTAATGCTTCCCACACCGGATCCAGGCGTTCATCGTCTAGCCCTTTACCCAGACCTGACGTGCCCATGATGACTCCGCGCAGATGCGGGAGGGACTTGAGTCTCTTAATCTCGTTAACGACGATCGAAGGGCTCGGGGCGCTCAAGGGGAGTGCTCCGAAGGCAAAGAGCGTCTCCTTTTCATGCAGAGCACGCGTGCCATCTGGATCTGCGGCGCGATTTACTCGTGTGCATGTCGCTTCTAGGTCATCGTTGATACGTTCTGCCCATATCTGAGCCTCTGCGGGGGCCAGGAAATCCAGCCACGGGTTGGCGAGTGAGATGACGCTGGAGTTGATGCCATGTCGACGCATGAAGGCCAACTTCACGTCGATATCCCAATAGGACGCATCGACGGGACGACCGCGCTTGTCGAGCGGGATTGACGGGTCGTCGTCGGAGGAGAGGATGATAAGGCGGGGAGGATCGTTGGACGGGGGATCGTGGACGTAGGGGACTGTCTTGCGGGCACGAAGCATGTCCATGTAGGACTGCGGGTAGACATGGGTGTGGATGTCGACGATGAGCGTCATGATGCTGGGTAATCTGCCTGATGTCGATGAAGAACTGTTCTTCTCTTTCTTATATTTAATGTGACTATCTCTGTATCTTGCCTATCTCTTTCTCTATCGTCTCTATCGTCTCTGTCGCCGTTATCTTCCCCAAACCCTCCTCTTCCCGTCTTATCTGCGGACTATCTCATTCCTGCATCACGAGTAATTATTACTATCGCCTGTCTGGATATCTTCACCTCTTCATCCATGGCGCTCTTCCCGATAGGGGCATCCTGCCTCGGGTTTATCTTCCTCGTATCCCCTCCTTGATCTCGTTGACTCTCCTCTGCTAACCCGTCACCAGCCTCTACTCCACTCTACCCAGTTCTTCTTCCCTTCATCAGCTTGATCTTTGCAGAATGGCGGGCAACTTGCCACAGCAGGAATGCAAACCAGTGTCGACGGGGGTTGACAAGGATAACCTGGTCATTCCGGTGAGTGCCGTCGTTGGATTCTCGCGCAGATGCTCTGTCCTCAGGACCATACTCATACGAGCCTTGCTCTATCCTAGCTCATCGATTTCAGTCCTTTTCTCAATGGGACGCCTGCCGACAAACACTCTGTTGGCATCGCAGTTACCGAGGCGTTTAAAACGTCTGGATTCCTCTACCTCAAAAATCATGGCATCCCACCGTCCGTAGTGTCCCGTGTGTTTGCCTCGTCTGCCCGCTTCTTTGCTCGACCACAGGCAGAGAAGGATAGTCTTGGCTGGACAACTCCACAGTCCAACCGTGGCTATGTTGCTCGAGGCCGGGAGAAGCTGACACGGCCCGATGACAAGAGCGACGTGCAGGCATTGCGTTCTGCCAATCCTGATCTCAAGGAGACCATGGAGATCGGCCGCGACGGAGTGGAGGGCTTGCCGAACCGCTGGCCGGATCACATCGACGACGAAGGGAAGGATTTCAAACAGGTCATGCAGTCTTTCTTCCAGACGTGCAAAGAGCTCCATACCCAAGTCATGCGGGCTGTGTCCATAGGAATGAACCTTCCCGAGTCCTTCTTCGATGAGTTTGTCGACGCTGGGGACAACAACCTCCGTCTACTCCATTATCCACCAATTCCCAGGTCCGTCTTCAATTCGAACCCTGACCAGGTTCGTGCTGGTGAGCATAGCGACTACGGTTCGCTCACGCTGCTTTTCCAGGATGCCCGTGGTGGCCTCCAGGTTCGCAGCCCAAAGGGTACTTTCATCGATGCCACTCCCATCCCAGATACCATTGTAGTTAACGCAGGTGACTTGTTGGCACGGTGGTCCAATGACACCATAAAGAGCACCAAGCATCGAGTTGTCGAGCCCCCGAAACCAGCTAATTCTGAAGCAGGGGATAGTTCAGATATGTACCCGGCGCGATACAGCATCGCGTACTTCTGCAACCCCAACAATGACAAATTTATCGAGGCTTTACCTGGAACCTATGGAGAGGATCTTCATATCCCCAAGAAGTACTCTGGGATCACTTCAGGGGACTACCTTGTGCAACGGCTGACGGCAACTTATTAGACCAATGCCGAACACAGTTTGTTCTTTTGCTTCTATTCTATTCTATTTTCCTCTGTGTCTCTTTGGCTATGAGAATGCTAGGTTCAAGAGAATAGCCCCCAAAACTAACCTCATTCCGCCCAATGGTTTGTTGTATATAGCCTGATCCCCTAGGTATGTCGTGTTTCTTTGACAAATGATCACTCCGGTGCTGCTATTTGAAATTGCTCTAATCATTAACAAATATCAAATGTTGATGCACTTGGCATTCCTTCGATGAAAAATCATCTCCGCTCAAGATATATGTATTGTATTGTATATCGGAGTAATCAGGTCCGGCTATACAGCACTGTACAAATACCCACCACAACTTCCCTATTCCAACAATGAGACAACATCAATTGGATACTGATACAAATAGTGCCATTATTACTTTGCGCGACAAAATAGCATATCAATGCCCAAATTGCCCTCATCAGTCCTGGATTCATCACGTGACTGCAGAAGGTCGTCCGTGATTTTTCTTTTCTATTCCTTGCCTTGTTCATTAAGACACTGCGCGTCAACATCGATGATGATCCCATCTACTAGATGACAATTGCAACTGATTGAGGTATTTCCTCATCGAATCGACCGCGACGATCCTTTACTGACCCGTCTGAATTCTCGGCGTCTAGGCTCTAGTCTCTGTCTCCCGACCTCTCACGTTACTAAAATTCTGGGGTCGGATGACATTCGCCACAAGGTGCTTACGATGCCTACGTGAGGTGATTATTCGCAACATGTCTCTTTTCAAGAATTGTGGTGGCTGCTTGCAGCTTTGACAGTAGTTCTGTCACAAACGACATTCCCACCCGCTGACCGCATTCGTGCCCCAAAAAAAGCACTGGATAACCTTGGCGGGGCGGACGGCAAACATACCAAGCCCATAAGAAGTCAAAACATGGAGGACTTTGGCCTATATGTAGGAAGATCTGGAGTTTCCGCCGCTTCCGTCTTGTGCTGATGAATGGCACGGGCAACTGCTGGCTGCCTTATGTCGTTGCATGCATGTTATATCCATGTTTCACCCAATTGAATACTCATGTCTGCTTACTAAAAAATATCGGATGAAAAAAAGTCAAATGCACATGGAACCTCCAACTTCGGTTGCGATGATCTCCAATGCATCACTGGTGACGAAGATCGTCCGCAATGATGGGGAAGCCTATTTACTCCATCGGAGTGCTATTCCACTCCACTTGGGCGGTTCGGGATCCAAAGGAAGAGACCATGAACTGTGGATCGCTCCATGATGACCTAGCCTCAACGTCATAACTTTCATCGAAGCCGAGATGCCCCGGTCTGGAAGGTAACCATGGTGGCTTCACTGCCTTCGAGATACAGTTGACTATGGGAAGCATCAGTTGCGACGCCTTAGCAGGAGTGGGGCAACTCGGATGTATTATGCACGATCCTACTCCGTAGAAGGATTCTGCTTTTCTCCCGGAAAGAGAGCTTCTTCTCCAGAAATTGGCTCGACTGGGTTGTCTACCCATCTTCGAGGAAGTTTCGGAAGCCTATTTCCTCGAGGGCGAGGCTTCTATTGCACCTCAAAAGAAATATACGATGAAAGAAATGAAAAGGTCTTGCCTTTTTCGGGCCGCCACCACTTACATAACGCAATACTTTATGCTGTATAACAGCTGGGCTATGCTACGGATCTTGGCCAATGTGCGACTGTTGTTTCCCCGGTCTTGTTAAATTGAATGCTGGTTGGTCACTCTCTTGGTGACTACTTTTCAGGCGGCCAAGAGGCGATATACATTGGCTCTCTGACTTCATCTTCAGCTTCCGGGGGCTCCTACGTCTCCGGCTGAACCGGGCATTGGATGATCATGCTTGACGATGAGCGGTTCTGTTTCCAGTTCCCTCTCCAATGGCACCAAGAATATCCTACAAGCAAGTTCGACTTGACCCATATTATGAATCGGTTGCGTCAGTCTTGATATCTTGGTGCTGACGAATATTTTTATATTGGGTGCTATATGTACTTTCCGTGGTGCCCATTTTGAATTTGTTTCTGTCCTATCTTCAAAGGAGAGCTTTAGTGAAGTACCAGCCACTTGCCTGCGTGTCTGCAAGAGAGTGCGAGACATAAAACCCTGGTTCATACGATGAATCGCTTTTCAGTGATCAGTCTTCTTGGCTGGCTGCCCTACAGTTGGGCAAGCCCAGCAGCTCACTTTGCCCGAGCACCAACATCTGGAGCCACTACGCCACCGCTCTCATCTGCGCCAGTTGTAATTGTTCCGACCTCAATCCCGCATACGCCATTCAGCGGGACTCCGTCAGTCACTGGTGCCGTGAGTGCTAGTTCTGTTGGGACAGGTATCCCATCCTTAGGCTTGAGCCCTGCTGCTACTACGTACCCGAGCGATGGCTCTCTTCATGATGCCGAACCTGCTCCCTACGTACCAGCAGGGGGTCTTGGGACAAATGGAACAACCCCGGTATACAATGCGAAGAGCGACTTTGATTTTGAATCACTGGTATGTTACTTCCTCATTCACAGTTGGCAGGAGAGCTTCTGCTGAGACTTCATATCAGTCACTCGGGCTGTACCAGGAGTATTTTGAGCTAGACCTGTTCCATTATGGTCTTGCACGCTTTTCGGCCCAGGATTTCCAGGCTGCTGGACTTTCAGCTGAGGATCGATTTTTGATCGAATTTATGGCAGATCAGGAGCTTGGGCATGCCACTATGCTCACTAATATCTTGGGCGCTGCTGCGCCAAGGCAGTGCACTTACGACTATCCTTTCAATACAGTGCAGGAGTTCATAGACTTCAGCCAGAAGATCACCCGCATTGGAGAATCAGGAGTATATGGATTCATATCGCACCTTGATTCCCGTGAAGCCGCGATATTGCTCACGCAATCAATCACCACGGAGGCTCGCCAGCAAATGATTTTCCGTCAATTTGAGGGCCTCTTTCCAATGCCTGTTTGGTTCGAGGTTGGAGTGCCACAATCTTGGGCTTGGACACTGTTGTCGCCGTACATCAGTTCCTGCCCTGACAATCAGACCCGACTGGCTTGGCAGAACTTCCCGGCACTGAGGATCTTGAATCAACCCAATCCAGCTAGGGCCGGGAGACCAGTTGGTAATGTAACAATCACCAATTCAACAATCGCCAATTCAACAACGTTCGGCCTCAACGAGACCATCAGCAGCGGTACCAACACCTTGAACAGCACTGTCGCTGCAAATAGTTCATGCGTGAATAGTACCTCTATGGGGAGCAGCTGCCATCCTGCGATCACTCATAACCGTACTACGCCACTCTCGTGGCCTGGGCGTCAAGTCTGGCTGTCCTGGGAGACTCCTGGCAGGCCTGTTGGTCCGAACAATAGCTACATCACGGCAACTAATGCTGGAAGTCCCAGATACGTTGCGTGGGCATCGCAGTTGAATGTAACATACTCGGCTTTGACGCTCAGCAATGCGACCTCTGGATATACGATACAACCGAACTTGGAGACTTACGCAGGAGATCCCGCTATTAATGGCACGGTATTCATCGCAATCACTGATACCGATTTGTTCGTGACGCCTTTCAATCTAAGCTTGCTCAATCCTCATGTGGTTGCTGGCCCTGGCCTTTACCAGGCCGGCTAACCCTAGAACCGAGCTCATTACCTCTTAACAAGACCTGAGTGAGCAGCCAGAAAATGTCAAATCGAGACAACAGTTCGGGCCGGTTCTATCATGATGCTTATCTTCACGAATAGGAATGAATGGTGGATCTGGTATGTTTTCAGTTTCTGCAATAGGAAGAAATTCAGAAAAATCATAAAAAAAAAAAAACCATGATTTTCGAGAATCTGGAGTTCTGGGAGGAAAGTTGATTATCCTTGACAAGGCAGTATGTAATCACTAATAATGGGACGCAAATTGAGACAATTTTATTTATCAGCAACTATGACGGAATACTACTAGTCCAGGAGAGAATTAATGTTCTACCTAGAGGTCTCGAGATGCGCAGCATATGTATATGTGGCCCTAACCCTAATATTCTCCAAGTTCCCCTAATCTGAGGTTAATGCAAGGCTGAAAGTCACTGGAGAGAGAACAATTATATTCAAACATGAGGATCACATGCAATGAGAAGCATCGTTGGTCTAGCGGTTATGATGCTTGCCTTCCAAGCAGGCGATCCGGGTTCGACTCCCGGACGATGCATATTCGTATTCCTTTTTTTTATTTTAATTTTGTTCGGTGGAACTCGGATGATTATCTCCGGCGGTGCCTTTCCTTGGCATCGGTCTATTATTACCTGAACGCGTATCTTCCTATCAATCTTTCTGTTCTTCTTGTACAAGGTCCAGAACAGAAGTCATGGCTGCTCCCAAGAACCGCAAACAGCGACGCGCAACAGCAGCAGAGGTGTTGAACCCAGAGGACTCCTTCGACGCATCGTCAATGCCCCTTGCACATCCCTCTGAAGATGTTCGGTCGAAAACTAAACCAGCGAAGACATTGTATGAAGTCATTGCGGAACGACAACAGGAGCTCGCATTGAAGATGCAAGGCAAAGAAAAGACCGTCACTGCCAGCAAGCCTTGCCGACCACCTAAAGCTTCGTCCCCAGCGGAAACGCAATTCGTCACGGTCGACGAGTCTGGCAGAATCTCGCAGATTGATGATCCTTCCAAGAGCTTATTTGACAGCGAGGAATTTAAACCACCAGCAGGTACCAAGGTGGATTCTAAGAAAGAGTCAAAAGATACCGCAACAGATGATGATGAGGAGGAGGAGGAGGAACTCATCCCGCCAATACTCGATACCCTACTCTTATCCGTAACGTTGACAATTCTCCATTTAACCCTCGCGTACCTTGCGGCCCATCAATATGCGCAGGAAATCCCGATAAAGGCCCTGTTTCGCGAATCCGCCTTCGTTGCCTTCCCAGTGCTGACACTGCTCATCCATCTCGCTCACGGCCACATCGTACCCTTTGGCAGGGACAGGGGGAAGCAGCAGCAGCAACCTCTATCTTTGTTTCCTATAACCAGAGAAAAATTAACCTTTTCCTTTTTTCGAAAACTCCTCTTCCCACCTTCCTTGAAAACCTGCGTTTTCCTGCCGATCGCCATCTACCTAGGGGGTAATCTGATCGCTATCACGAATGAAGATCCGTACTATGCGGTGATGAAACGGGCTCCTGCTATGGGTACGATATGGATGTGGTGCATATTGGAGATGTCATTGGGTGCGGCGACTGTAGGGGCTTTGGGACCGCTAGGGTGGGGGATCCTTTGGAAGGGATATGGAATATTCTAGGACAGAACGACACTGTCGTTGACGCTCCAAGGAAAGCTCGGTTTGATCGAGGCATTCCCTATGTGCAGCATCGTACATACACGCCACTCTACTCCCCTGTTCGAGTCAGATAGCAGCACTACAACAAGCCAGCCCTATCATGGCATGCCATCGACAAGCTCCGCCATGTTTCTCCGCAGCAGTATCTTCTTAAGGATATTGTTTTATATTTAGCCGACACTCCATCGTTATCTGCACACATGAGCTATCGTCCTGATACCAGTTGGGTCCTGGCCACAGAATTCTCAAAACATGGAAACGCAATACAGAGTGGCCCTTCCTCCCGTGCGAGGTTGAGTGATGTGATGCCACCCTCTCCATGCCACTGGTCTATACAATATCGCATACTATTTTGAGAAGGAGACAGTGCTATTTCCCGGTGCCTAGATTGCTGGATTAGATGATGATAAGGGCTATCTGTCTACTGTTGGCAATAGAATGCGGATAATAATTCGGGTAAATCATGAGTAGCATTCGACGGTTCAACGGGCCGCGTCCCGAAGCCAGTACAGTGCTGTAGTTCATTTCATCAACGAGGTATGCTCTCTCTCAAAAGAAGATAAATAAATACTCATTCCAGCTGTCTGGATCTTCCCACAGTAACCATGCTTTCATTGACATTACAACTTCATCTGCATCTGCCGGAAAGTCGGTCCGTCATCCCGCTTTGCTGTGCTGCTCCTGCTGAGCTTGGGGCTTGTCGTATGTCTCAGAGCGATAAGCTGTATCTTCGGTCCTGTCACCAGGTTAATCATTGCAGACGTCAGCCACTGGAAGAATGAGGAGTCTGATGCACGGAGTCCAACGGTTGCTATCTAATCCTCAACCGTGAGGGCGTCCATTGGTGGATTTCCCTACGAGTTACATCGGCCGGTCTCTCCAGGTCAGATATCACACCTATGGCACCAACGACGGCCGAGGAATCGTCTTTTTCGCGGCATAGACTCTCTTATCTCCAAGACAGCGGCATGACGGGCATAGGCGCTTGGATCTCACCTGGTCCGGATAGCTTGGCCAGTAGCTTCTATATGAACGGTCCACGTTCCGGATGAGCAGGCGGGACTTTGTCTTTTTTTTTTTAACTGTTTGTGTTCGCCTTGGCCCTTGCCTGTGCTACATAATGGCATTGAAGAAGTGGACATCTCGTTTTCCAGTTCTGGATGGAATCCCGCGAGGGAACGGCCAGTCTGGGGTTCCTTCACAGGAACCCATGCCAGTCTCCACGACATACGAATCCGCTGCTGGGAGACGTCCGGCGGCAGTGGGACTGGGCGACGAAATAGAACCCGTCAATGCTGACATCGCTGTTGATGTAGAGAAAAAGGTCCACATTACTGTTGGCGTGGATGAGAAGGAACTCGTCGAGGACTCTCCCTATGAAGCCGTACGAGCTGCAGTGCGGAACACTGATGGAGGTGAGGTCGCAAACACCGTTCGGGCATGGATCCTGGGCATGACCTTCGTCACTGTTGCCAGTGCGATTAACATGTTCCTAAGTATGAGGTTTGGGCTACCGCAGTTGCTGCTTGTTCTGGAGCCGGTCACTGACCAGATCCGACGATACAGGAGCCCTGCCATTTCCATCACTGCGGTGGTCATCCAATTGTCGGTTCAGTTCTTTACTCCATCATCTCCGTGTCTTGTTTGTGTTGACTCGTCTCAGGCTGGTATTCCCCATTGGCGTCTTCTGGGCAAGGGTCGTTCCCACGAAAGTATTCAACACGTTTGGAGTCCGGTGGACATTTAATCCCGGCCCATTTACTATCAAGGAACATACTGTGATAATTGTAAGCATTTTCCGAAGCGGTGGGAGATGCTAGTTTGATCTGGAGTTAGGCATGCTAATCATTCAACCAGGTAATGGCCAAGTAAGTTTCAGAAGGGAGAAGCATTGGATATTGATATCTAAAACAAAATTTGCAGCGTGTCTATCGGGTATGCATACAGTACTGACGCCTTGATTGCCCTAGCTGGCAAGCGTAAGTCCATACCATAGTATCCATGAATTGAGCAGCGAAGCTGATCTCGAGAGTCAGCTTACTACAACCTGGACATGGGATGGGGCTTCCAGTTGCTTTTCACTTTGAGCAGTCAGTTAATCGGCATTGGCCTAGTAGGCATGTGCCGTCGATTCTTAGTCCGGTAGAGACACCTTCTTTCTCTTGCTAGTCGTATTTTGATGCGCTCAATTGACCAGTTGACAGGCCAGCTGCCATGATCTGGCCCAGCCAGTTTGCCAACACATCACTGCTCTACGCTCTTCATGACCGGTGCAGGTCGGATCCATCTGAGACGGACGGATGGCGGATCTCCCGGTATCGTTTCTTCTTATACGTGGCCGCCGGATCCTTCGCGTGGTACTGGTACGTTCAGCATTTTTACAAGAGATCTCAGATGAACTCGGCTGCTGACAGTCTTATAGGGTGCCAGGAGTTCTGTGGCAAGGGCTCTCAGTTTTCAGCTTCATTACTTGTAAGCATTCGTTGCTACGCTGCTGCCGGATGACATTGACATTCTATATAGGGATCAAGCCGAATAATGTCGTTGTAAACCAGTTGTTTGGAGGGTTTTCGGGGCTCTCTTTGGTCCCAATTACGTTTGACTGGACGTGCGTCTGCTCCTCTGTTTTCTTTCGTCTGACAGCACTTCGCTTTGACTGACCATTTTCCTCTAGATACATCTCCAGCTACATTCTTTCTCCGTTGCTGGCCCCTACCTTGTCGCATGTCAACACGCTGATCGGGCTAATTGTCTTTTTCATCATCCCGACTATTGGAATCGCATATTCGGGGGCCCTCTACTCGGACTACCTGCCGATCAACACATCGACCACATACGACAACACCCAGAATACATACAATGTGTCGAGGATCCTCGGGCCTAACTTCTCCTTTGACCTGGATAAATACAAGAAGTACTCGCCGATGTTCTTGGCCCCGACGTTCGCTTTGAATTATGGATTGGGCTTTGCGGCGCTCATCTCTTCGCTTGTCCATGTTGCGATATACCACAGCAAGGATATCTGGCGTCAATTGCGGCAAGCAAGGGACGAAAAACCCGACATACATTGCAAGTTGATGTCACGGTACCGTGAAGCTCCCAACTGGTGGTACGTGGCGCTTTTCGTCACTGCCACGGCCATGGGTCTTGGTACATGTCTGGGCTATGATTCTCAACTTCCATGTGAGTGATATGGATGTGACTGAGCTTGGAAGAAATTTGCTGACTAGAAAATCAAGGGTGGGGATATTTTGTCTCCCTTATTATTGCTGCTGTCTTCATTGTATGGCCTCCTTCTTGTTACACCTCCCGGAGGACTTCCAGCTCATTCTTTCAGATACCTACATGTATAATCTATGCAATCACGAATATTCCACTCGGTAAGATCTATTGTACAATTTATTAAGCGATGATGCAGCAATAATGAACTGATCCCACCAGCCCTTAATGTGCTCTCTCCGTTCTTGGGTGGCTACATGATCAAGGGTCGGCCAATTGCAATCATGGTATTCAAGGTCTACAGCACTATTGTTCTGGGACAGGCGTATGTCTCTTTTATTGGTGGTCAAATTTGAACAGCTCACTTGGATCAAGCTGACTTGTTCAGACAGTCAAACCTATGCCAGTGACATGAAGGTTAGCCAAGCAATTCGGACTGACAGCATACGGTGCAGACCATGATCATTAACTCCTGTTTACATTTTAGTTGGGACATTATATGAAGATCCCACCCAGGACGGTCTTCTTCTGTCAAGTTGTGGCAACGATATGGGCGTCTCTGGTGCAGATTGCCGTCATGAACTGGACGATGGGCACCGTCAAGGATATCTGCACGCCGTAAGTTTTCTGCTTCCATGTTGAGCTGTCGGAAACTAACAAGAATGCTGGGACCAGCAACCAACCGTCCCATTTTACATGTCCTAACGGGAAGACCTTCTTCTCCAACAGCATCACCTGGGGTAGGTTGCATCATGAGATGATCAGTACATACCGGTTACTTTAAATGCATATACTCAATCAACACACATCGATAGGTGTAATCGGTCCTGAACGCATGCTTGGACCTAAGTCGATATATCATAACTTCCAGTGGTTCTGGCTCATCGGCGCCGGCCTGCCGGTTCTCTTCTACCTCCTGGGCCGGATGTTCCCCAAGTCGCGTGTCCGGCATCTCAACGCTCCGGTGTACGGATCTCTCTATCTCTCTCTGTGTATATATACCCCTTACTTAAGAAACAGCACGACTAACGACAAGTCAGCATGCTCGGTGCCATGGGCTGGCTACCACCGGCCACGCCACTTAATTTCTTCGTGTGGACGTTCATCGGCCTCCTGTTCAACTACTACATCCGTAAGAGATGGACCGGCTGGTGGCGGCATTACAACTACCTCCTCTCTGCAGCGCTTGATTCGGGGTTGATCATCAGTACGATTATTGTCTTCCTGGCCATCTCGTTGCCGGATGCCACGATCCCTCAGTGGTGGGGGAATGTGAAGGTTTTTGAGACGTTGGTGAGTTGGATAGAGCACAATACAGAGTATTCGTGAAGCGATTGCTGATAATGACGCGTAGGATGCTACGATGATGGCATTTCGGAAGACTGTCGAGGAGGGAGAGACGTTTGGGCCGAAGACGTGGCACTGAGTTTACTTCCTCGGTTAAAGCAAATTGATCAATAGAAGCATTCTTCAGGACCCAAGGGACACCCCTGTGACTCCTTGCCTGACTATTCTTTCGATTACTCTCGATGGACCTCCCGCCATACAGCGCAGGGTAGTATCTACGATCTGCATATAAATAGGTGGATAATGTAACCCAAGATGACGAACAGCATGGGAATGGGAAACCGAGGAATTGCACACCGGACTGGCTGTGCATCTGCAAGCACTGCATCTGCTTTGATTCTTCAGAGTAAACAATCTAGTATGCCAAGTCTATAGAATCCCTCAGGCTATTATTGTGACAGAGTACTCCGTATATATCATCACATAGATCATAGATCCATAGTAGATAGCATTGTGGCTGGCTGCGGGTGGCTGTACATGGCTGGACAGATCAATAATGTGGCTGTGCAGGTCTACATAACCCCTCTTAGATCTCTATTGATCTATTGACGCCCAGACAGGATAAAGTGTCAACATTCAGCCCTTGTGACAAATCGATTTCTCTCCGGTGGGAATGTATGACGATTCCCTGATCCACACAGAGTCATAGTTTCTGAATAAACCACTCATCAGTGGCATACAGAGGAGCGGACGGGGGACCCTGGATCGACGTGTCTACGGCTGTGTATAGATAGATAGCCCATGATCCATGCGAAGATTGCTACTATTGCATGTAGTATGCCGTGCTACAATGTTGTGCTACGATAAATAGGGTTTGTTATCATCCTAGCCATACTCTGTTGTAGTTAAGCGCGCCGGATTGGGAGCGAATAATGAGAGCTATTAATAACCAGAGAGAGAAAGAGAAAGCAAGGCTCGTTTCATGCGTTTCTAATGCTCGCTGCTACTCCGTACAAAGGATATGTATGCCAGGTTACCCAACAGCATGGTTATCTGCAGTCATTGCTGGACATGCATATAGTACACCAAGGATTAAAATACTTTATATTCTCCGAGGAACATTCCTTAGCCTGAATTGAAAGCGTATTTGGTACTTTTTGCATCATCCGTACAAAGCACACGTCCAAAGACGCATCCATACACTCAGCCCCCGACGTACATGCCACATGGATAAGAAGAGATCCAGCAACTTCCGCAAGAGGAAGTTCGTGTGTCATTTCTTCACCAAGTCTGGGAGGTGAAAACAAACCATACCCTCTTATGACCTTTTTTTATATTCTATTCAGACCTCTTCTTTGAAGTACCTATCACAAGTGGGGCGCTGCAATTTCTTTGTCTTGATATCTCCTGACGAACCCGGTCGATCATGGCCTTCCAGACCTCAAAACAGCAACTCAGCGTCTATTCAGATCGACGACCAGCTAGCTGATCCCAACCAAAAGGTACGCGTGTGTGCGCATCAATAACGTCCCGCGGCTATCCTTCCGTCTGCCTCATAGCCAGTATGAGGTTCGTGCGGAATGCGTACGTATTGCCACCAGTGGGAGCTCATATATCATTAAAAGAATGTTTCACATTCTCGGTAGAAAAGAGGTAGACCCTAGCAAACCCTAGCAGACCCTAGCAGGCCCTAAGAGGCCCTAGTCCCTGTCTTGACCCTATCCAGTCAAGACAGGCCTCTTGAATAACCGCTTCTGGGAAGTGGGTATGGATATTCTGAGCATGACGGCGGCAAGGTCAGGTCCGAAGGTCATAGTCTCGAAGTAAAGGAGCCTTCGCACTCCATATTCACCCTTACTGTGGGAATGAATGAGTGGTATGAACGATATCAGAAACCTTCCTTGCCCTGCATCAGGGTGAAGAGAGGGGGTTGGACATCTTCCAGATATATATAGAGCCTCGTGGCTTGTCCTTTGCTTTGCATTATCCACGAGGACTTTAAAAAGGAACGCATCATATCATTGCCTTCGATTTCTGTATAACCAGACGTGTACCTCCGACATTCCGTTGTTGCTTCTGTCCTTTGTTCTCTTTTTTTTTTTATTGTTGTTAGGGTTTCCGTGACAGTGAAAGTTAGGCCCCTTCAAGACTTGTCTCCTCTCCCCTTCCTCTTTTGAGGGCTTGCACGTCTTGTCTTCCAAAATCGTGTTGAGTCTTCTCATTTTCCTCACCTTCCCGCTCGAAGGTTAAAGCCAGAATGCCTGCTTCCGAGGAAACCCTAACGGTGACAATACCGCCGGCGGTTAAACATGCTGCCTACTCTCCAACAAGCAGTAGCTATGGCAGCGAATTCTCAGATGACACTCTCGGCGACCCGAATGAGAAGGCCTTTCAGCAAAAGATCATCTCGTTGGAGCAACGCATCGAGGACCTCGAGGCACAGCTCTATAACAGGCCGAAGAGATTTGCCTGGATCAGGTACTTCATCCTCGATGTATACCGTCGTCTCTTTTCACTGGTCTTCCTCGCCAACGTCGGCATCTTCATCGCCATCATGATAACGGACCGGAAGCTCCTGGCTTTGGTCAACGCTACGGCGGCCAACTTGATGGCATGCGGTCTCGCCCGGCAGCCATTAGTCGTGAACTCCATCTTCAAAGCCGTCTGCTCCATCCCCAGATCCGCCCCGCTGAGATTGCGGCTGTTGGCTGCGAAAGCTCACCATTACGGCGGTGTCCATAGCGGCTGCGGCATCGCCTCGCTCGTGTGGTACACCGGCTTCGTGGGGATGATATCCCGGGAATTCTGGTCGTCCGGCCAGACTTCCCCGATAACGATGCCAGCCGTCGTCCTCTCGTACATCATCATTGCACTCCTACTCGCCATCATCATGGTGGCCTTCCCAACCTTCCGCGTCAGGAAACACGACTACTTCGAGCTCATCCACCGCTTTTCCGGATGGCTCGTGGTGGCGCTCTTTGTAGCCCTTCTCTTCGTCTTCTGCGACGACTTCAGCAAAGCCTCGCATCAGCCCCTCGGCATCTTCCTCGTCAAACTCCCCGCTTTCTGGTTCCTCGTCATCACTGTCATGGCCATCGTCCACCCCTGGCTACTCCTCCGCAAAGTCCCCGTGGAACCGGAATACCTCTCCTCCCACGCCATAAGACTCCACTTCTCTCACACCTCCACTTCCTTTGGAAAGGGCATCCAGGTCTCCACCTACCCGCTTAGGGACTGGCACGCCTTCGCAACCTTCCCTGATATAGACGGGAAGGGTTTCTCCAGTGTGGTCTCGAAAGCAGGCGACTGGACCTCCGCCTGCATCGCAAACCCACCCACTCATCTCTGGAAACGAGGCGTGCTCATCCACGGCTTCGCGTACGTCATGCGTGTCTTCCAACGCATCATCGTCGTCACTACGGGATCCGGTATGGGTCCCTGTCTGTCCTTCCTGGGTGATGAGAATCGCCCCGATATCCGCGTTGTCTGGCAGACGCGCTCCCCGCTCAAGACATATGGCCAGGGCGTCCTGGACATGGTCACCATCCTGGATCCTAACGCGATAGTTATCGACACCGATCGCTCAGCGCGCATCGATATGGTCCCTATCATTCGACGGCTGGTTAAGGAGCATCGTGCCGAGGCTGTTTGCGTTGTCAGTAACCCCGTCGTTACCACGAGGGTTGTCTATGAACTTGAGAAAACGGGGACGCCTGCTTTTGGGCCCATTTTTGATTCTTAAAGAAGATTATAGGGTAGTAAAATTATATATTAATGTGTCAATTTTGATGTGCATGGGGATGGATGGGAAATATGTGTGTTATCTCTCGGAGTTTCTACGGAGTACGTACGGCGATTTATAGCGATCAAATTGCAGTAGCTCAAAGTGGAAATTCATTTTGGCAGAATGATGAAGCTAGACATACACAACTAAATGACCTGCGTAAATTTAATAACCATCAATTACTACTGATTTCCACTTCGCGAATTCTTTATATATTCCCATAACCTTAGGGGTTTAAGTGGATCGGTGTACAAGCTTTAATTTTATCAAATCCCCGACCGTAATTCAAGCTGGTTGTAAAGATGTTCATGGTTGAAATTAATATATGCTCGATATGGCTGTATGGAGCCCATATGTGCAACTTAGCTCGCTAGTAGGAGCTCCGCGATGATATTCATTAGCTTGCTAGGTATGGGGTTTAAGAGTATATAGACATATATCTATATATATAAAGTCCCCTATCCAGCTATGAATATATATCTTTATGAAGCCATTAGTAAATATCCTCGCAGAGCTCCTAGGGTATCACCATCTTATTGAATATCAAGTATTAGCAGGCATAAAACTAACAACACTAGTAGGCGGAACTGGCAGCGGTGAAGGATCTTTAATCATCCGTAGTCTACGGTTGGCGGGAGGACATTAAGCGAAACTTCCCCCTCATCGTTTGCTCGTCAACATCATGACAATGGATTGTCAAAGTACTGTTCTTCTACATTGCCATTCAAATTCGCATTCATATTCTACTTGATCTATCACATTAGATATTCTTATCTTGAATAACAAGAATACCAACGAACACTACTTCTAGAACGTTGAGATCATCAAGCAATATCCTTTGTAGAATTATCATATTGTCATCTCTGGACACAGATACAAGCGCGTGGCTCATTTTGAGCTGCCCCAATGGGTATAATGCTCTTAAGAAAGAATTAATCCCGCCAAAATCGATAGAAAAAGAAAAAAAGGAAAAGAAGTAAAAACAGAGGGAAAAGAAAAGGTAAGTTTGTGTTCAATGACAGGAGAAGCCGCCCAAGTAAAAAGTACTCGGCGGATGGATGGATGATAGCCCTAACGCCAGAGTTTGTCCGTGACACATTGATGTGTCCCAAAAACGCCGAAAGAGATAAAAAGTTGGAAAGAGACCAAAACAGCTTGTAAGATAACTTTTCTTTTTCTCCTCTCTTGGGGGTTGTTTGTTTTTCTTCGTAGATATTCATAACTTCGTGATTTCCCGGTGTGGTGCGCCAACGAGAAGCTAAGAGTCGTGATGAAGATGGTACGTATTAAAAAGGCGAGTAAGGAATAAAGAAGAGTCGAAAGAAAGAAATGCGGTGTTGATGTGGTTTGATTTTAGGTTGACGTTCGAGAATCAGGAGACTCGGCGCGAAGAGACCGTTGGGGTTCTGATGATGGGCCGGCAGTCAGATCTTCGACGGTGAAGCGAGATCGTCCGCGAGACGAGTGAAGAGACGAGTGGACAGAGTCACTGTCAAGTCTCAATGACTCCATCCTATCCAACTCGTCCGTCTCAAGGGACGGAAGAGGAGAGCCGTGGTAGTCTTCTATGACGCTCGAACCATCCAGCACGGTGTACCCGGGAGGACTGGCGGGCACGTCCTCATACACGGGAGGCATCTCTTCATCCCAGCTGATTCCAAGCCCGCTCCTCTCGGTCACCAGCAGATTGAACTGCATGCGCAACACGCGCGCAGCTCCGGTGGGGGTGATAAGACGTGTGTTTTTGTTGGGGCAGAATTCCTCCGCAACGACCAGTTCGATAACCAGGTTGTGCTTTACCTCGAGTCCGCCGGGAGTTTCCAAATCACAGACCGGGTTGCAGGTGGGATTGATGCTCGCGTCAAATTCCATGTTGATCTCACCTCCGGCGGTGTCGAAATCGGTTTTCCAGCCACTCTTTTCTTCGCTGTGACCGATGACACGGGTCTCCTGGTGCAGAACGCCCTTCCCTTCGCCGACCTTGTGTGCGTGTTTGGCACAGGGGGTGGACACGATCTTCTGGTGTTCCTCAATGCGCCACATCATCTTCCGCAAGCGCCACCTGGTCTGGGTCTCTTCACCCTTATCCACGACACCGCTTAACGACATCTGCACGGGGAACGTTCCAATGGGGTGAACGACGGAGGGAAGCACAACGCGGCCAGTGAGGTTGGTTGGCGGGAAGATTCGAATGGAGGACTTATCGTTACCGGGGAGAATGGCGCGTCGGACCTCAATGGGCATCTTGAACGTGAACGACTCGCCGGTGGCGCTCTGCGCCTGAGCAGACAGAAGATATTCAATCTGACCCAGCGGGCCATTGCAGGAGGCAGGCAGAGTGCCTGGGAACAGATAACTGAAAGGGAAATCGTGTTCACCGGACTTTAGGTACAGGCGCTCCGTCAGGAAGTTCCAGCTGGTCAATTCTTCGGTGCGGGTGGTGCAGTTCGGGCAGTCCCTCGAGACAGGCTTCTTGGTGGTCATCTTGGAGACCAGACGCATACGGAACGTATCCAGAGCGATCTCACTCGCCGACTGGGTGACCGACACGCGCAGGCGGCCGGAGAACAGAGCGCCAGAGGAGTTTGCGGCGTTTCCATAGCAGACCAAGGGAGGGGACTCGACTATGACGTCCAACTTGGCCGAGGCGGCAGGCATTTCGGCCTTGGACGAGCGCTCCTTTGAGCGCGAGGAGCGGCCCAGACTACGGCGCTTGTCCTTGCCATGGTCCTTGTGGGGGTGAATCCAAGCCTCGACAGCAGCAGGCAAACGGCGCTCGGGAGACTGCGTACGGGACAGAGACATGTCCGCAGAAGGCTTCCGAGAGGCAGGGTTACTGGCGACCTCGTTGACGGAAGAGGAGGAGGAAGAGGTGGAGTGGATGGAGACGGAGGGACGAACAAAGCTGGGAAGGAGACGGCCCGGCATGATTGTTTGCGAGAGACTCAAGGAGGATTCAAGAGTGAATGAATATTGAATGGAAACTCTCTGTGAATTTGTCTTGGCAGAGACGGCTTAGGAAGCAGTGATGTGCTTGAACAATTGCGAGGCACACGAGACAATCCAATACATAATCCTCCTGCGCGCAGAGCTGGGAGGGGTATAAGAGCGTAGGGCCGCAGGGGTGCCTATGCCTAGAGGGATAACGATGACAAGGCGATGATGGGTCGATGAAGTAAATATGTACAGTGTATGGGTATGCGTACAAGAGTACAATCAAGCTCGAAAGAAAGTCGGATCAGAAAAAGCAAAAGCAGAAGCAACGCGGGGTACAGGGAGCCCTTGGATGATATTTAATATGGATTGCAGGGATGCCGTCGCCATAGTAAATCTGTCTGACAGAATTTTCCGCATGTGGCTCCTTCCAGGACCTTCGTGCTTCTAATTCCTCATCTCACACCACCGGCAAGATTGATCCAGAGTTTCAGCGATGATTCCTTACTAGCAGAGTGGAGTTTTGAATTTTCTGATGCGCCTGGAGACAAGGTGAAATGAGCAGAAAATTCTTCGCGCTTAACGTCATTGTGGCGCCGGTCCAGATTGTGTTACCTTTTTTTTTATTTTTTTATTTCTTTTTATATACATATATTTTTATATACTTTCCATACATATATTTTTACTTAATATTACAGAGTACGGAGTACACATGAATAGATTGTCTAATGGCGCGCAGATGTGATGTGCTTGAATTGCACCATATTGCGGTCTTGTCTATTCTGAACCCTCTCATACCGACTCAGGATGAGGCCATTTCTTGCGCAATTCGACTTCTGATCCTCCTGTCTTCTGCAAGAGGAATTAATTTCACCGGTTCGGATATGGTGCCGGCTTGGAGAAGGGAAATGACCACCGCTAAATCGTGCTAGTTCGCCGGTCGATGCTACAGCGTGCTGGACATGCATCTGCTGGCATGCGTTTTGGTCAGCCGACAGACACTACGTTCGTATTGCCGTTCCAGTCGCGATTGATAATAAGTCATTAAACAGTGGAGATGCTGTCTTGATCTGGCATGCAGAACAGTGCCGACGTCTCTTGAAGTCATACGAGGCCGGCTTCACGTGTTCTGGGCGGCCTTTTCTGTTTGTCTCTTTGGGAGTTGCCCGATGCTGAGTAATACCGCCATTCGCCCTTCTGTATTTACCGTACATCCACGCTGTAGATCACGTCTATCACATCTATCATTGCTGCAGGTAAACCCCGCAGGGGACGCCGTCGTACGCTCTCAATGCTCATCCTTGCGAGTCGATGCGAGTCGATGCGAGTCCACCTCATCATTCTGGACTTGGTCAGAATGACAATGCACCAAATAGCCTGTGTACTATGGAGATCATTCGTAGGAATTCTCCGCCGCTCCCAATTACCTAACACCAACATTGCCCATTGGAAGTCGCTCTCCAGGCCTGGACTCTTGTCGTTTCTAGACTGCGACAGGGATATTTTATGCCGCAACATTGCTTCATCCTGCGCTGTATCTTGAAACAAAATCAGCCGACCGTTCAAGTTGCAGCCTTCAACGACTCGACGAGTCCAACGGGGTCCTCGGATTCCGCTGCACTATGGAATATTGACCCATGGCGGTCGACGTCAGCTGGTATCGGACCGTCTGCCGGTGACATGTATAGTACGGTACGTACTGTACAGAGTATTTTTAGCTACCTGCCTAGACGCCCGGTTAACCAAGCCTTACAGTTCAACGGCAAAGAACCTGCTACGATGGACCCTTCCATTCCATTTTCTGTCTCATCCTGATTTTGGGTCCTTCTATTGTCGGATTCTCCCATGAATAATAGAATACTACTCTCCAATGTCCATCGCGACAACCGCCGTGGTTTTCCGCTTCCCGCCAGCCCTCGGGAAACCCGACCGGCCGCTTTCTCCTAGGCCTAACAAACTAACAGTCTCGTCGACGAGATCCTCAGTGGATCGCCGTGACTCACAGACTGACCAGCAGAATTTTTATCTCTCGCAGCAGATCGTGCTGCGCCTGCCGATTGGCTGTAGGCCGATCTTTTCAGGAGAAGCATCCACCGCTCGGCCCACGGATCCCATTTCTTGGAGCAACGCCAGTGCTGGCCGATCTTTTTCGGCTTCCAACTTCCAAACTGAAAAAACCTGCCCACAGCGGAGTCCGTGTCCAGCGGCGGGAAAGGAAAACGGAGCTCGCCGGCCTCTCCCAAGGTTGCTGTGCCATGCGCTGCATGGACCTGCCTGACGCGGCCTTGCAGAATCATCGTTTTGTCTTTCTTTGCGCCGGGTTGAGATCTCTGGCCAAACCTAACTTACCTAATGTTTTGCTTTTTCCCGTCCGCGTGTCAACTTTGCTGGTGCTTATTTGGACTTTGCCGGAGCATCTGAGCCTCCCATTACTCCATGGAAATTCGATCTCACCATCCGTCACGAGTCTTTACTCTGCTCTCCGTATGCTCTGTTCGGCATTGTCTCAGCAATACCGTTAGTTTCTCCTTGAATAGCCGCTCAATGCCGTGCCGATATATAGACCGTCTCCGTCGCAGTTCTTGCACCCGTGTTGCCAAGCATCGGCCTCTTGCTCTCGTTCCTCTAGTCCAGCCTTGTAAAGTTGTGAACAGGTTTGTACTGTAGTCGCCAAGATACAGTAGCCGTGCAACGACTTCTTCTCGAACAACTCCATATGTTTCTGGAAGCCGATGACCGCATCTCATTGCTTGCAGGGTTGCAGTGTCTACGGTCAATCACATGACCAATATACACGTGACTATTCCCTACTGATGTGGATCAGGGGTGCGGCGTCTGGATACCAGATACTAAAAGGATACTGTAGGATTCATAGGGATCGTGGTGAACGCTCTATATCGATATACTGCTGCCTCTAGTACATCTTGAAGCTCTAAAACGATGCGCTTCCTCTTGCTTGCTTATTACACCTTGTGTTGTCCCAACATCCGTATGTTGGTCCTTCCTCCGGAACATACATACTCCATATCCGGGACTGGATTATCAGATAATCCACCTGTCTGAAATAATATATCCTCATCACTCCCCTTCGTTCAACACGATCTCTAACCTAGCATTTCAAAGCAAAACATATATCAATAAATAAAACATGCAAAACATCAAAAACAGAATGAGATATCAAACTGCAAATGGACCCCATCAAGTACCAATTTAAATAGGTCCCAAAATGTCATGTTAAACTGACATATGAATATTTGAATGTCTAGATGTTGAATCCACTTGTCCAACTCTACCTTACCATCCCAATGGCTTCAACAAACCATCTGTTGATTTCCTTGTTGGTGGCCTTAGTCAGTCTATCAGCAATCATCTGGTCTGTTGGAGTATATTGGAGCTTAATCTCCCCACTAGTAATATGATCCTGTATAATGTGGAATTGTACAGCTATATGCTTGGTCTTAGGGTGATAGACAGGATTGTCTGCAAGTTTCAAAGTTCCTATGTTATCTTCACAAATCATTGTTGGACCAGCATTATACTGACTCTTGCCAATAGAATAAAGGAAATGACATATCCATACAGCTTGCTTCATGGCTTCAGCTAAAGCCATATATTTAGCTTCAATTGTGCTTTGGGTAGTTATAGACTGCTTGCGACTAGACCAGCTGATTAGCATGCTATTCAACATAAATATCAACCTACTAGTTGAGTGTTTCTATATTGAATTTGTGTATGCTGAATCTGCATATCCAGTAAGTCTGTCTCTCCCCTTTGCACTAGACCTTATCATGTATCCTAATGTTCCTTTAATATAGTATAGGATATGCTTGGCTGCTGTAAGATAAATATCATATGGTTCTGTCAGATATTAAGATAAACAGTTGACAGCAAAGGCTATATCAATATATATGCCTATTATTAAAAACATCAATCTCCCAATAATTCATTGAAATAATTTGTGGTCTTTATATTTAAGACAGTGTTTGTTGTCCAGATCATCAAGTTGTATGCTTAGATTAATTAGCATTATCACAGGTTTGCAATCTGTCATGCCAAACTTCTCAAAAATCTGCTTTGTGTAGGTTCCTTAATCTAATTGGATGGAGTCCTTTTTCTAGGTAAATCTGATTCTCAGAAGCTTTTCAACTTGTCCTATATCACACATTAGATGGAACTTCTTTAGCTTCTCCTTAATTGCCTTAATCTCAGCTAACTCTTTCCTAATTATTAGGATATCATCCACATATAATGCAATGATGATTCTGTGGCTGTTGGTAAAGATACTGGGGTCTGCTGTTGAAGTTTTGAAACCTATCTTAACTAGGAATTTGGTGATCTTCTTATTCTATAGATTTGCTGACTGTCTTAGACTATAGATTAACTTCTGAAGTTCTAGGACTAAATTCTTATTTATCTTAGGGTCAAAGTCCTGTAAGCTTTCTGGTATTGTCATATAATTAGGCTTGTCCAAATCAGATCCTGCAAAAGCATTTATAGCATCCAGTAAGTGAGCTTTCATCTTATATTTAACCATAATAGTTACCAATATTCATAGACTGTCCAAGCAGAAAATAGGGGCAAAAATGTCATTAAAATCATCCTCTGATTGTTCATTTCCATAGACAACTAGGTAAGTTTTGAAACATTCAACTCTGCTATCTATGCTTATCTTCATGTCAAACACCCATTTGCATGATGATATCATCCTATTTGCTTGTTTCCTTGGGATTAATTTCCAGGTGTTGAATTGGATCAAATTCATAAGTTCTTAATAAATTGCCTCCTTCCATTTTGTGTTATATATTGGGTCATTAATAGCTTGAGCATATGTCTTTGGTATTTGGATTCCAGCCTTCTCTGCTGCCTTATTTGCAAGTTCATGTTCCCAATTAGATAATATTAGCTCACTGGCAACTGCTAACCTAACTAAATATACTTGCAGACATTGAGCTAGATGCTCCATATCCATATCTTGCTCCTTTTCAGCTTTATGTTTGCAGCCATATATTTGTTCAGTGGCTTGGTGTTTAGTGAAAGCTTGTGATACCTGCTGTTGGTGTTCTGATCATTGTACAGGTTTAGGTTCTGGTTAGGGTTCTACTGATTGGCTAGTAGGCTCCATAGCCTCTGCTGGTTCAGCAGGTTGTTGGTCTTCAATATTCACCTCCACAGGGTAAACTCGCGGTGTGGGAGACTCTTCCCCCTGGGGTTTATCATTAGGAGACTCTTCTCCTCAATGATTTGTCTCAGGAGGCATTTCTCCTAAGTTTCCATCTTTAGGAAGCTCTCTTCCTAGATGTGTATCTCTGGGAGGCACTCCTCCCTAATATTTATTCTAGGCACCACCTCCTATCTCTCCTTGGTTGCTAAACCTCTTGCTAGCATTCTTACATGTGATATCTGCAGTTGCTGTTAGACCTCCAGCTCCAGTCACAATCACATTCCCATCTGCGTCTCTTGTGCGTATACCTCCTCCAGTATAGCCCTATATAGATGTAGGCAGGGTTTAGTTAATCTCTTTAATAAGTGCTTGCTGCAGCTTTCCTATATCTGCCATATATCTCCTATGCCTTTCCCAAAATACTGGGCTTGTGACAAACTTTAATTCAGATCCTTTTTTTGGCAACATATAATACTGCTTGATGCTTTTCCTATATATCAAAAAGGTTCCTTCTTCTACTTGAGGTTCCAGCTTGCTGTCTGGTTTGTGATAATATAACACACAATATCCTTATATCTGCAAATATGATAAATCTAGCTGATGTCCATACCACAGCTTATATGGGGTCTTATCCCTAGCACTATCCTCATCATCATTTATATCTGCGGAGCCCTTTACCAAAGTTATCTTATTTCTCAGATAATTAGCTGTCACCATAGCATATTTCTAATATCTCTTATTAATCTAAGAATCAATCAATAATACTTATATAATCTTAAGAACATATCAGTTGAACCTCTTTGCCATACTATTTTATGGTGGCATCTCTGCCTCAATGAATTCCATTTCAATCCCTCTTTTATCCATCTCAGGGATTAAAGCTTTGAATTCCCTGGTATTATTAGTCTTAATCACTAATAATATTCTTCCAGACTATTGCTTGACCCTTGTCAAGGTGCGGATTCAGGCGATCAGGAAACAGAAATAGATTGGAAAGAACACGCAGGCAGGCAGGCAGGCAAGCTATCGTACAGGCAGGTAGACAGGACGTAGCTCGAAGAGCTACAACAAGATCGAGACAGAGGTTCGAGATATTTCCTCGCGGGCACGTGCAGGGGCGGTCAGTGCAGGCAGAACGGGCCTCCAGACCGTCATACGGTGTACGTTGGTCCAGCACCGTGATAGTACGCCCCCTCTTCTATGCCGAGCTCCGTCGAGGCAGGGGGCCCGGTTTCTGGGGGTACCGCCGATGGAAGTTGGCGACTATTTCTTGTGAATTTCGCAGGTACTCGGCAGGCTCTTCAGTGGGTGTGTCATATCCAGCCCACTTTACAGTGTATCGCAAGCGTGGGCGTCCCCAGCCCCGGCGCTCCCACCGGGAATCCAATATGTCTTCAACGAGCCATTCCTCCAACCCGTCTACTTCGACAGGTGGAGGTGGGTCGGGCCTCTGGCCGGGCAAGGGATTGTTGGCAGCCGGGGTTAGTAGGTCAACATTAAAGACTGGATGTACACGGATGCTAGTCGGCAGGTCCAATTCGTAGGCATGTGGGCTGATCTGACGGAGGATGCGGAATGGTCCCAGGTTCTTCCAGTCTAGTTTCTTTTGTGGTCTTAGTGTGCGGATATTACGGGCGTTTAACCATACAAGTTGGCCAGTCTGGTACTGGTGAGCAGGTTGTCGTCGTTTGTTGGTCTGCTCTTCCCAACGGGCCTGAGCAGATAGGATTTCAGCTCGTGCGAAGTTAACAATCTGGCGCATCTTTGTTGTGAAAGCGTCAGCATCACGGGTGGCAGGGAGGTTAGCTGGCTGAATAGGTTCGAAGCCCATAGTTGGGTGGAACCCGTAGTTGGCAAAGAAGGGTGACATGTGGGTAGTCTCGGATTGGGCAGAGTTCATCGCGAATTCAGCTAGGGGCAGCCATTGGGCCCAGTCATCCTGTAGATAAGATACATAGGCACGGAGGTATCGTTCTAAGACCCCATTTAAGCGTTCAGTTTGGCCATCAGTCTCAGGGTGGTGGGCAGTTGATAACAGGCGTTGGATCTGGAGACGCTTGGTTAAATGCTTCCAGAATGAAGACACAAATTGGGGACCTCGGTCAGAGATAATAGTCCTAGGCAGGCCATGCAGTTTCCAGACATATTCCAGGTACAGGTAGGCTACTTTCTCCGCGTTGTAGGTTTCCTGGCAGGGTATCAGGTGTCTCATCTTGGTCAGGCGGTCCACTATAACCAGGATTGAATCAAAACCCATGCTCTTTGGGAGGTGTGTGATGAAGTCCATTGAAATATCTTGCCAGGCACGCTCAGGAACTGGTAGTGGGCGTAGGGCTCCTTGTCGAGCTTCATGGGAGGGTGTAATACGGCGGCAGACATGGCAGTTGGCAATCCATTGTTCCACATACTTGTACATTCCAGGCCAATAGTATTCTCGAGCTAGGATTTCATAGGTCTTAGAGCGTCCAGGATGTCCAGCAGTGGGTTTGTCATGTGTGTATTGAAGTAATTTCGCTCGCAGGCTGTCGTTATCAGGTATGTACAGGCGGTTCCGGTAATAGAGGTACTGGCCACGGCGCTGGCAGTCAGCCAGGGTGATAGCAGGGTGATGGGACGCCTTCTCATCCACAGCCTTTAGGATTGATTGTACTAGGGGGTCAATGGTGTAGGTTGTTTTTATTGGTTGTTCAATTTCATTGGGTAGAATAGGTTCAGCGGGTTCAGCGGGTTCAGCAGGTTCAGCGGGTTCAGCAGGTTCAGCAGGTTCAGCAGGTTCAGCAGGTTCAGCAGGTTCAGCAGGTTTAGCGGGTTCAGCAGGTTCAGCGGGTTCAGCAGGTTCATATGTCTGGGCGGCTAATCGGGTCTTGGGGGTTCCTTAGTGTCTAGGCCAACGATGGTTCGTGGGGGGTCATCAGGGTGGTAAAATTGACAGGTTTGGGTCTTTGTGAAGTGCACCTGTTTCCTCATCTGTGTCTTAGGTTCTTGGGCGTCAGGGAACCCTCCCAAATTCTCTCTCTTCAGCACTACCTGACTCTGGTGTCTAAGGCGTTCATCCCCTCCTTTGGAAGGTCCGCTGACCTCCGTGTCAGGGCATCTGGTTTTGCTCCTTGTTTGCCAGGGCGGTATATCACTTTGAAGTTAAAACGGGACAGGAATTCAGACCAGCGGGCTTGACGTCGATTTAGGAGCTTAGTGGACATAAAATACTCCAGGTTGCGGTGATCAGTTAGGACACGAATTGGGGATGGGGATCCCTCTAGCTCTGGGCGCCATTCTTCAAAGCAGCGCACAATGGCTAGTAGCTCCTTGTCATAGATCTCATAGTTGCATTCCGTAACAGAGTGCTTCTTAGAGAAGAACGCGACAGGGTGAAGTATCCCATCATCATCATACTGGGATAGGACTCCTGCTGAGACATAATCAGATGCATCAGTTTCCAGAATAATCTCTCGGTCCCAATTAAATGGTTTCAGGATAGGTGCTTTAGTGAAGGCTTTCTTTAGGGCTTCAAAACTGAGCTGGCAGGTAGTAGTCCAAGCAAACTTGACATGCTTCTGGGTTAGGGCAGTCAGCGGTGCAATTATCTTGGAAAAGTCCTGAATAAACCGACGGTAAAAATTGGCAAAGCCAATAAATGCTTGTACATCCGAAACAGAGGTGGGTACAGGCCAGTTAGAGATGGTCTCAACCTTCTCAGGGTCCATCTTGATCCCATCTCGTCCAATAATAATACCCAAGAACTTGGTTTCAGGGACAATAAATTCGCATTTAGCTAGCTTGGCATATAGGCCAGCTTTCCGTAGACGTCCAAGGACCAGGCGGACATGTTTGACATGTTCAGAGCGGGTTTTGCTATAGATTAAGATGTCATCGAGATAGGCGGTACAGAAGACATCCAGGTATTCAGCCAGGGTATGATTGATATATCGTTGGAAGGTAGCAGGGGCTCCTGTCAAACCAAATGGCATAACAAGGGATTCAAATAGGCCTAGGCGAGTGCGGAATGCGGTAAGGTATTCTTGACCCTTCTTGACACGGATGTTATTGAATGCAGAGATAATGTCAACCTTAGTGAAATATTTCATGTTTGCTAGGTTGTTCAGGGTCTCCTTGACTAGTGGTAATGGGTAACGGTCCTTGATGGTGATGGCATTCAGTGCACGGTAGTCCACGCAAAATCGGAGTCCCCCCCAGGTTTAGCAACAAACAGGACAGGTGAAGCAGCAGGTGAAGAGCTTGGGCGGATAAACCCCTTGCGCAGGTTGTCCTCAATCCATTCCTTTAAAGCTTGTAGTTCAGTACGGGACATAGGGTACAGGGGTCCAAAAGGAGGCATCTTTCCCTCAACCAGGCGGATATCATGGTCACAAGGACGGTGGGGAGGCAGCTGTTCGGCCTCTTTTGGGGAGAACACATCAGCAAAGTCCTGAAATTCGGTAGGCAGTGAGGTAGTGGTATCAGTTGGAGTTCCTTCAGGGTTATTGTTCTGTAACAGCTCATTGATCTGGTTTAGTGTGATGGCATATATCTTGTATTTCCTTCGGGCATAGGCAGAACAGGCTCTCAGGGAGACAGGGGCAATATCATGATCTTTCAATACAGGCGGGCGGTCTGGTAGGTGGTGTGGGCGAGCTTTAGGTGGGATATCGTGTAATGCTTGAATCTTGGAGATTTGAGAGGGTATGTTGCAGTGCTGGCGGCAGTAGTTGCTGTCAAACAAGATATTGTGGGCTGCAAAGCCAACTCTTGGGTCATGCTTCTTCAACCATGGTAAGCCCAGTATGATTGGAAAATGGGCAAGCTGGGTAACTAGGAATGGGACATCCCTTTCCACATGGTCTTCAATTCGCAGGGTGGCTTGGACAAAATGTTTGATAGATCCTAGCTCTACTTCAGTCCCATCAAACCCTGTCATTCGGATATGGTGTTTCAGAGGGTGCAGGGTCAGGTTATGGTGTCTAGCCCATTCTTTATCTATAAATCTTGTTCCTTCAGCTCCGGAATCTAGCATTGCATAGGTTGGGCACTCTTTATCTTGTTGGGTTAGGCTGGCAGGTAGGACCATCAGGTTAGATCGCTGGACTTCTTCCTCAATAGGCAGGCCTTGGACAGCAGTCATGGAGATTCGGAGATTGCGCATAGTTGAAGCCTGATCGCGACTTAGACCAGGCTTACGCCTTTTGCTGAATATTCAGGTTCAGAGGACCCATCAGAAGCTGGGGAACGGCCCCTTGGGGGGCTCCTGGGTGGTGAGTCGTGTAGTAACTGGATATTCCCACTGGCTAATTGAGTTGGGCGGTTGTCAGGGTGGGGGCAGTTTCGGACTAGATGATCTTTAGATCCACATCGGAAGCATTCCCCTTTCTCACGGCGTGTTAGGCCCAGGGATGAGGCACGGCGGGATGTAGATAGGTCCATAGGCTCCGGATGAGGCCCTAGGGTTGGCTGGCGTAGTTGTGTTGTGCTAACATTGGGTGTCTTAGGTGTAAACTTCCCTTGTTGACTCCGGGCGGGTTGGATAGGGCTGGTTGGATAGGTACTCCGGGTGGCTCTGACATAGGTGTGAGAGGCGGTATCATACTGCATGCGACGGGTCTCCAGATTCTGCAGGAAGGTTGCAAGCTGGTGATAGTCACCTTCTGGGGGCTGGTGGTGTAAAAGCATGCTTCGTAGTTCCCTGTTAATAGCTTGTTCCAGGAGTGTTGGTAAGGCAGCTTCGGGCATTTCCCCTTCTAGGGCCAGGCGGTGGAATTCAGCAAAGAAGATGCTGAACTCCTTATTACCTTGTCGCAGACGGAATAGAGTGTTACGGGCATTGCGGGCTCGGTTTGGATCCCCAAAGGCGCGTTCCAATATATTCAATATTTCTTCATAGTCAGGTAGCTGGCACGTTCCGCCATGTAGGTACGGTAGGATCTGGTCATAGGGAGCTCCCTTCAGGCGGCTGGTCACGTATGTCATACGGCTTTGTGGTGTTGGAAACCGGTCCTGGTTGACAGTCATCTTCCCTCGGATCTGGGTGACAAAACGGCGGAGGTCCTTCCGGTCTCCGTCAAAGGGGTCAGGGTCAGGAAGTCGCTCTGAAAGGTGGGCGGAGCTGGTAGATGGGGGAGTAATCGACGCAGGCGCTCCCACAGGAGTAGCTGCAGGGCTTTTAGCAGCAGGTTCAGGGGTGGGCACAGGCAGTGGGGTGCTGACGGTTGGCATGGTGGCATTGATGGCTTTGTGCTTGTCCATTACAGCCTCCATATATTGCTGCTGGGCTTCCCTAAGCTGTGTCTTCTGATAATCTACCACGCCTTGGAGGCGGGTGCTGTTCTGCTGTTCCCCGACAAGCTCAGTCTTCAGGTTTTCGTGCTCTTGCTGGACGGCCTGGTTCTGTAGCATCAGATGGTCAATTTGTCCCTTCAGCTCAGCCGTGATCGTTTCATTCCGTTCCATATAATCGTAGGCTTCACGGAAGTAGTGGTACCACTCCGTCAGGTGGTTGGGGACGTGAGCTGCGAAGCTCTCTTCGTTGCCAGGCAGGAAGGGTGGTCGGGGGCAGGCATTCGTAGACATCATGTTCTTCCCAATAGGAGGAGCTACGTAATGTCAAGGTGCGGATTCAGGCGATCAGGAAACAGAAATAGATTGGAAAGAACACGCAGGCAGGCAGGCAGGCAAGCTATCGTACAGGCAGGTAGACAGGACGTAGCTCGAAGAGCTACAACAAGATCGAGACAGAGGTTCGAGATATTTCCTCGCGGGCACGTGCAGGGGCGGTCAGTGCAGGCAGAACGGGCCTCCAGACCGTCATACGGTGTACGTTGGTCCAGCACCGTGATAACCCTCCTAATCTATAAATCTAGGGTTCTCATCATAGTCTCAGCTTTCTGATCAATCATAATATACAGCCATGAGAACCTTGAGTAATCATCAATCAAGAATATATAATATCTCTCATCTCCCATGCTGTCATGGTTGGGTCCCCAAAAATCTATATAGACCTATGCCAATGGTTTCTTTGCTTTTGGGACCTTCTTATGGCTCTGTCCCTTCACTTGTCTAGATTTCACATAGATCTCACACTTATCCTCTAGTTCAGGATCTGCCTTTGGGAGTTTTAGTTTATCTAGACCCATATCATGGATGCAATCATTAAATCTCTTTCTTCCAGGATGTCCAAGACATCTATAGATTAACTCTCTCTTCCTATCCAGCGTACTGTGAGTCTCCATGGCCATGCTTGCATAATGACACATCTTCCCTATGCTAGGCCCTAGCTTTAAAGCATCATGGCTCACAACTAAATCCAGGTAAGTTGTTTTCTTTTCACATTTGCCTCAAGCAATTATTTTGCCATCTTTTCTGATTTTATATCCTCTCTTAGATCCTTGTGTTTCATAACCAGCTAAATACAATGCTTCCAAAGATAATAAGTTCTCCGCAAGACCAGAGACATATATCACATTCCCTAATCTAACTACCATACCGTTTGGCAGTTTAAAACAAACTATTCTTTAGCCTTTGATTGGCATTGAGGTTCCACTTGTGATGCCTAATTTCCCATGATGCTGATTATCCAGGAATTCAAATAGCTTTTAGTTTTTAATGGACATAGATGTTGCTCCACTATCAAAACATTATTGGGATCTAATATCAGACCACTTGTCTGTTGTATGAGATGCATGCTCTTTAGCATACCCAGCAGATTCTTCAACTGAATCTAATTCACTGACTATATCTTCAGTTTCTTCTGCCACTCAGCCCTTCTGCTTAGTGAACTTCTTTTTTCTATGGCCCTTGTCATACTTCTGAATTCGGCTTCCAGATCTTTGTGAATTTAAGGTCTTTGTTTTTTCTTGTGGTTGGTCTAAATCAGAGTGTTTTATCTTGTCTAGATAATTAAATGTTTTATACCCATACTTCCTGCAGTTGAAACATTTGATTCCTTTCTTACTAGCTTAAGAGCTTTTCTCATGCCTTTCTTCACCCTATCTTATTATCATGAGGTCTTCAACTTGGCTAGCCACATAATCAACACTGAGAGTGGCATTTGAGCTCATGATTGTATCCTTTAAGGTAGCATATTTGTTTCCCAGCCTATGCAAATACTATATTATGACCAATTCCTCAATATCAACATTCTGGCTGTTGTTCATATCCACAAATTCATCTACCAGTGTCTTAATCTCTCACAGGGCTTCTTTCTTATTCATCTTCTCTAAATTCCACATCCAATTGGCCATCTTCATCAATTTCATAGCCTTCCGTGTGTTTGTGGATTTCAAGAAGGTATTCTTCAGGTAATCCCATTTCAGACCAGCATTTTCTTAATCCTTAATCTCAAGGACTGTTGATGGTGTGAGGCCTTGCTCAATTATTATTTCAGTCTTTAAATTGACCTTATACCATTCTGCATCATTCTTTAATACAGAATTATACTGGTCTTAACTAATCTCCTGATAGAAATCTATTGTCTGCTAGCAATATTGAACCTGCATTTATTTCTTAATTGAATGGAACCAGTATCTCGCATTGTCTTTATTCAATTTTTCAATAGAAAAAGGGTAAATCTTTATTGCTTTCCCATCCACTGGTCTTTGCAATCTTGGATATTCTCTAGGCATCCTTGCCTCTGCAGATTGTTCCTTAGGTATCCCTGCCTCTGATCTAGGTATACTAGCCTCTGCACTCATTCTGGGCGTGCTAGCCCCTGTAGGAGATCCAGCATCTCCAATTATTGGTTTACCTGCCATACTTAGGCTTCCCAGATCCTTTATTAAATCCTCCATGGTAATGTACTCACAACTCAGTAAAGTCCACTGACGATATCATTGGCCTATGATATGTAGGGTAGGTTATTGAGGGCAAGGCTTTTTATATATGATCTTCCAGATGGCTCTATATAGCGGTTAAGCTCGTATAGATCCGCCGAAGTGCCAAAGGTCGGTTAGGACGATGTTATGGCAGGTCCGGGCTCATAACCAATGATGTGGATCAGGGGTGCGGCATCTGGATACCAGATACTAAAAGGATACCGTAGGATTCATAGGGATCGTGGTGAACACTCTATATCGATATACTGCTGCCTCTAGTACATCTTGAAGCTCTAAAACAATGCGCTTCCTCTTGCTTGCTTATTACACCTTGTGTTGTCCCAACATCCGTATGTTGGTCCTTCCTCCGGAACATACATACTCCGTATCCGGGACCGGATTATCAGATAATCCACCTGTCCGAAATAGTATATCCTCATCACCTACCCAACCTATTTCGTATTGATTAGTAAGTAATTAATGCCTGAGGCATTAATTATAACCCCCCCGGCAAGCTTGCTGGATTCCCTTCAACCGCAACGACCATCATGCCACTGTACTTTGTACACGATCCCAAACATTTCAGACTATCATTTGGGGCCGTCAATTGACCCTTCGATTTTTTCCTGATATTGTTTGTACACATACTGCACATTGGTTGCATCTTGCGGTGTCGTCGAGACCTACTGCGGTGTATCTGAAGGACAGGAGACGCAGACTTCAATGTTGTTGACTGCATCTCGAGCTCAAGCCGCATATTTGAAATAAGTATTTAATCGACTCAAAAAAGCTTGTCAAGTCTGTCATACACATCCAAAATCTTCGTTGCAAAATCTCCGAAGCTTCAAGTGACACACGTAACGTGCGGGCAAACCAAACCTCGGGTTCCTCCCGTTAAACGTTCTTTTTGTGTCGAGATACTTGCCCTTGGTTGATTGGCAATTTCCACAATGTCGGCTTCTGCACTGTGGGCATTGGCCCTGGTTTTCCCGGCCATTTTCGTCTTCTGGACCATGTCCTCGACGAGTTCTTCGCCTTTCACGCAGTCTTTTCCAACGCTTTATAACAAGCGTATATGTCTGTTAATTGCTCATCCTGATGACGAGGCCATGTTCTTTTCACCGGCCGTCTTGGCATTGACGAAGCCGGAGTTGGGGAATCATCTCAAGATACTGTGTCTTAGTAGCGGTGCGTTTATGCTTTAGTTGCTTGCAATTAACAATAAACTGATCCTTATCCAGGAGACGCCGATGGACTCGGCGAGGTCCGTAAGAAAGAGCTCCGGAAAAGCGCAACCCACCTCGGTCTCCGCAAAGAATCCGACGTCTTCGTCGTAGATGACCCGTCGCGCTTCCCGGATAGCATGACGACATTGTGGTCGGAAAGTGAGATCTCTTCACTCCTAGCTTCTGCCTTTGCTCCGCAACTGGCAAAGCAAAACGGTAGTAATACTACCACCGGTAGAGGAACCAAGGATGGCCCTCCCGAGGCCACAATCGACGTCCTCTTAACATTCGACCAATACGGCATCAGCAATCACCCGAACCATCGCTCTCTTTACCATGGAGCAGTCCATTTCCTTAGGACCCTGATGAAAGGCAAATTCGGTTACTCCTGCCCTGTGGCTCTGTACACGCTGGCGACGACGAATATCGTCCGCAAATATCTCGGTGTTCTGGACGCGCCGTTTACCATGCTCTCCGGTGCGCTGGAGGGCGTTATCTTGACTGCATCTGCGTCTCGTGGTGAGCGGAAGGTAGTGGGTCGAGAGGGATGTCCGAACCGTCTTCTTTTCGTCAGTTCTATCAGTGAATGGCTAACGGCACAGTCTGCTATGGTTAAGGGCCATCAGAGTCAGATGGTTTGGTTCCGATGGGGCTGGATTACTATCGGACGGTATATGGTTGTTAATGATCTCAAGCGGGAGGGGATTTGATCATAAAAGTAAAAAGAAGCCAAACTGCTACTTTATTTGCATATATGTGACTATATAGGATTTTTTTACTACTTTTGTAGAGACTTTCTTCTTCTGGATGCCACCACCTTCATGAGGGTACTCAGGGTGATAATCAAGGAGTATTTCACATGAGCATGAGCACTCGGGGTCTGCTCAGTTTATGAGGCTGCTCAACCCCTATATAGAATTTCGTTTTGCTGAAATGCTGCCGTTTTCGGCGTCATGTGCGGCCAAAAAGGCAGCGTTTCAGCAACTATCATCTGCCGCGCACCACCAATACAATCCTCAGGCAGCATCATGGCTTTCATCATCCGCAACACCATTTGCTTCCTATCGAGGTTCACAAGGGCGCTGAAATGGCGTCCTCAGCACCCCACCAGCTGAGGGCTTAGCTGGCACCTAGCCGCCATGATTTGCTTCATTTCACAAAGCAACTGGGTTGTTCATCAACCTCCAGGTTTTAGAAACGGATGATCCATCAGTTCGCGAGCTGTCTTCCTCTTATCTGGGAGCCAGGCAAGCATTTGTCGAACAAAAGATAAAAATGCCTCTCGATCCTTCTCTCCAAGAAATAGAGCTGTGTCCTCTAAGCTTTGGGACGGGATCAATTCACTATGGAGGAATTCATCTTGGACGCAGTCAGTATGGCAGGTCCTGACGTATGAGATAGTTGTCAACCCACCTTCTGCGTCAAAGAAAGGGCCATTGAAGAATTCTTGAGCATTTTTGCAGAGTTTGCCAGTGCTGTTTGTGACAGGCTGGGGCCAGTTGTGCTCTGACATGGCCTTTGATTTCGCGAGCAATACCCTGGGGGGCGGGCCGAGTAGGGCGATCATTTCCGCAAGGTGTAACTTTGCATCGTATTGACCGTTTCTATTATGTACCTGCTGGAACAACTCCTTGCTCCCAAGGATATTCCACGACTTGCCGAATAGGATTATTAGCATTAAGCCCAAGTCAGCAATTGCAACTGAAAGAAAGGAAAACAAAAACCCCGTTATATTGTAAATTCACCTGCAGAAGACAGTTACACGCGTCTTACCAGTACACCAAAGTTCCAAATATCTTCCTTGAAATCCCAACCGCAGCCAAGGATTACCTCTGGAGCACGGTAATAGTCTGGTTGGATAGGATGAATGCCAAGCTGCTCTCCTACCATTCCATTTCGTGTAGACGGCTTGTCGAGTCTTGTTGCGAGCCCGAAATCGGCTATTTTGGGAAACATATCCCTGATTTCTCTCCCATCAAGAGCACCGAAGTCAATATGACGGCGGTAGATAGTCCGACCACTTTCGCCATCAACCTTGCATTGCATCAGTTGTTGTTGTTTAATGAAATCAGTAAGAATTTTTTCATTTTCAAAGCTCATAAGGATGTTCCCTAGCTTTAGATCTGATAGGTAGGTTAGATCTTTATATTCCAGAATAGGCAGAGGAGAATGGCAACAAGCACTCACCTGTGTGGACAACCTTGCACTCTGAGTGAAGATAGTCAAGAGCAACAAGGAGGATGTAAATATAAGCCTTCGCAATGGGTAAAGGGAGCTTGCGATCAACAAAACGCCTCTGGAAAATCCAGAGAGGCTCCCTCATCGGTTCGTACACAAGGCACATGTGCTTTCCTTCCGGGCCTGTTACTTCGAAGCCATCCAGGCATGTCCGTAGAATCACGCGGCCACGATGCTCTGGATTTTGCTGTGTGATATGGCTTTCAATCTCCTTCTCATGCTGAGCATCGTCAGCATGGTCACTATTGATTATTTTCAGGGCCACTATTTGTTCAGGTTGCCATTTGAGTCTTCATTGTCAGGACCAGGGTTAGTTTCTCAGTAGCCAACATGAAGCAGGAAAGGCGCGGTTACGGATGTGGGTAGGTACCTTGAAATGTCTCGAGCAAGCCACACAGTTGATTGTGATCCCCAGCCAATTTTGTCAAGTAATTGAATTTCTTCGCCAGTACTTCCCCAGGCTTTGCTGGGTAGAAAGTCGCCGAATTGTAGTCGGGACAAACCTCCTCGTCAACAAGTTCCTGCTGAGTAATTGGAGGCTCCGAGTTAGACGGTGACTGCCAGGGCGACATTCTGGCAAAGGAGAACATAGTACGCCGCGATGTCAAGGTCAGCCGCCAAAGAGGTGACATTAGGCCATCCGAGCATTATTGGAATGCTCTGGAGATAATTAAGTACCGGGAATCGAAGTTCGCTAAATAGCCGCCAGGAGGCTGGTGAACTATGACTGAGCGCCAAGCACCACTTCACTGATACCGGGTTCTCAAGGGAATCGGAGTCCTGCATAGTCATGGACGTGTGCTTGCCACTTTAGGTGCTGAAGCGATTCTCATGACTGAAACGGGAGGAATCAGAATTAGTGAGTTGATTTCGTTTGTGGGATCAATTACGGTGGCAAGCTCGAGCTGACATCCAACGACAGAATTGTAGCCGGGGTGGACACCTACTCAGATGAATGCGGCCACCTTGGAAGCCCACTACGCTGGCAACGATGGTAAATGGCCTGCTGAAGAGCAACGGTTCTGAGACTCCATGGAGTATGGAAGTGCGAGGCCTCTTGCAGCAACTGGTTGAAAACTCTCTGGAGGATCTCCTGCGGGTATGGATGGTTACGGTTATTGCAACTGTGCCGCTATAATCCGCGGTAGGATGGTTGACCTGGCATCTTTACAAATAACGTATATAATCGACCACCGAGCGGTTCCGAATTCCACGAATTCCACTAGTTCACCATTCCAAACTTGATACTTTTCAACACCACAAAACAAGCATATTTTTCATTGAAAAATATCTAGGTCTATTTACTAGGACACTGGACCCTAGTATATCCTAATATATTACAATTACTACATGTTGGTGGCGGACGCTGCCTAGGTTGCCAATCTTGCTGAAGAATCCTCTCTCCTTCAATCTTCTCTCTACCTTCAGCACAGTTAGACTCCCTCCATTTTGAATGAATTGTTTGATTTTCTTTTACCTCCTCTTTCTACATGGAAGCTCTGATTGAAGCTGACTAATTTGGTGTTGTAGTAAGACAGCATTCTGCATAGTTATCTCAGCACCTTTAATCACTTTTTGAACAGCTTCATCCACAATATCGCCAATCTCCTGCTGCGGTGATCCGACAGTAGGGGGTTGCTGCAGTCCACACAGGGCTGGTTGCAGCCCTACAATGCTCGCTATCTGTCAACACTAAGTATCAGCAGTACTGTGGTTGGAACATACTGTATGATATAACATCCATATGGTGTTGAATATGTTCCTTGGGTCAACCTGTTCTTCTAGTTCTGCCAACAGCGCTTGATTTGTCCCTGTTTTCTGCTTGAAAAAGCCATTTCGTTGTACCGTTTCCAAGGCAAGAATAGCAATGAGAATGGGTATCTTTGGGAGGGAGACTTGAAATCCCAGAGTATGAAGGGAATCTCAGTCGTACTTACTCCTTGTAGCAGAAAATCACAAGACAGTCAGTTCGGTGTTAGGCCGTTCATTCCTATCCGAGTATTTATCCCTAGGTGGCAAAATTGCGATACCCAGCAAGCTTGTGTCTCTGAATGATTTCGGTAATCAATAAGGACTGGGAAAGAGCAAGAAAATGGATAAAAGAGTGTTGAGTTAGATGTCACGTGCTTCTAGTACGCTTAGTTAGCTAGCTACTCCCGAGCTCCAGAGCTCGAAAAACTAGTTAACTAGTTAACCTAACTACTTTTGTTTGTGGGATGACTAAGCCAATGCAATCTGCAATCTCACAGGATGATCTCAAGATGAGGATATAGGCCGGCATCCAGAGTGGGTCCGCCGCATTCCGGGGGGAAGGGAACAATAGATAGTCCGATCATGGCAGACCCACCAATGTCGACCTCAGCGTCCTGTCTCGAAAACAAGATTGCTGTGCAATAATGTAACTCATTAGCTACAAGCCCTCTGAATAGCTTCCAAATTATTATTTTGCCTGTGAGCTCATGGAGATGAGTCGACGCAACTGGGAACATTTTATTGAGGCTACATTTTACTTCCCTGTTGCTCACTCCAGCACCTTACTCAGATCTACCCAGTGAGCAAGGGGTGAGCACCAAAGTGGAAGGGGAAAGACAATGTTGATAGAAAAAAAGAATTACATATGTGTCACTACTGGGAAAATATCATCGTCTTCCCTTGCATCATAATTTTGATGTCCAATCATGGACATCTCCATATACTCCGTATTTCATCACACATACAATAGACATAATAAATATCATCCATCATGGACCCAGCAACATCTCTATCAAGCCTGCTCACCATTTTGATCCAAAGGACCCCAATTCAACAAAAGAAGCGGCGGCCTGCTAAAATCCAACACAGAAGCCGAAGCAGCCATATACCTCTCCCAAAAATAATCATCTTCCACCTCTCTATCCTCCAATTTTACATCAACACCAACACTGTCAACGTCAGCGTGAGTAGTACCACGGTCATTCTTCATCCGAACAGGAACCCTATCATGAATCCTGATATTCCTCCGACCCCGTTCCGTCCTGCCCTCAAAGTGCAACCTCCCGCAGTACGTCCGGTAGGTAAAGGATTCTGGGAGGAATTCTCGCCATTCCTGGATTAAACGGGGGATGTGTTTTCGTTCCCAGATTTGGTTGCTGAAGTGCTCCCATCTCTTGTAGACGAGGATGAAGCCGGCGATGCGTTCCATTAGGATGGATTGTTGGGCTGTGAGGGTTCGGAGGATGTCGTAGACGCGTATTGCATCTGCCAGGGCGGGGGAGTCGAGGAGCGAAGACGATGACAATGAAGATAGCGATCCGTCATCGTGGTTCTCATGTTCGTGCCCGTTGTATCTTGAGGAAATCTCCGCCGAGATCTGGTCTAGGTATTGCTCGACCACCTGTCTCGCAGCTGCTCGTTTCTGGACCGTTTCTCTGTATATATCATACGCGGTACCGATCCACGGCTCGAATAGCTCAAATTTGGCCTGATCCAGGGCAACTTTGGCCATCATGCGGCAGTGGACGAGGGATGGGCGGACATTGTGGGGTTCTGAGGTCATGGTGTGGAACAATTGCTGGAAAAATGTTGGTGAGATCTTGCCCCTTGAGAGCTGTTCGGCATACCGGCTTCGTCTCGGCCTGGAAAGCTGATATGCTCGTTCCAGTAACTCCTTCCAGACCTTTTCTGAAATTGGTATGTCATACGAGCGGGAAACAAAGCTCACCACCCGCAACGCAGTGTAGATGTCACTCGTCGTGCCAAAGCCGTGAGCGATGGCGAACAGAAGACGTTCCGTGGGGTATAAAGGCGATGTGCGATCGTAGGCTGTGACTGGAGGATGTTCCGACGGGTTTGAGCGGCCCATTAGGAGGTCAATGTCGATATTCCAAACCGTCTTCAAGATCCGTTTCATGCCTACCACATAACCGACGCGGGCAGATGCCAGAAAGACACTCACAAAGGTGGTCTCATCGCTGGGAATGCCATCACGCGCCATTTCATTTAATAGCTGCAGCACTTCCTTCTTGACACTTCTGGAGGCAGTACCGTAGCCGCACCAGCCCGGAATAGGATGAGGAGAACTTCGGCGGTAGTATGCATATGGCTCCATCCGCAGACGATGCTTTTCCAAGCCCGTATATGAGGAATCCCAGACCAACGCCTCCAGGTAATGATTATAGCACTGAACATCGGGCTCGACCCCAAGCTCTTTCATTTCGTGAAAAATGCTACACGCCATGCGTGCATTACCCATTGATCGTGCGCAATCAAGCAGATGGGTGTATTCAGCAAGACCCAAAGGGTAGTTCGACTGTCGCCTAATCCTCACAATTGCGGAGAGATTTCCCTCGAATTCACTGAATATCATCCCCAGTGGTCTCAGTCCTTTCACTCTCGCAGCGTGTGGGTGGATAGCATGATGGATTTCCCGATATGGCTCGATAAAATAGGCTGGAGATAGCAAGCGCAGGATTTCGGCGAATGTGTTCTGCGGTAACGACGCAACTACTCTCTTGAAACGCGGGTCTAGCAGTGCATTCATTACTTGATCTGGTTGGCATTGTTGGATAATCCTATAGAATGTTTCTTTCAACGTATTCAGCTCCTGTACGCTTTCTCGTTTCCCGCCGGGCTCCAACACCCTCACCGTACTCAACGGACGAAAAGGGCTGAGGCTTAAGGCAAGCCTTGTCTGTAGGTTTCGAAATCCAAAAGGCTTACAACCTCGGTGAATAGTATTCCCAAACGGTTCAGTCACTGCCATCAGCCCGGAGGAAGAAAATCCCAGCTGATACGTGGAATCTAGGGCTGGATGCAGCCGGATGGTTCTGATGCTTGGTTCGCTGGCCAGACGTCGACAGCCAGATTGGCCAGGAGACTGTGAGCCCAAGCGCTCACGCACAAGAGTAATCCCCCGCATGGAGGGCGTATTGGAAGGAGACAGAGTCTTGGATGAAGAATTCCGAAGGCCGGGGGACCCAGCGCTGGCATATATACGGAGTAGCAGAACCCCTCCCAGCAACAACTGCCGCCATGTCGGAAATACCTGAAAAGCAGTACATCTGTACCACGCTGGATGCAATTGTTATTTGCCTGAAATCTTAAGAGGGCGTACACCCCTGTCATGTTTGGTTGTCAATGCATCGTTGCGCCTGAGCGGGAGGAGCCGACATTGGTCGCTACCCCGGATGAACGTCACTTGATCGGATTCCCCGCAAAGCAGAAATATGGCAGGCTTTGGTGTGAGAGGTTGATATCTTCCGCGTCAGTTGCAGCCATGAAACCTTGAGCAGGGGTGTTGTGCAGCGGTTGAATAACGCTGACGGACACCAAATGCCATCTCCTTCAAGGGTCTTGGCAAACTAAATCCCGCCCGCCTTCGCTGCTCCGTCGAAAAAAAGACAGGAGCTTCCTCTCCATTCCACGCAATTCTTGTGCGCTCCCTTTTGAGTCTTGCGAATTTTATTTTCTGTGGTATTGCACATACCGTTAGTAGGTGTCTCCTTTCAACGCCTGCTCGAGATGGCCGACACAGAGGATATTGGCGCATCGTCCGTCTCCGAACCCTTGGACCTGGTACGCCTATCATTGGATGAAATTGTCTTTGTGAAGCTCCGTGGTGATCGGGAGCTCAAGGGTCGCCTTCATGTAAGTTCTGAATTGGCATTTTGCTTTTTCATACAGCTACTGTCTGTTGCGCGCACCAGTCGCTGATGTACACTCGTTACCGCGCACAGGCATACGACAGTCACTGCAACGTTGTCCTGGGAGACGTCGAGGAGACAATATACGTTGTCGGGGAAAATGAAAATGAGGAAGAGACCGTCAGGGTAATTAATACCGACTACTACCTGTCTTCGAGAGCATAAGGATGGGATGACCGGGGAGCATCGTTGGGCTGACTATGTTTGCTTTCCTACTAGACAATCAAGAAGCAAGAGGAGATGCTTTTCGTACGAGGTGAGTGTTTAAATTCTCGGAAGCTACGAATAAAGGAACTGTAATGCTCATTGAAATAATTGCATCGCAGGTGATTCGGTAGTTCTGATCTCTCCCCAAGCATGATGATCATCGTCGACAGGACTCGGTGGACAGGAGGACGGCGTTAATACTGGGGAAATCATCTAAAATAGCCGCAGACGCGGGCCTGGTTATGAATATGATACCACGACATAGGATTTATGGTTTCACAATTGATTTCTACTATACCTCAAGGCAAAAGACAGGAACAGGGGGAATCCATCGCCTAGGGGATGGATCTCTACTGGAACTAGGACGCCACATTTCTGAGTCAGGCAGCAGCCTAGCATTGGATGCTCCTCTTTCAGAGAAGCAGCTGTGGTGTTCAATGATGGGTCTTGGAGCTGGTTGTGACTCAACAGCTGTTGCAGCGTGGCTGTACCGAGTATGAAGTAAGAGTCAGACGATGACTCGATATTATCCGCTATCGATAGAGCTTCCCCGCCTCCCTTAATTGTTGGCTTCCTCCATATTTCATTCTTCCTCGTACTCCTCATTGTTCTGCTCCTAGCATGTATAAGGAATTATGGTAACTCGAATACGCATCTGAATGGCTCGCTGGCGGATTCGTATCTACCTGATTCCCACTACTGCCGCTTCATCTTGACGTATAGTGTCCCATCCCGGCTTCCCGTAGCATCATGCCTCCAGGGAAATTGACTCTCGACGAACGGCGACGTGGGGAACTAGTACGTCTTTGCATCATTCCTGTCCAATCTCCATGTCTCCTGTTTCCATCTGCTCACACATATCTTAAGGCTCTTAGTGAATTCGCCGAATATGCCGAGAAACAGCAAGCGCACCGATCCCCCTACGTTCCGAGTGACAGCGGATATTCATCGGCTCACGTATCTCGAATAGCTGAAGACCATGCCGAATTGGAGATTCTTGACCAGCTTGGGTTATCAGATGCCCCCAAGATTGCCAGATTAAAAGATCTCTTGTTGGGTACTGGAGAGGAGGACCCGGGCACGAGTCTGCAAACCCTCGCTGGCATCTTACAATCCCGCATCGATGAGGGCCATGGAGAGACGATCTTTGACCTTGGACTAGAGGATGGAGGCGACTCTATGGGATTCGATGTTGCCCAATGGAACCAAGCTCTACAGCGCCTGCGAGAAGCCACCGAGATGCTTTCTGCATACTGTCGTATCCTCGTCACCTACAACGTGGGCGACTCTTCCGAGTCGCCGGTCAAGAATGCGAGGTTAAAAGATTCTTGGGGTAAACTTCTCATCCGACAATCAGCAGATAGCGTGGAAGAAATGACGGAGATTCGAATCGCTGTGGTGGGAAACGTGGATGCCGGCAAGAGTACCATGCTCGGAGTTCTGGTTAAGGGCAGCCTGGATGATGGTCGCGGCAAGGCCCGTGTCAACCTTTTCCGTCATAAGCATGAAATTGAGAGTGGGCGTACTAGCTCCGTCGGCATGGAGATTATGGGGTTTGACGCCAAGGGCGACATCGTCACCAGTGCGCAGGGCCGCAAGCTGTCCTGGGAAGAGATAGGAAAGCGCTCTGCTAAAGTGATATCCTTCTCCGACCTGGCTGGCCATGAGCGGTATCTACGGACCACTGTCTTTGGTATGCTGAGCAGCAGCCCCAATTACTGCTTACTGATGGTTGCGGCCAACAATGGTCTCATTGGAATGAGCAAAGAACATCTCGGTATTGCTTTGGCGTTGAATGTGCCAGTTATGGTTATCATTACCAAGATTGATATCTGTCCTCCTCAGATCTTGCAGGAAACCATAACGCAGCTGACGAAAATCCTAAAGTCGCCCGGTGCTCGTAAGATCCCAATATTCGTCAAGGATATGGCGGAGACCGTCAATACAGCTACCCAGTTTGTCAGTCAGCGGATCTGTCCGATCTTCCAAGTGTCCAATGTCACTGGTGCTAATCTGGATCTGGTGCGGACATTCCTGAACATTTTGCCTCACCGTGGCCAGTACAGTGTCGATGCACCGTTTGAGTTCTTGATCAATGATACCTTCTCTGTACCACACGTAGGTACAGTCGTGTCAGGGGTGGTCAAGTCTGGGGTTATTCACGCCGGTGACACGGTGTTGGTCGGACCAGACTCCCTTGGACAGTTTACGACTACTACGATTAAGTCGATTGAGCGCAAGCGGATTCAAGTGAGCGCTTGTTTTGCAGGGCAGTCTGGTTCCTTCGCACTGAAGAAAGTTCGACGAAAAGAGGTGCGCAAAGGAATGGTTGTATTGAGGAAGATGGATCAACCACCAAAGGTGTACCGAGAATTCGTTGCTGAAGGTATGTTTCTTAATTTGAATCCAGTTATGTTCTCCTTTCCGTTGACGGTCGAGCGAAATAGTTCTCATCCTCTCACATGCCACCACAATCAAAAGGAAATATCAAGCCATGCTCCATGTTGGCGCCGTTAGCCAAACATGCTCTGTTATCGACATGGACCGCCCTTTCATCCGAACAGGAGATCGCGCTCTAGTTGCATTCCGGTTTATTCAACGTCCTGAGTTTCTGGCCCCTGGAGACCGTGTGCTCTTCAGAGAAGGCAAGACTAAGGGCCTGGGGATCGTCAAGAGCGTCGGATATGACCCAGAGCATCCACTGAACCCAGAATTGAATGAAACCGCAGAACCAGTGTGACGTTGATTCTTCTTACTACGTTTCATGAATTCACTGCATTTTCTCTCTGCTCTTTTGGTCGAATTTCTGTTTTACGATGGCCATGGTTTGGTGGTTTTGAGAGTTCATCTATCTCTGAATATGGGTCCATGGGATTGCCTTTAGCGATTGTTCCAGCAAGCATGTTTCTTCTTTTCCCTGGTTTATGTTTTTCATATTGTTCCTAACCTTTTTCTTTTTCTCTTGCCCCGTTATCATGATTATTATTATTATTATTATTATTATTTCAATGTTTGCTCGGCTTATTCTATGGGATCTCATGCTCTGCTAGTCTAGATGTTGAAAGCTACAAAATCGCATTAGCGGCTTTCTATGCATTACATCCATGAGACAAATTAAATGCCCTTCCTATTTTGCCCTTTCATCTATCTTTCATGGTTTGGCTCTCATGTATTCTCAACTTCATATGCAATGACGTCACTCACAGGTGTCCAGGGTTCAACTTTGGCTGAGCGCATTATGCTCGCATGGGTTCCATACCCATGCCGGTATATGCTGCTCACGGCGATTAAAGGCCTCCAATGGCAAAACTACCCTCATGTCTGGATAACCTGCAGGGGCTTCGTTCCATTCAAGGCCATTGACTCGCTGACGTATTGAGTTCCCAAGAAAGAGGCATTCTGGGACTCATAAAGACCTGAGACATCGCAGGCAATTTAAATCGTGCGCAGTATATCTGTTAAAATTTCCCTGACCGATCCCTAGTGACAACTTTTTTCCATTTTCCTGGCGTATTCCACCTTTTCAGATAACCTGGCTTCTAGTCGAGTATTGGCTGCCGACTCGCAGTGAATATGGATACCGTCAACAAGGCTTTCCAAACTGCCTCAGATACCGTTCGCAGCAGAACCAGCAGTCCAACTGGCGAAAAGCCTCAATCTGTTAAAGGTAAGGAGATAAAAACAACTACTAACCCTTACGATGGTGGGATCTGCGAAGGTAAGGCTATTTTACTTCCCCTGTCTTATTCTCTTAGCGGAATTACTCCTTAGCCCTAAGAAAACGCGAAAGAAGTGACTGACATATTTGAAAACCAGAATAACCCGACGCACCCACCACCCAAATCCATGGAATTATCAACATAAATACTGAATTGCAACTAGGACACCATCCAGTAAGCAAAGATCACTACCCTACGGATCAATCTTCCGTCAAGGAAGGGTGCCACCACCGCCACCACCACCACCACTTCAGGTTCCAGGCCATGACCAGTTCATGGTTGAAAGCCTTGAAAACATAGGATAAATTCCAAAGCCAGAACCAACATTCGTGCATATAAACGAGAGAAGGACGAGAAAAAGAAAGGAAAGAAGCCTACACAAAACTCACATATATTTCACAGGAACAACCCAGCCGGCCGGCTCCCGAACAAAGCGCGGATGCCTCTCTGAGCTCAGCGGACGAGGGAAGTGAATCCGATGTCAGAGCAAGTGAGGAAGCTCTCCGGGGTCCCTCCCACCCACCGGCGAGGGAGGAATACAGTTTCGAGAAGGAGATTGACGGGAAGCCTGCTCCTGATCAGAAAAATGCGCAGAGTACGTGGATTTTGACTCCTGGGACAAATTTGCAGTGCTATTTAACAAGTTTTTCTCTTTTTTTAACACTTCTCAATAGAGGAATATGGTAATGCCGTCAGCTCCAAGGAGCATAACCAGGGTGTTGGTCCCAGGAAGGCTATTGCTAAGATGAAAGAGAGATTTCGTGCGAGTGGGAGGACGATGAAAGCTGGGAACCACTTGCATGGTCAGAACAAGTGACCATATTTGTTAATTTTTGTTGTTGCTGTTGTCTATTGCAACCAGCTAGAACCGATTGTACTTCTCATCATGGTTGTACGCATGGCCCTGGAAGTCAAATTAGAGAAATCAGGAATAGATGAAGTTGTTCTATATGTTTCGGGAAGTTTGCTATACATCGGTGTACTTCTCATATCATTCATTCCTCGAAGCATGCCTTCCAGTAGCAGCATGAAATAAAATTAAACCACAGTAGTACGCTATATATAAAGGACCCTGAAAAGAATCCCCAAAAGCGGGTTCCAGCCCGGGAAAACATTGACTATTCAAACAATAACTTCAACTCTTCAATCCTTTCTTTCCTCTTCTCTTCATCATTCCCATCTCCGCCAACCCGGAGTCCCAAAGATCCAGCAATATTCAGTTTTCGCTCCTGCACCCGTAGCATCCGACCCTCGATGGAATCCTTGACGACAAAACGTGTCACAGACACGTCACGTAGCTGACCCATCCGATGCACGCGGTCGATAGCTTGAGCTTCTACGGCGAAACTCCACCATGGATCCATCATGTACACATTACTTGCCGCAGTGAGGTTGAGACCGACACCGCCTGCGCGGAGACTGATGAGGAGGACATTTGGGACTTGGCTTCTCCGCGCCGCCCCATTGCCATTACTATTGGAGTTTCTGTCAGGCGTAATTTTCGGATGGGAGGAGGAAGAATTAACAAGGTCTTCTTCCCCATTGATATCCTCCTGTTCGTATGAATCGGCTGTCTTGCTGAACTGGGCGAGGACTTCGGCTCTGGCTTTTTGGGCCATTGTCCCATCGAGACGAAGATGAGGGATACCTGCCTTCGTTAATTGGGGGCCAATGAGATCGAGGAATGCCGTGAATTGAGAGAAGACCACTGATTTTGTATTGGGAGGGACGCGTTGGAGGTGATCGATTAGTGCATGAATTTTTGCCGAGGTACGCGCGGATGGAGAGAGGGGGTTGATTCGCCGAAGGGAGATCTTGGGCGCCGGCTGGGAAGACGTTGGAGTACTGTTATACAGATCATCCTGAGGTGAAGAGTCGGGCAAACTGTGGTGGATAACTTCAAAGATATCTCTTGAATTGATTGATGCTCGACAGGAGAAGCAGCGAGGGGACTCTCCTTTATCGGTCTGGTGGCGGATATAGTCTTCCAAGCATTTCTTACATGCACTATGCCAGCAAGTCGTTACGGCAGGGTCAATCATGGGCTCCTCAGTGCAGATAGGGCATTCTCTGCTAGACTCATTCTGAATCTGCTTTAGTGCATAGGCTGAAAATTTTGTTGCAGAATCCTGCTTCTGCTCTGCATCTGCATCCTCAGTGGCAGCAGTGAAGCGATCAATGAGCTCTTGTAAGTCCATGTCGTCCTTGAACTCGGCTGCGGCATCCGTCGCCGCAGCGAGATCCTCTTCATCGGCGACTATTGCTTTATTACGTGCGAGAATAGGATGACAACAGGTCTGGCGGAGGCGAAGAATTTGAGCAAAAATAGTCGTGAAAGACTTTAGTAGCGTACCAGCTTCGACGTTACTATTGAATGTCTGCCTAGCTCGTGTGTAAATCAAGTCGTAGATCTCCCGTTCATGTGCCGAGAGCTCCACTTCTTGGATACTGATGGATCGTGGTGGCAATGGCACGAGAGGTTCGCCGTCGGGGGTTTTCATTGTCTTCGTACGTCGAAGTACGAGAGGTTCGAGAACCGTCTGTACGACGTTCAGTGCGCGGACATAGTCCTTAGATTCAAAAGGCACTGTGATGAATGTCTTCCAGTACGAAAAGTTGTTCCACGGCTCAACTTTGAGGAACCGCACCAGACTGAACAAGTCCTCTAGGCGGTTGACAATAGGTGTTCCAGTAAGGACCCATCGATGTCTAGCCTTGAGTTCATAACATGCCTTGGCTGACTTTGAAGTTCGGTTCTTAATCAAATGGGCTTCGTCAAGTATGACTCGAAAGAATTCCACGGAAAATAGGCCGCTAGGATTTCCAGACGCTGAAACCGAGCGAAATTCGGATAGAGCGACCCCATAACTGGTTATAATAACTGTGGGAGCAGAAGCATTGGCACAGAGATTGCGTAGATTGACAGCTTTGTCAGCGCCATAATACACAAAAACCTTCATTGTCCCGGGCTGTGAAGCTTTCGTAGCTTCACTCTCCCATTGAGAGAGAAGGGACATAGGAGCAACGACAAGAGTGGTATAAGGGGCAGGGGCCACATTAGATCGAGGGTTGGGGGCTCCGGATACATTGCCATTGACAGAAGGTGATTCTCCCTGATGACCAGGCTGAATTCTATGAGAGTGGATAAGACTCATCATTTCTATAGTCTTACCAAGTCCCATCTCATCCGCTAAAATACCACCAAGACAATGCTGATCCTGGACAGGGAAGTCCAAGCTGAGCTCCCCTGAGTAAGGGTTGACATAAAAATGTTCCAGTCCCTGGATAACTGGGAGAGCATTGTCATCAACATCTTTTAAAGGCCAAATGTACTCTTCCCAAAGCGGGTGGATGGACCTCTCACGGTCCAGTTTCTTGTCCAGCTCTTTTGCAAGCATCCAATGGAGTGCTTGTTTTTGATACTTCCGCAATTTCAAAGTAAATGTTGGGGCTGGCTCTGTCTCCGGAGTGTTATAGTCAAAGGACTGAGCCTTCTTGTAGATTGTGTCGAGTTGATCTTCCTCTAGTTCTTGGGACTCATCCTCCTCGGAAGAGTCATTGGTATTCTTAACGGCTTTATATTTCTCCTTTTTCACCCTGTCATACTGCTCCGCCATTTCAGCCGCGCGGAGAATCCCCTCATTTTTATGCTTGCTGGTTATTTCATTAGTCGACGTGGGTTTGAGTCCGATTTCATCGAAGAGCTTCACAAGTGCAACCTGGCGGAGACGCAAGTTTTTCTCTTCTTCGCTTTCTGTTTCTTCAAATAGACCAGCTACTCTGTTATCGTCAGGAGAGACTTTCAGAAACTGAGGCTGAAAGGCATCTTTCAGCAGGTAACACCGTAGCTGCAAATAAACCGTATCATTTACCCGAAGCCTGTCCGGTGCGAACACACAGACACCTTCGAATCGGCAAATTCTTTGGTCGATGAGTGTAGACACCCACTCAGCCGTTTCACGAGGTAGTCTTCCCACCTCTTGATGTCGTTTATTTGTAAAACGAGTTAGAATATCCTCTTTGTGATTGGCCCCACGACTACGTTTCAGGATTGGCTGTGCCCGAGAACGCTCAATATTGACGTGCTCGCCGTGTGTGATTAAGCCGGTACCACTTCTGGTAGCCCATGCTCCTACGCCGAAGGCACCGACATATCTTGCTGAGGGCTGGGAGGCAGGGGCCTGGCCATCATGCGGAGTCGACGACGTCGACTGCTCAGCCGAGGTTGTTTGAGGCTGGCGACGACATGCTTTTGAGATGTTCGAAACAGTATTCACCCTAGTTGGCGCCCTCCACGATCCATCGAAATAGATGTTGACGGCCTTCTCCACATCATTCGAAGCAGCAGCGCGAATTTTGTCCACCGTGTCCCGTGGCAGTTGCTCCCCAATTATATTGTTGAAGAGATCTATGTCAAACTCATTGTAACCATCCTCTTTTACTGCTGCTCGCTGTACTTCTTGTTTCTCCACATTATCTCTTTCCCGCTCAGAAGTGAGATAAACAGGCGTCGTTGTCATTGATTTCTGCGGGATGGCTTTTTTCAGACCGTTTAATTCCTGGCATGAACCATTCTGTTCTTCCATGAGCGGTAGACGTTCCGCACCTAGGATTATATCGTTACTGGACTTCCCGGGAGGTCCTCCATTGTTGATAATGTATGACTCTGCATGTGGGAACTTTGTGGCCAAATTTCCCAGGGATCTCACATGTGGCTGATGATTGCGCTTCTCTTCAACATGGTCACCCTTTTCATCATCTGCGGATTCAAGCGTAGTCAGAAGGGGGCCAGGTTCTTTTAATGCGGTTTGAGGCACAGGCGTGTCGCGAGCAGTTTCTCTCGTTTCTGGCGGAGCGATATCGTTATCGTCAACGAAGAAGCGTCTCTTTTTTGCAGGACGTTCATACGGATATTCATGATTCATACTTAAACGTACTGACCGTCTGAAGATGGGAGGATGGTAGATGGCAGTCACATCGGTGTTTGGTGGATGGGACGGAAGACGCGAAGAGGACGCGAGAAGTCTCTCGGCCCAACGTCATCTGAAATTGATTTTCATTCGGAATTTCATCTATTGCAACAGCTTCAATTTTCGCGCTTTATGATGCTATTTCCTTGGTCTGTATTAATTCCTCTGATCTGATCTTTCATCTGTACTGTATGATTTTTAGAGCCTCTTCTGCTAACACTCGTTTCTGCAACAGAGTATTCGTGATGAATTATGGAGCAGCAATGCAAACCAAATCCCTGAATTACGAAGCCACTGTCTAATACAAGATAACTCGAATACCTCATGCCATTTTTCAAAGGATTATTGTGCCCGCTTCAAGCGGGAGGGCGAGCGTGCCAATTTTACAAACGGCGACCCAGGATACCGAATAGACGACAGTTCAGTCTCTCCGCACCCTTCGCGACAGCTCATGTCGTAACAGGAGCAGCAGAAGCAGAAGCAAAATCTGCGCGGAAGTATTGCGATGGTCTCTTAGCGTACGTTCTAGTGTGGCAATTTTGTCACAGGCTTTGAGTGCTGATAGACAATACACAGAAAGTATGATCGACCTTCCTACACATTGAGCACCTTTATTCCTGCTCATGCACGATCATTCTACATCGCCATCCGAGCCCTGAATGTCTCGCTCTCGATGATTCCAGACACTACAACCTCCCCTACAATTGGGCTGATGCGTCTCCAGTTCTGGAGAGACACCATCACCAAGACATTGGCTGGCTCACCACCAAAGGAACCAGTAGCAATTCTTCTGGCATCGACCGTTGAGGATCTCCGCAGTAGAACCCAAGACAGAGCGCGTATTAATAAAGGATGGTTTACCCGGCTGATAAATGCCCGAGAACGTACATTAACCAACGACCCATACCCGAATCTTGCTTCGATCGAGTCCTATGCTGAGAATACGTACTCAACGTTACTCTATTTGACATTGTCCGCCTTGCCCATGACGTCGGTGACGGCGGACCATATTGCGTCGCACATTGGCAAGGCGGCCGGGATCGCAGCTGTCTTGAAGGGGCTGCCACTTGTCGCTTTCCCTCCTCCACCTAGCCAGCATTCCGGCCAGGCTGGCGGGATGCCTAGCGGCGCAAAACAGGGCGCCGTGATGCTTCCCTTGGATGTCATGGCTCAAGCAGGTGTGAAGGAGGAAGAGGTATTCAGAAAAGGTGCTGAGGCGCCTGGCCTTCGGGATGCTGTCTTCTCTGTTGCGACACGGGCAAGTGATCATCTCATCACTGCCCAGCAGATGCTCGCCAATATCCGTTCTGGGGTGGATGTGGGCCACGAGTTTGAGCATCAGGGGGAAGAAGGGCATACATACGATAATGACCTAGCAGCAGGCCGGGGTCACGAAACGCCTATGGACGAGATCAATCGTGCTTTCGGCGTTTTCTTGCCTGCCGTGGCGACGCGTTTGTGGCTCAATGAGCTGGAGCGTCTCGATTTTGATATATTCAAGCCAGAGCTGCTAAGGTCGGATTGGCGATTGCCATGGAAGGCCTACTGGGCCTTCAAATGGAAGACATTCTAGTAAACCGGGTCTGATCTGGAAATCCAAGTCACCATCGAGGTGATTTGACGGCCTATCTCCGATTTGGGAACAACGAGGGCTAAAATGTACTCCTTCTGATCCGATCCACGGCAAGAATTGAACATAATGTGATATAGTGCTGAATTTAAAACGTGTGTACTATTTCGAATAAATATGCTGGTTGTTGAGGCGCCATAGGCATTGCTGTTGGAGGCAGCATGGCTGACTGCTGCTGAGACACCGAGCATAAACCAGCATTTCCTGCGTAACCGCAAGGTGGCAACAACATCCACCTGACAGCACAACTGGCCATCACCAAGGCCTTCGAACGCTGGTGTATCGTAGACGGCCTTTGATTTGATTTATTACCTTTCTGCTTTCATATATTTATTGGCCTGTACTTCCTACAGGCCTATCAACTCATACAGCGGCGTAAGAGCACGCTCCTCGGAGATGACATTGAACGGCCTCCCCCCTAACAGAGGCATCGTGATTTTCTCCGGGGGAAGCGCCGCAAATAACCTTGTCGATGTCTTCAATGCTGTCAGAGAAAGCAAGGACTGTTCCCTGACCTATGTCATCCCCATCAGCGACAATGGCGGCTCATCATCGGAGCTGATAAGGATATTCGGAGGCCCTGGAATTGGCGACGTCAGAAGTAAGCGAGTGTCTGAATGATTGAATTCATTGCACCTTCGAGTTACAGTTGAATTGCAGATCCGTTGATCACTTTCTCCTGTGGCATTTATCCCAGTTATTAACCAGAGACTATAGGCAGGCTTGTTCGTCTGATTCCCGACTCGCCTCCAGGCTCAGAACGGGCAGCCATCAAGGCGATTTTCAACCATCGTCTTTCCACGGATGCTTCGGTTGCTCACGACGAGTGGTATTCAATTGTCAATGGCACGTCTGATCTGTGGAAGTCAGTTACGCCTGCGAAGAAGGAGTTGATCCGCTCGTTCTTCAATCTCTTGAACATGGAGATTCTCAAGCGTGCCAGACCCCCTTCGTCAACCTTCGACTTCACTTCTGCCAGTGTGGGTAATCTGTTCTTGACCGCTGCGCGGCTCTTCAGTGGCAGTTTTGAAAGCGCCATATACCTCCTCAGTAGCATCTGCGGTGTGCCGTCAGATCTAGTCCGCGTCATCCCAGCCATCAACTCCAACTTTTCTCATCACATCGCTGCAAGCCTCGAAGATGGGACCATAATCGTAGGCCAAAACAGTATTTCGCATCCCAGTGAGGCTACGGCATTGCAGCCCAAGCCAGGCTCGAGACGTCCTAGCTTATTACTTGCGGACAGCGAGGAGATTGACGACAGCGAGCCATCCGATGGCTCAGACGCAACGACATACGAGGAAGACCATCTTCCTGGATCACTGCGTTCTTTGCGTGACAAAAATATTTGCTACAGCAAAACTGAAAACGAGGAGCTTCCATCTAGAATCTCTCGTGTCTGGTACATCAATCCTTACGGCCAGGAGATTCGACCACCGGCCAACCCACGTGTGATTGACGCCCTTCGGGATTCCCAAGCCATTATATACAGCATCGGCTCTCTCTACACGTCTATCATACCGTCCCTCGTTCTCCGCGGCGTTGGGCAAGGCATCGTCCTGAGTCCGGCTCGCCATAAAATTCTCATTCTAAACGGGTCCTTGGACCGCGAAACTGGCCCTGCCTGCAAGCCATTCACAGCGGTTGACTTTGTTGAAGCTATAGTTCGCGCAGGGGAGGAGAGCCGTGGATGGAGATCAGACCAATTTCCCCGGAAACCTTTCTCTTCGGTACGTTCGATAGAGCAAGAGAAAGAGAAAGATCCTCCGCTGTCTCTTCCTTATAATTCATACGTGACTCATGTCCTTCATTTGGATGGTCCTGGGACACCTAAAGTGGACCGCGAACGCCTTACTCAGATGGGGATTGAAACTGTCCGGCTGTACGGACGGGCAATCACGGTCACGGACGGCGAGAGGGAGGTACCCATTGGAATGCGATACGATTCCATTGGCCTTATTCAGGCCCTTGAAGTGGTCTTAGGAAAGAAGGGTGATGGGATGCTCCGGGGCCCAGGGAACGGTATGAGTAGAAGTAGGCGGAATACAACGGAGCATGCTGGGAGGAAAGAAGGAAGATAGGATGAAGGGAATTGCGCGTAATAAATAATGCCTGTTTCATGACGGGGATATAGAGACATGCCGCAAGGCGATGATAGACAGATCATAACTAGTCGTTAATAATGGAATTCTGTAAGGACGCCATCTGTAGAGAATATGATAGTAATGAATTGCAGGACCCATAAAAGCGATAAAATCCCAACCATGGAGCATCTATAAAATGTCCGTATGCGTTCCGAAAATGCATATCCCATTCCCCAGATGAAAGGATAACACACGAGAAAAGAGTACCGAACGCAGAATTGATTTACCAGGCCCAGATAAATTCCCCCAACAACACCTTACCGATCACCAAGAAACGCCATTTCATGCAAACACCCGGCTCGTGAAAAAGTAAGGACGTAAGAAAAGACCTAAAGTTAAGCATTCTCCGGAACAGCAGCCTCTCTCTTTTTGAGCTTCAGCTGCAGAGGTACGAGGTTCCTCTTCGGCCCTGATGTATCATTCTGGGTAAGGGACTTCCGGCAAACTGGACATGTACCGCGGCCCTTTCCCGGGGAATCTACTCTTTGCCCTTCGCTGAACCTAAGAGTATTGATGATGCACTCATGACAGAAAAGATGGCCTAACGGTTAAACAGAAGTTAGCATAAAGTCATTGCCATATATGTAATTGTTTAATATATCCATTTAAATCCAAATTAAGTGTAAAGCTAAGCCACCTACCACATATCGTAGTCGTTGCATCTGTGAGAGTATCCATGCAGACAGGACATCTGTACGAGAGTAACGCCGACCGACCTTCCCTCTCATCCTCATAGCTCTGTTTCTGAGCCTTTACAGCATCCTCTCGTTGTTTCGATAGTGACTTTTCTAGCGCAGATGGCCCTTCTACCTCCGTCAAGTCGATCGATTCGACCGTCTCTTCACCCGTCTGAGGTCGATTTCCAGATGACGTTGACTGTCCAGTAGAAGATTGGCTCAGACGCCGGCGCTTTGCCCCTCGATGTTCATTACTAAAATTAGGTTCTGAAAATGTGCGCCGGTATTGAGGAAGGGTCTGGTTTTGAGTATACATGGAGGTGAGGTCGACAACAGACGGTGAACTGGCATCCATGACGTCGCGGCAGTAGCACGTTCCGGGTGAATAATCGAGCTCGAGCTGAATAAAAGAGGAAACCAAGAGTATAAGTATCAATTTCGAACCATGCTTTTCTTTGTAGTTTAGAAAGAGCAGGAAACTGGCTTTTAGTTCATGTAGGCAAGAAAAGAAGAGTGATCCAGGCGCAAGTTGAACTGTTTCGCCGCGAGAACGCCCGCGATAATAATGCTAATTAGACCAAGGCGGTTAAGTTAATTACAGAAGGCGGTGGGATATAGCGGGGTATAATTAGTCCGATATTACAATGCCTGATATATGAGGCACCAATGAGCCAAATAAGGCAAAAATAATGCTCCGCAAGGCAAAAGAAGAACTGACCGGGAATCTTGGATGAACTCGATGAACTCTGCAACGCTGCTCACGGAAAGCCTTGTCTCTACATAAATTTGCGCAGCAATTGCTGCGATTGGCTGCGCTACGATGCCCTGAAAGCTGTTCTTCCCTGTCTGTAAATCTCATGGTTCATAATGCTCTTATACCACGCTCACCCTCCTTACTCCGGGGTTCTTGCAAGGTCATGCTCACGGAGATTACGCCCGCCCTTTTCTGCTCATTCGAGACCTCTGCTACTCTCCACGAGATACTCTGTCAGGAAGCTCTCGACGCAGAATGAAGATGGTGACTCGCGCCTGCGTACTCTTTCCGGTGTGTTGATACCTTATCGTCTTGATGACCATCTTCTCATGACGTGAATACTGATGTCGGTAGTCCCTTCTTCGGCTAGGTTTAACGAGATTGGCGTGCAGCAACTGAGCGATCATGTCTATTCACAGGTGTTTCTGGACAAGGGAAGACCCCCGGATCCTGAACTAGTACGCTTATCCAAAGATCATCTGTCGAGACACGATCTTCTGGGCAAATCTCAAGATGCTGCGGAACCCGTCGCATTCGATCTTCCAGCCCTCCAAGGACAGTCGTTGGACGAGCATTTTTTCAAACTGGGAATGGACTCGTCGGAACCATACTTAAGTTACGCAAATTCCTATGCGACAAGCCATTCTCCTCAGATGCCCCGAAAATGGATTAAACGGAGCGGCTGGACTAAATACAATAACGATGGATCATGGGAGCCCGTGGATGCCCCAAACGAATCGATGCTTACGTTCGATACGGAGGTCATGTGGAAAGAACATTCCTTTGCTGTTATGGCTTGCGCTGTGAGTCCAACGGCTTGGTACGCGTGGTTGTCCCCATGGCTGCTGGGTGAATCCGAGAATCCAATCCAGCTGGTACCTCTTGGGGATCCATCACAGCCGCGTATTATTGTGGGACACAATATTGGTTACGACCGCGCCCGGGTTTTGGAGGAGTATGACATGAAGCAGACCAGCAACTTCTTCCTCGATACTATGTCCTTACATGTGGCAGTGAATGGGATGTGCTCGCAGCAACGGCCGACCTGGATGCGCCACAAGAAGAACAGGGACCTGAGGGACAAGATTGCGAACGATACTAACTCTGTCGAGCTTGCTGCGTTGCTCGAAAGTAAGATGCTCAGTGAGGAAGAAGAAGAGCTGTGGGTCGGAAGGAGCTCCATAAATTCTCTGCGCGATGTGGCCAAGTTTCACTGCGACGTTTCTATTGATAAGGCTCAGCGGGATCACTTCGGAGAGCTTGACAGAGAGGGTATTTTGGAAAGATTAGAAGAACTCATTGATTATTGCGCTGCAGACGTCGCAATCACTCATCGCGTGTACAAGAAAATATTTCCAAATTTCCTCAACGTCTGCCCGCACCCCGTTAGTTTTGGGGCTCTCAGGCACCTTTCTTCGGTTATTCTTCCAGTCAACCAATCTTGGAAAGAGTATATTGCGAACGCCGAATCAACGTATCATCAGCGACTGGACGACGTCCGCAACAGAATGGTCAAGCTGTGCCAGGAAGCTCTGAAAGTTAAAGATAAGCCTGAGATATACACGAACGATCCTTGGCTGCGACAGCTGGACTGGTCTGGCCAAGAGATCAAGATGGTCAAAGGCAAGAAGAAGGGCGATCCTCCCCGACCGGCTGCTCGGCAGAAATTGCCCGGCATGCCCAAGTGGTACAAGGATCTCTTCCCCAAGGCCAACGGGGATATCAATCTTAGCGTGCGCACGCGGATAGCGCCAATCTTGCTCAAGCTCGCTTGGAATGGTTACCCTTTGGTGTGGTCAGATAAGTATGGCTGGATGTTCAAAGTTCCTCACGATGAAGTCAAGAAGTTGGAGAATCAAGCAGTAGTATGCTGCGACATGTTTGACGAGAAGAATACTGAGTTGCGAGATGATATGCAACATGTCTACTTCAAGCTTCCACATAAGGATGGACCGCAGGCCCGGTGCACAAACCCGTTGGCTAAGGGCTATTCGCAGTTTTTCGAACGCGGAACTTTGACTTCTCAGTACGCCCTTGCGAAGGAAGCCCTAGATATGAATGCTTCCTGCTCGTATTGGATTAGCGCTCGGGACCGGATTATGTCTCAAATGGTCGTTTATGAAAGTGATGTGCCGAATTATGACTCGAAAAAGAATGATGATGAAAAGAAACTGGGTTTTATCTTACCCCAAGTCATCCCCATGGGAACCATTACTCGCCGTGCAGTGGAAAATACATGGCTCACGGCAAGCAATGCTAAAGAAAATCGGGTTGGGTCTGAGCTCAAGGCCATGATAAAAGCACCTCCTGGCTATGTTTTTGTCGGGGCTGATGTCGACTCTCAAGAATTGTGGATCGCGAGTCTTATCGGTGACGCTCAGTTTCAGCTTCATGGGGGAAATGCCATTGGGTTCATGACGCTGGAAGGATCCAAGGCAGCGGGGACTGACATGCATTCCCGAACAGCTAGCATTCTAGGCATCTCACGAAATGATGCAAAGGTGTTTAATTATGGTCGTATTTATGGAGCCGGGGTCAAGTTCGCCTCCACTCTCCTACGTCAGTTTAACCCGTCCATGTCTGAGAAACAAACCCAAGAGGTTGCCACGAGCTTGTACAAAGAGACAAAAGGAACTCGCACTACCCGTCGTATTTTGAGCGAAAACCCTTTCTGGCGAGGTGGCACTGAATCCTTCGTCTTCAACAAGCTTGAAGAGTTCGCAGAGCAGGAGAGGCCGCGGACTCCAGTTCTCGGTGCAGGGATCACCGAGGCATTGATGCGGCGCTTTATTAATAAGGGCAGCTTTATGACTTCACGGATAAACTGGGCAATCCAGTCATCCGGTGTTGATTATCTTCATCTCCTCATAATTTCCATGGATTACCTGATTAGGCGTTACAACATCCACGCCCGGCTGGCTATCACGGTTCACGACGAAATCAGATACCTAGTCAAGGAGGAGCACAGGTACCGTGCTGCCCTAGCTTTGCAGGTCGCGAATGTTTGGACTAGAGCCATGTTTTCGGAACAAGTTGGCATCCACGATCTTCCTCAATCCTGCGCGTATTTCTCGGCAGTCGACATTGACCACATCCTACGTAAGGAGGTGAATATGGACTGTGTGACACCTTCACACCCGCACAAGGTTCCACATGGCGAAAGCTTGGATATTATCCAGCTTTTGGAGAAGGGTTCTGAAGCGTACTTGGACCCTTCAATCACACCTCGTTCTCCACCCTCTCCTCAAAAGTATCCCTATACCCCTAGGGAGCCTGTTATGTCCGCATTGCAAGTAACCAACACACCTTCCTTCATCAGAGCGCAGATCACCAAGGACGACAAAGAGCTTCGTGAAATTGTTAAGGAAGCCTTCAAAGTCAAGTCTGACACCACGCCTACCACAGTACGAACACGCTCAAGCAAGGCACGTCCTGAATCTACCGCTTCCCCATCGGCAGAGCCACAGCGCGCTATTCTTATGGAGGTACAGCCAGGCCTTTATCGGGACTTTCGGAACCTTCCACATGAGAACAAGACGTCTCATTTCAGCTTACATCGACAAGGCTTCAGACCACCTAGGTCGTCTGCTCGAACATGACTTCTTTCTTTAGGGCTGGCTTTCTTATCCCTCCCGTTTATGCCCAGCGTTCTGTTTTCGACTTTCCCCCATTGTCTGTCATACTCTTGGAACATGTATATTTTCTGGTTGTATTATATATATTCTCGGTTGTGGGGTTTCGGGGAAGGCGTCCTTGGTCAGGAAAGGAATCTGGGGTGGCGATGAATCTCGATTTCTGGGGAAGATAAATGTATAATTAGATGGTAATCTACGTATACATGCAGTGCTTGAGCCCTGACAGTAGCAGCCTTTGAGAGTTGGATGGTGAAGATAGACTGTAGCTTAGATTATCACGACCTAAAAATGCTTGTAGATTATTCACCTGGGTGAACGGTTTCTAGTATTCTGCAAATATTAGCAAAGCACCAGTAAAGCACATTAAAAGTGCATACCATTCCTCTTTTGCAGTCTTTCACGCAGAAAAATCTCACTATAGTGCACTAGGACATGGGATTGATTCCAGCTTAGAGAGCACACGACAATGATCTCACTACTTTCAAAAGGATATCGGAGTGAACAACGGTCCAATTTAGGGTTTCGGGATAAAACCGCATGGTTATTGGCATTTCTTAATGGGAGGAGCACCGACAGTAGAGATCATCACTCCATACTGCTTGATAGCTATCTCTGTAAGTCTCCTTATTGCTGCCTCATCGGGAGTCATTGAGTCTTACCGTAGCTGGATCGAACCCATATAAATGAAGCCTCCATCCCCTCTTCCCCATCCAAGTCGAAAACCCAAACCCAACTATTCCAATATTGCACTCTCACAATGAAGATCCCCAGGGCTCTACTGCTAGCATCCTCAATCCCAACCTTAATATGGGCCTGGTCAAAGCCCCCCGTCCGGACAGGACTCGAGGTGCTCCGGGCAAGCAACTACTCGCAGCTGGCCGGCCGGAAGGTCATCATCCTCAGCAATCCAACCGGGGTAACTCCCGAACTCGATCTGGGCGTGGATGTTATGTTTGAATCCGGTGCTGTCGATCTAGTTGGCGTTATGGGACCAGAGCATGGGTTTCGAGGAACTGCTCAAGCTGGAGGGTCAGAGGGGACTTTCACAGATGAACAGACTGGGCTGACTGTTTACGTGAGTTGTCCATGTCAGCAATGGCATTTGCGATTTTGGAAGTCTGATCTGGGCACACATGTTATATAGGATGCGTATAATGTCAACACGAGTACGCTTGTGCGGTACATCACCGAATCCGGTGCTGACACTGTTCTCTTCGATATTCAGGATGTCGGGGCACGCTTCTATACCTGTCTGTCGTTCTGACTTAGATATTTACATACAAACGGAGTATTGACTAATTTTAATAGATACATGGGCCATGTACGACACAATGGTGGCAGCAGCCCTAACCAACACAACCTACATGGTCCTGGACCGTCCCAATCCCATCACCGGCTTGAACGCATTCGGACCCGTTCTCGACCAAACAAAGTACAACTCGTATGTTGGACGGCGCGCTATTGCGCAAGCCCACGGTATGACCTCGGGTGAACTGGCCAAGATGTTCGTTGGTGAGAAGTGGATTCAGGAGGCTGCGAATGGCTCCGAGTTGGCGCTGGAGGTTGTTCAGATGGAGGGATGGGAGAGATGGATGACATGGACTGACACCGGGTTGCCTTGGGTGATACCCAGTCCGAGTATGCATATGCAAATTAATAGTCTTCTCTTTTCTTCTCCTGTACTGCTAACTCGGTTGCGTTGCTACTAGATATGCCTACTCCTGACTCGGCGTTGATATACCCGGGCACCTGCATGTTCGAGGGAACCAGCATCTCAGAAGGGCGTGGTACAACACTTCCATTCGAGGTAAGACTCTCTTTCTTTCTTCCCTGATTTGTCTCTGTTTCAGTCGATCTTCGATGTTGATAATACAGCTCCTCGGCGCAACCTTCACAAACACCACCTGGGTCGACAAAATGCGCAGCCTCAACATCCCCAAGACGAACTACCGCTTCGCCTGCTTCAGTCCGACAACCTCCAAATTCACATCACAAACCGTCTGCGGTCTCCAGTCTTACATCTTACTCCATGGCCCGTCCGACTATGAATCATTCGACCCTGTCTATCTGGGCGTTGCGTTGCTCTGGTCTGCGAAACAGCTCTACACTAACACTATCGATTCCGGATATGGTAATACAACAGGGAGTTTCCATTGGCTTTTCAATTCGGGTGATTCCAGTCAATATGATGTGGATATGTTGACGGGTGGTACCTTGGTGAGAGAGGGTATTGAGGCTGGTTGGTCCCCGGATCAGATTCGGGGGGCGTGGGAGAGTGACTTGCGTGAGTTTAAGAAAAAGCGAGAGTCTTATTTACTGTATTGAATTGAATTGTATGTTAGCTTGTGGAGGCAGGGTTAAAGGACAATCTTCTGGTGGGATTTTTCGGCATTTGTTATATGTCACAAGAGAACTGGGCTCTTAAAGAGAGAAAGGCAAAAGGTATCCATTGTAAACAAGACACCGACCCATATCTACAACATGTTATATCCAAAAAAATTCTTCAGAGGCCAGCTAGCATCGAAGATTTCATATACAGTTCACGCATAAGCGGCCCAACCTGTAATAGAAAAGATCAGAAGTTAGCCAAACGAAAGATCTACAACCGTGCGTGCATAGAATATCGACACATCAAACATACCGCAGTAGAGAACAGCAAGGTTTCTTTCATCAGTTGCTTGCTGAATCAATTCGTTGACAGTGGCCGTTACACTTAACGTCTTGCTCAATTTCTTCGCAACGACAGTCAAAGCTCGATCCGTTTCGCTCGGCTCGTCCGCCGAACCCTTCTTGTTATCCGCGCCGGGAAGGAGAGGCGGCTCTCCATCCGCTGTTTGGTTGTCCTGCATCTTCTTCATTCGCAGAGGAGACAGAGTCCAGCTGTACAGCGGGTCGTACCGAAGCACATCGAGAATGGTCATGATGCTGTACGATTCCTGCCGTAGCGCTTCCAGGGTAAACTCGCAGCAACGTCTGAAAACGCCTTCTGTCTTGGTGATCCCCATTCCGTCAACAAGGTCGCGCGTGAGACGGAATGGAACTACTTCTGGAACGGGCAAAACTCGACCCTGTTCAAATGCAACGCCGAGATCAATGTGGACCACCTCGCCAGTTCTCTCGTCTAAAAGAATATTGTGTCCATGTCTATCTCCAAGGCCTAGAACGTGCCCGAGGATCGAGATGGCCGCCGTACTCCGTGTATAGGCAAGCCTTTTGTTAAACCAGTCATCCGGGCTGCTGAACTTCTCCATAAAGAAATATCTCATAACCGGATGGAAGTGCTCCATCACCTGCCGGAACGTCTTGATGCGTTGCTCAAGTGATCGTGTCTGGACGTCGGCTATATGTTTTCGGCACATACTGGGCTTCATGTCCTTCGGATAATATCGCTGGTGGGCTGGTAGCAAGTAGTCATGCAATGGGATGGTATTGGGGACGAATTCAATGATTCCCGCATTCGATGTCAGGGGAAGGACCTTGTACGTTCGGATTCCCAGATTACGCTGCCGAGTAGCTCGGTGGTCCTTAAGAAGACTGCTTACTTGTTCGAACACTTGTTCCATTATGGCGTCTTGTCTCAGATCATCGTTCCCTCCTTTGAACTGTTTATTTCCCTCAATCAGTCCACAGCTCTCAATCATATTCTAACCGCAGGAAAGTGGAACTTACCAATTGCTTATACTGTACACCATCTGTTCCAATAGCGGTGACAATCTTAGGTGCACTAACACCAGAAGCAATTCTAAACTCCGAACGAAACCTGGAGAGTCTTGGGACATTGCTATAATCGCAGTCATCACGAAGCTCAATTTTCATTGTCGGTGGTGGTATCTTCCTCACTGATGCATCTTGCTCCATACGCAGACCAGTTGGCAAGTCTCTCAGTAATATCTTAGCTCCGCTCTTTAGCCTCTCGCCCGGCCGATCAATTGCAAACCGCACGTAGGAAATGTTCGCATTATGGACTGCAACCCAAGTTTCCCCCTGGCGCTTGTCATTTTTCAGGCATTCGGTAAGTTTGACGGCAGCTCGAAAGCGAGACAATGCTGAGTCGTCTTTTCCGCCCTTGGATTTACTGCTGGCAAACATTTGGTACATTCCATGAAAAGGATGGTCGACACAAATCCGGAAGAGTAGAGGAAAAAGCAGCGATTGGAAAGCGTCCTTGACGTCAAGTAATCGAGAGGATAGCTGGTTCATCAATGGAGCAAATTTTCGGCTTGCAACCTGATTAAGATATTTCGAAACAGCAGTGTTGGCAGTAGGGCTGCTCGAGTTATCAAGCCAGAGAGCGCAGAAGCGAAGAGCATCACTATTGTAGTTGTCACTCGCTTTCAATGAGAGCAGGTAATTTTCCAGGCATTGCTCTAAGAAGGCCTCTCGACTTCGCCGTAAGCGTTGATATTCACGATCGTCAAGGTCGAACCATTGCTTCGCCTTAGCTCTGTAAAGCCTGAGAGAATCTCTCTCCTTTCCTTCGGCGGTTCTTAACATCTCCTCAAGAGCGAGTAACTCCTGTTCTTTGCGATTACGAAGTTGTTCGACTCGTCTGAAATCCTCCATTCCATCTTGATTTTGGAGCTGCTGGTCACAGAACATCGCAAAACCGTGAAAAACTCTACTGGCATCTTCCCCTTCAGATCGCCCCTTTAGTTCCTTGACTGCAGGAGACAAATACTCTTGGATAATAGCCTCAGGCTTCTCTAAACGTGCTTCGGCAACATGGTGGCCCTTTAAACGGAGTTAACAAAGTGAACTAAAACAGACCATAGTTGACTCACCAAGGTAACAAGGAGCTCTGCTCGACTGACGGGAATCGCCTGTTTACTGAGATCGTTTTGACCCTTCAGTTGCTGAAGCATTCGGATTGACGCTGCCATCTCTCCCTGGTCCCACAGAACATTGGCCAAGTCAAACATTGCTGCGGCATCAATATTGATCCCAAGCGAGGCGCACGGTTTTGTGAGGTTTGAAAGACAAATTGCTGATTTCAGAGATGCCTGAGAGACTTCATGATCCCTAGCAACTTCCAAAGACTGCCGGATAGCTTTGATTTCTAGCAACTGTGCATCGCGATCACTTAAGTTGATAGCTGATCTTAGATGTTTCCTACACTTTATAGAAGAAAACAAAGCCTCGCGAGCGTTTAGAACCTTGCCAGCGTCGGAAAAACTTCTCTTGTCAGGATACACCCGGAGCTACCGTATAAACGAGAAATTGGGGACATACCTTTCAGTTCGCATCAGAACTCCGCGTGTCATGATCTTCTGCCACTCTTCTTCAATCTGCTCGGTCGATGTAGAGCTTAAGACATCACTGATCTCCGTCATGGTACCCAGTACCCTCATCACGGCCCTCACATAGTTTGCTGATCGACTAGCGTTAGCCAGTAAGTCCAGTGTTGTCAGAAGATATTCATCCATAGAGCCAAGAACTTCTGTCATAGTTCCTAATGTGTTAAGGTTTTGGAAGACCTTGAAAACTATGGCAGGCGGTGACTGGTTCACTGGAGAGACAGGGATATCCCATTGTTGAAGACTCGTCGCTGCCTGTAGCATGCTATCAAGAGAGGCCGGCCCATCTTTGGCATCACTGGGAATAGAGAACATGGCACTGGCGATTCCTTGGAGGTTCGTCGAGTTCAGTGCTTTCAAAACCCCATAAGGATTTGGATTTCCCGATATCTGCATTTCGCTATCATACTGGGCACTATGGAAGAGAAGGTTCTTAATTCCTTCGCTCTCGTAATCTAATCTTTCCATCACAGAAGCCAGCGATGGCTTTTCTTGGATGCCGTAAAAGAAATCTGGATCGTCTATCTTTTTGAAGACATCGTGCAAGAAGTCAGAGGGAGGAGTATATTTTGCAAGAGAGGATCGACGAGATCCAGGAGACATGCGAGACGCATGTATTTCCAGGAAAAGCAAACAGGTCTTGTTCATGCAACATTTGTTCGCCGCAAAAGATGCCTCCTCATAGTCAAGTTCGAGCCATTCATCACGTTCAGCTATTGTCGACTCTTCAGGCCGCGACTGAGTCCGAAGATACAGAATACAGCTAATTACTAGCCGTGCATGAGGAATAGTCTGTTCGCCAACTTCGCGCATGACTTTTTGGAATATCTGGGAGATTTTATGGCGAATGTCCCCTCCTTCCTTAAACTCGGCCAGCAAGACATCATGGAGGATATATGGCAGCAGCCTCACTGCCAAGCCAGGAACAACATTGAGAATTTTGCTTAGTGGGCCGACAACTGGATTGCTAGAAGCTGCCTTGCATAGAAGTAATGCGATATTGCGAGCCCAGTCGGCAAAGGGGAGTTTAGGGCTCCAATCCGCTGTCTCCACGCCTCTTCGCGTTTCAGAATCCGAAAGAGATACGGCTGGGCAGGGGTACGGATTCCATATCAGAGCCTTCATGAGAGTCTCTGGTATAATGCGAGGATAATCTTCAATGTCCTGCGAGCCCTCGAGATTATTGACAATGAGTTGCAGCGTCCACTCGACAAGGCCGACGTCCAGAGGACTATTATTCTGCAGCATATCGCAAAGAACCTGGAGTATATGGGCTTTGGATCTGTATACAATACCAGGAATCAATTCGTAATTTTGGACTTCAAACGCCGAAGGGTCTTGTTCTCTTAAAAGAGCATTGTTTATCTTTCCGGTGGCAGCAAAAGCTCTTCCAATGACCCTGGCAGCCCATAGCCGATATTCAGTCCCAACGTTGAGATTCTGAAGAGTTTCCCAAACGGCCACACTGTTGGTGATGGCATCCTTATCTTCCTGTATAACATCACTATGGTAATCAGACGGTCTTTTGAAATCAGCACAGAGAAGCGAGAGAACAAGATCAGATATCGGCCGGCTTAACCAACCGTGTTCAGAATCTCGATCTCGTAGTATCTCTAGCAACAGGCCACTTTCATTCGTGCCTTTCGTGGCGTTTCCTGCAGCAGAGACCTTCCGTGATAATTGAACCAAACGTCTAAAAGACTCTTCTATCCCCTCTCTCTTCCCAGGCTGCAGATTCACAACCTGTGGCTTGTAATTTTCGAGATACTCACCAAACCATCTGTGAAATTCCAGGGCGTTTTCTAATGCCACCTTGAACTGAGCTTGCTGTGTAGTTTTTTCCGGGGATGATGCGAAGAACTTCTTGAGAGATACAAAAGTAGAGACTGCTATTCCTGCCATAAATCGCGGGTTCTCTATTAAATATGGAGCCCCTGCTTCCAGCAAGTACCAAAAAATCCCCAGTGCGTCCTCAGAGCAATGAAGGTCAGTGAGAAATGGTCGAAGAGCATGGAGAATCATCTCAAATGGGTAGTCCCGAAGCATCACAGGACCAGCTACGCATACCAAAATCCTAATCTTGCGGATGACGGAACATGCGTGCAGAGAACCGAGTGCTGGACGGATTGACTCAAATAGAGCTCGACAGACGAAGGATGCCAAAGTAGGTGTCCAGATAGTCTCCAATTCATATCCAGTGCGCTTACAAAGAAACTCAAGCTCATCTATGAGGTAGCGCGCTCGAAAAGATGGCTGTTGGTTCGCAGGAAGAGCAGTCTTCGATGCACTCTTTCCGGTAATCCATTCCATGATGGTAAGGGCGTAACGGAAATTTGCGCGTTTTGAAAATGCCCTTTCAATTTGCTCATACTGATCAAGAGACCGGAAAAGTGTTGCAATAATCAACGGGAAATGTTCCTCGATTCGAACCATGAATTGATCAGCACCTAGCAGTTTTCTAAGTCTGCTCTCTACGCTCTTCCGATGACTTCCCTGTTCGGGTGGAATGCTAATATCTCGGGCTATGCCGTACGCCGCCGCTTTATAAAATGATGTTGCAAGAAGTTCATTGAAAGGTGCATTCATGCAGTTCTCAAGTTGAATGGATTCCGAATCTCTGGAGCGCATCATGATCTGCCCAACTGCTTCATCCTGCACGTCAACTAACAATTCTCTCAGGCTGGTATATCCGAAGATGTTGAAGGGGATTTCGTTTATTGAATGACTTTCAGTCCAGGTGTAGAGGATCTGAGAAGAGAACAGTCGGAACAATTCTTTTGCATCGACTAGTCCGAGACTCTCAGCAACAGTCTGCAAGCACTTTTCAGCGTATTGGACAGAACTTGGCACTTGGGCGGGCGTTTCGAACAGATGGTAAATGCTTCTTCGAAGCAAGGTATGCCATTGAGACGCCAATTGAGATAACGCGAAGAGGCGCAGGGCGATCCCTTCGCCCCAGTCAGGATCACGGGGTAGGCTGCCCAGGAAGTCGTCAAACGCTGCATCATGATCTTTTAGGAGGAAATGTCCAAATATACGGGGGATCAGGCTTGCGGCGCTAAACTTGACAGGAATATCTCCATCCTGAACAATAGTAAAAAGACTCGTACGAGGGGACAGATTGGGGTTGTCGCCTGAAGAGGAGGCATTGAACATGAGAGCACATTCCAGGAACTCCGCGAGAGCGATATACACCCCAGATGTGGCCTTCTTCTTTTCCAATAACACATCGATGAACCATGTGTATATGTCCAATGCAGCGTCGCTTAAATCATCGCTTTCTCCATTACTCCAAGAATCAATGAAGCTAGACATCATCTGGATGCAAAGACAAAGCGAGCTTTCGCAACGTTCCAGTTCATAGGATTGTAAACATTTCTCGGCGAGGTTCTCGAGGATCTGCAGTAAACAGTCTCTCCCCATAGTTGAACATGCGCGACACACGTATGGGAAAAAGGACTGAGAAGATAAAATGTCCGCATAATCCAATTCTGTTAAGTATTCGATCAATGACGTATGGCTAAGTTGTTGAGATGTGCTCGCATCGGCTAGAATACTGAATACTGATAACTCGATAGTCATGGACCGCTGGAGAGTAGCCAAATTCGGAAGCAATGGCAATGCTTCCCGATTTAGAGTAATAATGGATTGCTGGCAAGCTGAGAGCTCATCGGGTGATAGTAATGGATCGTCTAGATCCATAAGCTCTCCTGTGTCCGAACTGACGCATTCTTTCTCTGCCTTTCGATGCTGCTCGAGGACTTCGACAAAAGGACAAACAATATCATGGAGACAAGTCGAATATAGGGGGTGTAAATCACTGGAGAACAATATGCTTGGAGGAACAACCGTGTATAAAAGCTCAAGGCAAGCATGAGTGAAGTTGATTTCTCGAACGGCGAGAAAAGAGCATATTCCCTTCCACAAATGCTGACTACTGCGCCGTAAGTCCTGTAATCTGGAACCGAGCTGCTGTGGTAGGCATCCTGCATACAGAGCAACTACTATGCAGAATGAACCAAGGATCTGCACAATATCCACTGTAACATGATGAGATTTGTCCCGAAATAACGACTGCCAAGCTTGCAAGAAAACTTCAGATTTTATTCGTAACAAATCCAGGACGAGAATGTCGTTTGGGTCTTGTCTAGTAAAGGGCTCTAGTAAAAATGTCTTCCATGTATCCCAGGGATTTGGACAGTCGAACAGATCGCTAAGATGGAAAAGGTACTCTAACAGCCTTCGATTCTTCTGGTGAAAATACCAAATTTTGGCAATAGAGCTAGCTGGCCCTGTAAACTGAGCCGTAGAAAGCTCAAATGTCCGATTAGTACATGCGAGAAGTAGATTCAAAAGGTCCAGAGGACGCGCAAAAGCAGCGACCTGTGCAACTTGAAGTTTATCTGTTGTAGTCCCTATTCTTTTGTTAGTAATAGCAGCTGGACTTGTAAGGAAAAGCATACCGACTGTCCAAAGTTCGCGCAGCCACCCGCAAACTTGTTTTGAAGCATTCAATGCGGTACCTGGATTCATTTGCGTGCTTATCCGTATTACCGTCGCCCAGAGAGCCAAAGACGAATCCGACATTGATGAAGGGCCGTTTACATTAACAGATAGTAGCATTGAGCGCGTTGTTTCGGCAACTATGGAGTATTCCAAAAGATCGAATCTCAGAATAGCATCCATTAGATAACAGGCTGCTCTAGACGTATGCTGAGAGGTGGAAACGCGAGATGTAAGGTCCCAAACTCGTTTCCAATGCTCCTTTAGAAAAGGCTGTTTGGCAGCAGAGCCGCAGATGAAACTTTTTAAGGCATCAGCCAATAATCCATGTCTACGAAGATATAGACCAACCTTGAAATTGCCACCATAGACCACGAAGACATTGTGTCATTATCATCCAGTATGTTGGGAATCAGCCGTTCAAGGAGTGATGTCTTTGCTTCCATGTCTTTTAGTCCATTGATGAGAAATGGAATTAGTTGCAACGAACAGACTCTTTTAGTCCCCGAAGACGAAAAAGAGTCACGCAAAACGTCCTCAACTTTAGATGTAAAACGTTGCTTTTTGCGAGAAATCTCATCAAGACGGTCGGGTTCCGATAATCGCGAAGCAAGCTCTTCTGATAATTTAATTAGAGTTGCTATGGCCCAGACAAGAGTCCAGTTATGCTCTGACCGTGTATTTCCAAGACGAGGTCCAAATATTGAGCTCTCCATGGATACAGGAGCGCTGGGAGGGAAAGACAGGTCGTCAAGCTGGAGTATTTCCTTATCAGATCTCTTAACATATTCAGAATAAAGAGTATCCTGCAACCCGTCAATCAAATACAACAACGATTCTGATGGCTTTGTTCGAACTGTGTCAGTCAAGATAATCATGCAAAGCATGATGGTGACCAATAGTTCATCTTTGAGACCGCTGAACTTGGTGGTCCATAAGCGCCGAACTACAGGAATCAACTCCAACATCAAGGTCCGGACGAGTTCAGACTGGTCAAACAACACTCTCGTGGCAACAGTATTTATGCTACTAAATGCAAGCTGTTTTGCACTTCCAGAATTGGAAGACTTCGCGTATTCTGCAAGCCCGTGGAGTATCTTTCCAGCCATGGCTTGAATAGGGGCAGTAGGGCTTCTTGTCAACAGCTGAATACATGTTACAACTTCTTCGACGCCGCCGCTACCTATGCGCCTCTCTCGGGCAGCCAGAATTGTCGTAACCCTTGATGGAGTTGAGCGGACATCGCTGACATTCACAGCATCTGGGGAAGAACGGCGGTTGTTTCGAAGGGTCAGCTGGCTGTCCCTATTCTTGTGTGAGTCGATGCTTCGCAGACAAAAGCCCATGAGCCGTTCCCATTCTGCCACTCCAAGATGTTCAACATGCGGCGGGTAATGTAGGAGTGCTGCCAAGCATTTCATATAATCGACACATAGAAGCTCCCATAGCCCTTCTCCTGGATCCGATAATGTCTCTGTTATATGATCGACTATGGCTCTAACCGACTTGGTCCGTAAGTTGCGCAGGAAGATATCGACGGCCGTTCGAAGAACAGAGGCACATACTGACAGGCGGGACGCAGATGGTGTCTTGGAGGGTGTCGTTTTACTAGCCCTGTTGAACGTAGACCGTTCAACGTAAATGAATCGGAATAGCGATTCAAAGATTTTATGGCAAGCTTTATCGTTTAAGGTATTTCTGGCACACAATAAAATGTCAGTCGCTTTTAGCCCACTTTGGGAATTTGACTTTGTCCTTACAGTTTGGAACTCCGCTTATTTTTCTGCAAGATGTGCTTCAAATCTGGTGAAAGGTTAGAGAAAGCTTGAGCTTTAAAGATCGTTCGGAAAAGACTGTCAGACCTGCTAAAGCATCAGTGCGTTCCTTCAGCTTCTCAGAAGATAGTAGCAGAATTGCTCTGTCCAGAGTTATCTCATCCATGGTCAGGACAACCGCCTGTTGTACAGAGCATCCGGCATCTAGTACAGTTAGACTAATTACGGGTCATGTCCGGAAGTAAGGTGGAAACCTGAAAGCATTCAAAGTCAGGCACACTCCAAGGGGAGTATCTTAACTGAGCATTTGCCAGCATCGTTTTCCCAAGTTGTATGATGTTGTAGTAAACTGGGTCAAGGTGGGCGCTGGAAATAGGTATCTGCGGCGGGTACGTCTGAGCTCAGCCAAATTCGGCCGGAATCTTGACCGCGTTCCCCGATGTTTTTTTGGTCCGCGACAACAGAGCTTCAGAATTCACCATCCCTGGACAACCACCACCGCGTTCAGGCAGAAACATGGAAGACAGATATCTGTCTGATGGCCTTCGTGGCCTCTATCAAGATCTGTCTTCCCTTTCATCACAGCCGCTGCAGAACGTCGATCGTCTATGTCTAGAATTGGAGACCCAGATCGAGGATTTCAAAAGGCTCCTTGACAAGCCCACGAAGAACAACGCAAGTCGACAAGCTGTGCTATCCGGTAAGTCAACGTGTACAAATTTCTTGAAATCTGGATGCTCCCTCCCCCTTCTGCAAGTATGTTGCGCTGACTTGTTCGGATGCGGTCTAGGGAAGATTACCATTGCCCAAGTGGAATATGCGATCAACGAAGATTTCAAGGAAGGGACGCTACAATTGGCAGATGCTTTAGACCTTGATGAGCTTGAAGCAGCATCATTGTATATGGTCGCGCAGGAGGATGCTCAGCAGTTGGATCGCCCCCCTCTGATCACGGCGATCATGTCGTTCCATAAGCGACGTGGATTCTTGCTGGAGTGCCTACGCCTGATTTTTCAAGAGTCGCTTGAGGTGGAACGAGACGCAACGCAACCAATTATGCAGGAGACTTTGGCCTATATCCTGGATATTAAGGCTGGACCTCTACGAAACGCATCGAAGTTCACTAGAAAGTGCATGGATTCTCTGGTGGATATAGAGAAATGGCTTTTACTTCTGGGCGAACAGGTACAGAAGGCTTCGATTGTCGGTCAGGATGAAGATCCTGATGTGTTGGAGGCTATTGATTTTCAACGCACCAGCCTGGAACAGCAGCACGAGTCACTGGGCGCAATTCTGTGCTATCTGTTCAAGGGCCCTTACACGAGCCATGACGATCTCCGACATTTCCTAGGCCACATGAGAAAACTGGACCGATTTGATGCTCTTCTTGTTCATTACATCCCGGCCGTTGTCGCCTCATTCGTTCAACACGGTTCCCCGGAGGGCTCTAGTTCACATAAAGAAGCGAGAAGTCTGCATCCAATAATTACCGCCTCTCGAGAAAGTCAATCTTGGGCCTTGGCAAATTTCCACGCTGCTGTTACTGTATTTTGGCTGGCGGTTTACAGTGGATGGTATTTTGAAGCTGGCCCATCCTCTCCTGCAGCTGACCTCGAGAAAGAAGCAGAAGAGCGCACAAATATGTTTTCGAGCGCCCTTGACGATGGAGGTCTTGATTTTATTCTCGCTATTTGCTCGGGGGTCAATAACGAAGAGTGGCGCGATCCAGCCCGTAGTGAATTGGTGGCACTATTGCTGAAAGAGAGCGCTACACTGACCATAGAACCAGGCGCTTGCTCTCTACACATGAAGAGATTGTTAATGGAGAGTTTTGAATCATTCACAGAATCATGCGTCGCAAATATGCCTGATGCGGTTCGGATGCTCAAGTCGGAAGAGGATTTGCAAAGGCTGGACCATCTCACTGCTCTGAGAGATGGCTTGACGTCCAACCTACACCGCAGTTTGGTGGAAGCTCGGACTCATCTCGAGTCCTTTTTGATAATCATAGCTTTCGCTTTTGAAGGTCGACAAGATGCCGCGCAAGAATTTTGGGCAGACCATGATAGCAATCTGTACGGCTTCCTGCAGTGGGCTTCGAAAAGACAAACCGTCCCAAGGGTCAGCGCCTTCTGCGAGGTACTATGCTCCATATCCGAAGGAGAAGAAAACGCAAACTCAGCACACAGGTTCTTATCAGAGGAAGATAAGTTTATATCTTCAAGGTTTAGACGGTCAACTTCGATGAACTGGACCCAAATGTTCGCCGAACTTAAGCTGTATGCGCTCAAAGTGACTGAAAAACCAGTCATATCACAAGGGGTCTTGCATGTCAGGAAATCCGAGCCATCTGAAATGATCGAACCAGAGAGCCCAGTGATGTTGTCGTGTTACCTACGATTGATGGGACATTTGTGCAGGCAGAGCGTGACCGTACGAAATTGGATGTTACACCATCCGACTTTTAACCTTGTGGGCACCTTACTCACATTATGCAGTGGCCTAATTCCAACCCATTTAAGGGCCACAGCATTCACCTGTCTCACTGCCTTGATGCAGGAAAGAACTTCTCAACATGGTCACGAAATGTGGTTGTCTATTGACCAATGGATTTCTGGTGGTGCAATGAGTGCTGCAGGCCTTACGAAGGTGCCTATAGTTTCTAATCCTCCTGTGTGGCATGAGCAACAGGCACTCCAGAAAATTGGTGAGAGCTTTGACCAGACAAATGCATTTGTTGATTTGATACATACCCTCGTCTCCCCGGCAATTGATTCCGTTAGCCCTTCGCTGCCATTCCCAGAGTCACTGGGAGCCACTTATCGGAATCCTGGAATTGATCCTTATGTCGACTTTGTTCTTGGTCAGGGCTTGTGTCGGAAATCTTTAGACTTGAGCGAACACCAGGCTCGCTTGTTAACCTACAACTGTTTGAATTTTGTCGTCACCTGTTTACGGTCGTTTAACGAAAACTTTGTGACTGTCTTCAGCCAACCCAGCGGGCCTTCTTCTAAATCCATATTCAAACCTGCAGGGCTCCCTATATATGTCCGCCTTCACCCATTCGCGCGCATAGCGGAGTGGCTATTCAACGAGGAAGTAATCAAAGCAATTTTTGCAGCTGCTCACCAGGAAGTATCTGAGGTTGCAAGGGCTTCCGCGGACTCTATATTGGTTCTTTCCCTGCTCAGGAGTATTCAGGTTATAGACTTGTTTATGGACCTTCAATCAACATATTCCAATATCGTTCGGCCCTTGATCAAGTCTTCTGCCTCTAGCGGGAGAAACAACGTTGCAAATTCAGCGCTTGCTTTCTTTGAAGACAGCATCCTGACAAACTTGGACATCGTGCCGCGCTTGTGTCTTTATTGTGGGACAGGACACGAGCAGCTAACGTTGGTGTCTGTGACTCTATTAGAGAAGCTGTCTAGTTCCAGGAGACTCAACAGGATGACACCGCTAGACTTGTCAAAATGGCAATCTTCGAACAAGATAGTGGAGGCGTTGAGCACGGAAGTCGAAGTGGATCGGGTGTCCCGCCCGCTCATTTCTCAGATGCAACCCGATCTGAGGGAGTTGGAACTGGGCTCAGAATCTGCAGGATACGTTATTCGACAAAGCATTCTCGAACTTTTGAATAGTTGCCTTAGCACAATCAGAGATCGACCTAACGTGGCCCACCTCCTCCTCGGATTTACATACGTGGGCAATACACTCAATGTGTCCCAGGACGGTTTGTTCGCAAATCGAATGTCCTTACTGCATGCCATTATCGAATTCTTACAAAACTATCCTGATCAGATGGAAGATAATATTTTGCTGTTGATGGTACGTCTGAAACGAATGGCTCTTGAAGTATTGAGGCATTTGTGGTCATCGAAACTCTCTTCCTACTTTGCTCTCTCCGAAATGCGCGCCAATCGCTTTCTTTTCACTTCTATTTCGAGTCAACCCATTGTTGGACCGAACAGTCTCTGGGATGGATTTTCGATAATGGATGAGCAGTTCTGGGTTTCACCATCGGCCGCCGGGTTAGCAGAATTCTTGCTCTATAGGAGTCACTTGTACGATTACGCTGCGACTGAGATTCGCGCGGCTGCCAAGCTTGGCTCGCCGACACTTCAGTCCCAAATTCTATCTACGCTATTTGGGAGTACAGCACTGGAGACGGGAGAGACCATCCTGAACCCGACTATCTTTGATCTCTTCGACTTCGCAGATCTAGATGTGCGACGGCAGTTTTTTATGCCAGAACTCACCTTCCTCAATAACCTCGAAATAGACTTATGTGCAAGACCGCAGGCAGACGGTTCACTGATCCTTTACAATATTAACGAGGCCGAGGGACTTATAGAAGTGAGGAGAGGAAGTCTGCAGGGGGCAGGCCAACTGCGACCTCAAGATGAGGAATCATTTGAAGCCGAATCTATAAAAGTGAAGGCGTTCCTCGTCGCAGTCAACAACAGCCGGACAGTCAATCTCAATCGCTTTTTGGCCCTTCGGTCCTGGGCGGAACTTATTACCACTGTGGTGACCTGTTCGGATCTTGATGGCGGGCGCAGATCAACCTTCATACTACATTCAATCCAGCTGATTCTCCCTAAGCTTGAAGTTGCGATCGCGGAAGATTCATTAGAGGCTATCGAACTGGCGCGACTAGCGGAGACTTTGGCCAACAAACTGGGGCCGGCATCCAAAGCGCCTTCTAGCCAAAGCGGAGATGTGATATATGAGAAACTCTACCAGCTTTTCCAAATTTGCATTCGTGGCGTCGTTGTGGCGACCGCAAACACGGGACTACGGGAGACTCTCTACAATATATGCTCATATTATGTTGCCCGCATCACTTCTTCCCCTGACGCTCACGAAAGCACGAGGCTCCATAGCCAACAGGCCATCAAGACAGGCGGTCCTCCACTCATTGAGACCATATGTGACGATGCATATACTGGACAGGAGACATGTCGAGTATCTGCACTTCTCTTGCTCAACCTCCTGGCCGTGTTGGATCGTCATGATGAATCCATATTGGCAGAGTTAATATCGCAGTCCAATTATCTAAATCTGTTTTTGGAGGCCGTAAGAACGCTTCCTGTTGAACTACGCAATGCGCAAGCAAGTGGTAAGCTTTCGAGTTGTGCACCTTCACCTGCTGTTGCTAATCGGAAACCCTTTTAGACACTCCCCTGCTATTGTCTTACTATGAGGCTCTGTTGTCTCTACTACAGCGACTCTGCGAAACCAAGGGTGGGGCAATTTATGTTCTCAGGGCTGGCCTCTTTGAAGCCGTACGAGACTCCAAACTGTTTGCCGCTGACCCTGATATTGGCATCGGTTCGTATATGTCTTGCCGCGGTGTTGTCTGCTCTGCCTAACGATGTTAGATATCGACAATCCGGACGCCCTGAGGAAATATTACGACCTTCTCTTGTCCGTGATTCGGGTTATCGTTACCGTCGTTTTTGTTCGCGGACTCCAGAATGAACAGACGTTGCAACAGGCGCGAGCCTTTTTAACTGAAAACAGATCCAGCATGGTCGGTATCTTCAAACGCTTTGCAGAGATTGGCGGTGGAGGAGCAACACCAGAGATTAATGAAACGCTCGATGGCCTAGCCAAGTCCTATGTGGCGCTTGTTACTGCTACTGGCTTTCTTGAGGTTCGTCTGCCTGGAGAACTGTCTCCTGCTTGGGATTATAGCTAATATCTCCAACAGTTCGAGGATAGTGATATGAAACAGAAACCGCGGCTAGACTTCTTTTCCTAGGCTGGATGCTGGGGAAGGATAAGGGGCTCTCGCTGATGGATACTCATGAACAGGCCAAGAGAGAGAGGCCAGTACAATAATAATGGGGCAACAGCTGCATGCATTTAAATCTAGAGTCACTGGCCTTGTTTTCTCCTTTTGTATTGTGAGCGCTTTGTCTTTCAATATAGCATGGCACATATAATATCCTGTCCGGCACTGTACTATGCTGCCAGGCTCTCCTATCAAACTTTCTCTATGATCCAACGGATACTTTAAGTGCCATGGAGATCCCCTGTAACTCTATGGTGAATAATACATGCGACTGGACCAGAAAATACTCGTCTGGTTAAGTTGTGAAGCGGAAGACAGCAAGCGGCGATGGGTCAACTTGAGATGTACCTACTTGGAGCTGCAAGAAGGACCTCAGTATAGGGTATCTACTCTACGAGAAGAAATCCATGATGCAAGCTGCATAGAGAACAACAAATTGAAGCATTGCTATTCTATAGGGTGTAATCAAGCATGTTGGTTAACTAGTTAACTAGTTAGTTAGAAGAGTTGATTAGATAGTAGTTGCTTATCTACGCAATGCTTCCCAAGACAAACTCCTTGTGAGCTGCAACATTCTGCATCCAACAAGTGCCCCGCTTCCCACCATCAATTACATCCCCTTTGCCCCTTCATATCACTACAGGAATTTAACAGGGTCCAAGGCAAACTGTGATGGTTAGATCAACTGCAGAGGTTCTCCCAGATATCCGCGCTGACGGCATTCTTCACGGACACCAATCCCCTACCAAAACCGGTTAGATGCAGCAAAACTCCAGAACCGCCACCGAGCAGAAAATCGGTAAACGAGACTCGATCGGCAAGAGAAAGCTTCCTGAACAAGAAGAGTCGTCTTTACAGCAGCAGCAACGGCAGCAGACAACTATCTCAGAGCTCTTCTCCAACAGCAACAGCAGGGGGTACGGCAAAGGTCATCAGCGCAGCTCTCCGTCGAACAAGCGTCCGCGATTATCCCCTTCTCCATCAGACTCCCCGTCCTTGACAAGAACACGGGAGCTTATATCCCCGGACAAAATGTACAATTTCTCGAACTCGGAATCGAAAGCCGGTGGGATTTTCGGGCGTAAATCTCCCGCCTTTAATTCGTCTACGTCCGCGATCAAGGCTCGGCAGTTCAACCCTTCGTCTTCACCACGTCAAAACAGCTTCTCGCCTCAAACGGGACCAAAGAAACTTGTCGTTAAGAATCTACGGACGGGGCCGCGTTTGAACCAGGACTCATACTTTGAGAAAGTATGGGCCCGACTTGACTCCGCACTGACCGCAATCTTCGATGGCCAGAAGCCGGATGTCTCTTTGGAGGAGCTATATAAAGGCGCGGAGAATGTGTGTCGCCAGGGTCGTGCTGCGGTTTTAGCCAGAAAGCTTCAAGATAGGTGCCGGGAATATGTATCCGGGAAACTGCGCCAGGCCCTGGCAACAAGGGCTGAGGATGGAAGCAACATCGACGTACTCCGCGCAGTGGTCGACGCGTGGTCCTTGTGGAATTCGAAGCTGGTATGTGCAAGGTTCTTGGTCGAGCCTAGAATGAAACTGGATTCCTGCATCGCCGGAGACTAACGTAGTACTTCCAAAACAGATCACTGTCCGTTGCATTTTTTATTACCTCGACCAGTCGTTTCTTTTGCATTCCAAAGAATTCCCAGTGATCCGCGAAATGGGTTTGAACCAGTTCCGTGTTTATATATTCTCAGGTGCCAAATTAAAAGACAAGGTTCTACAAGGTGCCTGCGACCTGATTGAAGCCGATCGAGATGGAAACAGCAAATGGGTGGAAGACACTTCATTACTTAGAAACACGATCGGGCTCTTCAATGGCCTGGACGTCTACGTCAGCGATTTTGAGCCTCTTTTTATTTCCGAATCGAAACGATACTTTTCGTCATGGGCCCAACGTGAGGCGGCTGGCTATATTACCAGCTTTACAGAAAACAGCCACCACTTGATACAGCGCGAAGTAGACCGATGCGAATTTTACTCTCTTAATCGAAGTACCAAACAGCAATTGTCCGAGCTTCTAGATCGAACATTAGTGGTAGAGCAGGAGAATGCATTGCTCAACCAGAGTGACGTCGTCGGCCTGATGCGGGCTGGAAATAGAACGGCTTTGGAGAGGCTCTACTCGCTTCTTGAGCGAAAAGATATGGGGGCCAGGTTAAAGACGGCATTCGGCAGTTACATTATTGAGGAGGGCTCTAGTATCGTCTTCGATGAAGAGAAAGAGTCTGAGATGATCACGCGGTTATTAGACTTCAAGCAACAGTTGGATGATACCTGGGCGGAGTCATTCCATCGAAACGAAGAGCTAGGCCACACCTTGCGTGAATCCTTCGAGACATTTATGAACAAGGGAAAGAAATCACAGTCCAGCTGGGGAACCGACAACCCCAAGACAGGAGAGATGATCGCCAAGTACGTTGATATGCTACTGAAGGGCGGTTGGAGAGTTCTCCCTGGACGGAAGCCGGAAGACGTTGCGCTTGCGGACGAAGATGCCGAGATCAATCGGCAGCTTGATAGGGTGCTTGATCTCTTCCGGTTTGTACACGGGAAGGCAGTCTTCGAGGCCTTCTACAAGAACGACCTTGCGCGCCGTCTCCTGATGGGTCGTAGCGCCAGTGACGACGCAGAGAAGAGCATGCTTTCCAGGCTGAAAACAGGTTTGTGCAGACTATACGGTTGCTTGAAACTGTATGGGAGGCTAACATTGAGCACTAGAATGTGGATCCGGTTTCACACACAATTTGGAAGCCATGTTTAGGGATATGGACGTGGCACGCGATGAAATGGCAGCGTACAACTCTTTGCAGCGGGAACGGCGGCATCGGTTACCGTTGGATTTGAATGTCAGCGTGCTGTCCGCAGCGGCCTGGCCAACATATCCCGATGTCCCTGTAAACATCCCGCCCGAAGTGGCAACGGCGATCAACGACTTTGAACAATTCTACCATACAAAGTACAATGGGCGTAAGCTCCAGTGGAAACATCAACTAGCACATTGTCAAATTCGAGCGCGGTTTCCAAGGGGGAACAAGGAACTCGTTGTCAGCTCATTCCAGGCGATCGTGTTACTGCTGTTTAATGATTTGCCCAACGGCGGGGCACTGAAGTACAGTCAGATACAGGAAGCGACCAGGCTTTGTAAGTAGAAGACCAGCGGGAATTCGCTATGTTGTTTTTGCAGCGGAACTGACTCGTGTTTAGCCGACCCGGAATTGAAACGGACGCTGCAATCGCTTGCATGCGCCAAGTACCGAGTCCTAGCCAAGATACCCAAGGGGAAGGATGTCAATCCAACGGACGAGTTTACATATAACGCCAACTTTTCCGACGCGAAGATGCGGATCAAGATCAATCAGATCCAGCTGAAGGAGACTAAGGAGGAGAACAAGACGACGCACGAGCGGGTGGCGGCAGACCGACACTACGAGACACAGGCCGCGATTGTGCGGATCATGAAGAGCCGCAAGGTGATCACGCATGCCGAGCTGGTCGCGGAGGTGATCAAGGCGACACGAAGCCGCGGCGTGCTGGAGCCGGCGGAGATTAAAAAGAACATTGAGAAGTGGGTTGGCCTTTGTGTATTTGCCGTGCATATATACATGTACACAGTGCTAACCGCGAACTACCGCTGCAGGTTGATCGAGAAAGATTACATGGAGCGAGAGGAAGGCAATCGGTATCAGTACGTCGCATAGATGGCGAGAGGCTACGAGGTCATGGAATAAGCATATGTTCATAGCAGGCATGCAAGGGTAATGATGAATGATATATCACTGTTGGCTTGGGTAGTACCGCGTAGAATATTGATCCTGGTCCCCGTGGAAAAGGAAACGAAACGAAGGGAAATCCCGAGGACTGGTCACCTGAACCCTGGAGAGACGCTAGGCCGAAACAGGAAACACCGCGGAAGCAGCTTATTATTACGATTGCTCTGTCTGTACTCCGTACTAGTATGTACTATGTACAGTACAGTGTCGAGGAATGAATGGACAATCTTTTAGTTAATCATCATCATCAATTATCATCATTAATCATCAATCCATGCTTGGATCTGCGGTACGAGATTGCCTCTTCTCAAATTGGGATGCCACCCCGGATATATGGAGTAAGAATAAATAATGTGCCTGGAATGCACCAAGAATAACCAGGAACAGACAAAATAAGGTATGTCCGTGCCTTTGGGGCCGTTGGTGAAAGGTTCCATGGAAAACACGGGATTCCCTACACGGTAAGCCGAGTTGTTTCTCTTCTTGCAGGTCTAGAACAGGAATGCTGTCCATGTGAGCATTTTGATCCACAGATCTATGTATTGAGTATGTGCTGTACTTGGATATATATCTGATGTTGCCTCTTTCCAGATCCCTCTTTCTCTCCTTCTCTGTGCTTAATACGGCTTATACATCATTACAGTCTTCCCCACCTCTTCCCCGCAATCCCAACTGCTGCTGTTCGCCGTCAACCCGGTATACTTAGAGCCGGTCTGGTTACGCAAGTGCTCGCTTGCTATTTTGGCCGACTGTGTCTCTCTGTATATATATCTCTCTCTCCCCTCTCCTCTCTCCTCTCTCCGTATATATCTCTCTCTCCTCTCTCTTTTCTTCATCTCGACCTGCGCCAAGGACTATTCTTCTCTTATTCTTTTCCCCGTTTTCCTGCAGAGTCGGTGTTGCTCCGTGCTCCACTCCACCCGCGTCATATCTGTCTAGCCTGTCCCGTATTCACCATGCAGAGTACGTCTTATTGTATCCACCTCCCCGGATACCCTAGTTCTAACATTGCCCTCGCACAGCAAAACACTTCTTCAACGACCCCGACTACTTGGTGCACACTGCACTGCGTTCGTTGACAATCACAAACCCGTCCCTGGCCCTGGACTGGGAGAACAAGATTGTCTTCCGCCGGCCAGACCCCTCCTCGCCACCCAAAGTGTCCATCGTCTCCGGTGGCGGTTCCGGCCATGAACCGGCCTTCCCAGGCCTGGTCGGTAAGGGCCTGTTGACTGCCGCTGCTGCCGGCACGGTCTTCGCATCCCCGTCCGCCGAGCAGGTGCGCAAGACCGCCATCGAGCATGTCGCCACCGAGAAGGGTGTTCTTGTCATCACCAACAACTACACTGGAGATGTGCTCAACTTTGGCATGGCTACCGAGAAGCTGAGGGCAGCCGGCGTCAAGACCGAGTTCTTCGCCATGAACGATGATGTCGGTGTCGGGAGACAGAAAAGTGGTAAAGTCGGCCGGCGAGGTATTGGCGGTGCCGCCCTGATCTTGAAGATTGTCGGAGCGTTAGCTGAGGCAGGGTAACTTTACTCCTCATTCCCTATCTAGACTTATGATGTCATCTTTTTTTTTTTTTTTTTTTTTTTTTTTTTTTTAAAGAAGACTGACAACTTCCAGCGGCTCCTTGGAGGATGTATATCGCATTGCTCAGTTGACCAACGCAAATCTCGTGTCGGTGGGCTCGTCCTTGTCGCACGTCCATGTCCCCGGCCGGGAGGTCTGCAAGGATGAGATTCCCGCGAACGAGGTCGAGGTTGGAATGGGCATTCATAACGAACCGGGATCGCACCGTGCGACGGCGAATCTGCCCCAATTAGTCCAGATCATGTTGCGCCAGCTGCTGGACCAAAATGATCAAGACCGTGCCTATGTCAAATGGCAGCCCGGCGATGAATTCGCCTTGTTGATCAACAACCTGGGAAGCGTTAGCGTCCTGGAACTTTCGGGCATCACTGATGAGGTGTACCAGCAACTGGGGCGAGACTACAAGATCAAGCCTGCGCGAATTATCCAGGGTACCTTCCTTAGCAGTCTCAACGGACTGGGGTTCAGTATTTCTCTTTTGAAACTCGCAGACACTGGACTCGGTCCGGGTAAGTCCTTGCTGGACCTTCTTGATGCCCCTGCAGAAGCTGTCGGCTGGTCTGCTCCAATTCACCCCTCCACTTGGGAGCGTCGATTCGATGGTCCCGTCGAAACAAAGAAGACGATATCTGCAGAGGAACGACCCAGCAATGTTAAGCGTATGTCTCCCTATACATGTATTTCAACCATACCATTCAATCATGCCAACTGATAATCCGCAGTCGATCCTGCCATCCTCAAGAAGATCCTCATCCCAGGTCTGAAACGAATCATCGCTGCAGAGCCCCTAGTTACACGCTACGACACCATCGTCGGTGACGGCGACTGCGGCGTAGGCCTGAAACGCGGAGCCGAAGCCATCCTCGCCCTGTTGGATAGCCCATCGACAAAGCTAACTGATGACGTCGTCAACGCCGTCAATCAGATCGTTACCGTCGTCGAAAACACAATGGATGGCACATCAGGTGCCGTCTACGCCATCTTCCTGAACGCTCTCGCCCACGGGCTGCGCGCTCAAGAATCCTCACCCTCCTCAGCCCCAGTCCCGGCCACCGCAGACGTCTGGAGCAAAGCCCTCGGTTACTCCCTTACTGCTCTTGGAAAATATACCCCAGCTAAACCCGGTGATCGGACCATGATCGATGCCCTGGTCCCCTTCTGCGCTACCTTACAGAAGACCAAGGATATCCATGCAGCTGCTAAGGCCGCCCAGGACGGCGCGGAGGCCTCCAAGAATATGTTGCCGAAATTAGGCCGGACGGTGTATGTTGGCGGTCAAGAGGAATGGGTTGGGAAGATCCCTGATCCGGGTGCGTTTGGGCTTAGTGAGTTTTTGGCTGGTTTGGCGGATGCTGTATGAATATTTATTTCTGTTTTGTTTTTATATTATGGATATATAATCAGCTTAATATAACAAGTGTTGGAACTGGCCATATCTAGCGTTAGTCGGCGACATTGGCTACGTCAAGGACGATGGCTTCTTTCACTTTCTTCGCAATCAAATAAAAGTATTTCGCATCGTATTTCTCGGTCTAGACAACCAGGAACCATATCACAGCAGTTGGGCTCAAACAAACTCACGTACAAGGTTATTCGAGTCCCAGCTCAATGAGTCTTTCAAGCGAGGCGACATGCCGGGCCAACTTGTTTTCCTCGATCAGACACGCTATGACCTTTCACCAACACTGAGCGTTCTTGGCTGTACTTTATTCTCGCAAGTGACCCACACACAGAGATACAGACGTCAATGATAGTGGGGACACCATAGACAGTTACTAAATAGTTGCCCCCAAAGAACATTAGGAACGCCGGCAGAGGTGAGTATACTAGAGATCGTTGCGACAAGCTTCGGCTCCAGCGTCTGAGCTTGGACGTGGGCATCAGACATAGTGAAAGGTATGTAGAGTATCAAACATATTGAGAAAAGCAAGAATGGCGCAGCTTTCAAGCGATGTCGCGGACGTAGCAAGAGGAACAAGGAAATAATATGGCTCAGGGAATGGAGGATAACAAACAGCAGGACATTAGGGCCGAGAGGATGATGACTAACAACGCTAGGTGGGTGCAAAATAGTGCTACTGGACTGGGGGCGTTGAAGCGGCGGCTGGCCGTTCAAAGTGACGCGTGGAAAGGCAGCCGTTTCCGTCAAAAGCCGTCATTTTCGGCGTCAATTTCACAGGTCCTCAGATTCTACTTGTAACTTAGCAATGTCGTCCTTCATATCAATTGGTAGATTTAATTTCAAAGAGCAGAGAGAAGACCCGCTGGGGTTGGGACCCATGCACGACAATACTTACAGGAGTCGTTGATGCGGCATCTGAGCACTTGTTGACACCCGCCTTGAAACGACTCCACTCTCTCTTACGCGCGAAACAGACGTCAGACAGCTGCATTACCCGAAGCAAAGAAAGGGCCAAAGACAACGAAACCAATCGCTAACGTTTCACGAGTGTTTGTTGATCGTTATTGTAATGGATCTAGAAAGACTGGATTCACTGAAGCTGATCTCAAAAAAGCTCTTGCTGAGGGAGTAGATTAATGATGAGAAGGAAGAAGAAGGGGGGTGTTATTTCGATGTCACGCAGTGGGAAAGCCGCGTTGAAGCAGCAGTGGGAGACTATCTGTTGATTAACTGCTACTGAACTACTGGAGAATTTGCGCAACACGCTTCAGAGTGAAGCCTTAGAGCTGAGCTTTGATTACTTGGTGTTACATCAGGTTTGCTGGAGGATGCTTCAGTTGGTCAAGCAAGTGTGTGACGCCCATCTGCGAAATATTTTTGGCTTCCCATACCTGGAGAAGGAAAGCCAGTTGCCGTTTGTTGTGGCGTATATCTTTATGGCCGTCACAGGAACCGACCAGCTGGGAAAGATGGTGGCAGAGAAAGGTGAGATAGCGAAGAGTGAGTTACTGATGTGCGCCACGGAAGTAGTTGAGGTCCTTAGTGGAAAAGGGTCTTACTGACTGAGGCATTCAGATTGCATTTGAAGAGGAAGATTGATTGAGGGGAGAAGGAGAGAAAATAAGGAGGAATGGAAAGGAAGCAGACAGCAGACCACATTCATTACATAGATCCAGTTTAGGAATTCCTCCAACCTCCTGTCAAGGTGACTTCTGAAAAGGATCAGTCCAAAGTGATCATTATCTGTTGGCTCTGCAACCGCTCCCACACATATTGTCAAACTCCGTGAGCCATCCTGGACTGTGGACTGTTGTAACATAGGTGCCATCAAACTGTCGTAAGTTTCTCTTCCACATGTAGGCCTCTCAGTGGGTCACCAGGCTCATAGAGGAAATGCTGCACACCATCGTTATTCTGGTCCATGACCTTGGCCAGGAGTTGGCCAGAATGACTGAGCAGGCCCCAGACAGAGCGTTCGTAACCGGGCGGGTTGCGGCAAAAGTCACAAGAAGGACCCCCTAATGATGGAGGCTGATGCACCAGCAGGTGGGTGGCAGATGAGTTCTATGAGTGGGAGAAGGTCCCAAAGTCAGTAGACAGTCCAAGGCAGCTAGGGAATATTTGACTTGGTTCAAGGGGCAGAGGACTCAGAAGGCATTTTATCGTGGGTTTTCCACACTGAGGGGTCTTGAGGACAATCAGGACACACTGGTAAGGAGCAAAATGCTTCAGAATCGCGAAGGTTGATATTTAACCAGGGATTCAATTCAAGGGCTTTTAATCTTATGGGGGAGACAGAGAATAAGGAGAGAGAGGCTCAAGGGACCTAGTTGAGGGATATCTATATTGCTTGTAACTGAGAGTGAGAGCCCCTCCACCTTACCTGTCATTCACTGCGAGAACCTTCACAGGCATCTTCAATAGCTCTAATGGCCACCTTATTAAGCTACTGGAGTGCTCTGTCTCCTTGATCATGCATCCAGTCAATCATATTTCATGTCCTGATAGCTGTCATCCTCATTGTCTGATGATGAGTTATCATCTAAGTTGATATCCAGGTCTGTGTCAGACTCATTGCTTCATCATCAGAGCTGGAGCTGGACTTGGTTGACCTGCTGTCACCTGTGCCGCTTGGACTAGCCTGTACAGCAGTGGACTGCTGGTTTGAAGGTAGCTCCTTGGAGTGGCCTTGACAGTGGTAGGGATGATTGCTGGCATCGCCATTAGAGTTATTATGGCTGAATGGCTGGAGCCAGCATGATTAGTTATGCACGCTGAGATAAGATGCACGTCCTAATGCGCAAACGCAGCATTTTGAAACTGGGGTGGGTCCTGGCGCACGTCCGGGGGAATCAACGTGGGAGAAGGTCATAACTTATGAACACAAAGTAAGCAGTCACCAACAACATACTCTGCACTTATCTCAAAGCACCAAGTTACAGTCAACTATTAGTTTTGAGGCTAATATGTATAACAGCAAATCAAGTACTACGATCTACCTGTAAGTGATCACGTAATATTGTCGTTCATCTAACTGAGTAAAGCAGGGTGTCGGCAAGTTTCGGTGCAAGCGGATTTGGTAACATCTGCCAGCCCGCCAACAACGAGCACAATTATTACCGTTTAAATTTGCTTAACTCACCATTTGAACTAACTTGCTTGGTGCTGGACCCTGTCAGCCCAACTCTCATTATGACACACTGGAATCCATTTTGAAACTTAAGGCCTTTGAAATTCTAGAACCATCCTTTCCCCGCTGGACCAGAGATATTAGCCTGGGCTTTCAGTGGATCCCACGCAGCCGGCTGACGGGTTTCCAGCCAACCATCGATGACAAGTCATGGAGCCGCAACTAAGACGCTATTGGATATTGTAGAGATAGCCGTCATGGCTCCACATTAAGTTATTACTTCTTTCTTGCACTATTATGTGAACTGTGAAGGGTTGAGCACGGAAAGTAGTTGTAATGTAGTAGATTTAAAGCAGAGGCTCGTCGACAGCTCGGTGCCTTTTGCTTTCGTTTCTCTTTCTTTCCTCTCATCCATTCTGACTTTTCCTGCCAAACGCGCTGTTTTGACTCTTTCCCACGGAAAGCTCCCAACCAGTGCTGTGCCAAGCAGATTGTGCCATGCCTACATTTCGCAGCCAGGACATCCCTGATCTCCAAGGCCAGGTCATCATTGTAACTGGAGGCAATACTGGCCTTGGATATGAGACCATCCGCCAGCTCAGCGAGCATAACCCAGCCTGTATCTACCTTGCCGCTCGATCACGCGCCAAGGCTGAACAAGCTATTGTGGATCTCAAGAAGGCCAATCCGAAATTCACAAACATCCGCTTCCTGGAACTTGACCTTGCATCATTCGCGAGTGTCAAAGCCGCTGTGGCTGAGTTCCTTCATCAGGAGTCTCGTCTGGACATCCTCATCAACAACGCCGGCATCATGATGACAGCTGAGGGCCTCACCGCTGATGGATATGAGATTCAATTCGGGACCAACGTCCTGGGCCCGGCATTATTTACCCAGCTTCTCCTGCCGACTCTGCGCAAGACGGCAAAGGTGAATCCCCAGACTCGGGTGGTCATACTCTCTTCCGCCGCCCACGCTCGGGCGCCCAGTGACGTTTATAAGTTCGATGAGCTTCGAACAACAGCACCTCACAGGCATACGACTGAGCGATACACGACATCCAAACTCGCAAACCTGCATTACGCGAGAGCTTTGGCTGAGAGAGAAACCGAAGTCAAGGTTATTCCAGTGCACCCTGGTATGGTAGCAACGAACCTCCACCATGCCTCCAGTGGGACATTTCTTCGGCCTTTTCTTTACGCTGCTGTCTGTTTGGCTGCAACGCCAGTTGATAAAGGTGCTCTTTCGCAGATCTTTGCCGCAGTGAGCCCAGAGGCAAACCACGGACAGTACTATGGGCCTATTGGGAAGGCGGAATCAGGCTCGAAGCTTAGCCAAAATCATGATCTTCAGGAAGAATTGTACAGATGGATTCAGGGCGAGCTTGCAGAACATGCCCAGACGGTTCTGTAGAAGGACTTAGATGGCTTGCTTTGTCTGTTTCCTAATAAGTCCATGCTTCTGACATTTTGTTTCCGACAAGATTTTACTAATATATTCGTGAATATTCTCCCTATTTGTATAATCTTAAAAAAATAAAACAATTTGCTTGACACGACTCGCGCCATCTATCTTGCTTTCAGCTGACCGTGTCAGCTTCTGAATCGTAAAACTAGCAGTTCTGATGGAAATAACGCGATATCCTCTTTCCATCCTAGGTTAAGCAAGGGCCTTCCAGTTCTGTCATTACAGTGACAATTTGCAATTGCTCCTATGGGATCTAAAAAACAAATTCTTGCTTCACCAGTTCCTCAGTTAAGGTCCAAAGTCTTTCTGCAAACAGCTTGTTCTTAGCGAAAGCTGCAACATTCTCATCATCTAATTTACAATCAGCAAGGTAGACTCCCTTGACTTCGACGTCTGAGATATCTACAGGCGGCAGGCTACCATCTACGGCGGCGAGAACAGAAGTGCTGGCCCCTTGATCTGGGGTTTTGGTCGGCGAATTGAAACCTAGCTCCGCCACCTTCTCTATCGCTTGCTTGATCTCGCTGGGGGTAGCATGCCGGTTGATATTCGTGGAGACCACCCCGGGGTGCACGGCATACGAGGCGATTCCGTATTTGGCAGCCAGCTTTTGGTTCAGGGCAATCGAGTACAATGTATTTGCGGTCTTGGATTGCGCGTAGGAGAAGAAGCCGTAGTACGTATCCTGGGAATGGCTGCTGCCCGTGAAGAGCTCAGTCTTCTGCAGATCTGGTCGCTCTGCCTCAGGCAGCTCGGCCGGAGTCTTCTGAAAGTTGACGTCAGAAAACCGCACGGGTGAGAACTGGTGTCCGAACGAAGTCACGTTGATGATTCGCGTCGGGGTGGAAGAGGTTCGAGAGGCTTTGATCATCTTTGGGAGAATCAGATTGGTGAAAAGGAAATGACCGACGTGGTTGTTTGCGAATGTTGTCTCGATCCCGTCCTCAGACAGCGTCAGGGTAGGAATGGCCATCACGCCAGCATTATTCACCAGAATGTCAATGGTAGGAATCGTGTCATCGGCGTTGATTTGGGCCGCCGCGGCTCGAACAGAAGACTGGGACGCAAGATCCATGATCAAGGCATGGTACTTGACATCTGGGTAGTTTGATTTCAGATGGTCTATAGAAGCCTGGACTTTCTTAGTAGACCGTCCTGTCACGACAAGGTTCGCCGGGCTTTGGGAGGCGAAGGCACAGGCAGTAGCAAGCCCGAGGCTGGCGGGGGAAACGCCAGTCACAATGATGTTCTTGCCTTGAATGGCATCTGAAAACGCTGCAGAAATGTCGACAGCGGAAGTCAGAGGCCCAAAGGTAAGAGGGGTTGCCATTGTGTTGGTGTGTTGGTTCTGGTCTCTTTGATGAATGGATGGTGTGAGCATGAGGTCTGGTAGCACGGAACCTGGACCAATTTATACCTCCAACTTCATAGGCAATGTGTTCACCATGTCATCTCCCTAGTCATCAGCATTGTTGTATTGTGCTCTAGTCAGTGGGTCTGGGATATACACCATCAACAGGTCCGAATATTACGTTCGTTCAAGTAGGTATAGCAGGTATGACTGCTGGCCATTCATTTGTTGGAGGTCACGTGGGTTCTGCCCAGTTAAGCCGTCCTCGCCTGGGATCTGTTGATGATTGGCTAGAAATCTGTCATCCAGCTGTATGGTTCTGCAATGACCCACATGCAGCGCTAAATCTTCAAGCACGGAGCACCCGTACCAGTGGGACATCAGTAATACAATACTTAACTGTACGGTATCCCTTACGGATTGAACTCCGGGGTCGCTTATGTAATACGCAACTTGCCACAATCAACTAACGTAGTTCACCAGTGAGTGGGCCATACCGACGAGCGGGCCACCGCCTGCCAATTCCTGCCCATGGGCCAAATACTAGAGCCTCTACCAACCAAACAATTGCATTTCTATACAAAAATTAATTACTAAGTGGTTTAGGACATCTAACTCTAGTATGTCCCCGAATATGACAATTAGAACACTGCGGTGGCGCTCGTACGCGCGGCCCAACTGCAGAAAGCGCTGGATCTATAGGGATAGTATCCTGAGCTTCCTGAACCTCATTCCCACGTTGGAATAGCTCTAGGCCTTCTTGAAGAGATGAACCCTCTTCTATAGCTAGCTGTCTTGTAGACTTGCTCAGCTTTTCGCTTTCCCATTCATTATTCGCACGATATTTGCGTATTTCTTCCTTTGTAAGAAGAAGCTCATTAAGCGCTAGTTCATGACCCTTAATAATCTTGTCCAATCGCGCTTCTAGTAAAGGTAAAGGGCTGCGAGCACGTTCATTAAGCAGTTGCTTCATTGCAGATACTTGCTTTTCCAGCTGCCTAGTCGTATAAGGAGTTTTAGGCGCTGAATTAGTTGATCGACTGCCTGGTGGTGTAGGGGTCTTTAGTTGGATGTCCAACTTGCTAAGCACCCTATCTGGATCAAACGGAACTAGGCCAGCAGCTGCAAAACTATTTTGAATAGGCTCTGCTGTAAAAGCAAGATCGCGAGCTTTTGGAAAGATATTTAGAAAATCAAGCTTTTTAATATGGCTGATTCCTAAACGCATCTTTTGCTTCACTAAGCTTCCGTACGCGCCTTTTAGACCGCGAAAGCAGCCCACATCAAGAGGCTGGAGATTGTTGGAAGAATGCGGAGGCATGCAGATAGGAATAATATTATTCTCACTGCATAATTGATCGAATTGAGGTGAGAGATGGCTGCCATGGCCGTCCATGACCAAAAGACAGTATTTCCCAATTGTACGATGAGTAGTCATAGGAATAAAGAGATTTTTTAGCCAGCGAAGGCCTATCTCATTAGAAGTCCATCCATTAGGACTAACTTCAAGTCTGGTATCCAATGGAAGCTTTGGTTGTTCGTACCAACCCTCTATATGGACCTTCCCTTTGAAGATAATGCATGGAGGAAGCACCCAGCCAGAAGAGTTGATACATTCAATCAAAGTAACCCATTCCTGATTGCCTGGCTGTACAACACGCGCTTTGCCATAGTAATCAGCTCTAGTAATTACTCAAGCAGTGTTTACTTGGCCCATAGCGAAGCCAGTCTCATCAAAATTGTAGATATCCTCCTGTGCAATCCCGTGTTGCATTATAGTAATTTGTACGCGGTCAAACCATTCTTTAATCACTTTTGGGTCTTCGCATTTAGCGCGCCGATAGTCATATCGTCGAGAAAAGCAGGATTTAACTTCAGGACGACGTTGAATGAATTTTGTAACTCAGTTGACTCTGACTGATTGAATAGGTGCAGTACCACGGCCAGCAAGAAGAATATTAGCCATTTCTCGTGCATCTGATGGCTGAGGAGGAGCTCCATGTCAATCTAGCGATAGAATCCATTGTACAAGGGATTCTTCTTCATTTTGGGTTAATTTCTGATTGTTGGCGCGTGTTTCTGAGCGTGAAGTAATTCCATTAAGTCATCGCTGGAGGGTTGTGTGAGGAATATTATAGACGCGTGCTGCTTCACGAATATTGCTAATTTGCTGCTTATTTAAAGCTGCGATAGCAAGTTGGACCCTTCCCTCTTGTTCAATAGATTTTTGGCGATTTTGACGCGCTTTTGGAGGCATGGTTGGTGGTTGAATAAAGTAAGGCAGTAAAACGCGTGAAATTTTGATGAGGTGGCCCGCTCGTCGGTATGGCCCACTCACTGGTGAACTACGTTAGTAATCAAGTGTAAGTAATCAACCAGTTCCTCAAGCCCTCTCCACTCTGCTTTCGTTACAACTGGAGTCCTTATTCTCCCCCTTCCCTTTCAGATTTAGATTGTTTCTTGTTCATACGACAACATGGAGCATAGCCTCTCTCAGCTGTCATCTGCCGCGCCGCAGTCACCACTAGTGGTTCGTCCGATGTCGCCACAAGAACGGATCCGGCGGCTCGATGAAGATTGGACAGGGGTCACAGATCCTGCTCTCCGGAAGAAATTACACCTGCACTATTCGAAACTGCAGAAAGCGGTTTAAAATGTGCCAAACTGGCAGCCATAATGAATGTGGTGCAAACACTTTGCAGATGGTCCATTGATCATCCTTATGACGTTACCAACATGCTTCGTCTGATATGATATTGGACAATCGAGCGGATTGAGGGAGCCGGAAGGTTGGATATTTTAGACCGACAAGAGACAGGATTTTTTTATCACTTAGTCATTTGCTACAAACCAACGCAGATGAGGTTTCATTCCCAGGCAATTTGGTTTCTGGACCACTCTTCCCTATAAAATACGATTTTAGGACGAGCTAGCGAATCGGCTATCTGTAGAGGTTGAGACGATTGAGTCCGTATCCTTAAAGCAAAGGAATCCAAATCTCAGCTGTTTGAAACATCTTACTGGGTTGCAATTTGTTTCAGAACTCCGTTCCTTTTCTGCCCAGCTCGCTGATTGATTACATTATATCCTGTTGGTGGTTCCTATGTTTCATCTCCTTCCTAGTTAGGATTAGTGTATATTAGTCATCATAAATGTAGATAACTACCCGTGCCAAGCGCACCTACACGTCTTTCGTAGGTGCGCTTGGCACGGGTAGTCAGTTAGTTTGCCCGACTCCGGGCCTCCCTAGCTAGATCAACCCCCTCCGACATATCCTCATCATAATGAGAGAGATGATTGTCTGTCTATTCTCTAGGCAGGCTGTGCGGCTCGAGGGAAAAAGGGCAAGTGAGGGCGGTCAGAACCGGCAGAACCTCACATGGTACTAACATATGGGACGGGTCGTCACACATCAATTGTAGGCACATAGGGCAACCATCCTGGTTCTGAAGCTAACCCATTTCTGGTAATGAGCCCACCAACCTACTCCACTAAGGTTTGCTTGTTCAACGTTTAACCTTTATTTTGGCCGCTTGGAATTTGCCCCTTTGCAGTATTTACCTGATTACCGTTCTCTGTCCGGCGGCGTCTATAGTGGTGAACAGAGATGGTTGTTTCTTCATGGCTGCTTGATTTCAGTTTCTCAAAACACATCTGTATCCTATTCAGAAACCAAACGCTGGGCGAAGCGCAAGAGTAATTCAAAAGCCAATACAAATCGAGGCCCTCATAAACTATGCAGTTTCTGGGCGGTTGTATTGCGTCTGCAAACTTGAAAACACCCTTTAAACTCTCGGGTTCAACACCCACTCCCACCTCTCTTTGCCTCTGGATCAACATCAATGTCCTGGAGCAACACTCGAAAACCTGTCCAATCTCATTTACTACCGGTATTGGGTATCTGTTCAACAAAGGAGGTTCAGCTTGCGGATGGGGCTTTCGTGAATGTTCCCTTGAATATGCTGGAGGGAAGATTTTGCTCATTCTATAAAGGCTGCGACATCTTTGATGTGGAATGCAGCATCTGCCATGAGAAGTATTCAGAAGACACTGTGTACAGTGGTTTGCAGAATCAGGTTCATGCTTCTTGTGCTGATTGCTTCACCTCTAAAGACAATGCCAAGATAAACTAGAGAATATGTGGATTAGCCTCAGAAAATATTGATCCAAAAGATGCATCTGGAGGCCTACAGGCTAGTTGGGATGCACAGACTAGGTGTGTGAGCTGACTGGGAAAATAATCCAGGGTTCAAGAGTGACAGATATAGAGCCTGGCGGGATCACAGTCACTAGGTAGTAATCAGGAGACTGGCAGCTGGACAAGCTCAAGAGCCACAGTTCTTGATCTGCCTGGGCTTTCTTACTGCCAATTAGCAGCCTGACTAGCTTGCAATCTCCCCAGGCCTTCAGTCCCGTGATTTTGAACTTTGACGGATTAGGAACTGCTACATTATTATAATCGTGCCCTCTCCCTAAGAGGGGATGGCACCCCCTCCCACCTATAGGGAGCCAAATCAGGTTTTTACCTAGAAGCCCTGGCCAGGGTAGTGCCAGGTGCTTCCCCAACTGCCCTCAACATGTAATGTTCAGATTTGTCTCTTTAAAGCATGTAGTTAGCTACTTCTCAATTAATGAGGAACGTCCAGTTGCCCCTCAAGAGATCATGGGCCACATGCCACGTAACCGCCAAGCGACGTTAAATAGTAAATTCCTCTAGTCGAGCTCCGGGAGTCTTATGGCACCTTGATAATAGGGTATTGTCTTAGCCAGCCACAGCCAGCATGCCATGCTTTCTGCTGAAAGCCCAGCGCATCCTAGGAATCAGACACAGGGATCACAGGAGCCACCAAACTCCTGGGGACATATCTTAAACACTTGGGGAATATCCACCTGTTTCTAAGAACAACTAGCATTATCCTGCGATGAGAACAGATCCTAGGAGTGGTCAGGTGCTGTCTTTCAAATCATCTTACAGAGGTAGGCTCCATCACTGCAGTCATAGCCTTCCTAAAGAAGCCCAAACATGCAATACAACTATTTGGTGTTGTGCCGGGGGCACTCGGAACCCTAGATTCCTCATATTTCCTATCTTAGAACGCCATAGGGCCGCGGCCTCCGACATACTAATGTATGGTGGAGTCCGTGGCCGAAGAGTACTTAAGGAGGGTTTCCTCCCAGATAGTTACGAGAAATCGAGCATTCCTTTGGTTTCTAGGTTGCTTCATTAGTATCGTTGTCGTATAGGAACGAGGCTCCGTCGTCGTGTTTCTTCTTTTGTTATATCGTTTTCCTACTAGAGCGTTCAGCGCCGTAAGGTATAGCGGCATTGCCTTGTATATCCATTCCCGAGATCCCTCGATCACAACCCGGTTCCTGTCGCAGGGAACAACGCACGTAACGCCCCCCTTTACATCACCAATATACATCATATGCCTGAAGTACTTTCTTCTGTGAAGTCTTAACATCCAATCAAAGAAATTCATGTAAATTGTTTGATCCTCTGAAAGTAGATATTGGACATAATCCTTATTTAACTGGATACAATATCTGTTGCTTATATATTATTCCTGAGCACCAGGCTTTCTTGACCCAAGGTAATGTTTACTTTTACCAATATTGTTCAATGACAGCAATGCCTTACAGTGTCTTCAGCTTCAAGTTTAGGGGGAGCTATCCAAGGCTGCGAAAATGTTCCAGTCTGGCTCTTGTCTCCCCACAGAGGATGGGGTCAGTCCAGTATTGGTGCTCACCAGGCTCAGCAGAGGGTAAGGGAGGGGTTGCCATTGAGATGACTTAATTCCAGGTTGTGAGGGCTATTTTCTATAGGGAATACACAGAAAGGGCTGTGGTGATATGATGCAAGGATTGAAGGGTGTGAGGACACCAAGGGAAATGGGAGAAAAAGTGGCATTTTATATGCGAGCGATGAGGCCACGCAAAGTGGAAGGGGAGCCATTCCCAGCATCATTTCAATTGTGAGTAGAAACAGTGAGAACAACTCAGTGAAATTGAGCGCCTACATCGGCTTGGGAGAGTGACTGAAGAAGTCTTGGGAGGTGCAGAATAGTGGTGCTACCGCTGGATGTTACGGGTGGAAAGGCAGCCGTTCTGGCCTCGTTAGCGGTCATTTTCAGCGTCATTTTCACTCCTCATATTTCTATATGTAAAAGAAAAACCCTTACTTAATGTTTGAATATTGATGTTTGACATGATGATGTCGGTTTGATCATACACCATTGCATGCCGCGGATATTGGCTGTATGTAAAATGCATAATACTTACGCAGTAGTCAAAAGAGATAAATAATACAACGCAGTCATTGATCGCAGTCGCATGGGTTTTATTCTGCCCTTATATTGTAAGTCTTCATCTTCATTGCTCAAACACATCCATATCGACGTAGATGACCGCACAAATAAAGTATTTGTTCTTTTTCTTTCCCCCTTGAAAATTTGAAGCAGCCCACACGGAATAGAAGTACAGAAATCCAATCCCACATAAACGGAACGCCTTGAGTCTTTTAAACTGCTCTGATGCCGAACCTCATGTCGACATGACAAACGACCAGTCCCATCTAGTCCGACTACCCAGCCAGCACTCTGGTATCCCTTGATCCTGACTGGGAAATGACACATCAACAAGAAGGGTGTTGGTATTGGTATTAATAAATCGTCCCTTCCCAAGTCTGCGAAAAGGGGAGGAACAGGACGGTTGATTGATAGGTAAAAGAAATCGTTCGCCGTCTACCGCACGTGATTTAACGAAGAGAGTATGAAAAAAGGAGGCAACTTCAGCTAAGAAGAACCAGAATGACCGAGTCACCGCGAAGGAACCTGATACAAAACATATTAGTATGGGACCCGGGCCGCGATAAAATCCAAGTCCAAGCGTAGAAAAACAGGCACATACATCTTGCTGATAAACCGGTCCTTATTCACACCCCTCCCTTTTCCGCCCTTGGGCTTCTCAGTCCACATCTCCTTGACGTTCTCGAGCACCATATTGGAGTGTCGATCGAATGCCTTCACTCGGGCCAGCAGCTTACGGTTATTCCGGCAGGAGATTAGAACTTGGCTGTGTGTACGCGTGGCTGTCTGGAGGAGAGAGAGAGGGCCGGCTGTGAGTTCGTGCTCCTCGACGAGAGCTACTTCATATTCGCTGTGGAGAAAGTCAGCATCTTAGATACTCAGAGTATACACCCGGATGGGTAAAGGGACGAATGTGTGGTTCTGATATCATCATGTGATTCGATATAAAACAAGGACGAATCAACAAGGATGGTATAATCCGAAGATAATGGGACCAAAATGCAGAAACGTACGTGAGTTCGCTCTTCGGCTTATTGAGCAGGTCTCTGTGTACACTGGGTTAGCAGCTTGCAGCGGACGGCCAACTCCATGACAGGTGGGTGAGTCACGAGATGATCATGCGGGGATGGGGGGAAGGACATACTGGATCTTCGGGTCGGTAGACATGGTGGCGTATTATAAAAGGAGGATAAGCTGCTGCTTGGGAGTTCTCTCTTTCAGTTGCGCTTGTTCTTCTTTCTTCCTGTAGGCGTTTTAGCTTTCGCGGTCTGGAGTTTGAATCACGTGATAATATACAACGTCACGTGTAGTACGTGTTTGTCGTGTTTGGAAGCCCCGGACATCACGGAAAATCGACAGCGCGTCGTCGCTGTCTCCCCAACATACCAACATCGAAAGACACTACCTACACGATAGCGCCCACCCTCCACCTGATGGAGGTGGACGACCCCCCTGCGGTCGTCCCCTGCCCAAGAACCGCTTCTTGGGATGAAAAGCCGGATCCTCCTTTGGAACCCACCACCCCCCTCCACCGCAACACCCACAAACGGAGAGCCCTCTCCTCTCCGGACAAGATGCCTGGCACTCTCTCAGGCCCAATACTTAGCAGGCCAAACATGCTGTCAATTCGCCAGCAGATAAATGCAGTTGCTGAAGACCAGCTCCTCCTCCTGAATGATTGGAGGCAGGCACTAACCTCTCTTGCAGACGCGCTCGACTCGACTGTCTCCTCCCTCCACGGCCGGCCCAAAGAACTTGCCAAAGGACTGGCAGCCAGGTTCCTGACTCTGGCCAAAGGCAGTACACCCCAGCTGGGACCAGAGAAACCTCCCATAGCTCTCCCCAAACCAACTCCAGAGCCCGTACAGGCCAAACAAGCCACTCCAGCTGGACAGACAACCCAAGCACCATCTTGGTCCTCAGTAGTGGCCCCTGGACCAGACCAAAAGGGATGGCAAGCCACCAGACCCAAGCCTGCCAAGCAGCCCCAGCAGGCAAGGAGGATGGACAACCGCATCTTCCTCCGCCTCCCAGAACCCTCCAACCTGCGGGAAATAGGCCCCCATGGAATCCGCATAGCCCTTACAGGAAGGGTCCCTGGAGGGATCTCTCGTGTACAGATAATCCCCACAGGCTATGCCATCACAACCACAGATGAAGGCAAAGCCTTTTTACTCTCTGCACAAGCCAAAGAGCTAGCTGCAGATGGACATTTTGAAATGCCAATAGAATACCACCAATTTGTTGTTCCCCGGATTCCCCAGAGGCTCTGGTCCCTAGAGGGATGGACAGAAACCACACTAGAAGATATTAGCACTGAAGCGGAGCGTATCACAGGCATTAAACCATGTCATATCAAGCTCTCAAATCACCCTACAGAGGCAGGCTCAATCACTGCAGTCATTGCCTTCCCAAAGAAGCCCAAATTTGCAATACAATTATTTGGCATATCTGGCCTATCTAGACCTACATGCCCCAAACAAAGACCACTACAATGCTCCCGCTGCCACCATTTCCATGACACACGAGCTTGCCGCTCTAACACTCGCTGCATCTCTTGTGGCTCCACCAAAATAGAGCATACCTGTCGTGTACAATGCATTAACTGCCATGGCCCCCATGCAGCAGACTACCCAAAGTGCCCAGCCCGGCCTATCTCCCGTAAAGGGACCATCACCCACCTTTCTAAAGAAGCACTAGCGGCAATACGCAAAGCTGGGAGACTAGCTTTCCAGCAACAAGCTAGAAAGGTGCAGGCTGCACAGGCAAGCCCACACACTCTAAATCAGGCCATAGATCAGCCATCAAGGCAGCTCTCCCAAGAGCTAGCCAGTCAGACCTCTCCAGAAGAACTATGAAAATCATACAGGCCAATGTAGGGAGGGGTGGCCCCTCCCATGACCTGCTGCTATCCTTCACAGCAGACATCATCCTGGTCCAAGAGCCTTGGACAAAAATGGCAAAACACCTCACAAAAACACACCCAAGATATCAACTCTTCAGCCCAACCACCCGCTGGGAAATCAGGCCCCGAACTCTAACATACGTACGGAAAGACCTTCCAGCTCACGCACTTCCACAACCATCCTCCCCAGACATCACGGCAGTAGAGGTAGATGGCCTCACAATTATCAATGTCTACCGCCCCCCAAATGACTCAGTGACTCCCTCTTCACCCACCAGATCTACAATCCACACCCTACTTCAATACCCTGTCCCACGGAACACCATCATTGCAGGAGACTTCAACACCCACCACCCCCTATGGCAACCAGAAACCCAACTACATGCCCTCTCTGCAGGAGCTACAGCTCTTGTAGAATGGTTAGAAACCCAAGGACTAGTGCTCTGCATGGAACCAGGCACTCCAACCCGCGGACCCAACACCTTGGACCTAGTCTTTGCCAACCTCCCAGTGGTGGCTACAGTGGAGGACCACCTTAGCACCTTTAGTGACCATAAAACTATCCTAGCACAGCTAAAATGGAGGGAGCCACAGCCACAACACAAACTAGGCTCCACTAACTGGGAAAAGGCTCGAGAACTCCTGGTCCCCCCAGACGCTGACCTACCAACAGATACTCTGGCGGAGGAACTGGTCAGCCGGGTACAGCTAGCCATCCAGGGAGCATCAGAGTATAACACCCGCAGGCTCCCACACACCCCATGGTGGACACCAGAGCTCACAAACCTACTCCGGCAAGCAAGACAACATCCACCAGACCTCCAACCTCTTCAGAAGGCAATTTCAAAGGCAAAAGCCAATTACTGGAAGGAACGGATTGAGCAGGCAACAACTCCCACTAAAGCCTTTACACTAGCAAAATGGCAGAAGCCCTCCAACCAACTAGCTTCGCCCCCCCTACTTGTACAAGGCAACCAAATCACCACCCCACAGGGCAAAGCAGATGCGTTCCTCACCCACCTCCTGAAAAAGGGAGTCTCCCTCCCAAACCAGCTCGAAGAGGGACCACCAAACAGACCTTTAGATCCTATGCCTTTACCAACAAAGGAAGAATGCTGGAATACCCTTTGCTCCCCTAGCCCATCTGCCCCTGGGGAGGACAGCCTTACCACATCTGTATGGAGAGAATTATGGCCTGTTATAGGAGATGCAGTTACAGCATTATATCATCAAAGCCTAGAGAAAGGCCTTGTCCCACAGATCTTTAAAGCAGCAAAAATCATCATGCTGCCAAAGCCAGGAAAGAGAGACCTCACCCAACTTGGCTCATGGCGACCTATCAGCCTTCTATCCACCCTAGGCAAAGGCCTAGAACGTCTCATTGCAAGATGGATGGCTGTACAAGCAATCCAGGGAAAACTACTCACACCATGCCACTTTGGTGCTCTCCCAGGCCGCTCTGCTATTGACCTCGTCCAAGTACTAGTTCATAGAGTGGAGAAAGCCTTCCAACAGGGAAAGGTAGCCTCATTACTTTTGATGGATGTAAAGGGAGCCTTTGACGCAGTAGACCACCAAAGGCTTCTTTCACACCTACGCCTTCAGGGATGGGATGAACGCCTGCTCCAATGGATCCAGGACTGGCTCTCCAGTCGCTCAGCATGTGTCCAGATTGGAGAGGCAAATGCCAAAGCCCCAATAAAGGGAGGCCTCCCACAAGGATCTCCTCTCTCCCCAATCCTTTTCCTACTCTATGCAGCAATGGTGGTAGCTGCCTATAAGGCCTCCTTCTGCTACGCGGATGACCTAGGAATCCTCTTTGTAGGGGACTCTCTCCAGGAGACATCTCAACAGCTAGTGGAAACATACAAGGCAGTAACAGCCCTGGGAACAGAGGTAGGTCTCCCTTTTTCTGCGGAGAAGACAGAGATACAACACTTCTCTAGGAAACGCAAGCATCCACCCCCAGTGGTTAGGCTGCCTGATGTGGGTGAGATCCCTCCCACATCATACACCCGCTGGTTAGGGGTCCTCTTGGACATAAAGCTCACTTTTAAACCACATATCAACTGGGTGTTCAGCCGTGGTAAGCAGCTGGCACAACACCTACAAAGACTGAGCAACACCCAGCGTGGGTGCCCAGTAGCCTCTATGCGAGCAGCTGTACTACAGTGCGCACTACCAACAGCATTATATGGAGTGGAGGTCTTCTATACTGGACAACAGCAGGTGGCTAACTCCCTTCAGTCCCTGCTCCGCATTGCCGCACTAGCAATCCTCCCAGCCTACAAGACAACACCCACAGCAGCACTCCTCCGAGAGGCAGACCTGCCAGACCCAAGAGCCTTTCTGGAGAGCATCCTCCAGAGGGCAGCTGCTAGATATGCAGGCCTAGATGCAAAGCACCCTGTAGCACGCATCCATGCAGCCCCAAACTATGGGTACAACACAAGGCTCACCAGGATCCTGCAACGCATCCCCACACCAGCACCAGAACGCAGGTGGGTAGAGCCACAGCCCCCACCACTACGCATGCTGCCAACCCACCGGGAAGGGCACATCTCCTCACCACTAGCCATATCAGTCTACTCAGATGGCTCCCACACGGGCCAAGGCGCTGGATATGGATACGCCATATACTACGGCTCCATCCTAGTCACCCAGGGACAGGGCCCAGCAGGCCCCCAGACAGAGGTCTATGACGCGGAGATCATGGGCGCTGTGGAAGGTCTCCGGGCAGCAGTTGGTTTGCCATGCACCGCATACGCCAACCAGCTGAACCTCTTCCTAGACAACCTGGCAGCAGCCAGTCTACTAGCAGATGGCAGGCCCGCGCCACACAGACGCCATCTCACAGACACCTTCCACCAGCTCTCCAAGCAGTGGCTCAGCCTGCCGTACATCCTAGCCTCTCCCCGCAGGCCCGTACGGGTCTCTTGGGTACCAGGGCACACTGGAATCGCAGGCAATGAGCTGGCAGACAGGCTAGCAAAGCAGGGAGCAGCCATGGATGGCTCCCACATCCCCCCCTCCCCGGCATACCTGAGACGAGAGGCGAAACAACAACTCCATACTGCCACCCAGGCAGCGTATACGCGCAGCGCACCCCAGGCATACCAAGACCTGGGCATCCGCCCCCATACGAAGAGCAGCCGGGCCCAGGAACATAAATTACCACGCTGGGTACTAGGCAGGCTCATTGCGGCCCGCACTGGACATGGGGACTTTGCAGCATACCATGAACGCTTCCACCACACTGACTACCTAGCAACCTGCTCCTGCAAGAAGCTAAAGACCCCAGTACATTTCTTCTTCTGCCCACATACTAGGAAGCGCTGGAAGGAGAGACGGAAACACACACTAGCTGGGCCAGCAAAAACCATTGACTGGCTCCTAGGGACTGCTGCTGGGGCTGAGGAATTCAGCCGCATCGTGCAAAACACATCCTTCTTTACGGATATATGCCCAAACTGGGCCCACCTAAACACAGAGTAGTGTACAGTCAACACATATCTTCCTGGGAAAGAGGGACTGGCTCCCCCTCTCACCTATAGGGAGGCAAAACAGGGCTTTCTACCGCTTGAAGCCCCAGCCAGGGCAGTGCTGGGAACTTCCCCAACTCTACAGCACATAGTGCTCAAATTTGTCTCCTTTAAGCATGTATTTAGATCGTTGCGCACGTACTTAGATCCTCTTAGATAGTATACGCTTGGGAGGCACGTCCGGTTGCCCTTCGGGAGGCCGCGGTCACCCGCCACGTGACCGCCAAGCGACGTTAAATAATAATAACATAACATAACATAACATAACAAAGTGTTTGGAAGCCCCAGCCTTCCAGGGCGCGATTGGCTGCGTCACGTCGCGTGAACGACACGCCTCGAAGCTCCTTCACATTGATCGATCTCCATCTTCGTCCAAGTACCAGCTTCTTCTTCTTCCTCCTCTCTTCCTTCCCAATTGACTATCCTCTTGTCCTCGTCTGCCACTGGTCCTTCTTCACGTTTACAATTATTAAGAGTCCCCTCTACTCTTGTTCGTTGGATCTGCAATTTCACGTCAACAGTCTCCTTAAGAGCTCTGTGGAATCTTATTCATTTTTTTCTTGGACAACCATTTTGCTGGTCGTATCGACTCTAGCTTCAGCCTCTTGTTTGAGATTTAGCTGTACTCTTTTTTAAACGTGTACTTCTATTTATCTTTGACAACCATATTTTACCGTCGTTCTATTTTCAAGCTTTGAACCTCCCACACAGACCGCCATTATCGTATCGACTCGCCTTATTTAATCCCGCGTGTCTGCCTGAGAACTATCATCAACCTGCATATATATTCTTTTGTCTCATATGGTCACAGCGCGTATTTGGGCGGCATGGAATCCCAGGATGGAATATCCGTCCGCCCGATGAGGTGTAAGTCATCTGGTGCCTGCCTCATTATCTCTTTCTAATGTTATCATGCACCGTCCACAGTGAAAGTCCTCTATACTTTCGACGATGACCATAAGACCAATTGCTTGGCCCGCTGGCCTCAGCTCCTTGATATCCAGACGGCTCAACTCGACGAGAAGACACAGATCGGCGTTATCGAATTGAAGACTTGCATTCAAGCCATCGTGTCCGCAAGGTTTGCTCCCCCACTTCTCTCTCATATAAGTCAGGAAAGAACGCATGCTCATTCCTGCGCTTCCTCCTGTAGTCCGGAACTCGTGGCGAAACTAGGTCGGGATTATACGGTGTATGCCTATGACTACTCAGAATACGAAACGCCGTTGGTGGGCCAGGGAATGCTGTCATGGGTTCTTGCCTCAGCTTCCCCAACGCCAAATGCCCCTGCACACCAATCTAGGACGATGGTGACTGGTCGTGTCTCCAAAAATGTCCTTGGTCTTTTCTCAAAGGGCGCACAGGAGACGCTCGAGGTCAAACTGCGGCTCGTTCCTGTCCCCACAGTTCTCCAAGCCGAATACCTTGAAAGCATCCAGAAATATCGCGAATTGAGCAACGTTATCCCCCATGACTTTGATGCCCAGGCATGGACGAACTTTATTCGGCAAAATCCCGGGTTGATGTCCTATACCAAGCCGCAACAAGCCTCACACGCAGACTCGCCCGTGGATCAGTCCGGGATAGAGAGAGTACATCAAATTCTGAGTGAGGGATCTACTCCCAGGGATCTACATTCGATGCATGGGAATGAACCATTTCAAGCAGCATCTCCGGCTCCATCCGCTTTTGCCCCCCCAAGCAGGCTGCCGACTCCTGGAGGACATCGTGAAGCAAGCGAACAGCCACAACTTCAGCAGACAAAAATACAACATGACGTGATTCGCCCTTCATCGAGTGCTTCCATGCGTGATACCGAATTTCGCATCCAGACATTCCATGCTGCCCGCAGGGATTCCGTTCAATCGGGATATTGTAGTGCGGAGGATTCTGCGGAGCCTCCACAACGGAAAAGAGCCAAGCTGTACAGAGCTGACCATCCAGCAAGGGAGGATTTTAATATCGAAAGACAACCTGCTTCTTTACGAGTTGCGGCCAGTACAGCTGCCTCCGTGCGTATTCATCGCCCGTTTCCAGTTAACCCATCTGTCTCTACTGCTCAACAATCCAATGAAGAACCTATTCGCCCGCCGACTCCCATCTCTCGTCCAAGTGACATTCTCCGTCGACCACGCCCTCTCCGCAGCCAGCTGCGCGAAGCATCTACTCAGAGTAGCGTTTCGTACACATCTCCTTACCCCATGAGTGATGACAATCCCATTGGTGATACAAATCTGCCGTCCCCGGAAGAAGAGTCTCGCTATCAAGGCCTGTTTGAGCCCTCGTTTAGTATGCCTTCATCCCCACCATTCGTCGATCGTGGGCTCCCGAGCCAATCTAGTCCCGTCCTACCCACGCTGTCCATGCATCCAGATTCCGGCTTCATGAGCGGCGACTTGGAGGAAGATATTCTCGGTGAAGACGTCGCCACGCCGTCGGAAGAATGCAGGAGGGTCGCCCCCAACCAACCGGCGAGGGATCAGCAAATCGTACGGCCCACCGTTACGTCGAATTCCACGGCCAGCATTCCTGCAACTTCGGGGATTCAGAACCGACTTGTACCGGAACTGGCTGTAAAAGAGGTTGTTCCTCCCCCAGCGCCCGCCAGCACTAGCGGATCTCGACCGTGCTCAAGAGCTGGTGTGAGGCCGCCACCCAAGCCTTTGGCACCTGCACCGATGTCACGGAGTGACGTTGAGCAGCTTATCAACTCCTTTCCGGCGAGTGACCCAATTATGCCTCCCCAGGGAGCTTTACAACACTCACACTCATACACTGGCCCGATGAGCGATTATTCTACCACTGAAACGCCTGCCCCTCAGCCGATAGAGGAAGGTAAAGTCCGTAGCGGTGCGAGCACAAAAAGGCAGAAGCAGGTCCAAGCACGTCTGGACAAGGCTATTCGGGAAGGCCAAGTTCCGCCATACTGTGAGAATTGTGGCGCCATTGAGACCCCTACCTGGCGCAGAGCCTTTTGGAAAGAGATTGCTGGCAGCGAGCAAGACGCGAATGAATTCGTCAAGGATCGGTCTATTTTGTTCTGGCGGGCACTCTTGCGCGATGAAAATGAAAACGTTGTCAAATTCAAGATTTATAAGAAGTCGCTGGTTGACACTGACAAGGACTTTGTGCAGATTTTACTCTGCAATCGTAAGTTTCCCCTGCGAGAATCCAATGGGTCATTGTGTTGCTAACATAGTAAAAGCTTGCGGTATCTGGCTTCACAAGTTCAAAGCCATGCGGCCAGAAAACAGGTGGAATAAGCAGCCACCAAGGGGCAAGCGGCAGCGTGGCGCACGCAAGGGTCCTTTGAACAATGCAGCCACGAGGAGCCGTAGCAACGCTCAATCGAATAAACCAGCAGCATCTTCTCCGGGACAATCTGACGCCTCTTCTCCAGCAGCTGAAGATGGAGCTACTCCACAAGGGGATAACGAAAATAACGAGAACGATGACCATGAAAATGATGAAGGAACGCAAGAGCCTCAGTCGAAGCGACGTCGTGCCAATAGCGTTGAACCGCGCAAATCAACGGATACTGCGGAGAACCGTTGGCTGGGACAAGATGCGATTGAAGCTCTACAGCGGGCGATTCAATCGAGTCCCGCTCGCAACATGAAATCACAGAGCGTTTTACTGACGGATGAGAAGAATAATGAGAATCTCACCCCGAAGCCAGTCCGAAGAGCATTGTTTCCGACTGCTCACAACGATGGAAAGCTGAAGGCTCCTGACGATTCGCTGAAGAACAGTCCACGGCGCAGCCCCCGAATCGCTTCTCGAGAATCAGATAAACCGGGTCCTCAGGACAAGGAAAACCATGTTCCTGCTACGTACGATGGTCTTGATGATTTATTTGAAAATCCAGAGTTCGAGTTTGAACTTCCCAGCAGCCCAACTCCCAGAAGACGAAATGTGCGCCCTGGGAATCTACTATCAGAAAAAAGACTCTCCTTACCATGCAATTCGCCTAGCGCAGGGAGGCGAAAGGGCACGGCGGGCTTGGATGTATCACCAACGAAGCTTTCAGCGCAAAAGCTCCAGTTAGTTACGGGAAGCAGCCAATCTTCTGCCGGTCCGAATAAAGGTCACGAACCGGCCTGCTCCGAAATTGCCGACTTGCCATCTTTGCCGGATGATAGCCTCCACGAGGGAGTATTCACCGGAGGGATCGATGATATGTTGATGGACCTCTTTCGAGATGGCGTTGATTCCTTTTACCACTCTGACAGCAACTGGGCTGACTGGATACAAGACTACGTCCCGCCCGCTGATGCAGATGGAAGCAATCATCAGCAGACAAACCAAGGGGTAAATGACTACCCTGGGGATAACGAACTCCTTGGTGCGATCTTGACGGATCCTGCAATGCAGGTAGAAGGCAGTACGCAGTAGTACGCATCCTCCAAACAGGAGCGAAGGATGCTTTCCATGGTCGCGGGCAGACTTTCCGGAACAATCTGTTCCACATCGAAACGATATTCTACATATGCTTTTATATTCTTGTGTGCTGTATTGTCTGAAGCGTCGGCGTTTGGTTAGAAGGGTCACTTTATTCGGCGGCTTTTTTTTTGTCGTATTTTGTCGTGGGTCTCCTACTCATCGTGGTTTATTGAGTTTCAACATCTATGATTTGATTCGAGTCTGCAACTGAAGACGGTTGTGATATGATGATACCACTTACAGTTATTAGCAATTGAAAGAGATATTGGAAATGTATAACATGTGAAGCCAAGCATTCTCGACTCAACCAATTCTAAAGATAATATTCCTATTTTAGATCTACTCCCTTGGAATTGTCATATGTATAAGAGAACCTTGGTCCCGGCTACTCAGGCTAGATGCCGTGAAGTTATCGGGATTGTAGCCCTGGTGAGAATACTATGTACATTACCCCCTCACATCCCATAAAAATACTCTCAATAGGAAATTTGTTCCTTTTCGACTTCCGCAGTATGATTGAATACTAATAAAATGACCATGCCAAACCCGCAATATGTAGTAAAGGGAACCCGTAGTTTGTTCTTATCCCCTCGCGCACCTGTACAAAGAAAGGTTAAAAGAAAAGGAAAAGGTTCAATTCTAAGAAGAACATTGAATAAATAAATGGATCTATTACTCCGTACATCGTTAATCATTAATTAATTAGCTGGACTCATAGAAGATCGGTGTAAACCGATGCGTAACATCAACGACACGTTCGTAGATTTTGTAATCTGATAACCAAAATGACATTTTGATTAGCCTTCATCCAACCAAACCGAATGCAGAATGTGTCTATATTATCTATATTTAGGGGTGGTTAAGGAAAGGACATACCGCAATCCGCCGGATTCCCCCAATCTACCGTCCCGAAGACTCTTATTCCGAAGCCCTACGGTGAAGAATCAATCAGTAACCCAGTCTCTTCTCCCCCATATCCAAAAACGGCATAAAAGAAGGATAAAAGATGGGTAAAGGAAGCAAATAAATCCCATATCGTTCGTCATTGCTGTTGTTGTTGTTGTACATACCGACCCGTCCAACTCAGTAACCTTTCCAACAACCTCAACCAACTTCCCCATCTGCAAATGCGAATCCGCCTTCAGAACTAGCGTGATATCCCCATTAGTCCCGCAGGTGATGGTCGCAGTATCGCCTCGAAGTGCGGAAACGGTGCCCAGGACTCGGACGGTCTTTGATGAGAAGGCGTGGAGGTGGGAGGGGAGGATGCGGGGGGTTTGGAGGGACATTCTTTCTTTCTTCTTTTCGTTTGATTTTCCCCTGCGATGGCGTGATTTCTGTTTGTAGAATGGAAATATGTAGATTGGATTGGACTTTAGAGGGTTAGACAATGTTTGTATAGGATTTCTGGATGCCGAGAATAATGATGATAATTTGAGTCGCGCTGCGCGCAACGCGTATTCACGTGATATTTCCTTGGAAGGCAAGATTAAAAGGGAAAACGAAAATGCTCTCCCAAAACCACCTGTTGGCGCACCAGGGCGCGCTGTATCAGGCACAATTTAGCTCCGAGATATTATTATTAATTAACGCCCAAATCTCACAATACATCCCATATCGTACATTTTCATATCCACTACGTATAGTCACGTGATGTTGAACCAACCTCACCTCACCGCAGCGAAAGCTTCAAACCTCGTCAATTCTTATAATCCCAAAACTAACTCCCACAGAGCAGCATGCCTCCTCCATTACCCTCTTCGCATCGCGGTATGACCGCCAACCCCTTGAGACCCGTGAAACGATACAGACCCGGGAAACCGATCGCAGAAGAGCCCTCCTCATCCGAGGAAGAGGAAGAAAACGAAGAGGACGAACAGGCTAAGGAACAAGAGCGGCACAGACAGGCGGAAGCGCTTCGTCGCCAACAACGATTGCATGCGCCTAAAGCGACGTCGTTTCCTGCTGGTGCTGCTGCAAGAAATAGTATTACTCGTGGTGTTCAGAGTGTGAAAATTGAAGAGGACGAGGATGAGGAGGGTTTTGTGACGGAAGAAGAAGAGGAAGACAAAGACGTGAAGAAACCGCTACAGCGTGTTGGGGCTGGTATCGTTCCTACGGCTGCTGGGGTGGAGAGTGAAGAAGAAGAGGAAGAGGAAGAGAGCTCTGAAGAAGAGAGCAGTTCCGAGGAAGAAGCACCCCGGAGACTCCTCCCACGTCCTACATTTATCAAGAAGGATAAACGGAATAATGGAACACCCACGCCAGGGACGGCGATTGCAGGAGCAGATACAGTAGCAGAGGCAGAAGCTCGCAAGGCCCAGCGACAAGAAAAAGCAGACATGTTAATCCGCGACCAACTGGAAAAGGAGGCCATTGCACGTTCCGCAGCGAATCGAGCCTGGGATGATGATGAAGCCGCCGAAGTAGGAGAAGAGGGCGCTCTTGATGACAGAGACGGACTCGACCCAAAAGCCGAGTACGCAGCATGGAAACTGCGTGAACTCAAGCGCATAAAACGCGAACGAGAAGCGATAGAGGCAGCGGAGAAGGAGCGCGAAGAGATCGAACGGCGTCGAAACCTAACGGCTGAAGAACGCGAGCGTGAAGATAGAGAGTTCATCGCGAAGCAGAAAGAGGAACGCGACGCAACCCGCGGCCAGACGGGATTCATGCAGCGATACTTCCACAAGGGGGCCTTCTACCGGGACGATCTGGAGCGCGAGGGACTCGATAGACGGAATGTCATGGGCAGCAGATTCGTCGACGACGTCGCCCGTGAAACTCTACCCGAGTACATGCAGATTCGAGATATGACCAAACTCGGCAAGAAGGGTCGCACGCGGTACAAGGACCTTAGGACGGAAGATACGGGCCGTTTCGGTGAAGGGTTCGACTATCGTCGACCCCGAGGGCCTAGTCATGAAGGGCCTCCAATCGGCGTCACTGACGAACGGTTTTTGCCTGATCGCCCTGAGAAGAAGGGCCCCACGGGCGCCAATGCTAGTACCGTCAGAACAGAGCGCCGGAGACCGTCACGGTCGCGCTCACGACTCTCGCGGCGAAGGTCACGGTCTCGGTCCTATTCGCCTAGACGGGATCGGCATCGAGACAGGCGCGATGACCGCCGTGACCGTCATGGAGATAGGGATCGGGATCGGGATCGAGATCGATATAGATATGACGGCAGCAGTAGAAGGAAACGGAGCCCTTCTCCATACGATGACCGCGAGAAGCGACGACGGGTCGGGACAGTTTCATGATTTTTTTATTATGACTTGAATAATACCAAACAATATTTTAAAAGGGGTTCTTCATTCTTTTCGGCGTCCGGGGGTGGCATTCAAAATGAATAGGCGGGTTAGATGTTACGCATATTTTGCATTTTTTTCTTCTTTTAATAATTCCATTCAATCCAATCGATCCGTCTGGACGTGGAATATGAATGCCTGGGAACTGTCATGTACATATATATATGTTCTCAAATATCCGGCATCGACATGGGTATATATATCCATCCATCATGCTTCGTCCGTATGCATACAGGAATGATATAGACAAAGCTCACCTGGGAATAAGCTAGATGGCCTCTTTTTTTTTCTAATTAAGGCTCTGGACACACCGGTAGCACTATTGCCGTCATAATTTGTGCATCGTATTAGAGAGCCTCTCTCTAAATTCGCAAGACCCCCTCTCCTCTTCTCTCCAAGACTAGTGGACGAAAGTCGAGGAGGAATGCCGTTTCCTCTTCCCTATCATGAACGCCCAGAATATCATTTCGCTCAAAATTGTGATGCACTCGTACAATGTATTACCACAACGTGCAGTACACCATTAGACCCCTCAAAAGAAAAATAATCCGTCAAAAAGGGGAAGAGCCCCGATCCATCTCATCTCAATATACCCCATTATTTAACCCCGGCCCTTTCCAGAACCTTCTCCCTCTCCATAACACTCTCGCCGAACCGGACGAGGAAAACAGTCCGACTAGGCCACATCTCGGACGGCTGATTATGCGCCGTAACCTTCGCCTCGAAACCGCAGCCATCACAGACGCCCTCGATTATCCCCGCGACGAAAGCGGCGCAATTCAACATGCTCATTTCTTTGGGGACGCTGATGTAGGTGTTCACGAGCGGGTCATTATCTGTGATCATGTACTCGTTTGGGGTATCGGGGGAGATGGAGTGCTCGATGGCATCCGCGGGACGTTGGAACAGAAGACGCCAGAGGGGTCCATGGATGAGGTGCAATAGGGGGAGGATGCGGAGGGGTCTATTTGGGGGTGAGGACGTGGTTGAGGAGCCAGAGAGGGAGGACGCGGAGGTTGGGGATGAACGGTAGAAGAGGAGGTTGAGGAGGCGGAGGCCGAGTGGGTAGCCTTGTTCATTTAATCTGGATACAACAGTTGCAATTAGGAGATTTCTTGCCTTTGATGCTCAAGCTCAGTTGTGGTGGATACTCACCGTCTCTCTAGATCTTGTATGCCTGTTACCCTCCTTTGAGCATATGTTACCATTTCCGCGAAGAGGTACGCGAAGCTTGCCCGGCTCAACTCTGCATTTCGACTGCGGTTCAAATGTCTGTCGTAAATGGTTTTGCGGTTCGACGGTACTCGCAAGCCTGCGCTGGATTGAGTCTGCTGCACTAGCGACGACCTGTCTCCTGGAGCGCCGGGGATTGTCGGAGGGCCGCTGATGGAGAGCACGGTGGAATGTCTGGGGGGAAGAGACATGGGGTCGATCTGGTCGATATAGTTCCGTGGCTGTCAGGAGACGAAGACTGGGACGTCGCAGGGATTGTGAAGGATGCGTAACTCTAGGGGAGATTCAAGTCGCGAGCATTGCAGCATTCATTGTTTTGGTGGGTATGGTATAGGGGCGATGATGGATTCTGTAATCTTCGAGGAGATCCGATAATCCCCTGTGTCTGACTCTGGCAAATATTCTTATAGTGATGATGACGATGATGATCGGAATTGAAGTTGAAGCTGGAAACTCGTACGGGAGAGCAGATTCCCGTCCCATGCAATTGTCGCATGCAGCTTTTTCTACTACGGCATCATGCACGGCTACGGATTCTTCAATACTTCAATGGAATTATTTACTGCAAGTGTAGGAAAATCAGAGCATTCAATTGCATTTCCATTGTTCGTTGCTCATCGCCCAGTTTCTACGGTACATGAGCAAAGAGCTTCATGCACCGGGATGCAACAATATAATCCTCTGCTAGCATGGAAAACCCAACTCGATGTTGATATTTACTTCACTGTTCGCTGTTGAAGACATAGTTCACCCAGAATCAAAGCCTCTGCACATCAGAGATCCCATGACGGGGATACATAAGCTGTAGAACAAACGCAATCCTATTCTAATCGCTTCCAGAGCTGACATTAGCACTCATCCTAGTCTGAGGGGAAATGACTAGCAAAACAGCTCAGGAGAAAAATCAAGTCAGACATCCAAGGAAGATTATGCGCACAGAGCACGTCTATGATGGGTTCATATGGCGACGGCTAGCGTGGAAACTGCGAATGTGGAAGATGTTTTCATCATGAAAAGAATAGGGGTATGCATCTCAATCCCTGAATGCAATAGCAGGAGAGAAGAGATAGGAGAAGAATGGGCGAGACGAGAGAAATGAAAAAAAGAGAGCTTACCAATTAGTATATTGTTAGTAAACCAAAGGGGTATCATAAAATCATATCAAAACAAATAAAAAAAAGCATAACAAGAAAGAAACTCTCAATGATCACGACCGGGAGAGTAATGCATTTTGCTCTCGCCAGAGAAGTTGGTGTTGATGGAAAAAAAAAAGAAAGGTGCGAGCATTTGCGTTGAGAAGAGAATTTATAGCCGGGCGATGCCAAGCCACGAAATTTCTAGAGAGCAACAGCCTCCACCGCAAGGCGAAATAGGATCTTCACAGAACACTTTTGACCTGATCCAAAATTAGGATTACTCCCAGAGCCATCAGAGAGCATTATCCTGAACTCACTACAAGTATAACCATGGGATCTTTGAGTAGCCACTTTGTAAAAGCCTGCAGCTCAGTAATTTAAGGTCTTCAGGCCTTGATAGTCTCGCCACCGGGCTATCTCAGGCGTTAAGCTCACCGAATGATTGTGGATTATTCAATATTTGTTCCTGTTCTGGGTCCAATACACCCTAATACAAAAAAAAAAAGGGCCGTGTGTCTTCATGAGCCATTACAGGTCATTGTTTTTTGGACACCAGAAGACAATCACCTCCAGGGACATGAGCGTGGCCAGCGGCAGAATACGATGAAGCGCAAAGACTTTGGTTTCGCGGAGTCGAAGGATCTTAGGGATACTGATTTAAGAGACTAGGTAGTCAGAAGAAAACATATCAGATACCATTTCGTTTCCCTTGATAGTGGTGGAGAATTGGATGGGAGCATTGCAAGTTGCGGACAGGCTTCGTTGAGAAGATATTGCGCTCCGGGAGATATTCAGGCTCAAGCCCTTGGTTTCTCTGCATTTTTGCAATGTTGATGATTTCGTAATATATGATCCTGGGTCGTAACGTTGATTGATATAATCCATAGTCTTGGATCTTTCTCTCTCTCTTGAGACTTGGAACGGGTCGCTTCAACAAGATCTGGCAGCCTGCGAATCTCTTCATTCTCCGTTATCTTCTGGCTCCGACAAGCTTCGTCACCGGACCATAGGAAGTTAAGATTTCGCGAGATTGACAGCCCAAGAACCTTGCTACTCGGAGGCTCCCCAGTGTGATCTAACAATAGAGTCCAGAAGTGGTTAGTTCATAGCTGGAAGAGCAAGTCAGGGGCCATCTCGATGAAACTGGAATCCTCCGGTCGTGGAAAGGCGAAGGGAAGGAGATCAAGGCCCCGTTGCGCTCTTGATAAGTATTCTATACTGCCACCTGTCCAATGTACAACCAATGGCCTAGAGGTAACAGGAATGATGCACAAGAACTCGCATTATGGAGCAAATCCGGGCCATGACGAGGCTTCAAGTGCCTTGGACAGCTTCGATGGTGTGGACGATGCGGAAGACGACAGGTGTCGATGTCGACCAGACCGCAAGGAGGGGCGATCTGCGCTGCCTAGTATAGGTCGCGCAAGTCTCGACATTGTCGGCGCTTGTCTCAACACCGCAAGCTCTCGTTGCAGTCCGCATGCGTCGGGCAGCGATGCCTTGCCTAACGGGAATCCGGGGACTTCACCATGCTTTGAGGGTGCTTGGACGAGGGTCCGTCGGTCAGGCGGGGAGTGGGACAGGTTGGATCAAGATCCTACTTGTTGCATGCGGTGGTTAACGTGGGACAGGTTGCAGGAGTCCGGTGGGTTGCTTTGAGTTCTGTGGCGGGAAAGTTGGTGCTGTCTGAGCTGATTGCCATGGAGACTTGGAGGGACAACAGCCTGTACAGTGGTTGAGATCCCAACATTTCCTCATTATGAAGGGAGTTCTGAAGGGGAAATCATGCTGGACGGAGGCAGCGTCCGATCAGACAGCATGGATGGATGGAAGGAGAGATTGGAAAGTTGGCCACGGGCAGTACAGGATGGATTATCAGCCCATTCCTTCAAGGATGACATATCACCCAGATCCGGAGCAAGCAGCGATAAGAGCAGATGCAAAATGCCCTTCCATGACAAGTCACTTTCCGATGGCTGCATGCAGAGAAATCAAGACAGACGGGGATCCCTGCAGTGCAGACGCAAGCATACGGAATACAGCGTGGGAAGACACCAGGCGAAGGAATGCAGATAGGACTATGGAGTACGTATTGCTCTATCAAACGGCCTCAAAATAGCAACAACGATAATAATCGAATATCCTCAATGAATCAAATGAAGATCCGCCATCGTCATCTCACCCTGTCTAGAACCTCCTGCTGGTCTGGCGCGGCGTTGGTCCGCTTCTGTCTGGAGGCGTGACACTGCATACTGCATCAGCTGTTAGGAGCGGTGCAGTCGCAAATTCACTGTTTTCCCTTTGCATGATTGACTTTATTATTATTATTTTTTTTTCCTTTTTTTTTTTTCATTATCCATTTCTTTCCTCGCCTCCACTATCCGGGGACAAAGCGAGGAGCAGTAGTAAGTACGACGACGGAGGCATACGGAGGACGGAACACGGCAGGAGTAATTAATAATACAGACATGTTCGAACACGGGATGCAACATCGCCTTCTTCAGGTGGAGATGGAGAAGAGAGACGTTGTGTTCGTTGAGAAGTCTGTGTGGATGATGCTGCTCGCTGCATGGATACCAAGAGGGTACTCCCAGAATAGAGCAGAGACTGTACTGGGAACGATAACACTCAGACAGTCCCCATCGTGTTTTGACTTTCCACATGGCCAGTAGGCTACGCGCCGGTGTGTACTCCACGATACCATTATCTGGATTCGCCGGTCACAATGTCCAGGTCTGATCACGGTGACGACAAGATGTCTTCCAGCATGCCGATCTGCTCATGCGCCCTGCCTATACAGACTCCAAGGACAGAGGCGTAGCATCGGCAATCTGCGGCATCACCATGTATGCTGCACGATACACTAGCAAGCAGGGCAGCTCTAGGCAACATTGTTTCCTGAAGCCGTTTGCTTCCAATCACTGACGATCAACTGGGCGCTGGGATCGGCTGTGGATCGTGTCAGGAGTCAGGATTCATTCGGCCCCCCGAAGAAGAGAATTTTCTTATGATACCCACAGGCGGGCTATCCCGGCCTCTGGAAAGGCTGTCTACGTGTAAGACGCAAGCCCACGACCCAGGCCTTGGACCGACCCCTGAACTGGCCTTCTGGAAAAGATTTCTGTCCTCTTCTGGTGTTCGACGGTGGAGCTGCAGCTGGGTCAGAGTCCACTCCAGGCGACCCGAACAATGTATCCTCGCGTCGATGCCCGTCGCCTCCGCATGCTGATTCGTAGCGGAGGCTGCTATGATCTAATTCTTCTATCTGGAAGCGGAAGGGCGCACGTTGTGATGATTGATGATGTCGACAACAGAAGAATAAAGAAACTCAAACAATCCTCATCCCGTATTGGGGTCTGGTCTCGTCTGGTCTGGTGGTGATCCGTTGTGGCCCAATCCTTTCTGCAGGCATTTTAATTTATCCGTGCGGTTCTTGACTCGCCCTGCTCTACTACTGTAGGTGTTTGTGACATGTACCTCGGATGGAGCAAATTATTGTCCCCTGCCCGGTCTCAGAGCTCAGGAGGAAGATACCTCCATCGGTGGCGTGCAAAACTCTCACCTCCTTGCAGAGGCATGGACGCATGGACTCGTCACATCGGTATTATTAGCATTAGCACTGAAGTTTAGCCAGGAATCCGCGACTCCGTGTTGCTGCTGTGGCTGTGGCGCCGCACTGTTCCATCTGACGCTGGCTGACATGGGGAATTATCGTTATTATTATTATTATTATTATTATTATTTACTCTCGGATTTTACCTTCGTGCCCTTCTTTTCGCCTCTTGTCACCCAATAACCGAGCCTTCCGACCCAACGAAAGGGTCTTCTGCATACGTAGTGATGCAGGAGGAACGAGACCATTATTTCGCAAAGCCTTAGTCTCAGCTGTGACTCGTAACTTGTCACCTCCCATGAAACGTCCTGCTCCACTTCCGATGGACGAAGTGGTCCGTCGGTGGTTGGTGGCCAGGGATCGCATTGACTTCGGCGGCTCTGGCACTGCCAAGTGGTTGACCGACAGAATGAATGATGATGACGATGAGGACGATGGGCGGATGATGGTCCAGTCGCAGCCAGTCCTCAGACACCCACCACGGCGTTGTCAACTTATTCTTGGATGTCTGTCTGGCGCCCCCCTACTACGGGGAATAGACTGGATTGGACTATTGAACGTCAGCAAGCCCTGCGTCCCGTCGCTGCGGCTAGTTGCAATTAATTGATTAATCCCATTGCCAGGCAGTCCTTGCGTAGCGATCTTCCGTGAACTTGTGGAGATCGCATTACGGATTTGGAGAACGAGGGGCGTTTTGCCATTGCCCACTGGTGACTGTACAGAACAGAATTAATATGCCAGCATCGTGTGAGGGGGGGAGATTATTATTAATTTACATTTGCTTTGCCTGCGAGCGGACGCAGCAACCGTCGATCGAGCGTAGCAGTATACGAGACAATCAGCATCATCAGCATTACGGCTGTTTTACTTTTGCCCATCCCACGGCTATCGACACTCCTCGTCGTCTCCGGACTGGTCTCCGGCCCAGTTCTCCTCTGGCTCCAGTTCCAGTTCCAGTTCCAGTTCCAGTTCCAGTTCCAGTTCCGTCCCCCCTTGACCCTTTGTTTGCCCTTCCCTTGTGTAAATTGGATTGACTCTGTATTACCCGGCCCGGCCATCCCCACCACCGTCCAGCGACATCCTACTTTGTTCCATGGTCGTCCAGATGGTGGAACTGACAGCAGCAACATGCCATTCAATACCCCCTTTTTCCCGTGTCGTCAATCAAGATGTGCTTTTTCTTTGTTGACGCTGGCTCACACGCCTGCATCCCTACATACATGCACCTGCCGCTAGCCCACTAGTCTGCAACTCCCGATGTATGGGGAATCGTGGGTCGGCAGTGCCTAGATGATGCCCTCGTATAATATAGTATATACTACTATACTGCTATAATACTATATACTCTTTCTGTCCTGCCTTGTGACCAACCACTTGCGGCCCCTTCTGCTGTCTCGTCTCTATCAACTTTATATCTGCCTCCCTGCTCGGAACCCTACCTGTGCACTAGCCTATCGATTGAATCCTGTACGGAGCATATCAATATATTTACGCCGACGGACATCATACAATAACAAATAACATAATTACCGCTCTACGCTTCTTCTCGGGGCTTAGACGCTGCTCGCTTGTCTGCCCGTCACATGACTTCTCTTCTACTGGTGTATGCCCTGGTGATATATGTATGTCGTCTCCCCTACGATGAGCCCCCAATTTTTCGATTTGCCCAGCTAACGTGCTCTGCAGTGTTCCTGAATCGGTCTCCTTCAGCTTCTTAGATGGATAGCTACATGGGTTCCCAGGCCTCTTTGCTAGGCTCACAATGGATGCTTCTGCCAAACCAGTCGTATCTCGCTCCCCGTGCCATGGCATACGTCTTTCCTAGGCCACGACAAGGCCGGGTGATGAAGCCCCGTAGCGCGGGCAATAGCCCGTCGTCCGTGAGCAGCAGACGTGCTCCGACTCTGCCTCGCGGCTCCATGGCCCAACAACAACTGCCAAGTCAGGACTATCAAACCCACCTCGCCATCACTGCCCTCGCTTCTGCAGCCCGGACGCAGAGGGCTCGTCCTCTCAGCTGGCATCCCTCGTCCGCAAGAGACCAGCGCTACTTCAAACGCTCGTACACGATGGTTCAACCGCACCAGCCCGCTCCTATGTACGGGGAAGGAAACTTCCTCTCGTATCCCCCTGCAGTTTCAGATGTTCCCGTATCTACGCAGTACCCTATCTCCAACTTCCTCGGAGATGCATCAGTCCAGCAGATGTCCCCTCTGTCAATGGACAGCTCGCAGATCCAGTCACTTCCGTGGGATACTCCCTCCAACGGCCTACCGACTACTCCACAGACCATGCCCCCCGCTTGGCCATCTGACATGGGCTCAATGGATAATTTTGATGACTTCATTTCTTCTGCGGCTCTTCCGAGCTCTTTCGACGAAACTGTGCCCTCCTCAGATGGGTATACTGTACCGTCCACACCTGACCTTCTCCCCGCCCAGCCACTCGACATTGAGTCTGAATCGCAACCACAGCCCGCGTCGAACAACCGGAAATCAGAGGATGAGCTTGTTGGGATGGGCTTGTATAGCGACCCAGAAGCCTCGGGAGCGAATTCCCTGCTGGGGATATCTGGAAGAGGCCTGAAACTGGAAGAGACCTTCACGCCTTCTTCGGAAAACGAAGCCGAAGAACCCGATTCCAAAGATGAGGATGATGACGGCGAGGAGGAAAACGAGGAGGCGGAAGAGCCGAAGCAAGATTTGTCTGAGATGACATATATGCTGCCCCCCAAACAAACGGCCAAGGCGCCTGTTAGCATGCTATTCGGCGGTCACGAGGACAGTATCCAGAGTCTCATTGCTGAAAGCCAGCAGCTGCTTACTTGGGGGGAACAGTCTTGCTTCAATTACGGTTATGGTTGGGTTTGATTTTTGATTTTTGATTTTTTTTGTCTCTCAGCATGCTTGTTCTTTTGCATAGCGTGGCGCTCTGGTCTTTGATTATGGTTTCAGGTGCATGGATGGACACCTATACCTAGGTATGGTGGGATGTGTAAACGATCTTGGTCATTGCTACCAACACAATGTATATATTGTACTTCATATAAGAACATTTTCACTTTCCAATGCATTAATCGGTGTCTTGGAAAGAATCTTCTCAAACCCTCATCTATCCAAAAACGGTAATTCGTAGTTCATAGGTCGGAGCTTATCAATTAGTGGAAAATCAATCTTCCGGTAAGAATTTACTCATCTTCTTCGACTTTGTACAGTCAGCACCAATGCTGTATTATCTACAGAAATAATGTATAAAAAGACCCAAGACAGTATTCTGTGGAGTATCTATTAAATCCCCATTACTATACCAATTAACGGGAAAGGGAGAATGGCCAGAGTGATCTTCACACCATGGAGGGAGCATTCGCAGTTACTTGCTGTCCGGAGCCAATTCTACCCTCCGCCTGCATATGACGGGCCGGATATGCGTTCAGCGGCTTGTGCAAGGGTATGTCGATTCAGATATTTACTTTATTTTACTTTATTTCTTTTTTTTTTTTTAATTTTTTCTGGTCACACTGAGATATTGATTCGAACGCTTCATTGAACAAAGGTAGAATCATGGAAACTACGAGGAAATCTCCCTCATCCAGTCGAAGCTACTGCTCTATTAACCGACGCGATTCTACATGATGATGGGATGAAGAATTCCATTTTCTCAATCAGGGCGACTTATTCCGCTGCTTTTTGTCGGTAGGTGGCTGTTTTACCATGTCACAACATCCCATTAGACCCTTTTTAACGTTAGCAGTTTCGTGACGGGTCTTGTTGACTCGAAGCTCCACGGACAGAGAAGAACCATGTTCCAGCGCGCTATGGACCTTGGGCTTCCCGCGTCATTTGTCGAGCTGCGTCATGAGGCGACGCACAGGGAGCTTCCTTCTTTGGTCGTGTTGCGGAATGCCGCGCAGAGATCCCTTGAGTGGCTGTGGGATTACTACTGGGCCAAGGTAGACAACAAGAACAACACTGCTGCTTCTGTTGTTCCTGGGACTGGAACTACGGAGATGGACAGTACCTTTGATGATCAATTATCTGTCAGAACGGTGATGCGTGATATGCTCAAGCAGGTCGAAGACGATGCAGAGAAGGAACCTCCGCGGAAGAAGAGAAAGTCGCAGCATTATCAGAATTCTTCGATTGCAACGCAGCTGGTTTCGGTGTGCAAGAGTTTCAGTGAAGGGTCCCTCATTCTTTCGAGAACATTGCTTCATGATTCTATTCTGATACCGGCGGGACGGAAGTGAGTTTTGCTTGTCCTTGCCTGCTGGAATTATTTTGCTAATTTGTTATTTCCTAGGCCCGGTGAGAGCCTTGATGATTCGTTTTCCAAGTGGGAGCAGCTTCTTCAGATGATCATTGAAAATCATCCCACATTCCTGACAACCTTGGTCGAGGAGATGGTGAAAGAACTGGTTTTTACACATTCTTCACATTCCAACGATGATAATAATGCCTTCTGCGAAGCGATCTACATGTGGCTGGACCATATTCTGAAATCATCAACATGGGAGACAAGTAGACGACTACTCTCCCCTGCATATATTCTTGCAGCTGGTGATAGCGCCCCGAACAGGTGGACTAAGTTGCTCAAGGCGGATCTAGAAAAGGGTAGCGACAATATGTTCTTTGGTACCATGCCAGACTCCCAGGTGCCGGCACGAAAATGTCAGAGCGACAAGCCTGAATTTGCTGACAGGGTCTCGGAGGGGTCGCGTGAATTGGCAGAGTATGGATGGCAGGTCCTGGATAAATGGGACTGCAGGCCATTAGGCGTGGCTTAATATTGGATATTTCTCCTTTTGTTCTTAATCGAGGGATGTCTCTTCTTTCATCCGCGTCACATCACGTGCCTTGTTACATAAGATTGCAATCATAGCTCGCCCATTAATCAGCTCCTCTCAAAAGATCCAAAGAGCCCCCGCGTTTCTATCTGCTGCTCTTGGTTCTCTAGTCCTCATGATCTTCTCGAGTCTTATCCGGCCGTCAATTAGAATCCATCGATCGAAAAGCCTGTATCAAATCAGAACCATGCGTATCCAGTCGATTCCCATGTGTAAGTGATATATAACTAATGCAGCCGCCAACGAAAACAAAAATATATTTCCAGTTACCCCAAACATGTCAGGATATTTACTAAAATTAATCAATAGGGACAGGAAAGGGCAATAACTATGCCTACCTGGTCACAGATGAACCTACCAAAAACTCCATGCTCATAGACCCAGCCAATCCGCCAGAGTAAGAGACAATCGAGGTCCCCTCGAGCGCTTGGATTCCTGATATGGATTCCTATTTTACTTTGGCGATAGGAAATGTCCCCTTTTACTCACCATTATTTGGCAAATTATTACAGGGTTATTCCAAAGGTGGAACCGGAGGTCAAGTCTGGCAATGTCAATCTCGTGGCGATTCTCAATACGCATCAGTAAGCTGGCTTACCTTGCCTATTTTTATTATCTAAATGGATTATTACCTGGAAGGCTCACCATTGGAAATCCGATAATAAAAGCCACTGGGACCATGCTGGTGGGAATGAAAGAATTGTGAGTTTTCACTGAGACACAGAAAGAAAAATGAAAAGCGGAATGCAAGATAGTAACTGATCCTAACCGTCATATCCAAGATTCAAAAATTTGGAAATCTCTCCGTTATAGGAGGCGAAAAATGCCAGGGCGTGACCAAGACGCCTAGGCATAATGAGACGTTTAAAATTGGGGATCGCCTAACGGTTACAGCGCTTCATACGCCTTGTCACACGCAGGATAGTATTTGCTTTTATCTGGAAGATGGGGAGGACCGTGCCGTCTTTACAGGTGACACACTTTTCATTGCGGGTACAAATTCATTCCCTTTCCTCTTATATATGATACCTGACATTGTCTTTCTAGGATGTGGTCGTTTCTTCGAAGGAGACGCCAAGGAAATGAACACGGCCCTCAACGAAATACTGGCAGCTCTACCTGATAATACAAAAGTTTATGTAAGTTCATATAAGTCTGTGTTTGGGCGTCGAGTTAACTATTCAATGCGCAGCCTGGCCACGAATACACGAAGCAGAATGTGAAGTTTTGTCTCACTATATCGAAATCGGATGCTATCAAGAAGCTGGAGGCATTTGCCTCTGCGAATCCGGAAACACCGGGGAAATTTACCATTGGGGATGAGAAGGTGAGTTTATAAATGACTTTACAAGTATATATATATACACACATGAACTAACATGGTTCTAGCTTCATAATGTCTTCATGCGGGTAACGGTAGGTCTTGTCTTTATTTCCTCCTAGTGGATAACTATTCTAATTCTACGTAGGATCCTGAGATTCAACTGGCAACAGGCAAGATGGATCCGGTGGAAGTTATGGCAAGGTTGAGAGAGCTGAAGAATGCCATGTGAAGCGTGAAACGAAGATGCGTGATTCTTTTCTTGTTTATATACTGCAGCCATGTTAGCAGTCCAATTGACAGCAAGCGGACATGGTCTATCGATCCCTTCGAGGTACGGTACGGATTCATCGAACTACTCAGTGAAATCTGTGATACGATAGTAAATGACTAATCAGGCAGAACGAAGGGTTCATCATGATACATACGTCTTGAGATAGAACTAACCATGCAAGAGATCCAACATGATATAAAAACTCCATCGACTGAATTCCCCTTTCCAGGATCAATTTGGTTTAATATCTTAATCCATAAATCATCTACAACTACTTACTCAATATACCGCAGAAAAAGAATATTCCGGTTCAATGCCAGCCTTACACATTGTGACGTCAATTCATCAGATGGACAACATATCCATTCCAACATAGATATATCCCATTTTAAGTCCCAGATCTATCCACACTCCATTCTTTTTTGCCTTCTCCACATATGTTGAATCCACAGACATAAGGTGTAGAAAAGACATGGCATGCCACAACAATAGCACCATCCCCAAAGACTCCAACGACGTCCCCGGCGGCCCACGGACAAATAAATCTCGAGTTCTCGAGGCCGGGGCATCGGCAATCCAGGACTTCACGCCCGTCAAGCAGATCTGTGCTCATTTGAATGCGTATCATGTGTATGCGTCTGATCTGAAGAGGTGTATTGAGGCGAATCATTATTGTTCGCATATTACGGAGGGTGAGTCAATCGACTTACTCCAGTCGTCGAATTAAACAAGATCAAATCCTGTTAATACGAGCTGTTTACAATGTGGTCAATTGGAAGACTGAATATACCTATTTTCTAGATGTTCGTCAATGCCTCATCTATGACTCTACCAAGCCTAATGCCCGGTTAATCGGTGTCGAATACATGATCAGTCCCAGGCTTTTCGATACACTGCCTCCCGAGGAACAAAAACTGTGGCATACACATGAATACGAAGTGAAGAGTGGGATGTTGATTATGCCCACTCCGCCGGGTATGTTCTCACAGTAGACTATCAACGAAGGATCAATTATAAACAGGCAATGATTGATTGACCACCAGGAGTCCCCGATGCAATCTGGAATAGAGCCGAAACAGCAGAAATGCATGACATAACACCGTTATACGGCAAGACGTACCATTTCTGGCAGGTCGATCGGGGGGATCCTGTTCCGCTGGGTCCGCCGGAATTGATGATTAGTTTTGTCTCTGATGATACGGTCAAGTTTGCTCATCCGCAAGGGCTGAAGTCGTTGTTGAATGATAGGGATGAGCGGTTTGGGGTGTCATACGAGAAGAAGGCGGAGGAGAGGAGGGAGGTTAAACCTGCTTATAAACATCCTGGTTTGTTTCTTTCTTCCTCTTAGCTGAATGGAGTACTGACGAGACTTGTCGAACGTAGATGCGGACGCCCCATGGAAAGAAGCAGGTGTTATCTGTGATTGAAGTCTAGGGAGCCCATGGCAATTTGGAAGATTCGCGGAAAGAAGGTATCTTAATTTTCATTGACTGAACTAACATGCTTCTGCTTATCTGTCTTTCTGTCTCCCACACACAACCTCTCAACTTCCCAGTCCCATAGCTAAATGGGGTAAAAGCTGAGTATGGCGTTCGGGGATATCTCGCGTTCTAAACAAATCGAGACGTATAATATTTCTCTTGCTTCTCTGTCCACACTCGCGCGTTCTGGTGCTTGTATTTTGGAAACGGCGAGCTCTAGCATTTTAGAAGCGGTTTGTTTGTGGGGATGAAGGGTCAAAGAGTAAATAAATAGTAAAGGGTGTGAGGAGTGAGTTGAAAATAGTGAAAGGGCAGTCTTCCTTTGCCCTCGATTTTTGGCTAGCATGAGCTGTACGGTCAGCTACTAGCGCTCATTGTAGGTTTGCAGACGCAATGAAGATGTTTTGATTCCCTCATTAGGGATGAGCCATCCAGCGTTTTTGCAATTGAGCAGAGGCTTTTGGAGAAGAAATAACTACAATTTTTGAGAGCGGAGAAAGATCGAAGACTGTGGGAAAACGACAGCCGAAGATAAAATAGATTTTAGCTCCTACATCACATGACACAAACATACTTAGTCATCAACAGATCCTCCGCGGCATGTCGAACGATGAAGGCAGTACTTATAGGAAGAGCAATAACACATTCACCAGCTGGTCAATTGACTCGAAGACGGTCTTCGGGAAATAATATGCACCGACAATGGAACGCTTCATCCGATCAGTACTGAGAAAAACCAACCCGACCTCCTTCTTCCGCTTCACGCTCGACGGGATCGGCATCTTCTGCGCCTGCACGCTGATATGGGAACACTACTACACAGTCCAGCTCAGCGAGGGCGGTTCCATGTATCCTACGCTCAACGGAAGGGGGGACTATCTCCTTATTTCGCGGAGATGTAGTAACGGAAAGGGCATTGAGGTCGGGGATATGGTTCGGTTTTATCATCCTTCTTTTCCGGGGACGCATGCCGCCAAGAGGGTCTTGGGGATGCCGGGGGATTTCGTCTGTAAGGATGCGCCATATAGTCTTGGTGCTGGGGAGACTGGAGAGATGATTCGGGTTAGTTGATTGTATTTTTGGGTGTGCCTTTTGTTGGTGTCAAGTTCTAATCGAATTGCTTTATTCTTTGTCCAGGTCCCTGAAGGTCATGTCTATCTTGCCGGTGATAACCTGCCGTGGTCAAGAGATTCGAGAAATTTTGGTCCCGTCCCCCTGGGGCTTGTTAATGGGAAGATTACGGCTGTTGTCTGGCCTCCACGGAGGATGAGATGGCTGGAGAATCCCTTGCAGCCGGCCAAACTTCCCGACGATTCGGCTGCTCGTGCTTAGATGGGGAATGCGTATTTATTTATCGTCTGTCGGGATAGAACAAGGGAGTTCGGAGTTACGGTGGAAAAAATAATTAGGGTGCATATTCATACATTTCTCTTGTACAGTACATATTTATTCCAAAAAGATCTGTGCTTGAAACGGGCGAAATTAAAAAAGCCAGAGAGAAATCACCTCATAGTGGCAGGATTTCTCCTCTTGTAAGGAAGAGGCTGAACTCTCTTCCGGCGAAGTTCCAGGTCCGCGCCTTCGAAGTTGATTTCCTTCATGACCTGCTCCATCGTCTCATCCCACTTGGTTCTGAACAGGTGAGCCCCAATGGGCTTGAGGTGGTATCTGGCCTGTAGGGTGCGCAGAAGCATGTTGTCTCGATCAGTCTCCTTTGCCTTGACAGCGGCGTAATCCAGCGGTTTCGAATCCTTCTGTTCCAAAATGAAGATGGAAAGTCTGTGGTATGGACTTCCCATCTGCGCAACAGGAGGGAGCCAAGGGAGAACAACCTGAGACTCCGGTGAAAGCGCTGAGAGATAGATTTTGGGAGAGGTAGCGGAGAGGGGGATGTTGACTGCTAGATAGTGCATCTTGTAGTCGAAGCTGTCCTTTTCGACATTGGGAACATCCGGGTCGACGACCGCAATGGTCACGAGTTTCTCTCCGCGCTCAAACATCTGGACGTTAAGTTTGGGAGGATTCATGCTGGTGAGCGAGTTGACGAATTCCCCAGGTTGCACGGTACGTCTACCAAAGTGAAGTGTTGCATCCACGACAGGATCACAGTGAGGAAGGACATCGGGGATGACATTCATTTGTGTAATTCTCTGGACAAGAATCTTGCGTCGGTATTCCCTCCACTTCTGGTCGGCCAAATAACGGTAGATAGGCTTGTTCATGTCCCCTGGGAAGAAATTAGAATTGAAACTACCCAAGAGGCCCGCAAGTTCGCGGCTGTCCAACTGATTTGTTACCTTGTCCATCTTCGAATCTCTTCTTCACTAACGGATCATTGATGTCGGCAAGGATCTTCAGATGCTCCAGATGCTGCTCGTACGCCCCCAGTCGTGACTTTTTCGACTGTTCGCCCCCAGCTTCCGCCGCACTAAGCGATTGAAGTCTTGCAATTTTATTCCTCGTAGCCTCAATATCCTTGAGCTTTTCCTCCCGGTCTGCAAGAAGGACCTTCCTTGCTTCCTGGAAACATTGGTACGGTAGCTGCTCAAAGGGGACGTTCGCAGAATCTTGCAAGGCGGCACGGCGTCGACGGGATCCAATAGGCGCAATACCCTTTCTCATTAATCTCCTCTCCAGCCGGGGACTCGAAACCAGGGCTGGGTCAGGCGATTTGTAGAACGACTCACTCTTCGCCTCGGTCTGGGCTCCATCGCGGACGAACGCGGTCGATTGGAAGGCGCGGGCAGGCTGTAGTTGGAAGCCTGGAAGAGGTCGTATATATGTCGACCGTAGACATTGGAGCAGAGGCTTTGATGCCCGCTCGCAATGAGACATGGTGACGAGGAATTGATGGGCGAATTCAGGGTAGTTGACGGCGGAGTTGGTGTTCTGGAGTGGACTTTTTCTAAGCCAAGCCGTTCTGTTCGCTAGCGCCGAACGGAGCCGCAAAAACCCCGGCCTGAACTTTTGCTTCATCCGCGCAATTGTTCCCGGACAATTTGCCCCGGCATCCCTCTCACCGTTTCAAAATGCCTACAAGTAACGCCCTGAAGGCGCTGCGATGGCTCTCACGGGGCCCCAGTGCTCTCTTCTCGGGACCTGAGACAGTAACGGTAGAGCTATTACTTCTACCTTCGGATGCGGACCGTTGAAGACTGACTGAGATCTTTGAACAGCAACGATGCCTGGGCACAACGTTGTCGCGGTCAATGGCCACAGAGGCTCAGACTACACCAGCAGTTGATCTGACGAAAGGAATACCGAACGCCGATTCAATTGTCAATGATATTACCAAGCCGACCTGGAACCCCTCTCCCGTACTGGCCACCACGTACTCCTTTCCATCCATGGAGCCCGTCCGCTTTGTCGAATACCCCCGAAACCACCTTTTCATGCCGTTAAGGAAAGATATCTTACACCGTGCCGTGATCTACGAAGGCGATAGCACCCGACAAGGCACAGCTAGCACCAAGTGGAGGGATGATGTACACGGCAGTGGCAGGAAGCTATTTGCGCAGAAGGGTTCTGGCCGGGCACGTGCTGGAGACAAGAAATCGCCTATTCGACGCGGTGGTGGTGTTGCACACGGTCCTCATCCCCGAGATTTCTCTACACAACTTCCCAAGAAGATCTATGATCAGGCGTGGCGGATAGCCCTCAGTTACCGGTACAGACGCGGCCAGTTGATTATCATTGACGGCAGGATAAAGATACCGAAGAGAGCTTCGACTCACTTGATCAACGAGATCATTGGTACGAACGGCTGGTTTGGTGGCTCGACGTTGATCACAGACCAGGTTGACGACAGGCTGTTCGCCGCGGTCAAGGAGCTTGGACAGCAAGCAAAGATTCTGGATAGAGCAGACGTCGATGTCAAAGATCTCCTGGAAACCAGGAGGCTGGTTATCGAGAAGCAGGCGTTGGACAACATTCTGTCCCAGCATTCAAGAGACTTGAAGAACAAGCCTGCAAAGGCGGTATATTAGGTCTATCGGGCACATTTCTCTATTCCGGATATCTGTTTTCTTCTAAATCGTCTGTATGAATAGCATGCGAAACTTGTCTGTTTGGGGGTATCAGATACTGAACTGTGACGGGACGCTATAACCAAGGACGAAACCCGGTTGTAGGATACAAAGATAGGTGTTTCTGACTGGTTTTGAGTAAATTCCAGTGCCTCTAGCTTTTGTACAGTAGAATACGAGGTAGTGGTAGAGCATTTTGGTTGATCCGACCTCGAGGCGGCCTTTCTTGCCCATAAAAATAGCAAACAACACCGAAATCCCTGTACCAGCATCCCAATAATTCAATTCAGAAAGTTTAATTGATTGCATCTGCAGAGGCTGACGTTCTGCCGCAGAACCCCTCGCGACGTCGGTAATGGAGCATGTCCAAGCAGCAATTCCGAGGTGAACTAATAAAGCCGGAGGTCGTCGTCGACTTGACGGAGCAAAGCTCGGCACATCTGTCTGTACCTCAAGCCTTCTCCAACCGTCTTACTGCCTACAAAAAGGCATATTTTTCATCTTTTCTCCCTTTTGCCACTCATGTTACTTCGACAGAATCTCTGCCGGTTATCGACGCCGACAAGCTGGTTTTGCCGGTTGTCGCCTGCAGCTGCAACAATGCCGCTTCGCGCCAAAGTTACGAATTCAGCCTTCGGCAGCGTTTCCAGGGTATGCTTAACTGGCTTGAAGAAACACAGTGAAATAAAATGCTAATCCGCAGCTCGTAGATGTCGACTAGTTCCGAAATTCCCAGAGAGCTTCCTGGAGACGAGCCCGATGATGTCTTGTTCAACTCGATTTACGGCGTCCGGACGATCGAACTCAACCGACCCAAGAAACTGAATTCCTTGAACGGATCGATGGCGCGGAAAATATTACCTAGACTGAAGGTTTGCGATCACCTGCTCGAATACGTGATGTCTTTGCGTCTGGGTTGTACAGTTTGCTAAATGGGCGTGGGAAACGAAAAATTTAACAGGAATGGGAAAAATCCCAACTTGCAAACGTGATCATACTCTCCGGCGCTGGTACTAAGGCTTTATGTGCTGGAGGCGATGTGGCTGCTCTGGCTAACGCGAACGAAGAGGGTCCTGAGGGACAACAACGGTCAACGGATTTCTTTGGGTTGGAGTACAAGCTTGACCATGTCATTGCTACATACAGCAAGCCATTCATTTCCGTGATGGATGGAATCACCATGGGCGGCGGTGTTGGCCTCAGTGTACATGCTCCATTCCGTATTGCGACCGAACGCACACTCTTTGCCATGCCGGAGACGACGATTGGGTTCTTCCCTGATGTTGGCGGCTCTTTCTTCCTACCTCGTCTTGACGGTGAAGTTGGAACATACCTGGCCTTGACCTCGGAGCGCCTCAAGGGCGTCCAGGCACTGTATGCTGGAATTGCCACGCATTATTTGGACTCGAGTGTCCTGAGCAACCTGACGGCACGTTTATCCGAACTCGTCTTCAAAGACACTGCTTCTCTTCCCGAGCGCCTGGACCTGGTCAATAAAACCGTCGCTGAATTCTCCACCGGTTTACCACAAGAACCTATTTGGCCCGGAGGGAATGTCCGCAAGGCGATTGACCGCTGCTTCAAGTATGATACGGTTGAGGAGATCTTCAAGGCACTCGAGACTGAGGAAGAGCAGAAGGAGTGGGCCCAGAAGACGCTGGAGACGCTAACCATCCGGTCTCCGACCTCCCTTCGAGTGACTCTACGCCAGCAGCGTTTGGGAAAGAACTGGGGCATTTCCGAGACGTTCCAGCGCGAATACCAAATCGCAGCGCATTTCATGAGACACCATGATTTCGTCGAAGGTGTCAAGGCCCGTCTCATGTCGAAGCCTCCTAGGGAGCCCAAGTGGCAACCGGCTTCTCTCGAGGAGGTCTCCCCCGCAAAGGTCGATTCGTTCTTCCTGTTGCCCGAGCGTGAGCAACGTCTTGCCCTCCTCAGCGACACCGATTACAAGAACTATCCGCATGCGCACTATGCCCTCCCGAGCGAGAAAGATATTGAGAAGTTCGTCCGCGAGAACGCGGTTGATGCAAAGAAGACGGTAGCAAACTTTGTTGAGAAATGGGGCTACAAGGAAGGCGTCCGTGAGAAGGTCGCCGATGTGCTGGAGAGAAAAACGGTCCAAAAGGACAAGGGCTTGGAATGGGTTTACTAGAATTGGGGTTTTGTGTTAAAAATTTGTTATGTTTCTTCTGTATACTGAATTCGACTTGGGATACGCGTGGATTGATGGAAGCCATTCGTTCATCTTATAATTTCAGATAGAGGCAATCATCATATGAATATATTATGTTGTCTCTGTACTACATGCAACTTCACTCAGTAATAAGAACCGGACTTCCTCGGGCGAGACGAGATTGCCGAAGTCGGGCAGTTCGAAGCAAATCCTGCATCTCCATCGCTTCTTCGCACGTTGACATTGTGCTTAGATTCTTGGCTTCATTATCGGATTTTCAGTTATTATTATTATCGTCTCATTTACGGAGTATTCCTACATAGTTCAAGACAATTCAGGTTCCTGACGGCTTGGATGCTGAAGAATCTCCGTCAACACGATCCATCCTCGACATGAGCCCGGAAGCGACAGAAATAGAGACAAATATAGAGACACAGGCAGAATCAGATGTAACAGCAAGCCTACTGCAGGCCGAGAACGCCTCGACCCGCGGTTCGTCGCCCGGAACCAGGAATGTGCTAGCCCGACTCTACCTATCCCACACTCTGTCGACGTGGAACTCTCGCATGTTTGAATTCGGAGCCGTTCTGTTCCTCGCGTCCGTATTTCAGGGAACGCTTCTGTACGTCTCCATCTACGCGTTAGTACGGTCGTTGTTGGTTGCTCTTTTGTCTTCCTGGCTTGGGGATGTGGTGGATCGGTCGAATAGACTGGCCGTTTTGAGGCAGTCGATTGGTATGTGCACTATACTACATGATGATGGGAAGGCTTCTGGCTGACAGCGCTTAGTCTGGCAGCGAATTCCTGTTGCAATATCCTGCGCGTGTTTTGTTGTTCTCCTGGCATCGCCCGAGTCAAGCCGAGTCACTCCCATCCTCTTTCTTGTTGTGATTCTGCTGGCATGCGCGGAAAAATTGGCCTCTGTCGTAAACACGGTTGCTGTTGAGCGCGATTGGGTATGTATATCCTCCGATGCTTTCAAGGGGGAAGCGAACCCGTTAACCATCCAACAGGTTGTTGTTATCTCAGGGAGCCTTGAAATCCCAAGACAAGGTTCGGACCCAGTGATAGATAGTATGATGGCCTTCGAATGATGAAACTGACTCTGTAAGCCCGCAGATTTGAATGCTTCCATGAGACGCATCGACCTTATCTGCAAGCTGGTTGCACCTGTTGTTATTTCTCTGGTTGATGCCCTGTCGACTGAAGTCGCCGTGTGGACGACCCTGGGTGTGAATGTCTTGTCGGTCCTGGTCGAGTATCGTGCGATTGAACAGGTAAATGGAGACTGACTGGAAACATGGTATTGCGCAAACCAACTGAAAGGATTCAACAGGTATATAAATCCGTTCCTGGCCTGACGCGAACTTCCTTGCCGTCCGAGGCAGCAGACTCCTCTCAACAACGCACAACTCCTAATGTTATGGAACGCATCCACAATGCCCTCACTCCGTGGAGGGAGTACGTGTCCAACCGAGTATTCCTTGCATCCTTCGCGTTGAGTCTGCTCTATCTTACCGTTCTCGCCTTCGGGACAACGATGACCACCTATCTGCTGGACACAGGCTTCAGTCCGTTTCAAGTCAGCATCATGCGGATAGGCGCAGTTATCGCAGAACTAATGGGGACCTGGGCAGCGCCGTTCGTCATGAATAGGATCGGGCCCATACGGTCTGGCTTGTGGTTCATCAACTGGCAATTCGGTTGCTTAGCAGTCGCGGCAGCAGGATTTCTCTTCCAGGACCCCAACTCTCAATCTGTTGCATTGAGCCTCATTTGTGGGGTTGCATTGAGCAGAATCGGTCTATGGGGGTTTGACCTTTCGGTCCAATATCTGATCCAAGAGGTGGCGTTCTCTATCCTTCTCCAGGCTGCATTATTTCCCCCCCCCCCAGTGTTGATAATGGCTAATCTGTGAATAGAACATCGAAGAGCAAAGCCGAGCACGCTTCTCCACGACCGAAGTCGCCCTGCAGAACACCTTCGAGCTCCTCTCCTTCGCATCAACCATCATATTTTCTTCCCCGGAACAGTTCAAGTACCCCGTCCTCATCAGCTACGGGGCCATTGCACTCGCAGCGATATGTTTTGCAGCATACACCAGAAAGGAGCGTGGCCATCTCCTGCACCTGTCCAAATGTCTCAGCGGCGATAAAATTTGGCCCTCGTTCAACCCGGCGAATCGAAGGGGGATCCGTTTTGAAGTGACATGACGGGAGATGCTCGGGGTTCTCTCCGATTACTATGCATGTGGCTTAAGGTTTAGACAGGACTATGTATTACGAGACAGGGACTGCGACGATCTTTGCCTTAGGGTTATCCATAATGCCAATGATTCATGAATCATGACCCCAGATTCCAGACTTTCCATCTTCCTCCGCAATAAAGTGTTCTAGAGCAGTTGATCGGGGAGTGTTCGTTGAACATATGACTTGTCTCTCGATCGACTCTATTAGTGTACTATATTGGTCTATGATCTGTCCGATCTTCCATACATAAAAAAGGTCTCATGCTATCTGCATGTCATGGCATAACAGGTTTCAGAAACAGTTCTATTTCCTTGGCTATAACCTACTTACCCGGTCGACCACCAGGCAGCAACCGAAACCCGACCTTGGAAAACGTTACGCATTAAAGGGAGAAGGTCAACCTGATGGCCCATGCTCATCAGGCCTCAGCAGAGAGAACCACGGTCCATAGCTAAATCTTACGACTCAAAGGAAGAAGCATCCAAGGACTATTATAGGCAGCGGTGGATTAGTGATACCCTAAACCACGTTCATATAATAGAGATAGACAATAATCAGGCAGGATTATGCAGGGAGGGCTGCCGAACTATTAACTTCACAACTCTGTCCTAAGAAGAGTATACGCTGCAGAAAAGCAGGTTTTGTTGCAATCTGCGATGGATCACAAAATCCTGGTTGCACGTACTAGTTCTCAGCCACAAACTCTTACGATTGCCTATTATTGAACTGTTTCCAGTAATGAATTAATACTACCATTATTCATGGATATACTGATCATCCTATTCTACTATTTTCGGATTTCATTCGGGATCGGGATCGGGTCACAGGAATCCTTCAAAATATAGTAAGTAATAGTTGGCGAGTCATGCAAATCCACACTGTCCAGTAGTCAGGGTTCCTCTGCAGGATAAATGAGTAGATATGCATGAAACACGCGCTTGAGTCTGACTAGGGAAAAGAAGGGAAAAAATAAGACCACCCGGAATACAGAGTAATCCTCTGGTGGCGGATCAACCTGGTGATTGGAGCCGGGATTGATATCCGATGAACTACAAAGTAAGAGTTGGAGGCGACGGATCAGGTAGAATCCAAGCTCACCCCCAAGGGCTCTAGGTATATATTATAGAATAATAGAGAATAATAGATCCCGTATAACGAGTTAAACTGCAGCCGCGTAGGATGCCTGCATTCTTTTGCACACACACCCAACCATTAGTGAGTGGATGTACATTCATGTGCAACAAGCAGTAACCGATGCTGGAGAGCATATGAGCAGTTGCTTTTGTAGATATAATGTCCCCATCCACCAGAAGGAATGAACGATGATCCCGAGTCTTCCCAGTCCGAAGAAAGCAAATAACACTCCCCAACACCACGCGCTGACAAGCCCATTTCCCATTTAGTAAAAATACATGCAGAACGAACGAGAGAGAGAGAGAGATAGAGAGAGATAGATGACAAAAGGCCGCCTATCCTTTCCAGCCTTTCCACGCTTTTGGTGCTCGAAAACTCCGCTTTACAGACGCCGGCCCAATCCAACCACTGGTCGTATCTCATCGTCGAAACCGGAGGAAGCGCCGACAGAATCAAACATTAATCAACGAAGGAGGAGATAAAATAGAAGCAAAACGTAGAACAGATGCAGCGGTGAAACCATCTAGACGTTGATCAAATCATCAAAGTTGTCATCGGCCGAGTATGCGTAGGACGCGTCGGAAATAAGAGACGTCTCAGACTCCCTGCGAAGCTGGGGGTCAAAGGCCCCAAGGCCCTGCGCATTTTCGAGGTGTAATGGATCATCAAAGCCAAAGGACAAGGACGGCTGTGCCGCCGGTATCTCTGGGCTCTCCGAAGTCGACGTCGCATCGACAGCATCGGCAAAGCCGGTAGAGCTGTCCTTGTAGGTGATCTTCTTCACCATCTGAGCCAGGTGCAGCTTGATCGGTTCGTCCCCGCACTGTGCGTGTTTCAGAACCTCATTCTTCAGACCCAGGATCTCGGAACGCAGGCGTGCGATTTCCGCCACGAGCTTCTCCTTTTTGTCCGACTGCTCCTTGTACCGAGACTCGAGGAGCATGGTGTGTTCCTTCTTCTTCTGACGGCATTTGCTCGCGGCAAGACGGTTCCTTTCGAGGAATTTCTCGCGTTTCGCCTTCTCCTGCCGCTGATCATCGTAGTCGCTGGGACTGAAGCGGGACGCCGAGTGCTTCTGATCGCGAACCTTGCGACGCTTGCAGCTGCCATTGGTGTCGACGCCAGAGTGGTCACTGAAGCTTTCGCGATGAAGGTCTGTGGATTCCGGCATGGTGCCGTCCAGATGGCCAAAATACAGCCCGGTGGGGGAACTGGTGTCTTTGTCGTCGTAGAGAGGAGGGGTGGGCTGGCCGTTCCGGACATACGTGTTCTTCAGGTCCCGTTCCAGGCCGGAGCTGACAAAGGCGGGTTCGCGCTTGCCATGCCAGGAAGACATCATTGGCGAGATGGGACTCAGGTTCCAGATATTGTCTTCCTCGTGCAGGGGCAGGCCGTGGAAATCGCCCGCGAAGGCATTGGCCGTCGAGTAGGGAAACGAACCGGCATTGACCGTGTCCGTTGCGCCCAGACTGGGCCTTCCGAAGGACGAATGCTCTGCTAACATATTGAGGGTCGACATGGGGGCTGGTTGCTTGTCGTGGTCTGCGGAAAGCGTCTTGCGAGGAACGGGGGACGGCCGGCGTTGTAGGGAGGGTAGAAAGGCAGAGAGTGTGAAAAGAAGATTGAACTGGTTTTTGACCAAGATCAGAGGAAGAGAGGGAGGAGGAGGAGGAGGAGGAGGAGGAGAAGGAGGGGATGCGAGACAAGGAGGAAGAGGAAGAAGAGAAAAGGGGAGCCAGTGGCAGCAGCAGACTGGTAACTTCGAATAGCTTGGTAGACGAGAAGTAAAACAAGCAGCGGCGCTGGAGGTTGACCGCGGTTGGACAGCGCTACCGCTGGGCAGCAGCTGGATGAACCAGCAAGAAAGACAGACAGCAGCAAAGAGGATGGATGATTCAACTGGAATAAGATTAAAGCAGGAATCAAATACCAAGGCTGCAACGGTCAGCGTCGCGTCTCCCGCGGTGCGTCCGGCGGAGGAAGGCTGCGTACCTGTTCAAGGATCCCACGTTTCCCGGACGCCTGGACGGCTGCAAGCGACGCAGGTACAGGGTCTACATGAATCTGGAGATGAGCGATTCAGCCCTCGTCCATCCTCGCGAGTCCCGGGGGGCGAGACACTGGTATATATCGGCTGGACAAGGCCAAGCCAGCCATCAGGAGATAAGTCTGCTGCGCGAACGAATTGTGGAGAGCGACCGGACAGCAGCGAGCAGGCAATGCTCCCCGCAAGCACGGCGCCAACTCCACAACCATTGGCCTGCCGTGTGTTCCGAGCGCAGTATCGCAGGATTATACAGACTCGCAGAGCTTCTCGACCGGGCGGAAACGCGAGCTTGGCCGGGTTCGCTGACATCACGGCGCTGGAGATCCAGGGACTGACTGGCCACGACGCGCACATCCTCCCCACTGCTGTCCATGGACCGTCGAGCCACTTGCCGCTGCAGCTCTGAACGGCCGTGCAGGGAAGCCTTCGTGCGCATCCGTCGACAGTCCCCACGTCGAGCAAGTCGGGCTGTCAAGTCCCTTGTCCCTCCGCCGGCGGTCGACTCCCCCGGCTGCGTCCATCGGGATACGACCGTGGGTCATGGCTGGATGCCTACTGATATCCTTCGACTCGTTGGCCGGATGGGCTCGTCTGACCGCGGATTGCATTTCCTCGTCACATACGGTACGCTGTGGCGCACAGCGGCAGCTGGAGATCGGAGATCTATTTGCGTTGGCAGTATTTATTACACGGCCAGAATAGATGGAACGGACGCTTGTGGCTGGTACCTACTGTCGGTCAGAGTGCCGGACATTTCCTCCGGGCCCATCAAGCACTCTGTGGTGGTCGTGATGGACTGCACGGCGCTTCTCTCCGGTGGCCATCCAGCCTTCGGCTCGGTTCCTGCATTGACGAACTGCTTCGCATCTGAATCTGCAGAGGCCCATCGCCATCCGTGCACGGCACTATCCTTCAGTTAGTGTTTTTAGTGCTTATGTGAATCCTTCCGGCTTCTACATGGCTCTATCCAGCTACTACGGCCTGCAGAATGCCCGGTTGACAGTCTGAAGTCATACCTGACATCACTGCACTGCCAATGCCCAAGATGAACACCAATGGGAATTGTGGTCTTACACTGCGTGTTACCTCTATTCTCCTATAGATCAGAGGAATACAGAGCCCAGAAGATTTGACTATCGACGTCCATTGCTCGTGGAACGCAGTCCAGATCTATCTTGAGACACGGACTATCTGACACTTCGACGTCCAGTGTATAGTTAAGACAAAGATGCAAGCAACCGACTCATCAGACTCGACAAAACTCACTTACAAACTCCCATTCCTTCTACCTAAGGGACATCTGTTTCGCCGTTAATCCCAACGGCCCACTGTAACAAGGAACTATGACGTCTCCTCCCATCCACCTCCCATTAGGACACAAGAGAATTCTCCGGTTGATCCTGGCCGGACCCATGTTGGCCGATCATACAGAGCAGTGCATAGTACATTCCGAATGACATGATGGTTGGCAATAGACAAGCCCGAATGAACAGCCAAATGCCATCCCTCAAGCCCACGGACAAAAGTAATCTCCATTCGTCTACCGAGGAAAACAGCGAAGATCACTTGAGGCTTGCTTTCCGAGTCATTCCCCTATAATGTCAGGAGATTTAGCTGTATGATGCAAGGAAACCCCGCAAAACCGCAGGATGAAGCAGACCAAAAAGACTATTTCATTAGACACTGGGAGTCAATTCAGATCCATCCCTGCCCCTTGCGCCTTTCGGGTCAATTCAATACATAACGATCATAGACAATAACTAGTTATACCTAACTAGTTAACTACTAATCTGATATTATTAAGCTGAGCGGGGAGAGATTGCATCGACGTCATATTGTAGATCCCCGTCGATGCTATCATACGAGAGTAGAGAAACGATTGTCCTGTCTGCCGGTGTCTGCTGCATTTGCTCGGGATTTGCAGTGTCGATCGTGGGTACCCCGTGCCATGCAGGATGATGTTTCTGTGGACTGGGATCGTAAAAAATGACTCGGGCAGTTCGAGCCCATTATATCATGCAGAACGGCTTGTTGCACTGTAAAGAAGCCATCCTTATTGCAAACATCATGCCGCTCGTATACACATCCATAAATATCCCATGGACAAACTATGTCCAATCGATCGCATACCCAAGCACTCTCATCGCTCGCTCCCATTCAAAACACCAGTCCTCTCTGCTGAACGAGCGGTATTTCCCACGCACACAATCCTTCCGTAAATCCTGCTGCTTCCACACATTCTCCACAACATCACGCAGACAAGGCACCACGGTATCGTTGGACACAGATGCCACGGCACATTCCAGATCCTGGAACTTCCGCAGCACAAGCATCCGGTCCTCATCCGTCTGCACATGACAGGATGCAATGAAAAACGGCCACAGGAAAATGGACCTCCCGCTCTTCCCTCGCGGTGGTACGGGGACGGCCGCGCTCATGAGATTGAGAATCATCCGCACACTGTCTCTGACTGCCGGGTTGTCTTCTACCAGGACATTCGGGTTGAGGTACTGTAACAGGATCAGCGCTGCGTGGCGGAATGCTTCTGCTATCCGGTACACCGTTGGTAACGAGGGAGGATATTCCGTGGCAGTAGTAGTAGTAGTAGTCTGTGAGGCCGGTGATGCTGACAAGAGTAGGGATGAAGGTGAACAAGGTTCCAAGCTAAGAGCTCGCGAAGGGACTTGGGCTATATGCAATAGCCGGCTTTCCGTCTGCCGTCTCCAGTTCCTTAGCGCTTCTTCATCCTCGTGTTGGGGTAGAGTAGTACGGGCTCTATTTCTCCAACGGATGCGATGGCAGGTTTCTAGAATGATTCCCAGAAGCTCGTTTGAGCAATTCGTGTAGTTCTCGATCTCCTGCGGTGAGCGACCGATTTTACTAAGCCAGTACGATCCCCCGCAGTAAAGTGCTTCTTCATCTGAAGGGTTGACAACTGTCGTATAGGCTAGGACACTCCGCGAGGCAAGGAATCCCGCTAGAAATGTAACAACCCCAGGGTCACAGCTCCACGAGGACAGTCCTCCAAGGGCCGAGGCAGGTAGCTCCAGAATCCTCCTCGCTCCTTCGAGGTGAACTCGCCAAGCCGGCGGCGACAGGCCGGACCTGCATCTGTTATCCTTGCCGAATTCAAAGAAGCAAAGCATCCAAATAGCGCGGAGAATCTCCGTCTTCGACATTGACACGTTCAATTGAGATTGAGTCGCGCTGTTGACTGAGCCGATCACGTGCGACAGGACTCTTGATGAGGATATACTATTTCGGACAGGTGGATTATCTGATAATCCGGTCCCGGATACGGAGTATGTATGTTCCGGAGGAAGGACCAACATACTGGGACAACACAAGGTGTAATAAGCAAGCAAGAGGAAGCGCATCGTTTTAGAGCTTCAAGATGTACTAGAGACCGCAGTATATCGATATAGAGCGTTCACCACGATCCCTATGAATCCTACGATATCCTTTTAGTATCTGGTATCCAGACGCCGCACCCCTGATCCACATCAACTCTCAATGTTGCTGTTTGATATCGTAACGCCGTAACGCCAAAACCATCCCCGGAGTACTTCAGTTGGTTCGCTGCAACTGCCAGAACCGATAGAAGCACTAGCGGCGACACAAGAGTGATGGGTATAATCACCTGTCGGTATCGTTTCTGATAGCCGTCTGCGAAGCGACAGTGAGGATTCACATCTTATTGACATCTGAATGGTTTGTCAGCCTTATTTGTTTTGGTGCCGGATAACGCTTACAGAAATCAAAGATAGCCATATCGGCTGAAGAGAGATTTGGTCGGGGACCGTTCAACGACTTTGGTATGCGATATTCATGTGTAGAATAACTCGCCAGCTGTGAGGGGATGGACAACAGCAGCGAAGGTGAGCTGCTACCCTCACAGCCCATAATTGCATAGCAAATTTCCCTGTTAGAATATTCATTGCTATTGCTGCTATAGCGCATATTGCATGCCTCGCCATTGAAATGCCCATGGAGATCACTCCATGTCGTGTTGAGGAAAGCAGTGCCTGTGCTGGCAGGTCTTGTATGTTCGTTTCTCGCCCACTCAACCCCAGAGGGCATATTCAGCAATGATTGCACCTTTTCTGCCAGCCATGTCAATCTCAGACCGTAAACGCATGTCTTCCCGATATGCCGACAGCGCTGACAACTCGGTCTCTGTTCTACGAATATCGTCAGCGCTATCGCCACTACCACAGAATAAAGCATATGATTAATACACACCATCACATTTTACCTTGCGCTGCCGGCAGCAAAGACACCCAGACCGAGTCCGGGGAGTCTTGGCCCGGCCGTAGAAGGGGACCTTTCCGGGAGGAATCGGTGACGATACAGGCTTTAGATGGCGAGCCCCTTTTTGACAGGACATGCTCTAATGAGCTTCAGGAGGACTTACAAATAGAATATGAGGACCTGTGAAATTGACGCTGAAAATGACCGCTACCGAGGCCAGAAACGGCCGCCTTTCCACCCGTAACATCCAGCGGTAGCACCACTATTCTGCACCTCCCAAGACTTCTTCAGACTCTCCCAAGCCGATGTAGGCGCTCAATTTCACTGAGTTGTTCTCCCTATTTCTACTCACAACTGAAATGATGCTGGAAATGGCTTCCCTCCCACTTTACGCGGCCTCATCGCTCACATATAAAATGCCACCTTTTCTCCCATTTCCTTTGGTGTCCTCATATCCTTCAATCCTTGCATCATATCACCACAGCCCTTTCTAACCCTCAAGTCAACCTTTCTGTGTATTCCTTACAGAAAACAGCCCTCACAACCTGGAATTAGGTTATCTCAATGGCAACCCCTCCTTTGCCCTCTTCTCAGCTTGGTGAGCACCAATACCAGACTGACCCTATCCTCTGTGAGGAGACAAGAGCTAGACTGGAACATTTTTGCAGCCTTGGATGGCTCCCCCTAAACTTCAAGCTGAAGACACTGCAAGGCATTGCTGTCATTGAATAATATTGGCAGAAGTAAGCATTATCTCCATTTCACGATGTGACGGTTAGCAGGCGGCCGAAAAAGGGCTACTGCGGCTGCCGTTTCGGGCGTCTCTCTAACCAAAAAGGGTCTTGGCATTACTTGTGCGTATTCGCACGGCCTCTTGCTTTCCCTCCACGCCAGGCACGGGTTTCATGTCCCCTAGTCCCGTGACGCTAGTTTCAAATGGTCGGTGTTCTTCTTCTTTCCTCGACATCAATGCGCTGTCGCTGCAGTCATTGCGGAGGGGAGCCATGTTGTTGGCTCCCCTTGGTCACCATGTTCTCTTCAGCTCCATGTCTTCTTATACCAGCCATGTCCTCCCGTTCTTCTATCCTTTCTCCCACCAACTTCTCTTACGGTACCCGTCCTTTCAAAGTCCGCCGTCGTGTACGAAACTACTGATCCCTTCACCTCCCTTGTCTCTTGCTTCTACCTCTCCTTCCTTTAGCAGTTCACCGTAGGCTGTCTCGACCATGGCAGCTCGCTCCCGATCGGTCGGTTCTAACGATAAAGAGGATCAGAGCGATGCCAGCTCCAACCTGAGCGAGATCTTCTCGGACAACGGATCTGATAGCGACTCGAGCAGCGACCCAGAAGTCGATAGTGACGTGTCGGATGATGAAGATGAACTTGGCGATGATACCTTTGACGACGAGGGCCAGCTACCTCCCGAACACTACTTGGCCCAAGCAGAGAGCCTGGATGTCTCACAGCTTCGACAGAAGCGGTACAGCGACGGCACGCAGGAAAGGCTCGATGAGACCCGCATGTACTGGAATAGGTAGGTAATGCACCTTGGCCTTTAGGCTATATCGGAGGCTCACTGGCGGTTTCCTGGCAGGTACTGCCGGCACATCGGTGTTGACCCAGAGCAGCACTGGCATTGGACCTCGGACTCAGACGAAACGGTCCGTTTCTTGTATGCGTTCTTTGGCTGGCGGTGCGATATCCGTCGTGGAAAGAACGGTCGTCACTGCCCAGGGATTAAGTACAAGAGCTCTCTCGAGTCATTTTGGAAGTGGTGGCATCTCGTTCTGAAGCAGGAGACGGCGTCGGGACTGAGCAAAGATACCACCACTAAGGTAAATGATGTGAGTGTGCAATCCACTTTTTGCTTTCGCCAAGGAAGGAACGGCTGCTAATTAAGTGCAGGTTATTGCCATAGTCGCCGAAGAAAAAGGCTTAGAACTCGACCGACGGCCGAAGAAGAATATGTATATTGAGGACGTCGCCGAGTTTGCACGCGTTCTCTTAACCACCACTGAGATGACGTTCGACTGCGGCTGGCAGCGTATTCAACTCCTTCTCTTCTGCCAGCTCGCAGCTATTACCGCAAGCCGTCCGGCGGCGCTCCTCCACCTTCGCTATCGGGACATAGGGCTAACCCTGATCCGAGATCCCGAAGGCGGACGCCCTCGGCTGTTTATTTTTTTAAAGCCGGATATTACGAAGAGGTTTCTGGGAAAGAAGGCTGCGTAGGTGTTCTTAATTCTCGTAGCTCCTTAGGAGCCGGTCGGCTAACGAAACTGGATAGGAATGAGTTCAAAGTTCCAGAAATTATCTTCGATCCAACCCTGGTCCTTAGCCCGCATGTATGCCTATTAAGTATGCTCTTTCATATACAGGGCTTTAAGAAGATTTCTACAACTGGGCCAGTGCTGGATTGCCCGGAGAAGCTTTACAGCCTTAGGGTGCTGGACGGTAAAGGACAGCAGGAGCTGAAACTCAAGGATGAAATACTGGATAAATTCGTGTTCTGTCGGGTAGAACGGCAAGCTACGGGGTATCGAATCGCCTTGGAGCAGAGATTGACGGCATCCGCGGTGACGTCCCGGATGCGTCGAGGCGGCGAGATTACGGGTTTTGATCAGATCGCCCGGCCATACCTTCTCCGATACGCCGGGGCCAAGGAATTCAACAACAGTGGTGAGTATCTCTCAGTCCATAGGTACCCGCAGGTAGTTAGGTGCTAACCCAATGGATAGAAGAGGTTACGGACGCTCTCCAAAATGTTATCCTACAGCACTCAGATATCCGCACGTTCATCCGACATTATGAGGTGGATGTTGATGTCGACGTTCAGGGCATTATTCGTAAAACTGGTTCTCAAACATCGTTGGTGCGATTTGCTTGCTCGTTGAGTGCCTCAATCGACCCAGATCGACCCTACAAGCTTTCTCCCGAAGAATCCAAGTCCCTCAATAAGCTCCCTGTGGTTCGTGCACGGCAGGACACAGTGGACAAACGCAAGCGGAAATGGGATGACTGTAGAGCCAAGCTAGACCGTGCTAATATGGCATGTCAAGCTGTCTTCGGCCACCTTAATAACAGAGCCGCTCCCAAGCACCACCTTCGGGCAAAGCTGGAACTTCTCCAGGATCGGACGATGGAAGCAAAGCGGAAGTACAACAAAGCTGTCCGTGAGCTGCGTAATGAGAAGCAAAGACAGCGGAACCGACGGATTCGAGAGAATCTGGAGCGGTACAGAAAAGAATCTGGAGCGGTACAGAAATGAACAACCCGTCATCGACCTTGAACGGCAACTAGCAGGGAAGCTGGTAGATACCAAGGTGATGGATACTCTAGAGCATAAGGGTTTTATGCCTCCGCAGCATCTGATGGTGATTGATGCCGTGCTGACTGTGCCGGGTGCTACTCTTGAAGCGGAGTATCAACGCCGGATCAACGCTATTAAAGCGATGACCGCGTTCTGCCCCGTGGAAGAGGGGCGGCCCATGCCTCGGCCCGTCCAATCCTGCCGCCGGCCTGTATTTAACGATGATGAATCCCACCCTCCCGCAAAGCGGCAACGGCACCAGTCGGAGGATGATACAGTTTTTGCCCTGCGCCAAGCGATGGAGACCGTACGGATCAAGTCTAAAGATGAGCGGCCCAGGGTCTGCTTCCTTTGTCTAGGGAATCCGAATCTTCCGCTTAAGGAACGGATTGCAGAGCACACAACCCCCGGTTCTCTCACCAGGCATTTTCTACGGAAGCATGTTAATCCTCCCTGGCCGGCCAGAGGGGTTGAGTGTAATGTTTGTGGGATGGAGTGGCTTGAACGGAAAGCTGATCTTTTAAGTCACGCAGAGAGGAACCACGGAACAGTTGTGCGAGGCCGCACTCAGGCGAGACTAGCATTGGAATGTCGGCACCATGTCGGACTCGTGTCATAGTAATAAAAAGCAATCCGGCCTTCTCACATAATTTTCTATTCTGGTTTACAAGCGCTTTTTCTGTCTACGATATATATCAAGGCCATGGTGAATATAGGTAGATTGTTAGATTATAGCTGAACACGAAGCATTATTTGGACTGAGATATTTGACACTAGAGCACACTATGAAAAAAGAATAGTAAATAATTCACTGCAAACAGCGAGTAATGAAACGTTCCAGCTTAGTCAAACATCCATGCTTGTTGAGAGAAGAGCAGGACGGAACATTTTCGGCATGCTGATAAAGTGCCGAGAGTTCTGAGAAATGAACCACGCCCCTTTCCTCTTCGTGATCCTCACTTTTGCCATATATCATCGTAGATGGTGGGCGCATACAGCATTCTCTCAGACTTGGAAGGATAGGCCAGCCGGGTCGTATGAGAGGCAGTTGTATAGTTGGAGATATGTGAGTTGGAAGTGCGCCTTGAGAGTGTGATATGATGTTTCGATAAAAGGGTTTCTCCATGGTTCCTGGATGGCCAGTGTAATCAAGGATTCCGGGATTCTGGAAGAGGCTGCGAGGACGACATCTCTTGACTTCCAGACGTTGTACTGTAAGATGCGCAGTTCCTGGTGTCTTAGCATCGGAGGACGGGTGTTGCGTCGGGTCAAGCCTCACATGATAGCCGAACGCAATAGCAGGGACCGGCCATGAGAAATATCCGGATCCGAAGCCCGGGAATCAATAAGGCTGTGCATCGGAACTTGTGTTCAACCTGACCCGGAATGTTAGATCCCCGGAACCTGGCTGAGGCGGTACCCGAAAGAAAAGAGAAGATGATGTAGCTTTTATGGCCATGCATGACCATAAATGCCCTACTGACTGAGCAAGAATTACCGGATGAGCGTGCTTCGATGATTACCAATCTTCTATGACAAATGCGCGCTGACGGTCCCGACGCGATCCACAAAGCGCGCCAATGCCGGGACGGCGATGGCAACCTAGAACCTTCAGTGACATACAGAATGTACCCAGCTATATAAAACAATGGCAACCCTGCGGAATTTGGGGGTACTTATCACAGACACATGTTCATTTCAACGAACTCCACATCTTCTTCAAGGCTTATACTCATTTCACTTGGTTAATCATTCGCCCATCAGGATGAGCTCAATTCCCACCGTGTGGCTGAACGACGGCAACCAAGTCCCAGTCGTAAGTTTTTCAAGTGAGGGTCTCACATAGCTTACTCAGCTCTAACGGGGAACAGCTGGCGTACGGGCTGGGCACCGGCCATCACAAGACATACGGGAACCCTAAGTACAACACCGTTGACCTCGTCAAGACAGCCATTGAGCTTGGGTACCGCCATTTTGATACTGCAGAGGGTCGGTTGACATCAGATCTTAGAAAGTTATCTGTCATCAGTACTTACAAATCTGTCCAGAATATGAGAACGAAGATGAAGTCGGAGAAGCAATTAGGGCCTCCGGGGTTCCCCGCGAGCAACTCTTCATCACCGCCAAGAATAGCAGTCTTGAGGGCGTGACCACCGAGCAAGCATTGCAAAAGACGCTTAAGAATCTTGGCGTCGACTATGCTGATCTATATCTGATCCACAATGCCTTTTTTGCCAAAAATGACCAAGATTTGCAACGCAAGTGGGCAGAGATGGAATCTCTCAAGGAGAGCGGCCTCACCAAGTCCATTGGCATATCTAATATGGAGCGGCAGAAAATCGAGGCTATTCAAGACCGCCAAAATACCGCCGGCCATGAATCAGATTGAGTTTCACCCATACTTTCAGCGTCCTAGCCTCATCTCTTGGCTGAAAGAGCAGAACATTGCTGTGGCTTGCTACAGCCCTCTTTTCCCCCTCAACGCTGGTAAGCCAGGGCCCATTGACGGGATTTTCCAAGAGCTGGCAGAAAAGTACGGTGTTACCACGTCAGAAATCGGCTTGAGGTGGTGCATTGACCAGGGACTGGTGCCTGTAAGCACCAGCTCCAAGAAGGAGCGCATTCAGAGGTACATAACGGAAATTCCCAAGTTCAAGCTATCTCCGAAAGAGGTTTCCGACATTGTAGAACTTGGGAGGCAGAAGAATATTAGTGCCTACTGGAAATACTATGCCAATTCTGGAGGTGACAAATAAATGCCCTGAAACTGTACCTAGTCCTACGGCGTCTGGAAAGCAAGTCCTTTTAGGTGCTGGGAAGGTAGAATTACAAATGACAGAAATTGCATCTTCTTCACACATGATGAAGTCTGCAAGACGGCCTTTTCTCATCCGTATGTATCGGCTGATAACTCTGATAACGTGTATGAGAGATTGGCTCCGAGTTGCTCTCGTCCTTAGATGACGAGTTGGCGAGCGGCTCCGGGTATCTCGGGTTCTTGAAGGCCTAGGTATCCATTCCGGAGTGACGGCGTCATGTTTTCCCTTTCGAGTCGTACTGTTAGGTTTCTATCCCAGTGCTCTCTTCCTCTTGAGGCGCCTGCGCAGTTCCGCAGCCACTGCGAAGTCTTTGCCGCAGTACATGCATATCCTCTTAGATTTGCTTTCCTTTCCTGTATGCAGCATCGGGGATTTTTCCTCCTCATGCTTATTGCATTAGATAGTTAGATAACTGCCTTGCAATTTGAGCTTCATCTCTTATTGCTTTAGATCGAGCTTGTAACAAATGCTAAGCTGAAAATCACGCCTCTCCCGAATCTATCTGGCCGAAATTTCTAAACTAAGAGAACCAATCATGAATCTCTTTCGTAAGACGTCCAATAGCATCTCCATATCTCCTTGCTTGCTTAGCGGAATCGAGAAGTTCCCCCTCCGTTTGGATTGTTAATTCCCAACTTCCTTCCATGACATCGATGGCATCATCGCCATAAAGCTCCTGTTTGAATTGCAAATTATACTCTAACATGCGTTCCAAATCATTTGCAGTCTGGTACTCGGTAAACGGAATATTTGCCTCCCTGAGCAACTCTTGTTGTTATCAATTAGTTAAAGATCCATCCTATAATAAAATAACACTCACGTTCTAGTTGGCGAATCTGTTGGATTGCACGTGTGTATGCCCTCCACAGGCCAAGCAGATGGCTTGTCGCATCCCTTGCAGTATGACGAAAGTAACCAGCGATAGCTTTGGCAGTATCTGCATGTAATTATTTACCCTTTCTTATAATGAAAACACGCTAGTATAGACTTACCATACCAATTATTCGCCCTAAGCCCACGAGTGTAAAGTGACGGAACAGTGTCGCTCAGAATACTGTATGGAGGAGGATTTGATGCGCCCTGTGGTTGATAAGACGGCAGAGAATCCATAGCGATGCAGGGTGAAATGTGAGATTTTAATAAGGAGCCAGCTTATAAGCTAACTAAATAGGAGACAGGTCAAAGACTCAGAGGTATGTAGATGTAAGAGTAGAAAAAGGAAAAGTAAGCAGGCGCCGACAGGATGGTGAAGATAAACTCATGAAGGAAGAAATGATGAATCTATCACTGCTCACATAGTCTAAAGCCGTAGTGGAGTGGTCACCTGAGCCAACCAGAAGAAGAAGCGGAAGAAGGAACGTATGAAGAAATATAAAAGAGAGGAAGTTTGGAATAGGGAACGAGATCCTTTTTATATTTACCTCCGTTGGTCCATCCCCTGACTTTTCGTTACTCGATCCCTACGATTAGTGCAACAACCACTGCCTCACATTATAGGCCTATATACATGTATTATGATGAGAGGACTGTTCTAGATGGTATACCGCTGGATGAGCAATTTCATATAACGCTAACCCTCTCGTCTAGCTATTATTTCTAAGTGACCCTCACATAGCTTCCTCCCAGTTATGCCTGACCATTGCGACTCGTAACCAATTACATCTAATATTCAGCCATAGCGGCAGAATCAGAACAATAATATCATCCACAAAGCATAGCTCTAGTTGCGCCGCATCTTCTTACCACACCGGGCCTTCGAGTTTTCATCGACTCCGTCCAAGTGTCGCACGCCAATTACAGAGGCAAGAACTTCACTTAGCGGGCAGCTGCGAGGCTCTTCGGGAAAATAGTCCTTTCTCAGCGGTTCATCCGGTATTTTCCCACACTTCTCACAATCCTGAGAGCTACCCCCGTGTGCCTCGAATTGATGGTTAAGCTCCGCCGTGCTGGATTTCCGGTCCCATTTGGCATATTTCCTTCTGAAACGATCATATATTTTCACGTCGAACGTACGGCCACCATACCGGAACCAATCTTCAATGGCGTTGTGGAAGCGTGCTATTTCCCAGCTGGCTGAGGTCAGCTGGGTGACACCCCCCTCCATTCGCAAGACCCCACGCTCCACCAAGGCACTCAGGTCGGGAAATATTTGCTCCATACATGACACGTGGTAGTAGTTGTTAGGTTCTAAGGCCGGTAAGATTCACGATAGGTCTTTGCAGGATTGTTAGGACTCACCATAGTATCGACCGGAAAGATCCTTGACATTGAAGCGAAATGCAGACCTAATATTAGGTTCTCCATTTAACTTGGTAGGAATGCAGTCCCAGAAGCGACAGTGGCTTCTGGTGCTTGGGTTATCCTGCAATAGAATCACCCGGTTCTCCTTCGTGAGTTCATCTTCAATACATTTTCTTTCAAATGCCACTCGCTTGACTGGGTCTTGTGTTATCGCCTCCCACTCACTAGTATCCGTGTCATCAATGGGATCATCGAAGAAGTTCTCCTCCAGAGAGACGGTGGCCGGCCTTTTATGAGAAGTCATTGTGCCCAAGGTGTAAATATGGGATATGGCTTGAAGTGGGATAGTTGTGCAAGAAGGGAAACCTTTCTTTAAAGGTCCAAGAACTCCAACCGAGCCTAGCTTATTACTAGAAAGCACTAGTCCCGTTTGGGTTCCGTAAGACTTGGCGCCGCAGTGGGGTTTCCGGTCCATGGACCGCCGAAAGGGAGACCACTGCGGTAGATTTCTGCCGCTGCGGGATGTACCGGACAGGTGGCCCACTTCCGCAGGGTATGGGTATATGGCGGGGTCCAATGAGACGAGACCTCGTCAAGACGGGTCTAACTACGCCGCTAAGGCTTCTTTCGCCCTGCCTCGCATAACAAGATCTGAGCACCGCAATGGACTGTTCTCAGCTCCATGTGTGTGGCAGTATGTCTTGCTTGATAATCTATGGGTGGACGAAGACCGCAGGGATATAGCCAATAAAATCTCATTTCTTGATCCTTGGCAGAGATGACTGCCGTGCCAAACCACCTCAGCATGGCTCTACATTAATTGAGGAATCGCTGAATCTCGGCAGGCTGTCAGCGTTAGTAGCGGCTGCGGTGACCTACCATTTTGGCACATCCTGTTCGCGCACAAATGCGCTGCAACCAGATACTTATCTATGTCTTATGATTGAATAGGGCATAAGACAACCCTTTTAGAAGGTATACCCGTCTGTAAGCAGTTTCACATGGCATGTTTCCTCTCAACTGCATTTTACTGCCATGTGGACCCTCACGTAGCTGATTTCCTCACAAGAGGATTCTCACAGGAGAGAATCCCTCATAAAAGGGGCCTTCTAATATAGTTCTTCCAAGTAATGCTTCCACCTGTAAACATTTACCCATAAACATATTATCATGAATTTACGCTTATATCATACCGCATAGAAACGTCTGCTCGTCTCGTAGAACAACACAAAAACCTTTACCCGTGACGTTAACCGCTCTGAGACGTTTCCCTCAAAGCGACATAGCTTATAGTAGTCCGAGCTTCATAGGTTGATCCGCACGTTCCTAAATCACACCTAAAAAATCATTTATAACTCCTCGGACGTCACAGAAGCAGCACGTGACTGACGTCTCTTTGTCTCGGGTCCGGTCTGATCCAGCACTCGGGAGACCAACGAGAGAAGTTGTTTATCCTTGATAAGTCGCCCTTGGGCAACGAGCTCCTGCTCCTCGTGTTCGGAAATCACGAATATCGCATTATTGCCATCAACAGTGGCTGCGCGATAGCATTGAGCGGGACTGAGACTTTGTAGATTCTTATCATACAGCGAATAGTCCTTCCATGAATACTTCCTCGCAATCCGTTCCACCGGCGATGGATCTGACGGGTCGACTCGGACGCGATTTGACAGCCTCCACTCCTCTCGTTCAAAAGCCCAGAAAGAAATCTCAACTGTACCTGCTGGTGGTGGTGGTGGTGGTGCCTCCGCCGTGGTTAAGGTCCCTGCAACATTTACTGGAGGATTCTGACTAAGTTGACTATCGTCACCCTGGGTGGTAGGTGCTGAATGTTCGAGATTCGCTTGGGGCTCCGCTCCTTCATTGTGAGAAGCCGGCGCTGAGCCTTGAATAGGTTCCGTAGCAGCAGTCTGTGCTATACCTGGGTCCTCGGTGTGCGTTACCCCTCCGGGTTGGGCGTCAGGGGGACTCGGTGTTGAATTCGCCACCTCCGGAGGTCTAGGTGACGGTTCCAGAATTGGCCGCTCTCGGTTAGGAAGGCCAAGTTCTTGATGGAGTCGCTCACGTTCTAACTCCTCATCCAACCTTTCTTGTTCGCTTTGAGCCTTCATTAGTTGGTCGATGTATTCACCCAAAGCGTCGTGCCGCCCACTAGAGCTGCCGAAGTTTGAAGGATTGCTATCTTCAAGTTCCGTGGATTGTGGCTGTGATGGGCGATGGATTTGCGCGCCATGCTCAGAACCATCGCCTTGACAGTGACCCTCGACCGCTCGCTCAAGCTGGGTTGTTTCCAGAGCAAGTCTCGTGCCCTGGTCGTACGTATCTGCTTCTTCAGGAGCAGCAGGACCATGGGCAGGGTGCAGTATAAGTTCCATTCCAGAACCAGGTGGTGACTCGTTTCTTCGGCCATCACCAAGATGTTCCCCGGTTGAATGTCCTTGGCCGGGCATATTCTGGTCCGAGGGCTCCGTGCTCATCCTCTCCGAGGACCCCGTGCTCTGCCTCTCCCAGTCCATGGGCACTTGCTCCGCTTGGCGGTGTGATCGACGCCTGCGTATCTGAGCCTTCCGCATTCGTCGTCGTCTGACGATATCCCGTTCCCTCCCCGCCTCCTGTGCCTGTTGGCTACGCAATGTTTGTTGTTCTTTGTTCCGTCCGTGCCGCTGTCCATGGGGCTCTTCTCGTTCTTGTACAGGCGGCTCCCTTGATAAATCCGCATGCACAGCGGATCCATGGTCGCCAGGTGGAAAATCCTCTCCGACGAACAACGGAGACCATGGTGTGTTCCCTGGTGACCCACCGGTCTGATCTGTGGGTTCGTATCGCGTGGGCTTACCGAAGAAGGCAAAATAGACACAGCGGCGGACAAAAAAGCTCGTGATACTGTCGGCAACCTCAACACCATCATGCAAACGATCTAGGAAAAGGAAAGGGCGATCTTGCTCATGGGTCCGTATTTGTGGCATCCCGCAGCGAGTCTGGGGCTTCATGGTGCTGTCCGCGAGAAGGTCATGCACCACGTCGGGCTGGTCGGGAACCGCTTCCGCGAAACAATGAACAATTCGGCTAACCAAAATATCAAACCGCTGAGCGTCATATCGGAACCGATCGGGTTTCCTGGCCTGCAATAGAGCCGCGCGTGCAATCTGATAGTCAGGTGATCGGCCGATTAACGTGTCAATTTCTGGAGATTCAAATCCGAGCCGGCGAGCGAGTTCAGCCATCTCGTAGATCGTTCTCTCATCAGCTTTGGCACGGGCTGGCTTTGCCAACAGGTCACCTTTCTTCTTTGGATCCGGGGGCATCAGAGGATAATGCCGCATTGCGTACAGCCACACCTGTCGGTATCCCAGATCAAGACGCTCCATGTCGGTTGCACGTTGGCGACGGAAAGTGGACTCGGAAGTCTGGACAATAGCCTCTGAACCTGAGGACGGAATAAACATCGACCTCATGGTTTTCCACAGAGACTCAGTCGACGGGCCAACGAGTCGCCTTACACAATGAGCGCAGCTTTCTAAATACTTAAAGTCTTCAAAAAAGGTGTACAGCGATGGGACCAGTCCGTCAAAGTCCTTCATACGGTTCCATATGATCCTGCGTTCTTCGTCGCTGAATTCTGCGAATACCTGGCCACTCAAGACCAACCCACAAGCCCTTTTTGCATCGGTTCGAGATTTGCCCGGTGCCATCAGCTGCAGGGAGTCGACAGTATCTAGATCAATCTTCTTCGTCGCAGATGGATCCGATCCGACTAAGGAGGACCAGAAGTCTCTAATATGCTCAAGATAGGTGAGGATCTCTTCGACACAACCAGTCGCGATCAGCCGATGAAGCATGCTGATCCTCATCCCATGTGGCCAAAGTCCGGGGATTGGCAGTAACCGATCGAAGGCGCGTCGGATCCGACGATTTCTTCTATTATCTAACTGATCCAGGCGGTCTTGATTGCTGGGAGATAGCCGGACAAACCAACGCTCCCGGAAAGCCTCATTATCCTCGCCCTCATACTGTCGTACCTTGCGATATATTTCTCCGTCGGTTGGCTTTTTCTGATTGGCATATTCCTCCACCAGGGAGGTTTTCAGCTCTTCACCGATATCTAAGTTGACGGTCAGCCCTATACGGAGAAGAAGATCCTACGAGACATACCGTCCAAGTAGAGATCCACCATCCACCAGCGGTCAGCCGGAGGAAGCACCTCGGCTCCCGCCTGCACACGGTGACGGCCATGGAGGGCACGTAGCTGTCCTGTTGCGAATTCCAGTTGCGGAGATTGGTGAGGATTGTTAGTCAGCAGAGACCGCTGCGGAACATTCTTCTTCCGCAACGCTGTAGCGAGGTCTTGCCGAGACACGATCGCGGGGACGTGATTGTCAACATCCAGACGGCGACAATGGTTTTTACGGAAGATTTCGCAGAGTCGATCCAAGTTCTTACGATCGAGGTCGCGGGGCAATGGAGGATCGAATTGAATGTGAAAGATGCTAACTTTGGCTGCTCCCAGGTATTTTAGGCGCCGCTCTGTTGCCAGTCGGACTTCTTCCTCGGTAAATGGAGCCCGCTGCATTGCAGGAATAGAGAGTGAATGGGAATAGAGAGTCAGTGTGAATCAAATGTCGACAGTGACAGGACACAGTCGATCGTCTAGCAAACCTATATATTAGTCGAATGCTCCCCAGCACCCACCTGCAGAGCCGTTGCGGAGTTTTTCAATTCAACCGGAAGGCTCCCTGCGGCGAAATCCAAGCCCCCGCAACGTCCTCAGAACAACTTAAGACTGCCTTCGCTCTCATGCATTGCCTTTCGTTATTGCTATATCGACCCATTCGGATTATTATTTTTTTGTACCGTCATGCCGCCTGCAGATAACAAACGGGCGACTCAATTCCTACCGGAACAAGTTCCTTTGCTCAAACAAAATCCCCCTGATACAGAAGCGGCGGTGCCGTCACCACCAGACCTTAAATCGAAGCGAAGCCCTCCACCCAGCGGGCGGCTGGCCAAAAGACCGGGGGCCAAAAGGGCCGGTGCTCCTCTGCTCGCTGATCCCGGGCGTAAGATCATCCGGGGCACAAAGCGACCTTTGGCTCTTCGGGAGACCAACGGGTCAGAGAACAATGCAGATCTAGTTATACGGGAGGAGTCTCCATGGGATACTTTCGAGAAATGCTACGAATGCGATTTGGCGGGCACCGTTGCTGTATGTGTCCGGCGTTCCGGCCGCCGTGCTGTCTGGGCGATTCGTCAGTATCCCTGCAGTGATGCCGATAGAATCCTGGAGATTCTCCGAACCACACGTCATAGAAATGTGGACGCTGTTTGCGAGTGTTTCCGCACCTCGGATGCCCTGTACTCTCTCAGCAAATTTCATCCGCTCACCTTAGACCACATCGTCGCCTGCAAAGCTTTCCCAGACCAGCATCAGTTGGCTGCCATTATGTCTCAGGTCCCTTCCCAGACCCACGTGGAAGTATAATATGTCTGACTGTCTCTAGCTTCTTGACGGATTGTCGTATCTCGTGGCCCAGAATCTCCAGCATAACTCCTTGGATTGTTCCAGCGTTCTAATGAACCTTGACGGGGAAATCCAGATTGGTAATTCCATCTCTTGAAACCATTCTAAAGAGGCTCCTAACCAGAACTCGTAGCACGAATTGATTGCTGCGTTGTCCGGCCGGCGGGTAGAGTTCAAGCGAACGACTTAGCTCCAATCGCGCGGATAATGATGGAACTGATGCAGAAATACGTCAAGGATGACGGGGCTATTGGTATCGACAATCTCGATCGCTGGCGGACTCGCCCGGCGGCTGTTGAATTCCTCTCCGCGACGACTTCAGCGGGCTCGTTCGAGGAATTGAAGAGGGTTTGCAACCCCTTATTTATTTTGAAAGCCGCTGACTGGTTTTTAGCAGCGTCTCTTGACAGAAATCCGCTGGTCCCCTGGTGACCTAATTGGCCTGGCATGGCTTGCTCTTGTATCGGCGCGTACATTTTACTCGTACCCCCCCCCGAGCTGGATGAGGATGAATAAATAAGGCTCGAACATTGCTTCCTTGGTTTGCATAAAGGCCACGGAAATAGCCAAAAGCCAACACGGTTGATTTAAAGTTACTTTAAGTGGCGAGAATGAGGGCAGATGAACTCTTGATTTACAAAAAAATATAATATCATATTTACCTGCAAATCAGATAGTTATTCACGATAATTTATCGTCATGCAATATTTTATGATACAAGGCCAAGAAGCCTAGCTAAGACTATGCTTGAAGTCACCTAGGAACACCGTCGCTAGAATCCGACAATCAAAAGACTGCGCGTTGTTACACCGATTCCGGGGGGCGGTATAGATATCAAGCGCTCACGAAACAACAATCAAGGGGAGAGACGAGGGGTAAACCAGCTCCTAGACTAATACTGCGTTGCCAGCACGCTAGAGAGGAATTCACGCATTTTTGCGGTCGCAAGCTCTTCGGTGTCGACCTCTGTCCAAGGATTTTCAATCTTCTGCCGCGCCAATGCCGCTTCATCCTCGGCACAGGCACGAGCCAACTCTCGTTGTCCCAGGGGCCCAAATTCATCGTCTAAAATGGTCTTAAGCTCGTCTGCAACTTGTCCAAGCATGAGGGATTTAACTACTGGCTCCAACGCACGGAAGACCCTTATAGTGCCTGGCCGAGTATTCAAGGCGAAAGTAGCGAAAGCATTAAGTTGATTATTGCTGAACGTGTGATTGCACCTAATACATTTGGGTTAATTAGGTCACACAGCGAGCGATTAGGAACGCACATGATGCTCTTCAGAGTACTATCGGCAACCAATAGGATGCCAGCTCCTAAGGTTCCCGCAAGTTTCCACCACCATTTGCCTCGTCGCACATAAAAACTTGATATCCTATTACGTTGAGCCTGCCTTGACATTGTTTTGCGAGGGTTATCAGGGTAAGCATCGAGTATCGCGTTGTAAACAAATGTCTTGAGCTCCTTTCCCTTTAGTACAGGAGGAGTAGGGAAGTAGTTTTCTGGATGACTACAGAGTTCCTCGTAGTTCCAGTATAGCAATACCTGTGCTATACGCTCCGCAACTGGATCAAGGTACGGCTTAGTCGCGTGAGCGTCGAGTACACGAATATAATTCACAGCTCCCTCTATGCCGACCCAGACGGCGGGGAGTCCAAGTGCGTGCAATCCAAGCGACATATTATCGCTCCACTCGCTCAATAGCGGTTGAAGTACCCTGCAAGGGTCCTTCATGCAAAGCTGGGCCCCTGCCTCGAGGACTTTTTCGAGCCTTTCAATTCGGTTATCTTTGGGGCGAATTTCTTGGTAGAATGCACAAGATTGCAACAAGCGGACGATTGTCTGATTCGACTTAGTCGCAACCACCGTTTGTTTCGATTGCCTCGACAAGTCACCGTCTAGCCTCTTCCTCTTAGCTGCTTTGTTGAGGATTCCCAGCTCTGGGAGGGACCGCTCCCGCATCTGTGGAGTGTCAAGACACATAGTAGAGGGTGTTGGATAGCTGGAAGCGCTCCCATCGAGCCCAGGTGTAGACATGGTTTCTGCAGGCGAGACCACTCCGAGAATTGGGTGAGGAGTGGTGAGAGGGATTGTCTCTGACATACAAAGCGTGCTTTCGTCAGGTGTCTGTGCAGAACCTAACATCCAATCTATGTTTCCGCCAGCATATTGCTCATAAGGAGGTATATCATTCGTGCAGGAACCAGAATCGTAAGATATTTTTTGGAAATCGTTTGACGGGCCAATAGTTAGGGGATCACTTAAAGTTAGGTAAGGAATGGGGGAGGGTGCAGTAGGCCGTGGGACACAGATTCCTTCGAAATTAATGATCAGATATACCAAAACAGCAGTAAATCGGAGGAACACTTTTACCTGGTAACGGGTCACCCGTGATGGCTTCTTGCACCCAAGAGCTGTCCACAAACCCGGCTTTTTCAAGTCCATACCAGATAGTAGCAAATTGGAACCTCTGAAGTCTCTGAAGCTGCTCTATATCGGACCCAAAATCTCGAGTAAGCTAGACGGAGTGAGGATCAAGTTTGAATTTTTTTTCGACGAACTAACCTTGCGAACCTCTTTTTTTCCCAGGAAAACGGGAATTCCCGGACGTTTCTACAACAGAACCTATTAGTTAGTGGAACGGTCTGAGGAAGAGCAAATTACCTCTAGAGTGATCGTGGCGGGGAATACGTTTATGCAGTCACTCCGATATGTGGAGGATATGATCTTCTGTCCATCACTTAGAATATGCCATCGGATAAATCCCCCGCTCTGGGCCCCCGTTAAGACTTCCGATTGCTGCGAATCATGTAGTGATGCGATCAGCTCTGCCTTTTTACCAAAACTGTTGCACAGCTGCTCCAAGTAAGCACCATTCACTGAGGGTATTACAACAAGTTACTCACGTCGGAAAGGCTATCGTCATCCAAGACTGGATCTTTATTCTGGTTATCCTTCGAGTGAGGTGAGCGAATGAAACTAAGATAAGTTGGTTCCACTTGCCTGAAAGGCGACCGTGATAGTGATAGTGTTCATTTTGCAGGGCCAGCCTGCAAGCTAATTTTAAAATAAACGAGGGAATAGAGGTCACCAGAGACTTGGAATTTGTCAAATGAAAGGATGCCGTTTCGGAGATAATCGGGAGGATGGTTGGAAACATCATGAAAAGAAGAAGAAGGTGATTTATGGGAGGCTTGTATTTAAGTCCTCAGCTACGGTAGGAGAAAGGGCAGTAAAAGGGTCCTTTGGAAAGGCATCGAAGCTCCACGGGAAATCGTGGCTGTAGATCGCCGCCCCACCGCCCCACCGCCCCACCAAACACCCCAGACGTGACGTGAGTCTAAAGCCGGGGAAAGATTCATTTCCCAGCCATCCATTGTTGTAGAATATCGCTATAGAGCAGTTCTATAGTAATGTCTACTAACGGAGTAGGGATCAGTGATTTAACGGGCTACACTGGCTTTATATTTCTCTATTCATGGTCTCGATTCGCCTAGTTCAAGAAAAGAAATAATAAACAATAAACAATAAACAATAAACAATCGAAAATCGAAAATCGAAAAAAAAAAAAAAAAAAAAAATCAAAAATCAAAAATCAAAAAAAAAAAAAAAAAAAAAAAAAAAAAAAAAAAAAAAAAAAATAAAAAAAAAAAAAAAAAAAAAAAAAAAAAAAAAAAATCAAAAATCGAAAATAAAAAATCGAAAATCAAAAAGAGTTGCGACCTCGAATGGGAATTGACATTTTTTTAATTTTATCCCACTTACATTCTCTTAGCTCTCGCACACCCGTTTCCTCGCTTGACGATGCTTAACCAGCGTTAGGCTGGTATTCTACTTCCGAAAACTTTACCGCTTGATGTAGGTAGCCTCGTGCGATCTCCCTTATGTGGTCTCGAAGATCGTCTGTTGTAGAAACTGACAAGAATGTTTAGCACATGATATCAATAGGGTAGAGTGCGATCCTTACCCATCACTAGTGTCCGACCTTGCTCGTCCCGGATGTTCGGCAGCCTTTCGATCTGATCGCCGGATGCTTCCAGTGAGATGATACCTCGAAAATCGGGAACACCCTGGTAAAGATAAACTCGCTCATTTTTTCCAAATAGTGTTGTATTGTGCGCGAGGCCATCCTTCACGTAAACAGATATGTTGAGGATCTAGGATCATTCCAGTCAGCTTTCAGGTAGAACCTCCCGTATTCTAGGGTCAGTACGAACATAGCCTTCATCTATAATATCGTCATCAAGAAGACTATTAATCAGGTCCTTGGCCGCAAATGTCGTGCCTGCCATATTAGCTGGGTACAAGCGGGACTAGGAAGGCGTGCTCACCGATCGAATCTACTTGCCATACGAGGTGGAGACGGCGAACCTGTAGGGTCCAAGTGTTATAACCGTAGATCATTTTCTTCAGGTACGGAATTGTCGCTGCCACCCCAAATCCACTCGCGATTAACAAGGCACTTTCGTAATTACCAACATCCTCACTCATTCCATGAGGCCCAGTGAACAATGTTAAGAGAGACAACGAGATATTTGCGTCTGTTGAGGGATGACGAACGAGATCCGCGGTCAAACCATGACGTGGTTGCACGAGAAGCTCTATGCTGTCCTGTTTACCCCGAGACCACGATATGACCGTGAATGGATGTGTCTGTGTCCAGGACCATAAGCTAACCGATGGAATCCAGATGTTGATATACTGCCCGGGCTCGATGTGCACTGGACGGGGCAAGAGAACGCGAATCCGCGCAGCCGTGACTCTAGTTACTATAGTACCATTCTCCTCCGATTTCCTGGTAATGAAGGAAACGAGGGCCCTGGGAGTGCCACGGCCCGCAAGCAACCCATTTCGATATAATAGAGTCACCAACTGTAAACATGAGGTCAATCCTAAGATCCCTAACGCAATACAGAGGCAATGTCTTGGGAAGCCACTTTTACTCCTAAGATGCTGCCAGGTGCCGTAGACAAACAACCCGGCCATGATCTGATGCCCTCGCAGAAAGATCTCGTACGACCATCGACGGAACCATGGAATAGAGAACAGAGAAAGGACACCTAGAGATGTAGCGCCCTGGCCAATGTTAGCTGGCATAAATTATAGCAGTGAGGAGACATACAATCATAGTAAAAAGATTCTGCGATTCACTAAGCGAAAAGCTAAATTGATGTGTCTGAACGGCCGTAATAACGTGAAATGACAGCAGGACAACGGCCATCCAACCGGTGGCACGGTGGATTCTGCAACATGTGCGCCAGGTGATGCCAAGAATGTCTGCTAAATAACTAAGATGGGTGGCCGATAATGGGAATATAAGGTTGACTAGTGCCAACTCTCCGGCCCGACCGCTAACGCCAGTCAACGAATCCATTTTCAAGAGGACAAGAAAGACGTTGACTGTGATATATAACGCGTGAAGGAGAACGCTAGCTCTTGACCACGGCCCCCAGAGCCGATGTCTATGAACAATAAAGGGGAGGGTTAGATGTCTGGAAACCAATACAGAAAACAGATTTGTCCAATTAATAAGAATAGAGAGGGCCCGATTCAAGAAAAGCCCAGCAAGGATTCCGCCAGCGGAAATCGCGTAAATGGCCGATGGATTCATACTGGTCCTGGTAGAGGTCAACAAGTGAACAAAAGAATGATGGTAAAAAGGCAGAAGAAAGAGACAGGGGAAAATGGACAGGAAAGAAAAGGAGTAATGAAGAAAAGTCGGCATGCGGAGCAGAGCGTTCTTATAACATAAGAGATGGTTACTAGTGACGACTTTACTGCGGCTCCAGCTCCCTGCGGCAAACCATGGCCTGCAGGATTAGAGTGCTATTCAGTTGAGATCACCCCAGCAGCCCTCAATGCCCTCGAAGAAGGTATTTAACCTGTCATCCCAGACCACCAGGATCTTTAGGAATTAACTTAACCAGAAAGCCTTCGCGATGTCCCAGAAACGCTTGTCGGTAAAGAAGCGTCACTCGCAGACTGCTCGAGCAAAAACACAACAGCGACAGAGACGGAAGAGAGGACTTTTTAAAAAGGCAGCGGAATTCTGCTGTGAATGCGAGTCCGATGTGTTTGTGGCCATTCGAATTCGGAAGACCGGACAGATATATATTTTTGATTCATCCCCGCAAAGCCAGTGGCTCAATATATTACCTGACTTAGTATGTCCAATCAGAGTCTTTCCCTATCCTTACACTGACTCTGATAGGCGTCGTACTATCCTCCTCCGATCCAGAAGACAATGGAGGATTTTATAGCCCAGCCTGAGTGTTTATCAGATCCAGGAAGCGCATCAGGCCCTACGAGAGAAAATGAAAGGATCTAGGACAATTATCGTTGATTGCTATCATTGAAATCTTTCTGCCTGTTTATGTACTTTATCATCTAAATTACTGTCATCGGTTCTAGAATAGAAGATATTGAGCGGTTCTCACTTCCTGCGGAGATAGATGGGCTGACGTTTCATCTTCCATGGAGGCGAAAGCTTATTGGTAGTCGGGTTAATTAGTCCTTAATCGTCCGCAAGGTAAATCTAAAAATGGTTGAACGGTGTTCACGTGAGGTAAAAGCGAATTGAGTATAGATCGAACCGTATTTTACTGTCAAATCTTGCGGGCGCAAATCTTCAGTGAGTATTGGTACGTGATAGTCGTCCTTGAAGATCATCCGCTAGGAGATCCCTGTTCTACTCTGTAAGTTCCTGACACTAGCCTAAGGCGATGATATATGTGTTAATCACGTGCGAGGGGCCGAGAACCTTATTCCTGGCTGGTTCTCCGTAAATTCTCCCACGGGTCGCTTGTCGATCTTCCGTGTAATCTATCCCCACATTCGTTGACAGGATTCTATACTCGCAACATGAAAAGTGTATGTCGTGGGATCTCCGATTTCATTAAAATCTCCCAACCAACATTCTGAATGATAGGGATTTGAATTAGTGGCCTCCTATCCTAATGATCTCCAACTTATCTACGAACATGCGGCACAGTTGCTGGCAGCTGTGGAATCTCAATGTCAAGTGATCAAGCTGTCATATTTTTTAATACCGTGACAATGATCCTGGGGGGATAGTTCGAGGAGAATCATCTTATTGAGCGGTTCTCACATCTTGGGGAGATATTGGGGCTAATGTTTCATCTCTCATGGAGGAGAAAGCTTATTGGAAGTTGGGTTAGTCATACCTCAATCGTCCGCAACGCAAATACAGAATGGTTTAACGGTGTTAATCGAAGCGAGGTGAAAGGGGAACTACGTGTAGATCAGACCGGTGTGTATTTTACTGTAAGTGTGACAACTAGCCTACTAACAAGAACTGATGAACGAATAGCTCTATTAGATGCTAAGGTCAAGAACACTAAACTGGAGAGAGGAAGGAAGGGTCTCCGGAGAACTTGATGAGGCGTGTAGTCACGTGACTGGTCATGTGACCACCACCTAACCCCTGTGGATGCCTTGTCGCCTCAGGCCACATGTTGACGTGACAGTGTGGGTTGTCACAGTAAGAACAAATCTTGCGGGCGCAAAATTTCCGTGAGTATTTGTACGTAATTCTCGTCTCTGAGATCATCTGCTAGGAGATCCTTGTTCTAAGTCCCTGACATTAGTCGAGAAGTGGTAAGGTGGGAAAAGGATAGAGAAAGAAAGCAGAATTGAAAACATCGCCGAGTATTCGAACTGCACCTTTTGAATGAAGCCCTTGAAGGAATTCAAGCATGATGTGTGGGATTTGAGTCATAATATGTTCACGAATTTGTTGCTTTGAGTCCCCCATCGTGAGGATGACAATACGTGAAGTCTATTGCGCTTCTTGTAAGGCAGGATTAATTCTTACCTTTCCGAAGCTTTTGGGGTCCGTATGTAGGAAGCTGTTTCTGAAACTTCTCTCAATCCAGGGCTAAATCGGGTAAGTCTCGGTGGGTCAAGTGATTTCTATGCCTCAGGCCGCAAACCTCCTTTGCAGTCAAACAAGCGGATGCGTAAATGCAAACCGTCCCGTAAATACGTTTTCGACCACTTCCAGTATCCCTTTTCTGCGTATTGCTTAACTCAATAGTCATCGACTTCCCGGGAGAATTTCTCTATCGCTCAGGGGTAAAAAGCGATAGTCAGTGACATGAAATTGACCGATCTCTGTTTGGTACATGTGAGAGAAGGGGAATGAAGTGATCTGTCGGACCGGTAATGTTGATCCAATGACCGTAGCGGAATCTGGGGTCGGGAAGTCGACTCAGCAACTAACAAGTGACTAGGGAAGAGATCTAACGTAGGACAATTGTATTGACAGTGTCTGTCCGACAGGACGACTGTATGAGTGCTTATGTGAGTGCTTGTCTATCTACAGCAGTGGTTGTGTGTGTATATAACTTGTCAGCCTATCGGTCCGATGGTTAATCCGACCTATCCCCGTTTCAGGGAACATTGGCTTCGGACAAGATCACCTGACCGCTTGGCTGGGTCATCTACCATTACGGTCTTAAATTAGCCATCAATAAACAAACCTATAAAAAGACAACAACAAAACGAAGTATGGAGGTGTATTACTTGAAACAACGGCATCGAGATTGGTTACGATGACGAAATTAGGGGAGGTATGTTCGTACTAGCTTGTCCGAAACCCGACTATTTCACAACCAGGGGCTGAGACCTGGCAGTTTTCTCGAAAACGAGGCGGGTCGAGAATAAGTGGAAGCATATGTACATTTTATGCCATTTTCTTACAATGCCCATTAGGCTGGGGAAAAGACTGCAAGAAGGCTGCATATTTCTAGAAGGAGAAAACCATCCACTTTACCCCTTGTCCATTTGCCAACTCTCATGGCGCATCCATGCGACGAAGCCCCAAACATTCAGCCGTCACACACACACAATTAAACGAGGAGAATTTGAAAGCGTGAACACTATCGATCCGTAGAAAGCTCACGCGGGTTCTCGTACACGATACGCGTATTGTAGTTTGCAAGGAACGGCGTTATAGCGTTAAAACCATTGAGATTATGGAGTTCAGCTAATTTCGTAGCAAGAGGCCCATCTTCTTGAGGCCATCTTACATTAAACCATCCCTTTTTCTTATGTTGCCAGACGACGTAGACCGGAAGGATAGTCATCGCTTCGTGCGCCGTGTCGAAGTTGTAGTTAAAATTATTGATATCGACGGCCATATAAGTGCGATCCCCCCGTATTTCAATCGCGAGAAAAAGGATACGGTTATCGTTCTCCCAGTTCGGAAAAATTTCGTTGACAAATTTGCTTGCTGAGGCACGATAGTCTTGAGAATTAAGCTTCTCCGTAGACACTTTAATAACAAGCCGTTGCGCCTCCTTCCTTTCGAATATCTTCTCGCGAATTTCAGCGATGTCAGACATGCTTTGCTGCGTATTAAGGTGTTTGGAGCTTTGAAATCGGACCTGACGAAATTTGTTGAATGAGGATCGGAGTAAAGCTGGCAACCATCCCTTTATACCTGCATCATGCCTGCCTGGAGGATTTGCAAGGTTTGCATATCAATCACATGACTGTATTTAGTTTGCTGCATTCTACATGGCAATTGCTTGCATTGCTTGAGTTACCCCCTTCCCGTAAACTTTTCTAGCGCATAGAACTAAAATTATGCGCTTCAAGTAATAAGTATGTTAATTTGATTGAGCTCTATTTGGTGGTGTGGACCCTCCTGCATCTATTCCAACCATAATACGTAATTTACTTTCTTCATCACGTGGACAACTGTCGCTCACATTGGGCGCCAAAATGGCTCCATCCCCCTCTTACCCCTCTAAAAGCGACGGCACGAAAAGCAAATGCTGATTTTTTTTTTCTCTGGACATACGTCAAAGATAGTAAGTACATTGGCTACTCTTTGGAAGTAATATTCCTTAACTACTATTCTTTCGCTACAGATCCTCGGTTTGCTAGCAAGGTGTTCATTCTACAAAATCGAAGCATGAGTCACGAACTTAGCGATTCGGCGAAGGATATTCTCGAGGATATATCTGCTATCATCGCGGACATAGATAATGATCCAGATAATGTGAAGAAGGGGGCGATACTCTCCAAAACAGATGGCGAGGTCTCATATGGAACAAGATTGCTTGTACGCAAGGTTTCAGACCTGATATATCAAATGAGCTTCCCTGAGGTAAGTGACCTCGTATGATACCAAAGGACTATCCCTTACTTTGGAAACAGAACAGTACGATCACGGTGACGAAATTTTTGAAGCCGACGGTTATTTTGAAGAAAGTCACTCGATATGTCGTCGTCTTGTCGGAAAAAGCCGTATTAAATCCTGGAGGCGAGATATGTTACGGCCACTATACTATTACTCGGGATGAGATTGAGATCGACCCAGATGCGATCATTATATTTATCACGCCTAAGCAAGAGTCGTCTGTATAGACTCAATTTCATCATGTCATGCGTATGACCTACTTTCTGCATACGTGTGCTCGGTGTAAACATGTGTTATTGTCTAGAATTACTGATAAGGATAATAGATAAGCAGACGACTGCCTAGATAAGAATCCGAAGTTGGTTAATACGTAAGTAATACCTGAAGCCGCCGATGGCCTACCTCCGCTTGCCGTTCGCCAGGCCTCACCGTCTCAACTGGATAGTACTTCAATGCAGGTTGACACATTATATTCGAACCAACGTCTCTGACCAACGGTGCCTCTGCCATACTTGTTTCCCAACGCCCATTAATTACACCAATTTAATTATACCAATAAGACGACGCATGCGACAGTAGTAAAACGTCTGTATGGTGCGCTCTGTGCAAGAATATCTCGGTTTACTCCACTGTTATCGGCAGCTGATCCATGGTGGATGGAACGTTCATAGTCTCAATAGATCTGGAACAATCCCCAAACCCTGGTACCGCCGATTGGCCGAACTGAAGAGCATCACTGCTGTAATGCGGTCCAGGGAAGGTAGAGCCTTGGCACATTATTGCGTCTGACGCGATGCCATCAGCTATAGGCTGCCTAGCATGAAGCGGACCATAGATTTGGTGTGTAGATGCGGCGATAGCAGGTTGTTTATTTGGCATCGCGTCCAACCCAAACAGCGTTGGATCGAAGTGATAATACCCAGGTTGCCCGTGCTGATCAGCGTCAAAGCGGTGAAATCCGTCCCATCCGTACTGGTCCGGATCAAAGAAGCCCCAGTCTGGATCGAAGGAGCGGCGCCTACTTGAACTGGAGTCAGCTGCGGATGATGTGTCTGTATGCTGACCATAACGTTGAGTATTGGTGTATAAGGTAATTCCTCTTGATTCAGGCTGCGCATGAAGGACAGAGTTCGCTGCAGCGTGAGTATCCACGGTTCCTCCCAACGCCTGATAATTACCTGGGGAGTAGGCGGCCTGCGATGATATATTTGTTACCTGACCAAGTAGTTGTGGATCATCGACTTGATAAACACCTTCCGGAGACTTAGATTGTTCATAACTGGAAAACTCCTCTATTGCCAGTGGAGTCGAACCGGGAAGCTCGGCAGCAGCAAAAGTATCTGAATTTTGTTCAAAAAGGGTATATTGGCTGGATCCATGCGAGGTCAACTCCTCGTTCACGGAGGATGAGGCGGGATTTGATGGCGACACGATATCTTTATACGGTCTTGCTGATGTGGTAGATGGCTTTCTCGCGCTTGCGTTCCGTACTTTAAATGTTTGGCTTCGACTTGGCTGGCGCCACTCTAACAAACGGAATATTAAGTGAACAGATGCTCTTGGCGCTAAGAAAGATAAATTCATACCTTTAATAGTGTGAAAAGAGTTGTCGTTCATGACAGCTTCTGTTTGCATCCATATACGGCTGAACAGGCGACCTACCAACGTGTCTATCGCCTCTCTGTTCTCAACTTCAAGGATCCCACGGCGTATAAAAGTTTCGATCTTTTCATGCCTGCGACCTCCGGTATCTGGTATGTCCTTCAAGCTAGATGCGCATTAGTTTTTGAAGGAAAGCAAAAGGTTTGTAAGTCTCACGATCTCTCCGTAACATCGCAAGGTAAATAAAATATAGGGCCGAGGTACTTATAATCGTCTGCAAATTGCTCCTCATCTGCGGCTTGGTTCTCACTCGCGGTTTGATATTCGCTTGCAGACTGTTCAGCGAAGTCCCAGCAGAGTTCATTATACTTCTTGCCAAATTTAGCCCAAGTCATAATATCATTTGTAATTTCGTCAACCTCGACATTATCGATGCAATTGGAAGCATGAATAATCCTCGCAATAGCGCTGGCAGTGTCGTCACGGAAGTGTTCAACTCCAAATCTGACCTTTAAATGATAAAACAAAACTTGATAGAACCTTATACGTAACTCATCCCTATTTCGGCGATGTCTTGAGTCGCGTGCGGACTTGTAAGCTCTGGAGATCGGGCAGCGAGATTCGTCAACTCTACACTTTTCGTTGAAAAAGGTGGAGCGATCGTTTAACCAACTGGTAATGTTGGCTTTATGTTCAGCTGGTATGACAATAGGCAGAGTCTTCTTAGTCGATCTGCGATGAACTTTGCGTGTTTTATTAATCTTGTCTTTCGTGTCTTTCGGTAGCCGTTTCCAGAGTTTTTGGAGGCTTTCGATGAACTGTTCCATTCAGTATATGAAGCTAATGGCGATATTTACCAACCTTTTGCTGACTGACAAGTTGCAAAGCCTGCTCGGCTTTGATGACAGTATCACAGGCCGCAGAGAATGTCTCGAGTGCAGCAGTAAAGTCGTCTTCTCCCATTATGGTTGTTTTGAGTGAAGTGAATATAGCAGAAAATATTACATATCGGTCGAGGGTGGAATCATTGTTAAACAACAAATATGAAGGATAATCAGCATTAGTGACTTGCCTATCACACGCTGATCCTAATTATGCCTGCACTATGTCACAATAGCGAAATCCCAGGGACAGCTGGTATTGTTAAAATTTCTCTAGAGACGTTTACGCAGGCTCTGAACTTCTCCGCCTGCAGACGGCCATCGTCTAGACGCCAGCGAGATGCGGGGTATTCACGTATCGCCAAGGGAAAAACACGTCATGTAGTGGAGCGTCATCCCTGCAAGAAAAACTAGCGGCATCAGAGGCACAACAATTATTACTCGTTTTACACGTGACCTACCAGCTAGCGCTAGCCAGGGCTCGCTCAATCCTACTGCTAAAGCTTTGGATGTTGTGGTTGTGATTTGATGCAATTACTCTCCAGACACCACAATCAATCATTACAGGGAGAGTGTCTAATGCTATATTCCACATCTTATTGAACGCTGGAGTGCAGAAAGGAGTTTTTACTGTAAAATATGAAGCGAGGAAAAGAAGCCTTCTATTTTATACACATGAAAAGTGAAGGAGTTATTCCAAAAGGTTGATGTATTCTCGGATTCTTCCTGAGTACAAACTGTACATAGTTCCTTTATTCAACTATGATCCCCAGCTCACATTTGCCTGCCATTCCTTAGTGATCCATCCCAACGACCATTTATCAATGCACATACTTTATTGAATAAGGCGACTAGGGATAACTCTCTTGCGAACTTGGCGGAGTTGCGTATTGGTGGCGGGCGCACTTTCCTGGAATCCACGTGACGGTAGTGTTTTGTCGTGGATCAGTTGTATTGATGGTACAATTGCCTCGATTACACGATCCAGGCCCAATTTTTCTCGTGCCAGCAGGGCAACCGCAGCCTTGAAAGTACTTGTCTTCCCAGTCGCACATCTAGGATCGGTTAAAGTCTATTCCATAAAAGCCTGGCTTGTAACCAACCTTTATAAGTAGCGAATTCTCTTGTGTACGATCTAGACCGAATAGGAAATGGTGGACTCGGCAGTTGAGAGGATGAAAAGAGAGATATGAAGAGCAAAGAGAAGGGTTTTAGAAGCTCTATATATAGCCTTCTCCAGATCTGTTAAGATATTTTCAGGCTGCTGGGCCGAGTATTCAACAAGACCAACGTGGCCCGCCGAGTGCTTTCAAAGGATTGTCTCCTAGCCAAAGGCTGCATGGCACTCGATTCGTCAAGTCGGTTGTTATGTTTGTAGGGTCATGTGCGTTCCCCCAGCTAAGAAACCAATTAGGTAGCATTTACCTGCTGCATGAAGTTCCGATATTTTGTGTATACTTTTATGCGCTATGCCGCTTTTGGTCCATCTGTTCCGCGAGGAACAAATCGCCCAACAAGAGCCTAGTGCAAACTTGTGTCCGATATACATCCTGGCATCAGCTAGCTTATAACGTGACTTGCAGCAGACGCAGCGATGTTCTTTTTATACCGCTTCATTCTTGCGAATATATCTACTCAAAGCTCTTGCTTAAGTCTTCTACATTCTCGCAATGGACCGCTTAGGAGCAAGAATAAATCATGGAAATAGTAAACTTCTGTTGAGAATGACTGTAAACGCAAGCAGGCAAACATTATTATTACCTTTTTTTTATTATTTTCTATTTTCTATTTTCTATTTTTATTTTTATTTTTATTTTTTTCCCCTCCGGGTTGATGGACGACCTACCAAACATGATACTCATCAATAACTCCGTGCACGTAAGTCGCCTCTAGGATTAAAGCTTGCGTTATCAGCCGGGAAACCTACATCAACACTCGTGTTTGTGAATACATATTATGATAAAGCTCTATCTACCAAACACAGAACTCAAAAATCTCAACCCAGTCTCCACAATCCTGGCTTTGCAGTTCGCTACGAGCTCGGTCGTGCGACTTCTCTGTTCCCCTGCTGATATTCTCCTTACTGCACTGCTTTCTAATGGCCTCTGCCGCTGACAATGCAGCTTGCGGCGCAAGATTTTTTTCATGCTCCAGAGCTTCCAATAAAGCATCATCCAACTCTTTCTCGAGCATCCGCTGGTGTGTTTCCCAGTCTTGGAGTGGCCGGGCGTCGTCTGAAAGTTGAGTGCCACTGATTCCATTAGATAATATCGAGTGTGCTTTTGCGCTGGGTCCCGGGGATGGCGAATTATGTAGCTTTCGGAAGGATAGTGTAGTCTCCTCGAAGCTAGACCCTTCGCTCATTGCGCATTCATCGGTCCAGTTGCTTTCGCTCTCGCTCCCATAGCTGCTCACGCCAAATTGCCTGGTTTCATCTGAAAAGGCCACTTAGGAGCAGCAATATAGCGTGGAAGTGATAGGCTTACCTTGAGAATGATTGCAAGTAGAAACAGATGGACTCATTTTTCCTTCAGCAAGGCTATCATGATTACAATTTTGACTTCGTTCTACCTATATATATCAGCCTTTCCTGGACGATTCATGTGCAGCTCCTTTGGTATTTTGGCAACTTGCTACCTCCACTACCTCTGTAGTTAAACGCCCCTTGGTATTGCGCAAACCTCGAAGAAAGCTGAAGCTCTCCTGCCGATGCATTTTGGATGGCATGCACCGTACGCTCAATCAACCGATGGGACCTCCCATGTCAAGGACAATATGCATGTTGCGCGCTATTTAACGAGCTATTCTCAAATACAGATTGAGATACATATAAAGAGTGATATCCTGAAGGCTCGCTATGGTAGACAGGTTCCTTGGTTCCCTCAATTTGACCTCATGGCTATATTGGATAGCATCCGGACTCACACCCTTTGGCTCTTAAGCTGTGTGGTACCCCAGCAAGGTGTGTCCTCTGCTTTATCTTGAAGCAGCTACATACTAAGAACTAATCAAGAGGACATTCAGCCTCCAGAATCTATGAGGATTCTTTCAGCAGAAGGTCTAGATAACCTACTGGTACGTATCTCAACTCCTTTCTTGAATTAACCGATATGGCAATGTTACTCATCTGTTGATTGGATAGGGTCAAGTTGCTTCTCCTGAATCCGGGTTGAGTGATCCGCGCATAGTGGGAGAATTAAAACACGGAGACGGCCCCGAGGCATCTTATCGCATTCAAATCCAGATAAGAAATTGGAGGACGACTGGAGGAACACCTTCCTACGATCTCGTATCACTGCATTTCGACAGTTACGAGATCTCGCAGACAGAGATCTTGAAATCTACTGGTGGTTTGGATCTCCTGGGAAAGTGGATAGGATTGGACCCGGGCCTTTCGAGTGATGAAACGAGAATAAGTCTTATCGATGTACTTTGTGACAGGTATTACACCGAATACGCCAATCTTTGTACTCTGGCCCTCCAACAAGGTCATGGCTTGGAAAGGCAGACTCACAATCAGTTCCTTCATATGATACGGAGGTTAAATAACATCCGTGATGATATTGTTAGAAATAATTCTTCAATGGGCTAAGAGAAGAGAATGTACTGCAACTTGGACGAATTGCCTTATGCTAATTCTGAAGGACAAAACCAACTACGGCACGAGATATATTGAGCAAGAACTTAAGGCGTTACTGCTTTCCATCTCTAACTGGACCCTGACTAGCTTACCCTAGTGAACAGACGTTCTATGCCTTTTAAGTTGGCTACAAATCCTTTTCTTGTAGGTGGATAAGTATTTCAAACCATCGGCACCTTCTTCTCTACTCTTGTATTTCATGCTAATATTGCTGGGACTTTTGCTTATGTTCTCCCTCCTCCAACTCCTTTCCCTTGTTGAGAGAGCACTGCTCCCCTGATCTCGAATATTCGGCTGCTATTGCCTATTCCTCACACCATGGATAACATGGACGTTGTACGTATGTCCTAATTGTTATATGAAAGTCAGTACTAACTCGGCGGAAGAGTGAAAAGAAGCACCGTAATACCGGTGCTGAAAGGGAACAACTTGTTCGAAGAACAAAAGAAAGCCCCAGCGGCGACCTTTTGGAGGTAAGAATGGAGAACCCCGCTTGAAAATACCGACTAATGGCGCTTGCAGTACAAAAGGACTGGAGAAAATCCGCAAAGCAACTGGGTAGAGAGGCCGCCTCGTATGCGTCCTAGAAGATTCTGTTGTGTGTGTAAGGAAAAAGAGAAAGCGAGTCTTGCCTGCAGTGTATGCGGCCACGATAGTTGTCCGGAATGTTTAGGATAACCGAGAATATGCGATAATATTGGGTAGCACTATAATGGGATGCTAGTAACTAGCCTGCTCCAAATACCTTCATCAGAAAAAAGGCATAGCCTCTTAATCTTAATATCGCAGAAAAAAGGAAACCCTCTATGAACAGTCCCAAGAGAGTTGCAACACCAGTAGGGAAGGTTCACCTTAGTCTCCATGCGGAAATACCTTAAGCTTTCCCCTGCCGTAAGTCCTGGCGGCTGCGACCTAGGAAGCCTGACAGTATTAAATCTGGTTGGGGTTTTGGCGGCCATTGTTGTTAGTCAAGTGTAGTTTATTCCCGGCGCCTTGCGGAAAAAGTCTTAGTATAGATGTAATGGAAAATATCAAGTTATCTCCCTTGCCTTAGACTATGGCGCAAAGCAAACAAGCATAGCTCGGGCTGAGTATGTCGATTGCTCTGTCAGGTCCAGGGCTTAATACCCTGGTCGAATCGGGTCCGGGTATCTAATTCAATGTCAGTTCCAGCTTCCTTAAAGCGAGTGAGGCGGTGGTCTACCCTTTACGGTAGGTATAAGTACGAGCAAATTCCGGTGCTTTGTTCCTGAAATCCTCAAGCACAAGAGCACGGCTCAAAGATATCGTCGTTTTCCCTAGAGCAACAACTATCAATGGCGAGTACTCGAGGAAGTCTTTGGTTTTTCTGGTGTCTCTTGTATGTCAGCTCCCTTGACTAGCTTATTCTCACTAATCATTTCCCTCAAGCTTCTATCGATATGTCCGGCTCGTTGTCAATCTGTGGGCGTGCTCGATGCTAAAGCCCATCCCTCCCCCATCAGATCCCAAAGTAAAACCAGACGATGTGACGGTAATCATACCTTGCCTGGACTACAATGAGAAGTTAGCCAGGACTATCACTTCTATTATTGCAAATTGTCCACGGAAAATCATACTGGTGACTATCGCAACAAACCGCGACAAGTTGGAAGAAATGATGAGGAAAGTGAACTCCGGGAGCGTTGAGATTAAAGTTGAAACAGTGCAAAAACCGAGCAAACGAAAACAAATGGCTGCTGGTATAAGGCTTGTCGAAACAGACCTTATAGTATTCGCAGATGATGACGTGGATTGGCCTTCTGGAGCGCTTCGGTGGATCGCTGCTCCGTTCGAAGTAAAGTCGGAAATTGGCGCTGTTGCAACATGCCAGCGTCTCCAGCATAACGATACACAGCACTGGTCCCAACGTATTTGGCGTTTCCTGGGAGCGCTATATCTTGAGCGAAGAAACTTCGACTGTGCAGCAACTAACTATATGGACGGAGGTATTCCTTGCATCTCTGGACGAACCGCTGCTTATCGCACCAGTATTGTGAAGAATAAAGCATTCCTTCAAGCTTTCTGCAGCGAGACTTGGAAGGGTAACACCCTTAACCCAGATGATGACAACTTTTTGACACGCTGGGTGATCCGTCAAGGATGGAGAATCTTTTTTCAAAAGCACCCTGAGACGTTGGTACAGACAACACTAGAGGAGAGCCCCAAGTACTTGCAGCAATGTCTGCGGTGGTCCCGGAGCAACTGGAGGAGCAACCTGCGAAGTCTCACCCAGTGGGTGATATGGTGGAGACATCCTTACAGTACCTATGCTGTCTTTCTAACGACACCCTTACTCCCGCCCGCACTGGCGATGGACGGGTTGCTAATATGGCAGTGTCATAGAGCGACTAAGCATGACTATACACTGCATTATCAGTCACTGGTATTGTTGCTTGGCTGGATGCTTATCAGCAAGATTATCAAATTCTTGGACTATTATCGGCGATACCCGTCGGATATCATCCTCTTACCGGTTTCTATCCTCTTTGGATATGCACACGGTATTATCAAAATTTATGCCCTTTTTACGCTTCATGTGGTATGAATCGCGAGATTGCTTTATTCTGTGCTTACTAATACCACATAGACAACCTGGGGAAGTCGAGAGATCAGCAGTGATCGGAGGAAGAATGATCCGAGCCTTCCGAGAACCCGCTCGCTCTTCAACACTTTGCAGGTGGGCTGCTCTTTTATTATGTGTTAAAGCTGCTAACCATCTTCCCTTCTATTTTGCTTATAGGTGCTTGCACCATTCTTTTGGCCAGAAAGCAGCTCACAATGGCTCTGTCTCCTCGGCGCTGGTGTTTGTACCTTGGTCGATCGAGCGCTGAATATTATGATACCATTCCTGAATGGTCAGGTCATGGGCATGCTAAGTGGACATAATAGTATGTGCTTTTCTCCTGGGTCTTCTTTTGAACGAATGAATTAAGGATGTGCAGAACCGCCGTTGAAGGAGACCTTGACCTACGCTATCCCCTACCTACTTCAAGAAACGGATGTGACTACGATGATCCGGCAATACCTTTGGACGATTCTGGAGAACCACTGGTCTCAAAAAATAAAGGTCGCGACGTATGATAAGATCATGAGCCTCTCTGGTGATTTCCATGAGAATGAACGCTCGAGCGATTCCTTAGACCTGATGTCGCGCCTTGATTATTTCGAGACCTTAATATTCACCACGTTGTTCATGACAGCTCCGTCTTTTCTTGATCTGGTATTATCCGTCCATGCATTGCACCGTCACTTTGGAGTCTGGTGGGCATTATATTATTCTACAACTGCCGCTATCTACGTGTGCTACTCCCGCAGGTTACACTACCGACTCGAGTGCCAACAAAGGCAGACATTCGATAGGCTAAGAGAGGAGAGGCATATTCTACGGGAATCGATCTCAAACTGGCAGACGGTGGCTTGCTTCAACAGGTTCTTCCACGAGCGGTGCCGTTTCTCTAAGGCGGTCGGTTTCTTCTTAGAGTGCAGGCTACGAGAACGCGTCCTCTCCGCCCTAGGATTTATTACAAGGGACGCGTTCTTCTCTGCGAGTTTGATTGCGGCAATCGTGACTCGGCGAAATAGGCCCGTCGGGGATATTGTTTTAATATGGACGTGGTGGACGCGATTGTCGTCCACCCTTGGGTGTTTGATGAGTGGGGTTAGTGGCTTAAAGCGGAATAATGTGAGGCTGGAGCCTGTCATCGATGTCTTACAGCGGCAACCGTCGGTCCCTATACAAGAGGATGCTCCTCCTTTATGCGTCAATCGTGGAGATATCATATTCGAGAACGTGGAATTCTCGTATAATAGGGGACAGATGGTTCTTAATAATGTCTCTTTCCATATACATGGCGGTCAAACCACTGCGATTGTGGGTCTGTCTGGAAGCGGAAAGTCGACTATCTTCAAGCTTCTTCTACGCCTCTTCGCCCCACAGTCAGGCTCTATCCAGATTGATGGTCATGACATTTCAAACATTCGCCTAGGTAGCCTTCGGGACAGTGTTGCGATTGTCCACCAGAATCCTGGATTCTTTACTAGCAGCATTAAGGAGAACATCCGATGTGCCAACGCAAATATAGATGATTCAGAAGTACGTGCTGTCTGCGAAGCAGCAAAGATCCACGAGCAAATAATGGACTGTGAAGATGGTTATGGCACACTGGTTCAGCGAATCTCGGGGGGCCAGCAACAACGTGTTGCGATTGCCCGGGCACTGGCTCGAGACGCGGAAATCTTTCTTTTGGATGAACCTTCTAGTCGTCTCGATAATAACACAGCGGCGCAGGTTTGGCGGAACCTTCGAGAATATACGAAAGGGAAAACAGTGATTATAATTACGTATGTTGCTGAATTGTTGACTTTTACTATCTGACATTAATTGGTCACAGGCACCAGCTTCGCTTAGCGAAAGAAGCTGAACATATAATTGTTATGTGGGACGGCAAGGTCGTTGAGGAAGGGGCACATAAGAAACTCTTAGAGCGGAAAGGCCGCTACTGGGAGATGTGGTCTGAGGAGTCTATTTCTGCTGACTCGTTGCAGTAAAGGTTCCATGCAAAAGGCCGAACGGGTAGACAGATTCAAATGGCTCCTAGGAATCGATTCTGCTTTCGACATATTCCTTCAAAAGTGTATTGACCGGTGGGAGTATTTGGAGGTGGCCATAGGGACAGGTGCAGATAGCTGTGGACTTCTTAAGAGAAAATATGACTGATGATAAAGACATTATTTATTATTTAACCAACCGGATCAGTACGAGCTCTTCGCTGCGGTTTCTCCCACATGAGCTCCACCCGGCAGGTTGGCCGGCTTAACGATTCTAGCTTATGACGTCAGCGCATTGGCCGCAATTATCGCAAACCACATCCCGACTTTGCTTTCTTTGATCCAAGTCTCTCTGCAAAATCCAGACCAAACCGTGTCCCCAGTGATGTGATGCCCTCTTAGAAATGCTCTGTTGATTTGAGAAACCAACCGAATGCTAGTAATCGGACGGAATTCAAACAGGTCCTATCCCAAGTCAATTTCTACATGAACAAACACCAAGCGCTCTATTGCTTTAGCCGTCCGGAGGCTTGATAGAAATGGCAATTTTAAACTCTCAGCATCAATTCCTAGGACGGCGCAGGATACCGCATCACAACCGAGATTAACTGTGTTACTTGGACTTTGGTATCTCGGCATGCTCGCGGCAAATGTCCAAGACTGGTTTCTTCAATGGTTACTCTCATCCGAGGTCGCTTTCCTTGACGCAATCTTTTGGCTTTGAAGTTGAAAGCGGGCTACCTCAGTTACGAATGACAATTCGAATTCAAAGGATAAGGGAACATGATCGCTTGCTGGTGACTCACTCTCTTAGTTCGTAGATGATTCAGAATGATAATGTTGAATACCTGTCCCCGCAGAGCGTTATTCTGCTTTCTTGCTAAGAGTTGTACACCAGAATACCTGTATCGCGCCGGCACTTCTCCCTGGATATTGCTCCGAAAATAACCTTGCCACTTCTGACCAGGGCCGATTCTCAACTTTCCTCAGCTTCAGCAGAAGGTCCGCCTCTTCCGTTGACCATGGCATACCCCGCCTCGAGCTTCCTCGGTCCTCCTGACAATCACGCCGAATTTGTTCGATCTCGTGGGGAGGACTCAAGCGGTCCGTTTCCAGAACACACCCGTCTTCACATGCTGCTGGCGAAGAGTCGGACATGCAACGTGGTACTGCGCCTTCAAATAGCCACGAGAGGAACTGCAAACGATCGCCTAGTGGTAGAGACAGGAAGTGAGAACGAATCGCGGTAAAGGAAGACTTCCCTGACGGTAAAGTAGAGGGAACTCGAAGCCGTTTGCGAACTGGCCCGTCCGATTGTCGCGTCTTCCGCTTGGAGCCTTTAGACCGCCCACCAACGTTGGGGTTCCCACGGGCATTATTTGGATATGGCGCATCGGAACTGGTGCCGTGCTGGGACTGGGACAAGGGATGCAGTTGATGACCATGGATGTGAGGGCGGTCACTTGTCTCGATATCGCCGTGCTGACCACAAGCGCCCCCGCTGGAATCTCGATCGAGGTCGAGTGGGCTGCGGAGAACGGGCGGAAGGTCAGGATACGGGCAAGCCATCTCTGAATTGATGAGATGGTGGTCGGCTTGTGGGACAGATTGCTGCAAGGTGCTCCCCTCGCAAAGTCCGTGGTTGGCCAGGATTACCGGGTCGATGGGAATGTCGTACTGCGCATCGGGCAGCCTGAAGAACTCCTCCAAACTCTCGTCCGCGCTGGATACACTGGGAGACGATAGACCATCCTCAGCAAAATCACCCCGAAAGGCAGGCGGCTCGACTGGGATATTAGTGTCGTCTTGAAGCTCGCAGCGCGGAGCACGATTTGGATCTGAGATATGAGATGCCGAATCGTGCGGAGACGCTGTGCCATGGTTGGAATTCTCCGAATATGTACTCGGTTGTGGTTTAGATTGCCGTGGTTGCAATTCGGGAGTTGATAGTGTACGCGGCTGGGCATTCGTAATGGTGTGCATACACACTTCGGCCGGTGGCCGCGCGGGGAGGTGATGCTTGGGAAGTGGTAAAGTGCTTGGAAGGGAAGTTTGATAAGGCTTGGTGCGAGGGGGTTTTTGGGTTGGTGGGGTGCATGGATTGAGCGATTTACGTGGGGAGAATGGTTTCCTGTGAGAAGGGGCCCATGGCTTGAAGTTGTTCAAGTGAAATGTAGGTAGCATATGATAGGAAATGGAAATGTTTTGGGGTGTAATGTGACAGGTAGGCGATTTGGAAGAGGGGAAGATGGGAAGGGCGCTGAAGGGGAAGGGAGATAATCGAATTAAGATCCTGCAACTTTTGCGGGATCTATCACCGTCCTTATACTCGCTCTCGATGCTATCAAAATCCATTATTCCGCCTTTTCTCCTCGGCAGGAGGGGGCGAGGCGGATTTCTGGAGTCCGCAAAATCTCGTTTTAGTCTGCTGACGTGTCTATCTCCATCAACGAGCAACGCCTGGAGGCCGAGATCCGGAGCCGTGTGCCAATCGCATCTAGAAATCGCAACTCCAAGCCTCGATTGTCAAACACACCGAAATAGAATGAATGCGGCAATTTCGCTATTGGCTGATAAACCAAGCGAGGCGACAAAAAAGAACTAATTCTGGTGGGGTCGAGAAACAGCCGTGGAGAGGGAAGGAAGGCGCCGCGCCAGCCCGGTTTACGCAGGCATCACTAAGACGGCGCAAGGCGGACCTGATAGCTGGATGACTTGGATGTTGCCTTCCCCTATAGGAACGTGAGAGCGCGTCCGAGGCGGGCGGCTATCAGGTTCAAAATAGGATAGCAGCAAGGTCGCTAAGGATGCAGGAGTCCTCGAAGGAAAGCGTAAATAGGATGGCATCAGCCAAAACTTCCCAAAGCGGCCAATCAGCTGGCGGAGGACGGAAGGACCCCAAAACTACAACAGTAAGCAGCAGCACAGTATCAGGGACCAAGTAGACAGCTCAATTTCCAACAGATCGGCAGTGACAAGGCCTCCAATGTCTCAACCGTCCAGATGACCCGTCGGCGACTCCGTAGCTAAAGAGGGGAGGGCGAAGAGAGAAGTGGAGGGCGCCATACCGGAAAAGGGCAATCGTCGGGTAACGCGGCATCTTGGGAAAGGGGCAGTGCAGCTGGCGAGGGAAAGAAAGGAAGAGAAAGTGCGTTGCTTTTCGAGGGAGGGACGTCCGGCTTATATAGATGGAGTGGAGGCGGTGATGCGGCCAGAAAACAACATCAACGCGGTGGGAAGTCAGCGCGATACCTAAAGCGGATGGCACTATACTCCAACGGGTAGTAACCTTCCCGTACCTAGTAGGCGGTGGCGGGCGGCAGAAGGAACGGTTCAATGGCAGCCGTTTCTGGCGCCCCGCTAACCGTCACAACTAATACTTAGATTAAGAAAGCCTAGTGCTCAGGAATAACATATAAGCAACAGATATTACATCTAGTCAAATAAGGATTATATCTAATATCTACTTTTAGAGGATTAAACAATTTATATAAATTTCTTTGATTAGATGTGCAAGACTTCACAGAAGAAACTACTTTAATCATATAATGAATACTGGTGATGCCTGCCCCTGGCGAGCACGCTGGGTGACTGCACTTGTCATGCAGTTAGGATGAGGATTCTTACCTTCCCGCGGTGTCCGGTGTCAGTACCTTGCGTTTATACACAAGGGAAGCCAAAAGAATCCAGGTGGTGAGGCTACCTGGCCACGGAGCGAAAATTTTTCACTTCTCAACCAGTCCGCCAACCCACGCAATCAGAGGAAAAAGGGTTGTGAAAACCATCCAACTACTGTCTACTTGACTCGTACTCAAGACCGAAGCTGGACTTGTCTTCCAGTGGATGTGGTATCGCCTCAGCAGCAGACAGGACACCTCTGAGCTTGAACACTCTTGAGTTTAGCATCTTCAAAAAGATCGCTCCAACACGCCCCAAGAATCAGTATACTGAATAGTGTTGGAGTGGTGAGGGAGGATAAACCAGTGGAACAGAGGATAATACCTGTGACAAGCCTCCTTCGGGAGGTCTGCAAAGCTGGGGACACAAGCTTGGTTAGTGGAGGACTGGCAGGCTCACTGCAGGATTGGGTGAGCTAATGCTGGTCCTACGCAAGACATGGTCGGCCAGTTCAGGGGAGACCCAGGCTGGTAACGCGAAGCTGGGGCCTTCACCTCAGTGGGGCGTGGCATCTAATGGCAGTGACCGCGGAGACTGTCTAGATGGCCTGAGAGGACGGACGCGCATGTCGGTGTGCCAAGAGCCTAGAGAACAACCATGCCTCATCCTTGGCACCGTATTTGCTTCAACAGATTACGGTAGGGCGGAACCTTAATGTGATTAGTCATATATCAGTCATCATCGTACTTCTTTAGCTTAGACCGGGGATAGGAGATCTAACTCCTTCCTCTCCCCGAGGATCAAATGCTGGAATCATTACTCAGATTTTCTAGTCAACCAAATACCCAACAATTTAACCCCAGCATTTCCATCGTTCAAGAGTAAGGACTGCGATAATTTTAGAGAGCCTGAGGCTAATCTACTAGTTTGAAAGTTACCTATCTAAGGTTCAAGTTCGCCGGGCATTCAACGCAGATGGACAAAGCAGTCACAATCATTTCCAGTAGACCAAGGGCAACATCTCCTCGTTGCAAAGCGCGCGGCTTCTGAAAATCTGAATACTGTCTCAGATACCAAAAGAATCAAAAGCCTTCATGATGGTCAATTTGCCCCTATAGCCCGGAAGGTTCTTTTCCCAGAGAAGGTATGCTTGTATCATTAAATGTCAGAAATGTTCTGACTGTTATGAAGCCTGCAGTTTTAGAAGAACGAAATGGCGAGATTGAATTCCGAGTTGTTAACAATGATGGCGCCAGAGAAAATTGGATTGTCCTTACAGGTCTCAAATGCCTGTTTCAAAAGCAACTTCCGAAAATGCCCAAAGATTACATCGCACGTCTCGTCTATGATCGCGCTCATTTGTCTATCGCCATCGTTAAAATGCCTCTGGAGGTCATTGGCGGAATAACATTCCGAGAATTCCGAGACCGCAAGTTTGCTGAAATCGTTTTTTGTGCGGTCTCATCTGAGCAGCAGGTGAAAGGGTACGGAGCGCATCTCATGGCCCATTTGAAGGATTATGTCAAAGCTAATTCCCCAGTGATGCATTTTCTAACTTATGCCGATAATTTTGCCACCGGGTATTTTCAAAAGCAAGGTTTTACGAAAGAGATTACTCTCGACAAGTCTGTCTGGATGGGGTATATTAAGGATTATGAGGGAGGGACACTCATGCAATGCACCATGCTTCCCCGAATACGTTATCTCGAAGTTGGCCGTATGCTTCGCAAGCAGAAGGAAACCGTACAAGCAAAAATTCGTTCCTTTAGCAAAGGCCACATCATCCATCAACCGCCTCAGCAATGGGCAAATGGCATTGTCACCCCAATCGATCCACTCTCTATCCCTGCTATTCGAGAAACTGGCTGGTCTCCAGACATGGACAAATTAGCACGAGAACCACGCCATGGACCTCATTTCAATGAACTTCGACGTTTTCTGTTTCAAATCCAAAACCACAAACAAGCATGGCCCTTCCTCAATCCAGTCAACAAAGATGAACTCCCTGATTATTACGATGTCATTACATCACCAATGGATCTGTCGACTATGGAAGAAAAATTGGAACATGATCTTTATACCACTCCAAAAGACCTTGTCAGCGATCTCAAATTGATTTTCAGTAATTGTCGGCAGTATAATGATGCAAAATCGGTATACGCCAAGTGTGCGGTCAGGCTGGAGAAGTACATGTGGTCTCTCATTAAGGATATTCCGGAGTGGTTTGACTTACTTGAAGAATGATTTGTGCCAATACATCCCATTGGTTGGAGTTTGATCTGTTACTGAATGAAGCAAGGGTTTGGTATGGTTGGAGTCGGTATTGGGCGGTCGGGTTTGGGGTGTGCAGTGTCGGAGGACAATATGCACCAGGACACTAGAGATGGACCATATGGAAGACATGATGCGCACACACTATGAACCACCTATGACCCCGCGCCACCACCCAGAGCTAACCCCGCTACACAGGAGACGTACATTAGAAGGGGCTCTCCCTCCTTGGAGGAAGGAAGGCCAGGAATCAGTTTGCACGCACATCTACCTCTAACTGAGATCCCACTACTATATCACAACGACCTGCCACTTAGGGTTGGTCAAGAGCTATTATTATCACTTAACGCTCAGATTGACAAATAAGATTGAGTATGGAGGAGAGGAGTTTCAACTAGATACATGGTGGTAAACGAGTGTCCTTATGTATCTTTCCTTCCTCGCCGGGTATACGAGTAATTCCCTCGCCCTCAAGTATAACTCTATATCCGTATACCGATGCTAGGCCGTAGCCTTCCCGATGATAGGTAAAGAGTGTCCCTCGTCAGCAGTGTTCTGTAACACAAAGTAATCCCAAATCAAACTTGACTTGGTACTTCAAATTTGATGTCTAACGGCCTGGATCAACAAAATTAGCGTCTAGTCTTGACACGCATTAGTTGAATGAGGGGTTTAGAGAGGTGAAGAGGCAGAGTGAATGGATGAACGGAATAGTTAATTATAAGAATGCTCATGTAATCTTACGATGACAATCTTCGCAGTCTTGACCATTTTCGGTCTGGCTGCCACACCTTTTGCATGTATCTGTTTGTTGAAAAGAATTTATCAAATTCCTTTCTCTGGAAGTGAAATAGACCATATCTGTGGATTTGATATTTAATATTTGATACTTACGGTTCGGGCAAAAGTAAGGACCCTTTCGAGCATTGTGACATCCGCGTATAAGGCATTTGCCTGGGGATTATACATCAGCCTCATTCCAGTATGGGGTAGGGGTGCCATCCTTTTCATCCGGGTTAAGCCCTGGGAACAGGAATGAATACTATTTGTGTTTTTGATTGTGTTTATGAAATTGCGGAGGAAAGAAATAAATTGTAAACTTATTGCAAAAGGTATAATTTCCCTGCAGGGGGCCACAGCATTTGCTACAAATAGCTAAAGGAAGTGATAGCCATGGTTAGTAGCCATCCATGAAGTTGCAACGTATGACACCAATTGGAAACTTACACATGGTGATCAATTTGATGAGAGGGCTTTTTGATGGGGTAGAGAATATGTATAGATAGATAGGTAGAAGGATGAAGAAGAGCAATGAGTGCAAATGTGTAACAATAGAGATAAAGGAAATTACAAACTAGAGCAGGAATTCTCAAGCCCTTTTATACTTAACTAGAGGCGCAATGTGCCCATCACATGAGGGCTTTGAGAGGGCAGTGGTCAAGTTGCCGCTGTGACTAGAAATTCAGCAAACGCTGTACACATACACAGCAAAGCTGCTGCCTTCAATGATTGATATCAACCAGCCAACCATCCGTGAGGTGGAGTGCCTGTATGCAGGGTTGCAGCCAATGGTTGTCCTCATTGAACCTCAGCTGTAGCTATAAGTCAGGCATGACCCAGTCCCGGGACTGCCTGCAGCAGTTGGATGCCGCCCCCCAGGAAGTGGTTGCACATCCAGCATCTCCTATCTGACCATTTAACCACCTTACCAGTCAGTTTCCAACACTAGGTGGGCGGCTAAATGGGAATCTTGAGCACGGCTGGCCTTGGCCTCTGTCGTTCAAACCCTAACGTTGTTTTAAGTAGCTCTAGCGGCTAATATCAGTCATTAGGATCAACTGTGGTGGATCCATAACCTAAGCATAGCTAGGCGTAGGCATACTGTAGTGTAGGCGCCTAGCTGTGCCACATATTGAGGGAGTAATTCTAAAACATTGGGGTGTGTTCATTCAATACTCGATAAATAGCACACAACTCAAATCAAGTAACCAGTGAATGAGTATCAAGTATGCTAAAAACAATATATGACGCTGGTATACAGTGATGCCCAAGAAGATGTAATTCAAAATCTAATGTTTATTGATAGTTCAACTGAAAGCTTGAGACAATTGACTGATGTTTATAGATATTTTCTTTATTAGCCAACCTATATTTACTACTTTGAACTTTAACTCTGGAAAGCCTAAATATCCCCTCTTGTTCTCTACTGGTTCCAATAAAAGAGGTTCGAAAAAAGGTGCTCTGTTTTGCTAGCCGCCAGTCACCAAATCCCGAAACACAGAACGGAAGATGCAAACAGGAAAGGAAGTATTACTTAGATAATTGGTTGAGATGTTCATTGGTATTGTGGGGAAAATGCAATGAATCATATGGAGCCCCAAGGTAAAGGTGGTTGGGGTTGTGGGCGGCAATAGAGCCTGTTTGATTGGTGCATGCCAAGACGGCAAAACACTGTTAGAAGGGACCAAGGTGTAGTTCAGAGCTGGCTCACCCCTCACCTATTCAGCTGACAATCTACGTTATGCTCTGATTCTGGCAGCAATTGAGACCCCCTTCACCAGTAATCCTGCATTTCTCATTCTGTTGCCCCTCCCAGCGAAAACTGTCTGACATGGGAAGCAAACTTAACACAATTTTGCCACCCCCCTTGCCTGACAGCTTATCCCAAGGGACAGAAGCCGACCCTATGTTAGTAGCATTGTCTATTCTGAAGTACAATTGTCTATCAGGGCATTGCTCAGTATTGCTGGCCCTCCAGGGTTAGCGACCAACTCTGAGATTGCAATAATAACCTTCCTTCCCTCTATGGGTTAGAAATTGTAGTGGTTGTAATTGCAGTCAACAGACTTGATCCTAGCCTACACTTAAGTACGCTGTTCTCTGGCCTACACTTCTCAGCTAATCATGCATTTCCCATCCAAAGTTCAAGGGCTCAAGGGAGTTGGCGCAGTCTGTCTTTCACAGTGCTCTTATTCAGAGGAAGGTGTCAAGGTGCGGATTCAGGTAATCAGGAAACAGAGATAGATTGGAAAGGACACACAGGCAGACTGTAAGGACTGGATGGCGGTGACGGCGTGAAGAGGTAATCAATATACGGAGAATGCTAAATACGATAGTAGGGAGGAAACGTAGGGTCCTTATTGTATATGAACTAATCGCTGACTTCGCTGTTATGTTATTATTATTGATAAGGATATACTATTTCGGACAGGTGGATTATCTGATAATCCGGAAAGTTCTAGTATCCTGATACCCCCTTATCATGCTACTAACGTTTAGTAGATATCAAGCCCAACAACATTCTCATAAACTACAAAGAAAAATCCGATGGCGAAATTAGTGTTTAAGAGGTTCAGATCTCTGATCTAGAAGATACAGTCATTGTGCCGCCTGGAAAATGGCTGAGAGGTCCTCTCTGTGGAAATGCCATCTGGAGGAGCCCCGAGAGTTGGTGTAGATCCCGCCAGAATCAGGCCTCGGACGTTTTTTCTTTTGCCATCGTGGTATAGATGATGTTATGATATATGGAAATGGATCAAAACATCGCTAATATTCATTTTCGCAGATGATTTACGTCATGGTTAACGAAATGGTCTTTTGTGTCAGTGATGACCATCTAAATGCGTCGGACTCACGGCGCTACATTCTCCGCAGACACATATCTTATTTCGCCGATGAGGACGGTCTTAATGGACTTCTTCAACACATTGGAAACGAGAACCCTTTTTATGAGCGTTTAGTATCCCACGCGAACAGTTTCACCTCAGGGGATTTGAGGCAACCGTTCCACAGTTGGAATTATGTGGAGCAGGACCTCAAGGATCTAGTCGGCAGAATGACCAACCTGGATCCAACAAGGCGTATTACCGCAAGAGAGGCACTTCAGCATCGTTGGTTCAACGAAACTTCTTGATTGCAAGCCACGGTCGGTATGGACATGTGAACAAGCACGGCACTTGCTGAATCTTCTGCTCCGCGCAGATTAACAACGCCTTCAGCGGCCCGTGTTTTGGGGGAGGAAAACAAAACGAGGCCGTTCACTCAAAGCTTACATAAAGCATCAAGCATGGTTGTCGGCGGCGTAAGGCTTGCTTGATTCGTTCTGTGGTTCGATGTTATTCCTAGCCTGATGTCGTTTGGTGGTTGGACGCCAGATTTCAGCCAAGGGCATAGATTACGAGATTTCTTGACTTATCTGAGAAGAGCTTTTTCATAATTGCCCTCCGTATTGGATCACAAATGGATTTTCAGACACTCCTCAAAGTTAGCCACACATGTATGCCATACCCTTTGAGAGTCTGTAGCAGTCAATTGTATGCAACTGCCCTTCCCTAAGACGCGGGACACAGGAAGGGACTGAATTTCTTACTAGTAAGACAAGGGTGACCGAGCACCTTGCTTCCATCAGAGGGAACCACTACAAACCATGCATACCAGCCACGGCAAAAGTGATCAGATTTACTGCTATAGAGAGACTAGCTAACAGTTGAAGGGGGCGGGGAAGAGAGAGAGGGGTTGCATTCTGACCCGGCGGCTACAGCACTTATAGCACGATCCCTGTACGCCATCTCAAGGCACACTTTCCAGTAAGTATTTTTGGAGCCACCTCGGAATAACTCTCCAGTGCTTTTTGGCGCCTCGCGCTAAGCTGGTTGATAGTTTCATTGTATCTTTTTAACCCTAGAGATTCCATGTACCCCAATGGTTTATGATGGCATAAGCCTTGGGCTTGCGGCACAGTGCAGTATCACAACCGCTTTAGATGCCGCCTCATTGTGTGATGAGAGGATTGATTCGGGAAATACTTGCATGAGCTGTGGATATTGCACCCCTTCTCGACGCGCCGAAGGGCACGCCCTGCCTTTGATTGGCCTAAAAAGTAGTTACCTTAACCTTTATTTGGTTTCCAGCCTGTCGCTCGACCCTTGGGTGTTTGAGTTTGGAAACGGCGCGTATTTGTATTGGTGATGGTGGCTTCAAAGTTGGCTTCTGGGCTCTCCTGCAATTTCCGTTGGCCTTATCAGTCTCGTGCCAGATCCGGAACCCGGGTGTAGGATATCGTGGTGAAGAAGCTGCAATAGAACCCCAACTCCACCCTCTAAACATCACGGCACTTAGGAAGTATATACTTTGGAAGCACCATGGAGATAACTCACTATAAATATCCGCATCCTCGCAAGCCGTACCAATTCCCTCATTATGTATCTCATGCTCACACTTCATCTTGTTTGTCTGTCCACCCTCTACCAAAGTTGCTTCCAAGCTTTGTTTCTAGCCACCAGGGGAAAGAAATGTCTCGCGCATTTTCAACCGCAGCCCGGGCATTGAAGTCCCTCACCTGGAGTAATAAGGGAACAACCCAGGATGTCTCGTGGGTCAAGAGTTATGCCGAAAATGCCGTGGACCTCGTCCCACAGCTACTTGACAAGGTGGACTCGGGAACTGTGCAGTAAGCATCACCACCATCCCAAGAGCTTCCCAATTGGCCAGATTGACTAACAACGGACTAGGGGCGATCCTCATCCCACGCCGCGGAACAATGACCCTCTCCACGCGTCTATAACTTTGGCGAAAGGAGATTCCTGCGTTACGTCTGCACATGTGTACCCCGACGGGACGGTGGTCTTTTCGAAGGCTATATATGGCCGGTTCAGGGTTTCGCGCGTTTCCGAGGCCCCCGAAGGCTCCGGCCCTGCTCAATGATCTCGAAAAATAACCTCTGACGCGCGGCGGCTGGTGGCACGATATAGGATAACGCAATTGTTGGTGGGTCTCGTGAACTATAAGTTGCGAACTGAAGCAGAATGGAACTGTTATTGCATGCGAAATGCGATATACATGTAGATCATTACTCCTTGAACTGTTAACACCTCAACATTATGCGTGCGAGCAGACAAATACTCAACTGATAATTGCTTAATGAACATTGTAGCAAACCTCACCGTAACGCAAATACGTGGGAGCACGAGCACATTCTGATCGGAAACATGAATACTGTACGATTAGTCGCAGGCCTTGCTACATCCCTGGGTGTGTTTCATCATTCGAACTGACCTGCGTAGTCGATCAACCTCCAAGTTTGAGAAACCGATGATCCATCAGTTCACGCGCTGTTTTCCTCTTCTCCGGGAGCCAGTTGAGCATTTGCCGAACAAAAGATAAAAACGCCTCTCGGTCTTCCTGTTCGAGGAATGGAGCTGTATTCTCTAGACTTCGAGACGGGATCAACCCTTTATATATGAATTCATCTAAAATGATCAGTACGTCAGTATTGACATATGGAATAGTCGGTCAGCCCACCTCCTGCGTCAAAGAAAGGACCGTCAAAGAATTCCTGGGCGTTGTTGCACAGTTTGCCAGTGTCGTTCACCACAAGCTGGGGCCAGCTGTACTCTGACATAGTCTTTGATTTCGCTAGCAATGTCGTGGGGGGTGGGCCAAGTAGAGCAATCATTTCTGCGAGGTGTGACTTTGCGTCGTATTTGCCATCCGCATTATGTACCTGTTGGAATAACTCCTGGCTACCAAGGAGATTCCACAACTTGCCGAACAGGATCATTAACATTAAGGCCAAACAATTAAATGTAACCAACAGGGAGAAAAATAGTCGCAGGGTATCTTACCAGCACCCCTAAGTTCCAAATATCCGCCTTGAAATCCCAACCGCAGCCAAGGATTACCTCTGGAGCACGGTAAAAGTCTGGTTGAATAGGATAAATGCCAAGCTGCTTTCCTATCAGCCCATCTCGAGAATCCGGCTTGTCGAGTCTCATTGCGAGCCCGAAATCGGCTATCTTAGGGATCATATTCTTGATATCTCGTGCATCAAGAGCACCGAAATCATTATGGCATCGGTAGATAGTTCGACCATTCTTGCCATCAATCTTGTATTGCATTTGTTGTTGTCGTTTTATGAAGTTGGTAAGAATGCTTTCGTTTTCGAAGCTCATGAGGATGTTACCTAACTTCAGATCTGAAAGACGGATTAGGAATTTATATTTAAGCAAAGGCAAACTGCGAAAAGCGCTTACCACTGTGAACAACTTTGCACTCTGAGTGAAGATAATCAAGACCAGCAAGGAGGAAGTAGATATAGGCCTTCGCAATAGGCAATGGAATCCTGCGATCAACAAAACGCCTCTGTAAGATCCAGACAGGCTCTCTCATCGGTTCGTACACTAGGCACATATGCCTCCCTTCCGGGCCAGTTACTTTGACGTCATCTAGACATGTACGTAAAATCACGCGGCCCTGGTGTTCTGGATTTCGTTGTGCGATATGGCTTTCAATCCCCTTTTCGTGTCGAGCGTCATCGGCATTGTTAATGTTGATTATTTTGAGGACCACTGTTCGCTCAGATTCCCATTTAAGTCTAAATTGGGTGGACCATGGTCAGTTTCCCTGTAGTCAAACGAAGCATGGAAGCACAATCACGGACGCGGATAGCTACCTTGAAATGTCTCGGGCGAGCCATACGGTAGATTGTGACCCCCAGCCGATTTTGACAAGTAGTTGAAACCTCTCCGCAAGTACTTCCCCAGGATTTGCTGGGTAAAAATTCGCCGAATTGTAGCCTGGGCAGAGCTCCTCGTCGACAGGTTCGTGCTGAGGAATTGGAGGCTCCGCATTAGGTGGCACCTGCCACAGCGACTTTTTCGCAAAGGTGAACATAGTACGTCGCGATGTCAAGGTCAGCCACCGAAGAGGCAACATTACTCCGTCCGAGCGTTACTAGTAAGTTCTGGGAATGATCGAGTGGCAGGGAAATTGCAGGAGAGGCGAACTCGAATTTGGACTTGAATGCTGGGCTTGAAAGTTAATATGGATAATACAGGCCGACGGTGGATTGGAATCCAAACGACGTACATATGATACTCGGTCTGATTACACTTAGGCCCAGAAAGGAAGACGCGGAATGGGATGAATTTCGAGGCGGTACGTCAGGATTCAGGTCAGGTCATGTGTTTTCATTCGCCGTCCCAGCCTATCATGATTGATGGTTCGAGGGGGGCTGGGGATGAAGAGATGCGGGAGAAAGAAAATCCTATCGCCGGAAGGAAGTTATGGCAAAGGCGAAAGTACTACGCCACAAGTTAAGGGCGACGGGAAAAGAACCAAGTGCGACATATAAATGCTTTACCAACATTACTCGTCAGAGAATATTGGGGAAGGTGTCTGGCCTGCTACACTGTGTATAGAATTGTACCGACCTCACTATGGTGTTCCCCTCTACGGTTATGGAGGCGCGGCCCAACCTTAGTTGAGCCCCCAACAACCTTTTTGAAAGAAGTGATGATGTGATGTTAAGACTTCCAAACAACCCTCCAAATTCAGTACTTGAGCCTTTTTTTTTGCTACGGCTAAGGTGCGACTACATCAAACTATGAGAGCCTAGGCAACCGTCGCCATGAGAAGTACGAGGGCCCCAAGTACAAACAGTCAAGAAGCTCTGTTCGAGGAGCAATGTTATGGACGCTGCCTCTGGTGACATGAAGTGAATGGTACGGGCCCAAGCCTTCAGGAAGCGAGCGGCCCTGCCCAATGCTGAGCTCCCTACGAAGCCATCCTGTCTTCTGTACCTAATCGGATCCTCGTGTCGTTGAAACCAGCCGCCAACGGATGGGAGCATCATCCCATATGACGAGGAACCTGAGTGCCTGAGCCATCGAGAAGGCAAAAACGCATGGAATGCTGGACTTCGAGGTTAGTGTCTTCCGAATGTGGCACACGTGGTAGGCGCTGGGACTCCCTCTCTCCCTCCTTTCTTTCTTGGATCAGACATAGCCTGGTTGTGCCTTACAGCCAACTGACCGGAAAAGGGGGTTTCGGCACCAATGCATCTTACCGACCACCTCGCTTCAATCAGAGGGATGATTTGAAAAGCCACCGTCATCATCGCCGCTATAAATCGTATGGCGGTCGCGACCCGCAATGATGTACAGGTCTGTCTGAGGCCTTCGGGGATGCCTGGGCCTGCTTGTCGCGGCATGACTCCCGTGCTACCCATTGAACAACCACTAAATGCGTACTCATTTTCCAGTACCGGGGTCATTCCTCCCATAAGAATTCCATGAGCCATTCGATGGCGATGAAGCATTCACGGGGCGGTTTCAAAGGAAACGCAAAAGTGGTATTCAGGTTCGGGTTTCACAGGGAAGAATTTGCCATAGCCGACGTGCTAGGCTTGCCACGGAGCCTTGTTCCACTACGGGGGCCAAAAAGAGCACAGTATCGAAGAGTCAACGTAATCGCAGGTGAGGCATTTATGCCATTGGGCTTGTGCCTGTGAGGAGCCACTTCATCGTCAGCCGGGCGATCTAAGCGTACACAATCCACACTGGACCGACCTGTCTCGGGCGAAAATGTGACCTGATTGGGCGAATGTAGCAGGTGAGGATTGGGTGGGGTGCAAGGCATAGTCAGCCTCGGGAGCCTGTAAAGCCTGGAGAGAATAACTTCCAAAGGCGAGACGCCAAGGTGGCCTGTATCATGGAGAAGTGGCAGAAAACGAAGAATGTAGTTCGGCAGTATGAGCTTGACTGCGAGAAAACAAAGCTTTTAGAAACTGAACCGAAGCACAAATAGCTTCACCGTAGTAGACTGTACATGGAGGCAGATTCAGCTCAACCGCCGCTCAATGCAACCGCACGAAAGAAACTGGGAAGTGGAGGTGTCTAGACGGAGGGCGCAGGCGCTAATTTCCCAGGGGGGAGAAAAGGGGGTGGCAGTGAGTGCCCGATGGAACGACGGCGGGGTGCGAGTGAGTGCAGAATATGGGAGGGTGCGTTGGGGAGGGAGAAGGAACGGGGAGGGAAGGATGGCAGAGCAGCGAGCAAGCGCTGTTTTATATCGGAGGCGGACCAGGGCGGTGATTACGGGACGGCGTACGGGCGACCATGCTGAAAGCGGGAAAACTAACTCTGAAAGGAAATTCACAGGTCCTAACATTACATTAAAAAAAAAAAAAAGAAGGCCAGATGAGTTCCGGATGCTACATATGCAAGTGGACTATGCTTGAGATGCAGAGGACCATGTTCGATGTGAGCATTGTGAGGGGCTGGCAGAGAGCGGAGTACTCCATATTGTTTGCGGGAGATAATCAAATCGATGCCAAGCTTTCACCGGAGATATGCCACTCAACACTCCGTAGGAATAGATTCGGAGTAGATGGGTTCTTCCAATATATATGGAGTGTCCTAATGAAGGATTGCAATGCTCAGGATGGTACCCAACGGCCATATGAGCTCTGATTGGTCCGCAAGGAGGATAGCACGTGTCCAGATGTCACGATGGATCTAGCCCAAATAGGCTTAGTATAATTTATACGGACCTTTCCTCTTTGGGATATCATGGAGTATACGGGTATACGATAGTTGTACACTGACACTATTCACTGATAGCAATGGATCTTGGGAAGCTCTTGGGGAATATCAATTGCAACAAATACGAACTCTCAAATGCGCTATATACATGATGCATCCTACAGCTTGGCTACCGGCTCAAACACATACTCGTTCACCAACTTGGCCACTTCTCGCGCACTCCCAAAGCTGAAGACATAACCGCCTCCTCCAGTGTCATATGCATGCACCACCTTCTGTCCATTGATGATTTCTTTTTCTACCCGGATGCCTCCTTTCCTTTCTGGGCGGATACCGACAATGTCCCGGAGAACCGTGTAGCTGTTCGGATCCGTCGAAGGGAAATGTTGAGGGAGGTTCTCATGGACACGACGGACGATCTGTCTGTGTAAGCACATGCTCATTGTTTCAAACTATTTCGTCGGATGCTCTTACATCTTTACGGATATAATCATCTACCTGAGTGTCTGTGTTGCCATATTGTTTGATCCCACCGAGAATGGCAGTGCCGTCCCCACGTCCAAAGATGTAGGTATAGTCTTTACCACGGCGCATCAGGAGCTAGTCATAATCCGTCTTGACCAGGAGCGTCTGGCCACACACTTCCTGGACATTTTGGTCTGTCACATCAGCGAGTCGCAGAGGACCTGTTCCGCTTGCGTTGACGAGGACATCATGACCCAGACCGCTGAGATCGGCCAGCGATCGAACGTTGACCCGCTTGAACTTGACCCCGGAAGCTTCCAGTTTGGACCGCAGCCAGGGAAAAAATGTCATGGACATGAGAATGATAGTGCTATATTTAAACCCGAAGGATACACCCTCGGGTAGCTCCTTAGACGGCACTTCAATGAACCCAGGAACCTTGTTCCGGTACCAGATTCGATCCAGCGACCCGGACTCTCGAAGTTCGGTTATTTCCACGCGCCGCACGCTGGAATCGGGGTCGCTCAGTGCAAGCTGCCACCAGACAGCCAAGGCATTCAGCTGCATTTTCTGCTCACGCTCGCTGGATCCTTCCATGCCTGTCCAGACAGCTCCGGCCCATGGGCTCGCCCATTCCTGGACGTGAGGGTCTCCTGGAAGATTGCGCGCCACAATTGTTACATCGTAATGCTTGAGCAGCTGGCTGGCAATTGCCATGCCAGTGATTCTGCTCGAATCCGTCAGTGATACTGGTACCAACCACGAGGGGCTAATAAGATGGCCAATTACCCAGCTCCGAGGATAGTGATTTTCGGCATGGTAAATAACTAGTCCTTGTCTATGGAACTGGTTTGTCGTATGGAGGACGACGAGGTGCCAGCCATTTTCTTATAGATAACAATCGGCCATCATACCAGCCGCGGCGAAAGGCCGATTTCGCATTGATGCTCGCCTATTCTTGCCCGCCGACGGATCTCAGCTTCATCTGATGCGTTTCCTACGGAGATAACCATGGGGAAAAGAAAAGCCGGCGACCATCTCGCTTGCAATAACCCGCAATCCAGGCCGGCGCTGGCAATTACTACTATACTCTTCTGAGAGCCTAGCGTATCTTGGAGATCGGAATCGAGTCATCGCTGAACGAGGGCATGATTCACTAATTACAAAGCTCGTACCCCTGAAACTGGAAAATGGGGTTGTCGAGGGTTCGTCTGCTTGTTTCCGACATTTACATAGCTTGGGTCATTGTCCATTCTTGCCAGTGGCTTCAACCTTCGCCGTTTTACTGGAGTCAACTGAACAGTCTTCCTTTAGAAAAGATTGCTGTCTCTGAACCATCGCCCCTTTGGGCTTGATCAATACCAAGCGAGCTGCAATCTCGCTGGAGGAGGTCTACTCGACTTATTCGGAGGAACAGCTGGGGGGAATGGGCGACGAGTCTCCACTCTTTCGGTATTCGACTTGAATTTCTGCTCGGAAAAGCCAAGATAAGATATATACTTCTATGCATATTATAGGCCATGCTTGATGCATATGAAGGCTGATGTTATAAACTACATGAAAATGAGGCTTTGCCAGATTGACTAATGTGGACATTATTTTGGGTTGGGTTTTGCCTTCTTAACATATCGTAAAGATGAAGGCCGTTTCTAAGCCATAGAAATGTTTGGACCCATTGCAGAATTGCTCTCTGTATTTCCTAAGCTTATTCCAAGTATTCGTCTCTATCAACAGTCGACTGACCAGAACTGGATAACCTCAATCACACTATAGAAACTAAAAAAGTCTGAAGTTTTCCCCGGGTAATTATAGACATTGCGCTCCTTTATCATTACAAGCTGTCCATGGCACAGCAGCCCGTCTTGCAGGGTAGCCAAGCGCTGCCCACACCTTCAAAAGCCTACTGACATTGCGCCAATTTTCGATGAGCATTCTTGTCACTGTTTCACACTCAGCTTTTTTTGCACTCGCGGTAGATGAAACTTGTAATTCATGCTCCATGCTCGGGTCTATCAGCACCAGACTAAAAAAACGGCTCAGCCGATTCAAATTCAACAGTCCGGTGAGGGGAACTGGACGATGATTTTGGGTACTGCCTGCCAGCCTCTGAAATTCGGTCACCCTCTTAGTTTCATATAGTAATACTGTGCAGAGGCCAAAAACCGCACAGATGAGCTCAAGTTGCATTTCACTCGTCATCGCTAAGACCGCCAGAGTAATTGCATGAACCTTTGCCGATGAAGCAGGAGTTAGTCCCCCGAGGTAGCTTTTGCCGTCATTGAATTCCGATTCAGAGAAGGGTCGACGAGAAATACTAGCCAAAGCATTGTATAATGTCACAGAGCCTAAGACGCCTCCAGGAAGTCCAGCTAGCAAAGACTTGAACACACAGGCTACTGCCTGGACTTGAGAGGTATCTTTAGCCCTGGAGCTTCTGTTTAGCACGATCAAGTCAGGAGGCATGTCGGACCCTCTCATTGTCATCTGAATCGTGTCATTTTCCCTTTCCGCAGATAGGACCTGATTTGCAAAATGATCATATATGTTCGTGGCCACCCTCATGCTACCTTTGTCAAGGAACACATTTCGTACACCTGGGGCTGCATATCTTCAACATTAGCTAGATGTCTACAGTTAAAATGAAAATGAAAAGGCCAAGGAGTCCGACGGAGAAGGGAAACTAACCATGGCATCTTAAGAATGTGGCCGTTGCTACAAAACACACTGGCAATTTAAGCGTAGTTGGCACGAAGTCTGCAGGTAGCGTGAGAAAACTATGCCCTCCTAGGCGTGCAAGAGTTTCTAGCGATCTTCCCTTCAGGGACGTCATCGGAAGAGGACGAGAAGAGATATTGGCAAGGGTCTTAATACGGCGCAAGGTTCGTTCAGAAGCATCTGGAGGCGTTTTCATGCTCATGTTTGACCGCATTGTTCGAATCTTACCAAGAAACCTTTCCCGATGTCTGGGCAGAGTTTCCTCGGGAGCAATGTTTGACTGGTCTATATATTATCAGGAAGAGAAAATCAGAAATTCAGGAAGGAGCTTACTGGAAACAGTCCGAACATCGTCGCAGTCTAGTTTCAGAGGTTGCAGACCCAATCTTTCAGCTACTCTGTTGAACGCAACAGCAGCCTCTTTCTGATCAAATAAACTGGACACGGTGCTACCCCCAGAAACTTCACGGCGTGAGGTTTCACGTGGAGTGCTTGTCGGAATGAAAGGATGATTCCTAGGTGTATGATGCCGAAGTTCTTCTGGAATCGTAGCAGCACGATATATTATCTGGGATTCATCGTCACTGCATTCAGAGCTAGACGGCTTCATAGAGCCGACGGCGCATTTCGACGGCCCTGGGGGGGTTGGTTCTATCACAGAGGATGAAATTCCTTGAATCCCATCAAACGGTTTCTCATAGACGTAGTTCGGATATCCCGTTGTTACCGGATGGGGCGTACGCTTCAATGGATGGTGACTGACAGTTGCGCTTGTACGGGCAGACTCTTCCGAGAGAATAGTTTGATCGCTGACTTTCCGGGATGCATCGTCGGCTAGACATTCCACACCGTGATGACCAACCCGTTGACTATGTTGCGTATGCAGACGAGTATCTTCTGAATCACAAGCATCTCCCGTAGTCCCGCTAACCTTGTCTTTAAACAAGATACTGCTGATGGCAGGCCGTCGAGATTTATGAGCCGGGATCGAAATCGAGAGGTCATGCCGAGCTTTGTCACGACGGAAGAATGTCATGAATCCCGCTAATCCCCTTGATAATCTTTTCGATTGCTTCAACTCAGAGGATGGCACATGTGGATCGGAGCAAGCACTATCGACAGATCTCGGGTTATTAGAGACCTCGACGTCTGCCTGTGACTGCTCGATATGCTCTGGTGGTACGATCCAATGTTCGAGAGTCGTCGACTCATCGTCGTCGTTGGGGATGTAGCTCGTGGTATCAACGTTGGAACGAGATGGAGAGGTCGAACTTATGCCGCGGTTAGCTTCAGTTGTTGAATCCCGGCGAAGAGGAACAGCATCATCGGATTGTGAACGAGGGATGTGGCCGCGAGATCTCTGACCACCGTATAGCGATGGAAAGAACGAGAAACTATCAAACCAACCCATGGTGGCTTCGGCTGGGAATCTCCTGGTGGAATCTTCGCATGAGAGAGAAGATGGCCGTCAGAAGAGGACATGTTTGGGTAGCAACTTCGAAGCTGGAAAGAACGAACCTTGCCCAGGTCATGTGTGGAATCCCCGCCCCTTCTGGGTTTGCTTCAGCTACCACCAACCTGGACATTTTCTTACTCATCTAGATGATTTGGAATTGACATGGGCCACTTTTCATTGAAGAAGATAGAATCGAAAGCCTGTACTAATCTTTAGCCATATGGCCTCCGGTAATTGGAGACTCGAGATCTCAACATCGAGCCACGAAGAAACAAAGACGAAAAAGTATTAAGAAACCAGAGAAGGGAAAAAGATGATCACTGTAGACTAGGTTCTTGGGACGGAAAATCTCTATAGATAATATGCCATGCGCCGATGCAAGACAACAGTCGATCAAAATCGCAGCAAATCTTCCTAGGATTAGGAGCCAACCGCAAAGCAGTCTTTTAAATACCATAACATTACCTTTTTCACATCACATACCCATACAACAAAAACAAAACAAAAAAAAAAAAAGGAGAAGGACAAAAGGGTGAGGTTTCCGACAGCTCCAAGCCGGAGGCCTCGAAACTGACCCGAACTGAAAGTGAACGCCGTTCCCCCATGCATGTACGTGTATATAGGACGCAACCGGGTCTAGTTTAGAATCATGAGGTTTCGTCATTTTCGCCTTCTAGGAGAATATAGCGCAGGACGTCGCTCAGAGTGAGAACTCCCCGAAGCCGGAAGTTCTCGTCGACAACCACCAAACGGTGTACTCGTGACTTGCGGATAGTGTCGAAAATGGTATCGAGGCCATCATCGAGAGAACAGGTATAGATACCAGGGAAATCCTTTCGCAATGTGGTCAGCAGCTAGACAGGGTCCCAAACAGAGGGAACCTACAGGAGAACGTTTCTTCAATGCTTCGCCAACTGTCAGACTCAGATCATCGTACACACCTCCTTTGATTAATGTAATGACATCAACCGCCTCAAAGACATTATAAACAACGCCTGCAATGAATTAGTGCTGGAAAGGAGAGCAATAATGCAGATACCTGTAAATTCGTACCTTCCGAGTTCAAAATAGGTATGCTAGATATGCTCCGGTTCACCAGAATATGGATAACGTCAATGACTGGAGTATCCATCGATGCAGTGGCGATATCGTCGTAGGTTCCCAGTTGAATTTCTCTCAAAGGCTTTCGCAGCTTTTGTGTCTCACTGACATTGACAGCAACAAACTTGAGGATACGGTACTGAGTAACCACGCTCACGACGAGAGATCTGTCTGTTTGACTATCATTTGAAACCAGGGGTATCCTGCGAGCCCGAGATTCGAGCATGTACCGACAAGCCTCGTAAAGGGGGCGTTCTGGGTCGATGGAGATTGTTTCGGGGGGCGCCACGCCTAATGCCTTTTCCACCTCTATACAGGTCAATTAGCCCTGCCTGAACAACATGTCGAAGAAAACACACCTCGTAGATTATCAAGTCGGAACTGATCGATCTTATCTAGAGCCGCAGGGTTCTGGAAATAGTACTGGATGACGTTGATATAATCGGAGGTGGTCAGAAGACCAGCAAAGGTCGATGATTTGGAGTCCCATAGTGGAGCAGAGACGATACCTGCACGTTCCCATTTATCCAATTGTTAGCTGCAGCTCTTTCTTAATTGGGGTCACTCAGGCGGTCATTATTCTTGCGACATTCTCCACAACAGGGAGATGAACAGATTAACCTGACTCGAGGACACACAGCTCAACTCACCATTCTGGATGAGAATATTCAAGCTCTCCTTCACAGATAAGGATGTATCGAAGATGATCAGGCGGAAACTAAGAGGGAGAACATCATAACTGTTGCGCACTTTGAGAAAGTTGCGGATCGCACACTACATCGCAAGTGACAGCACGAAGAAGCACGTTAGTCCAGATCTGAGATGATACGGCAATTAGAGAAAGAAAAGAAACAAAAGGGAATCCTGCACTGTATCAGGATTGGAAGCTAAGAGAATTCGTTTCTGGCCAAGACGATCCCACGGTTTGGCTAGGGAGGATTCGAGACTCCGCCTAAACACAAGAGAAAAAGAAAATAACGACACCAGAAAGCACCGAAGGAATAAAAATAAATCTTACCAATCCCTGCTGCTCATCCCGGTCGATGGCCCTCTCCGGTAGAGCTGGAGTCATTGGATGCGAAAGACGTGTCGGACGCAGGTACGACGATGGCTGCACGAAATGCGCCTCGTGACCAGCAGGCCGGGCATCGCGGATGGCATTACGATCGGACTGGAGTGAGCTGTCTCTGTCCACCGTCGGTGTCTGGTGCGAGGCATCTTGAGCCATCGTCATCATGAGAGGATGCAACACGGCGATTATTGCCAGGAAAGCCGCATGTAGGAGGGGCTGGACCGCGGGGAAGCGAAAGCTCTGCTTGCTAGACAATAATGATTCTGTGCCGCCGTTCCGGCCGGTTTCTCTAGCCACTGGGGTAGAGGAAGGAATTAAAGACAGCCGTTAGGCCTTTTCTCTGCCCTGTTTACGCGTTGGTTGTCGCTCTGGGTGTCTGGTTGTCTCCCCCTCGCGCTCCTTATCCGACAGACCAAGGTGGAGATGGGACGGGATACGGCAGGAAAGAATCTGGATAAGCCTGAGGAGATGCTGTAAGCAGGCCTGGCACTGGAAACCTTAACCAGACGGCCCAATCCTGCATGCAAACCAGGATGTCTGTTGTCCAGCAAGGTCGAGGAAGAGAAAAGAACTGTCATGTTCAGACTGAATTGCCGTCGTCGCCTTCTGCACGTGAATTGCCCTGTAATGCTGCATGCTACTCGATTAACATCACAAGTTCTCTCAGCAAGAATAGTAATTAATTACTCCAGTGTATTATACTAAGTAGGAGGTTGAGGTATATGTCTGTGCTATATGCATGGAAGCATCTATCTATACATGTTCCTTTTACAGGAGGATTATGCAGTCATCATGCATGCATATTCACAGGTCAAAAATCTGGAAAATGCTTGAAAAGAACCCACATCATCCCCAATTGCGCTTTATACACAAGCCAACGCGATCTTACGGCGCCTCAGACTGCTCAGCGTGGCCATTCGTCCCCCCTTCTTGCTGTGACAGACTCGGACTGCTCCCACCTTTGAGATAGTTCTCATACTCTCCGATGCGCTTGCCGCCTCGAATCCAACGCTCCTTGTATTGGTTCCTCCGAAGTTCAGTCAACTTATTAAGCGCTGGCCAGTAGACTGAATGGTCATATTCGAACTCGACATCGCCACCAACCAATTTCATTAGCTGGCTAGGTGGAACATGCTGGCGTAGATCTTCATTGAACTTCAGCTTCTGTCGGGTAAGTGGATCAATGAACGGGGTGATCAGCTTGAAGAATCCCTTGATAATAATGGGCACTGAAGCAGGAATCAGATCAGCATTCCGAAATAACATTGTGCATGGCGTGGTGGAGAAGAAACAAGCATACAATGAATCACTAATGCTCTTCCAAGTCTCTCGGGGTAATGGTTCTGGAGAATGTGCAAGGTTTGCTTGGCTTGGCCGATAGTCGCACTCTGCCCATTCTTGGTATCATTGAAGTTGACTATCAGCGCCAGAGTCTCCTGATCTGGACCCATAAGGTCAATCACTCTCTCCAACATGAACACCAAATGCTCAATCTGGCGGTCACTCTTATCCGTGTTCTGCCTCGAAGGGATGAGATAGAGACAGGGCCGCCCCTGCACATCGTAGCCCAGGATGACCTGTTTCCCCGTTTCGTTCTCGATAGAAATATAATCAGGCGTCAGTTTTTCGAATCCGTACTCGCGGCGCCAGGTAAGTGTGCCCTGGAGGCGAGCCACTGCCTCCGAGACATTCCACTTTGTCGCACGCAGATAGCGAAGGAGGCATTCACGTGTCAAGAACATGCACTCATCATCCGTAATCGGTGCTGTGGGACTGTTTTTCGCTGACGTCGTCGGTACTGTTGTCCACGACGATACTGTCTTCAGTACCGCTTCATATTTGGATTGTTCACTTGACGAGAGTTCTTTCGGGGCAGGAGGGTGGGCATTCTCAAGGGGCAAAGCAAACGGTTTTTTAATGAGGCCATCTGCAGCAGATAATGGTAGATCTGAGATGATGTCTTCTGTCGTTGAAACTGTTGTAGTTGGCTTAGTAGAAGGGGTTACTGCCTCCTGAGCTTTCATCGCAGCGGCTGTTGGGACAGGAGCATCCGATTCCTGAGCGGGGGCAGCAGTCGTAGGCGCATAATCTGCCATGTTTCAGTCATGTACTCCGTATATACAGGAGCAAGCGTCAATTATCCTCCTTTTTCCTGCGTCCTGCTCGCTCCAACTGAAATGAACACGGTGAGACACTGGGAAGGCGGTGAGTAAGTAATTACTCCGGACTCCGCGAAACGCGTCCCCAACGCGTCGTAGTCTTCTCGACTTCATTCGCAACGGAGTAATCGTCCGGCGCATTTCTGCACTGCAATTCAACTTTGATCGGAAGACCCCATCCGGAGATGGAAGGCGATATTATTGCAGAGCTCAATGAGCTCTTTTCTACTTCTTCCCCCGAAGGACTGACCGAGGATGTCCTAAATGAACTACAATCCATACTACGCGTGCACTTGATTTCTCCTCAAGAACTCTTCTACAAATGGGAGTCCTACTGCTTAAAAATGGGCGCGGAGGAAACGAAGTTAGATCTAGAAACGGTTAGGGCCTTCAAGCGAGATGTTCAGGAAGCATTGGAGCGGGAGAGTCGAAGCAGAACCGCGCGACAGACAGAGAAGAGGAGCGCAATGACCGCTACGCCCCGCGTTGCTGCGAATGCAGACATGTTTGGGATGTAAGTCAAAGGTGGATTGGCGTCTATGCTCGTTACTAAATAGAGTTGCAATCCAGGTTAGATGAACTAAATCCCAATGCCTCTCTTGCTCGAACGCCGAAAAGCGCCAGTGGACTGTCCGCAAAACGCAAATCTGATTTTGAGTCGCCGTCCATCTCGAAGGTGGGCAGGTTGCAAAAGAATGACTCCCCGACAGGCTTGAAGACAATGAGAACAGCCATCAATGGCAATTCAACGGACGTTATACGGTATGGGATACCCATGGAACTCTGGCTGCCATTGTCGTTGCTGATTTAAGAGCACCCAGGCCTATTCTATTTTCTGAGCGTGAAAACTCGGGCCAGATATTGGAAACTATAAATGCTCACCTATCGACGCCAGAAGCGCCGATGGCACCCTTCTCAGAGCCTCGAATCCGACCGACCGCAAATACAGACCTGAAGAAATTCGGATATAAGCCGATGGCAATGCGACTCTCAGAGGCATCTGAGATTCTCGATGACCGAATTGATGAGTTCTATACCATTTTTCAGAAGCAGTACGAGACGGAGGATATTGCATTTGGAAGTGCAGCCACGCAAAGCACCAGTGAGATCATCGCAGTTGGACGGATAGCGTCAGACAGTCTCGAGGGCAAACTAAACCCTGCATCTCTCGTACTGGAAACATCAAGACGAACCGGGGCTGGCTTACGGGTACCACTGAAGGTGGACAATCTTCCGTCGATCAATTTCTTCCCGGGACAGATCGTTGCCCTGAGGGGCAACAACGCTTCCGGGGAGTATTTCTCTGTCAAAGAGGTTTTATCGGTACCTCTCTTACCTCCCGCAGTGTCGTCGCCAGTCGCGATTGAAAATATCAATGAGCGACTAGGCGTAGCTGAAGGCAACCCTCCTCTTAACATTTTTGTCGCTTCCGGCCCTTACACTGCGGACGACAACTTGGATTTCGAGCCTTTGAAGGAAATCTGTCGGAAAGCCGCAGATTGCTACGCCGATGGCCTCCTACTAATGGGACCATTCCTAGACATAGAACACCCCCTTATCGCAGCGGGGGATTTTGACCTGCCTGATGTGAATGGATATGATCCTGATACGGCGACGCTGGCCACGGTGTTCCGGCATTGCATCACAGCACCGTTGCAGAAACTGGCCGCGGCGGTTCCCAGCATCACAATCATACTTGTCCCATCAGTTCGCGATGCAGTGAGCAAGCACGTCTCATGGCCACAGGAACAATTACCCAAGAAGGAATTGGGTTTGCCGAAACAGGTCCGCATGGTTTCCAACCCGGTAACATTGTCACTCAATGAGACGGTTATTGGATTCTGCTCGCACGATGTCTTCTACGAGCTGCGTCGAGAGGAAGTTCTCCGCGGTAAACCTAAGGACGGCAATCTCCTAACGCGGCTACCAAAGTACCTAATTGAACAACGTCATTTCTCGCCCATTTTCCCGCCATCCTCACGCGAACATCTTCCCCGGCCTGGTACAGACAGCGGACTAGCCACGGGCGCCATGCTGGATGTGAGCTACTCGAAACTAGGCGAATGGTGGAATGTGCGACCAGACGTGCTCATTACACCAAGTATTCTGCCACCGTTTGTGAAAGTGAGTTTTGGATTCAACCCCAGTTTTGAAGATTGTGATCTGACATATCTATGAACTCCAGGTTGTCGATAGCGTCCTTGTAATTAATCCCGGGACTCTATCGAAACGTCGGGCGGCGGGGACGTATGCGCAGATGGGGATCCATCCTCAGGAGATCACCGAAGAAGAGCGGGAACAGAAACAGCTGCACCACAAGCTCTATGAACGAGCGCGGGTGGACATTATCAAGATCTAGAATCGTATATATCGCATATGACGGTTGGCGTTAGGCGTCAGGTTCGAGTAGGGAAATTGGACAAGACTAAGCTTCGATGAACATACGGGTATCATATCATATAATCATGAATAAAGACAAATAACAGACCTGCAACTCAAGAGCTTTCTTCCCGTATCCTCAAACACTACCCGCAAGGCACAGGGGGAGATTAATATAGGATCACCGTAAACAAATAGTCCTCTTACCCCCCATCAACCTCCCAGCCTCCTTAACCCTCAATGCAACATCCCCCCTCACATCCATACTCTGGCCCCGACCCTGACCCTGAATCTGCCCAAAACTCCTCCCCGTCACAAGCCCCTCAAGCCCCAAATCCCTCCAAACAGCCTCCCTCCTCCGTTCCATTGCCCTAGCAATCCCAAACGCCGCATGCTGATCAGGAACAACATCATCCTCATCCTCCGGATTCGGCGGCTGATACTGCGGCGGAACATATATCTCCTCGACGGGCAAGAATGAAGGGATGGACGTGCCGGAGCCCGTGGCGCCGTACGTGAGGTTCATGTTCGTGTTGACGGTGATGGGGAGGCCGTTGGGTCCTATTGTTGTGCCGTGGTGGTGGTAGTGATGTGGGTTTGTGGTGGAAATGGGTTGGCTTGTGTAGGGGCGGGTGAAGTCTTCGAAATAGTCTGCTAGACGGGGGTGGTGCATGTGGATGTTGGTTGGGGAGGAGTCTTTGCTCTGTTGTTTTTTTTTTTTTTTCGTAAGTATTGTCGATCTGGATTGGGAGTGGTGTGGTGTTGTACGTACCATTTTGGATATATCGAGCTCTTGATGGTATTGTTTCGTATTATTTCCACAGGTATTCTGGTATGGATGTTTTATGGAAGAATGTTTCAACTGGATGAATCTGAGAAAGATGATAATAATTGATGCAGATGTACTCGTACTTTTAACTGCATGAAGATGATGAATTGATCGACAAAACGCGAAGTCACGGGCGATAAGACCGGCAGAATAATTTGCATCTCACCGCTTTACAGGCAACAAGGCATCAAAAACCATCAAAAGCATTTAGCCAAAGACCCAATCTACGTCGTGCTGCAGCTGGTAATTGCTATATTAACCTACTGGACAAATAACTAGCCAATACTAAGGGGCGACAGTAATAGCAACAGGTTCTTTTGTAAACATAGAATGCAGAGCCAAGCCCATGAAACGCTGCCCATACCGCAAAATTATCCATCAGCAAGAAACATGATGAACCATCCATGAAAGCAGCCAGCCTATTGATTAGTACTCATCCGATGCACAATAGGAACGGCACTAGGCGGCAAGCTGCCCATCTCTGTAATGACCATATCCACATATTGCACCGGAGTGACATCGTACATGATATTGAGCAGCTGCAGATTAGGCGTCTCCTTCCAGTCCTTCAAGGACGAGAGCGAGGAAGTGTCCTTTCGATTAGCATCTGCAAGAGATTCTGCTGCTTTAGCGGCAGACGACTTTCCACCTTTCTTGGGTTCTGGTTGGGGAGGTACATCATCGACCAAACCGGTGACCTGCTGTACTGGCTGTGCAGGTACCAGCTCGTCGGCATCCGCGATCTCATTGACCACAATGCTGTCCAGGGCGACTCGGTCCGTGAACTTGACTGTCTCACAGCATACAATCACTGGGATCTCCACCCTACCCGAACGCTCCTTGGCCGACATGGCGACCAGCGCAGTGCCGACGCGAGAGTACAGTCTACCATTGCTAGTCATGGCGTGTGCACCCAGGAAGACCTTCGTAGCGTCCTTGATGGCATGGCTAATGCCATGGACCAAGGAGTATTCGACATCGAGACCGGCATTCGCCAGTGTACGAGCAAGACTCTTGCCTTCGAATAACGGACGGGAGTCGATGATGGATACGCGGAACTTCTTTCCCTGGTTATGCGCTTCAAGGAAGGTCTGTTTGACAATCGAGCTGCTTGCAAAGGTGACGATCACATCACCATTTTGGATCTTCTGCGCCGCGCTGCCTGCGATCACCTTGTCTGCAACGGTGATCTTTTCGCGGATAAAACTATCGATAAAATCGCACAATGACGACTTAGCTGTCGCTTCAGGAACCGATGGGTCGATGCTAGCGATAACCAGCTTGAGCGCACGGATGGCATTTCCCTGGCTGATAGAGAGAGGGCGACAGGTAGAGAGGTAGGTAATCTGATGGGAAAGATGGGTTGTCAAATGACGAGGCAGCGAGGTGCCAAGGGGAGTCGTATAGGCTTGGATCACCTGTAAGGGCAAGTTAGAAAGGCCAGATTCTCTTTTCCAGCGAAGAAAAGCCCAAGGATCTAACAACATACCCGTTTAAACGCGAGAAGCATAGTAACACACCTCGCACTACTCCCACAAACCACATAGTCTCGCATCTGCAAGCCCAAAGCCAACACAGCGGGATGCACCTCCTTGCCCGCGCCCGCAATACTTGTCCTCCTCTGCTGCCCATAAAGATGGCCAAAGACAGCAACATTCTTATTCAGCTCTTTCTTCTTCTTTTCCCCGGCCGCCACAGCAGTTTGACCCGCGATGTGCGAAGAACCCCGTCGTAGCGGTAACTGCCTCTGAGCACCCTTCTGCAATCCCGCAGCCCCATCCTTGCTCCCCCCTCCTCCTGCACCTCCAGGCGCGCCCTTCTTAGCAGACGGAGTACCCTGTCCTTGGCCGGAGGGTCCGGATCCCCCACCTGCTCCAGCGGCAGCTTGTTCCCGCTCTAATTTTTCTCTGGCCCTCCGCGCTTGTTTTTCCGCTTTGGCTCTCTTCTTCAGCTCCGCGGGGGACAGATCCCCCTTGCCTCCCTCGGTGGCGATAGTGGTGGCGCCATCTTTCTGTTTGGTCTGCTGCTGCTGTTGTTTCCCGGGTTTCGGGGCGCCGTTCGCTTTTTTCGTGTCGCGGGATTGTTGCTGTTGTTGCGGCGGTTGCTGTGGTGTTTGCTGGCCCGCCGCAGTGGTCGTTCCAGCTGCTGATGCCGGACGCGTCTCGTCTAGCGCAGGGACTTTGGAATTACTCGCCATCTCTGATCGACTGTGGTGTATATTGGGATGATAGAGTTCTGGAGGGGCATTTGGATAGGATGATCAGATAGTGGGTCGGTTGTGGGAGGAGTTCGGGAGGGTTTTGACTCAGAGAAGCTTGACGCCGGAAGGGGAAAAAAAAGGCAATCTTTGCCTGCATGCACTAGGCACTGCTAAGCCCTAACTGACTGGTCGACAGGCATGCAGCCAGGAATGCACATGCATATACACAGAATATGGGATTGGAGAAGCAAAAATTCAACGGTCCGGACTTCTAACTATTAAATACTACACTCTTCCCAAGGAGGTGTTTGAGAAAAATGGTTGAATTCAACAACTCTAGTCCCGTCTGCTACTCGTCAACATCGTCTCATTATTCATAGTAGCATAGTAGCATAGCACCAGTGAAGCCTCGGCCTTCATTATCGCAAATCGCGCAGAAGAAAGGAATAAAGGAAGTGAAAACATAACGCTGGTCAAATCTGAGCCCAAAAAAGACAGAACAATTTGATCAACCCCTTCACCAAGCATTCCAATTCCGATAACACGCCAGCCGAACGAGCAGCAATGGTTGCCGGAAACAACAGGAGAATATCGAACAGAAAATCACACGTGTAGCCGCCTTGAATACCCATATTTAAACATTTCCTAGACGCCCACTTCTTTCCCCCGGTAGTAAAGTTGAATGAATAAAAAAGAAATTCGGTTTTGAATCGATGAAGCCTCCAAAGATCGTCAGGTATTGGGCCAAATATCACCCAGTACTCGTCCTTTGCGAAATTGATGCTTTTGGAGGATTCTAAAACGCTCAGTGTCAGAAGCTAATTTGCGCTTAAAGAGACTCAGCTCTGTCAGAAGATCTTCCATGTCAGCTTGCATCTCTTCAGCCTCAGATCCACTGTCAGCCTGAATCGTATCGTCATCATCCCAGGTCAAATCGGGCTCCTGGTCGGCGTTGGGAGTTGGAGACACGGGATCGTTCTCCTTGTCCGCCTCAGACTCATCGAATTCACGGTCCAATAGTTGCAGACTGGTTTGGCGCTTTTGAAGCGTAACTGGTGGGATGGGATTCTTAAGACTGTCGAGCGCCAATTTCAAATGCATGCGCAGAGCATCATTCTCCGTTTCTAGTTGCCTGATCTTGCATTCGCTGACCATCTTGGTCTCTTCCATTAGTCGCTGAAGCTTCTCTACCTTCTGCTGGTACTCTTCCAATCGTTCATTCTGGTTCTCGCTCTCTCTCTTGTTGGCCGTCGCCAGACTGACGCTAAGCTGAAGGGCCCTAATAGTCTCCGCCATCTCTGCAATCTGTTTATCGCGCTCCGCGGCTGAGAGATGGTCCTGGTTCACGCGGGCACGAGTGCGGATGCGCTTTGCCTGATCAGCGTAGCGCAGTGTGGAGAGCGTCTCGTCGTAGTCAGCAGGAGAGATACATGCAATCATAGCTGTCTTGGAATTCCCTCCCAAGCTATCTTTTAGCAACCAAGTGAGAATTGAGTCACGATATGGTACAACTTCCTTGCCCTTCCTCCCCCGGCCCCGACTCGGCTTAGGGTCCGCTAAGGCTGCAATAACTCTGCCTAATGTGGTTAGCGACTTGTTAATATTCGACCCTTCGCGAAGACGCTGTCCAGTGGCCTCTGTCCGGTTTGCGCGTTCCGATCCAGCCAGATCAACGAGCCTGATGCGAGCTGTCCGTTCTGTGGTCTCATCCGTTGAAAGGTCATGGTGAATCTGTTTCAGTGTGATGGTAAAAACAGCGTGCGATCGCGACGATGTGTCATTCATCTTCGTGCTTGCAACCGTCCGCGATGTGTCACCCTTTCGCATGACCTTCATCAGCTCTACATAGCTTTTCACAGTCACTTCCGTGAGGTCTTTAACATATGGGCCATCTGATGGAGACTCGCGGATTCTTAGATAGTAAGGGGGGTCTGTCCGTGGTACCAACAAGTCGCGTACATGTTCATTGTACACTTCAAAGTAGGACACGCGAACATTATAGCTAATACCGGGCGACTCGGAGCATTCGATGCGCTGAAAAAGATCTTCACAGGTCTTAGGGATCAAACCTGGATTGTCCGGAGTCCCCATCATGGTATAACTCTTTCCAGAACCAGTTTGTCCGTACGCGAAGATACAGGTATGGTACCCTTCGAAATTGTGGTCGAGAAACTCCTCCCCAAGGCAGCTGTATACGTCTTCCTGGCTGGCGTAGTGTTTATCCTTCTCATTATGTGACCAAAAAGAGTTGTCAAAGACAAACTCCTTGTCCTCGAGGACCTTACCGCGGGCTTGTGATTTGGGCTTCCCTTCATCATCCGGCTTGGGCTTTGGCGCTCTAAGCTTGGTCACTTGCGTATGGGGGTCCATGGAAATGAGGCACTCGGCATTTTTCTCGGTCTCTGTTAAGAAAAGACAATACGCAATCAATTCCCTTTTTCTCAATTCCTTGAAGAGCAGGCAAAAAGAACATACCTCGTGGTAGAAACTTTCTAACTCGCACCACGACACGCACATTTCCGCCAGGGGTCGGGCTTGAGATGCCATCCTGACGCCCAACAGGAACCACGACGCCCTCCCTTGCGCGCAAGGATGGGCTCGAGGCGGTGGACCTTAGGGCGGCTGCGGAGGCAGTGGACGAAGCGCAGGATGGCACAGTGATGCCTGTCACGACGGAGGATCCGGTGGAGCAAACGGAGGAGCCGCTGGTATTACCGATGTGGTGATAGAAGCGCGGGTCTAGCGCCATGTCCCTACTGTTTTCGCTCAATAACCGTACGCACTGAGCGACGAGATCGCGCTGCCGATGAAGCAGGATATGGTACATGCAACGTACCACCAAACTGGGAAGAACAGAAAAAGATACTGTTTAGGAAAGAAAAGGAGATAGATGAGGAGAAGAAATGGCCGGATGATAGCGATGCCGTCTTGAGCAGCGTTCGTGAACTATGTCGCCTCTCTAGGAGGGAGCCTTGGACAAAGGAAATACTTCTCCCTGTCTTCAGGATCTTTCGACGATATGTTGACGGTCCTTGATGAGGCCTAGACAGCTGTTGTCGTCAAAGCGATAAGCATCAGTGCAGTCCGTCAACAAGACGGAGAGCGAACACCGTGACAACTTTCTTCTCCTCAGGAATTCACAGACGGGACAACATAAGCCTCATGGATGGAAAGAGTTGAACGGGAAGCAGAAGCTCTACGCAGCAGAGCAGACAAGCAGCTGACAAACGCCCAATTGAGAGAAGAGGCAAGTATGCTATCTGTGTACGGGCTGACCGGGGTGGTTGCCGGTGTTGCCATGGTGACAGCTATGCAGACAAGCTACAAGCTACGATCCTTACCAGTCAAGCTCTCAATCAAGAAACCACTGAATTAACGCGGTTCGATTTGAAATGCTAATATGTATCCAGTGACATATCAGTGCACTTTTGATATTTTTCACGGAAAAGAAACAGGCCTCAAAACAAGAGACGGCTCCGTGTACAGGAGTACAGAACAACACATCATACACAAAACAACCAAGCAGACGATGGATCGGTTCCACCACCTGCAAAGCACTTAATCAAATTCCTCATGCATAGCATTGTATAGATCCACATCATCGGATTTGGTGGCCCCCGACTTGCGCGCCTTCCAGCCGTCCGAGAACGCAGAAGGATCAGGCTGCGGGTTTCCCTCCTGGTTCATGGAAGTCGCCATGGTCTGCTCGACACCCCAGGATGTCGCGTCCTCGCGTCTTCTCTGTTGGGAACCGGCCTCGCGCTGCATACGGTCGACAGCTTTGCGGTCCTGAGTGACGTTCCTTAACCGACGCTTTTGGTTGTCACTCTCGGGGTAACGGATTGCAGTATCGGTCTTGGAGCTGGGCATGATGACTGTTTCGGGTTTGCTATATTTGCGTTATCTGCAACACTTGTTAGATTTGAGATGTTGGCCCATTCAGTTAGGACGCGTACATTGCCGCTGTCTGGTCACTCATCCACGGCAAAGACAAAAAAAAACGTACCAAGTTATCAAATATAACGATGACTGTACAACGCTTGCGTGACTCAGTCCTAAATCTTCGATCCTTCCCTGACATCCTGACCCCCAACAAGGCACCTTATATATTCCCTCCGGGGGTGGCGTTGATGATACGATAATGACGAACAGCCATGACGCCTTCTCCGCACTTGATGCAATCTTTTGCCATGTTGGGGGGCCAAAGATCCTCTCTGATTCTCCAACCTTCAAGAAACTCGGGGCAGAGTTTCCAATCCCATATCTACGATGTACGACCCAACCTTGCTGGCGGGGTAGTCACGTGACATAGAATTTCTGGATGGCATTATGAATACTTCGCCCTTGGGCTAATAATGACAAAGGGTATATACCCCATAGAATGTCTGCTGGCTCGTTAAATGTCATATCCCACTGCCGATCGTGTTGCGGCGTTGGTTAGGGCACCCCTGATCGACTTCATAGTCCGCCCAACTCAGCGAGTTCGAACCCCATCAACATTATATAGATAGGAAGGCCATGTGCTGAGAAATTACATTTTCAGGCTGGATTGCTTATTATTTTCTGCATATTTGAACACCTGTTTCCAGCTAGACTGAGAGGATCAGACCTTCATCATTTGATACTCCTAGTGGTAGCTTACCAGCAATTATATATACCCAACAAGACGCTCCATAAGGACTTCTAGACTTAGGCACTCTCTACGATCATGTGATTAGCATCGACTCCCTTTCAACTGTTGATGGAGGTAGAGCTTGCTGAGTTGGTTGATGCAGCTAGGAGGCCAGAGTCGGGCAAACCATCTAGCTGTGCTACCTAGGAAGTAGCTGAACCATGAGAACCACCAACATTAACGAGGCTCTGATATCTAAATAGCCTATCCTGAACAGCTTCATTGTCGACCACGATGCTGCAGAAGAAATTAACTATTTGGAGAAACAGAAATCCAAGACAAGCAAAAAAAGCATACAGTTTTGAAAGCACTGACGTTAGGTCAACAGCTTTTTCAATGGGAATGGTCTATTTGTCCATGGTGCCAATTTGACGAATGTGCCAATGGCACTGAGAGTGGTTAGCTAGGATCACGGGCTGTGGGAGATGGACGGTTTGTCTTACTTTATACCTTAGTATCAGAGGAAGCTCCCAGCTGTCTACGGTCACGGGCTATATTTTATCATTTGCATCCCAGGTGTAGAGTGACATCCCTGTTATGGATGGATATCCTGATATAAACGCGGGAGTTGGATTTGTGGCGTTCCATTCTACCCCAGACGGCCATGAAATTATTCTGCAGACAAACTATCTCTCCAATGTGCTAAAACCTGATCCAACAGGGGCTGCACCAGTTGGGGATGGGGATTGGTGGATGAAGGTCCTAAAGAAGCACTATTCAAACCAGTGGTCAAGGGTGGTGGAGATAAAAGGGGAATTCCGAAGGATTGCAATCCCCAAGATATCAGGGATTGAGAGAGGGTCGCAGTTGTCACCAGAACGGGTGACTCGATTGAAAATAGGGCAGATGAAGCCAAAGGAGAGAGAGATTCTCATGGTGCTAATATTAGTAATAGACCTGTTCTCAGGGTATGACCAGATATCATTGGATGCTCACAGCGTTCCAATTGCCATTAGGCCTAGTGTGGTAGATAGCCCTAACTCAGGGCTGGACAGGAGCAGTGCCAGTGTTCTGCAAAACTGCAGAAATGGTGACCACAGATACAAAAGATGAAGTTCAGATCCCACCTGAGCCAGATGGAGGACTGTGAGTTTGGAGGCCAAAGATTCTAGGACTAGAAGGAAGAGCTGTGACACCATATATTGATGATATTGCAGTAAAGGGACCAAGGACCATGTATAACTAAGAGTCATGCCAGGGGCTTAATGATGCATTTACCGGCATATTCACAACATCGATTGGACCTCTATACTATTTGGAGTTGTGCTAGGGGCGCTGCAAGGCCATAGATAGGACCCTCTTTTCCTTCTATTTCTTATCCTGTTGTATTGTCAGGCCACCCCCTCCGCCATACTTAGGTATGGTGGAGTCCGTGGCGGGAGGGTACTTAAGGCGAAGCCTCCTCCCTAGGTAGTTTCGAAGAACGAGCATACTTTCCGTTTTCAAGTTGCTTCACTAGTATCGTTACCGTTGTCGTATAATACGGAGCGTGGCCCCATCATCGTTGCGTCTTTTCTTTTGTTATGTCGTTTTCTTACTACTAAACTGTCCTTCGCCGTGTTGTATCGCGGTTTCGTTTCAGTATGTCCATCCTCAAGATCCCTCGACTGCAACCCGGCTCCTTTCGCAGGGAACAACACACGTACGCCCCCCTTTACAGTATGAAGAGGAGGCTTTACCACATGGTTGAGGATTGAAGTCAGTGAGAATGGACGGATAACTGATGAGATTGGGCTGCACTGACTTAAAAATGTCTTTATCCCATCCACCGAGGCACGTACAACTGAGGGATATCACCTACTTATCTTGGATGGCCATGGAAGCCATTAACTCCTAGGTTTGATGAGATATGCGCCAAAGCAATATTATACCAATCTGCATGCCTCCACATTCATCACATCCTTTACGGCCTATTGATGTGGCGTGCTTTTCCCCATTGAAAAGGGCATATGGAAAGTTGGTTGAGAATAAGATGAATAAGACGCAGCTTGGCTTCAACCACGTTAACAAATTTGATTTCCTGGAGGCATACCCCTATGCCTGTACGGATATATTCATGCCAGACTCTATCTACAAAGGCTTCATAGCAACTGGTTTAATTCCCATTCAATCTAGAAAGGGTGCTTTCGCAGCTTAATATACAACATAAGACACCCATACCACTAGGTAGCCGAGCAACTACAAGCAAGAAGCTTCTAAGACATCATACAGAGAGCCCCCCAAGCGACAAATGTTGTGTTAAACCAGTTTATTAAGGGGTGTGAGATGGCTATGAATAGTGGTGTTATTCTTGAGAAAAAAGTCCATAATCTACATGCTGCACATGAGAAGCAGCTTCAAAAAAGGACGTGATATAGGGGGCAGATAGCTATCACAGAGGGTCTACCTATCCAAGAAGGCCAACGGCTTCTACAACGTAAGAATGAGGTCCAAGAAGCTCAAAACGCTCAACCTACTGATCCAGCGCCGGCTGCAGTTGAGCAGTATGTACGGGCACCACCACGGTGTGGTGATTGCCATATTATTGGACATACGCGATTGCAATGTCCTAATCACTAACTATAGTAATTAGATTTTATAATATATATGCTTTTGCGGGGATACTGTCCCCTGTCCTTCTAGACCAGGGTCAAGGGTGGAACACTCGCTTACCGATTACGTTAGGGAGTCCCGTTTGCTAACTAAGCAGCTCTAAGCCTAACTAGGAAGGAGATGAGCTATGTAGAATGTAGGCTGCATAGCTACATATCATACGTCATACATCATGCATCATGCACAATGGACATGCAGCCGAGCATGCATTAGTAATTCTCATTGTCCATACGATTATGCGTTCTCCACGGCAGGAATGCAACGGACGGTCTTCCGGATGCACAGCAGCTGCTAGTGCCAGTAGCCGTCAGACAATATCCACCAATTGCTGCCCGACGACCTTTTTCCGCTGCCACGCGCCGCTGTTTCCGTGCAGCATGCTAGTTGAATGTGGCATTAACCCGCTCAATTGTCGTTAAGATACTTGTGCATGGTGGGATAGTGGGATGCCATGTCCACTGCGGGGTTATATCCAGTCGAGTCTCCAAGGGAGTAACTGGTAATCTACGGCGTCTATGGAGCACGGGCTTATATATTGTGGAAGCTGAAGAAGTCAATATGCTGTCCGAGGTATTATTCAATATTGCAAAAGGCCAAGTCGGTCTATGGGTATGTAGATCAACGCCCAGGCAAAGAAAGGAACGGATGAAATCAAGAACAAAGGAAAAGACAAAGGAAAAAACAAAGGAAATGGGTACATTGCAAAACAATAGCAACATATAAAATGATAACGCGAAATGGTATCATCGAAGAAATGAAGCAAACAGACCGGGAATCAAAGCGACACACTCGACAGTTAAGAACTGCAAGCTTCGCACATAAAAATGCGACACGAGTAAAACATGACCCGTCCCAGCAAGAACAGTAAGAACGCAACACTTGCGCCAGAATATGACTCGCCCTGATAGCGATTGAGCCAGTGGCATACACTGGTTCTGAGTGAATGGAAACAGCCAAACCAAACGCGCTGAAAATGCAACGATATAAGGCCGACACAATTAAAAATCGTGTAAATCAGAAAAATGCTTCGAGACAGCCCGATACCTGAGGTATATCGAGGGGCAACACAGCCCAGCTGTCTAAATGCCGTCAAATCAAGCAGATGGACTCTAATTGTTTTTGTTCCTTCCTGCGCCGCCCCCTTTGTTTTTCCCCCTTTTTTTGCATACCGCAAGAATTTTCCAAACCATACTGGTCAATGACCAAGAGTTGTGACAAGACTCGTATAATAATATATTGATTTTTCTGTTGTTCGATTTTAGTTTTTCGAATAATGTTGTTTTTTTTTTTTTAATCGTATGCCGATTAACATGGTCGTCGGAGGATTTCCTCACAGTTGGCATCGAAGCGCATGCTCCACACACGGATGCTGTTCATCAACTTTTCCGTGGTTTCTAGTTGGCGGTCGCGACCGAAAATCGACTCGACAAATTCGCACCCTGCATTGCGACCCATCGACACGGGTCCCCTGCCGCCTTCACGCTTGGCGGCCTTCCACATGTAATGTTCGCATTCCTTGAGGAGTTTCTTGAAACGATTCCACAGACGCTCACCACCTTCTAGGAAATCCTCGACGGTTTCTCTTGCGTCGCGGCGCTTGATTCGAGGCAGGCACTCGTCCGCTCGTTTGATCTTCCCGGCCAACTTGATCAGCAATAGCCACAGCTCACCTGCGACATCCGCCATTGGGGTCGATGCGCCATGATGAAACACGGTCCAGTCGTAGATCCACTTGCCTAGCGAATTCGCATCGAACACGCTTCCGAGTAGGATGATGGGTGCTTCTGTCGGATCCCAGTTCTTGATCGAGTAACCCGGGGGAATCCCTGCGCGGGCTGCATCCTCTTCGGTTGCCTTGGTCGGTGACTTGGGGGCCGTGGAAGGGCGAGGCTTCTGAGGCGTACGAGTAGATGTAGACTGGCGGCGGGTGCGAGATCGCTTGGCGGAGTCGATGTCCTCGTAGGTAGGGACCTGGTTACAGTGAAAGTAATGATCAGTGGGTGGCCTTGGCATACGTTGGGATGCATGCCGTTGCGATTGGTAGTAGAAACCGTCTCGCTGAGCAGATGCAGATGGCGGCGGCACATAACTGCCAGACCGGCCATGCTTGTGCTCGCGGAAGACGTAGCGCGGCTCGACATCATCCTCGGATGCATCGTCGACCTCATCTACGAAGATGGGCGGTTTCTGCGATCGCGACGGATGAGACTCCTCGCAGCCAGCACAGTCCCACGGGCGATTGCCAGATACTGTATGGCGGCGAGACGCCGAGGTCTTGTATTTGGAGCCACCAAAAGAAGCACTTACATGATTGTGCTTGCGAGGCGGCGTGCCATACTCTGGCCTCATTTCGTAGTAGCTCTGCGGGTATCCGGAATACCACGCGCCCGAGTCTCTAGTGGTCGCGCTGTAGCTGGCCTTGCGGTTGTGGCGCTTTGAGGAGGCTCGAGGGGAACCGTACATGTTGGCGAACTGAGTCGAGTAGTGGATGTAATGAGGCGAGGTGGGCGGCGATGTGGTGTAGTCGAAAGCAGACCACCCTGGAGGTGGACTGGAGAAGGGATACATTATTCAAGGAGCCGGCATGAGAAGTGTCGGCAACAGTTTCTGGAAGAGGAACTGTTTATATTGGGAATGGAGAGTATCCCTGAATTTCACGCAAAAATAAAAAAAATAAAATAAAATCCAAAACAATGACAACGCAAAAATGGAAAGGAGAGGAAACAAAAAGAAAAGAACAAAAAAACCAAACACCCCAGTATATTATACAGGATATCGATCAACGCAGCAAATCGACGCCGATGCAATCAAAGTTCAGACAGACCAATCGTGCGGATTGGGCCTGTCAGCGCGGTACGGTTTTTATTCGGAGGAAAGAGGAGAATGAAGTGCGGACGTGGTGAGAGTGCATTTGAACGTTGGGGGCGTTTGACACGGGGGAATAATGGTAGTTGGGAGGAGCAGATTTGGATTCCCGAGAACAGGAGGACCCAAACGACTGTTCGCAGAATATGTCCTTTTGTTTTCCTGATGAAAAAGGCCCCTGGATCTGCCACCAGAAACCAATTCTAGAAAAAGAAAACAGATGGATAGGTAAGAAGGCGAAAAGGTGGTGGATAATTGGGATATCAACCCTGGAGGTTGGGATGGGAAGAGGAAGAAAAAGAGAGGAAAAGGGCGCGGGCGAGGTTGGGCGGCCAGCGGCAATTTTGTAGCGGGCTCTTGCGTGGCGATTGGCCGCAGGCCGTGGCTGTATGCGAGATGATGTCTCCATCCTCCGTAAAAAAAAACTATAAAAAATAATATAAAAATATTATTAAAATTAGCGTCGGTTTGGGCGTCCTTTTTTCGCCTTTCTCTTTCTCTTTTTGCCCAACTGGCGGCTCGCAGTCCAAGCCACGGTCTCAGATAGGTTGCGGCCGGCAGCTTGCAGCAGCTCGACTGGCAGGGAACAGCCATCCAGAGCCTCTACAATGAAGGCCGCAGAGGCTTTTCAGCTTTAATAATCATGATGATGTTCTTACGATATGTACGTCAGCATCATTCTCCTGCATGCAGCCTAGATCCGCACATGGAAGATATCCTCATGGAAGAACCCCTTCTCGCTTCCATCAGCCTGTCTCTTCCTTCTACGCTCATATATTCGCCCCTTTCTCGCACAGAGGTTGACAGATCTGCCAATCGTAATATTTCCTGCTGAGAAGCGTCGTACGCCAGAGCCTTCTCTGTTCCTGCTGCCTACTACCTGTTGGCTTCGCTAACGCCATCTCCCAGACAAAAATACGATAGTCATATATTAGTGATTCCCAATTAACGGCCCTCCTGTGCTCCCGCCGCTCCCTCCATCGCAGATATGACTAGGCAGCGGCGTTATTATGACTCAAAGCATCCAGCCGTTGCTGATTAATGCCCCGTTGGCAGCGTTGCAAATCGCAAAAGAGCGGCAGTCGACATGGCTCATATCATACTGCTCCTGCTACGACGTTGCCATTCGTCTCTATCTTCGGGACAGGCAAAGATAGAGTCCAGTAGGATCCTCCCAGCGGCAGAGTTTTTCAATAGAGTGAGTCATTCTGCTACGTTGACCCCCTGACCGGAAAATTGGAGGCGCTCCGAAGAACACTTGCCACTCGACTAGCGTTCGATCTATTGAGCGCTTGGATATATGGCTGTGTCCCTTTTCCTGGCGACGGGGAGAGGAACAAGCAAGGCCGCCTTTATACAATGGCAGTGGCGCATGGTCGATGGGGTGACTATATTTGGTTGCAGTGTACAGATACACATACTAAAAGGGGTTATCCAGGATGATAATAATAGTGGCTAGAAACTGGCAGTGCACGGGCATCCCTGCACAGCACAAAAGGACCAGCAGCTCCCTGATATACGGAATCCTGCCAATTTATTGAAATTGCACCGAATCCTACAGAAACCCCTTTGCAAGAAAGGTGCTTGTTGTGCGCGATTCAACAGGCAACGTATGATTATGATTGTGATAGGAGATGATACGGACCATGGATCGAGAGTAGCTGTCCCAGGCACCAAACGGACTCTCCCGTTCCGTCCCAGAATTCGAGTTGGGTGGGACTGGGGGAAGCGGATACAGTTTCCGGCGAATATCAAACATATCATATTTAATAACCGGCCAACTCCACTATTTTCTTCTTGTCTTCTTTTTGTATATATTTTGGTTTGTTTTTTTTTTTTTTTTTTTTTTTTTTTTTGTGGTTCCCTTGTGGATAATTTTTCTGTTGCGAGGATGAGAACATGTCACCTCATCCTCATCCAGATTGGGCAACAGATAACTGGGCATCAATCCTGGGATTTCCTTCAGCACTGGAACCTTCTCTCCGCTCTCGATGAGTCACAGAAAGGAAAGGCTGAAAATTTAGAGAGAGACAGGCAGACCGCAATTTGCATGGACCATTAGGATGTATACTGGAAACCTGTAATTCTTAATACTCCGTACCAAAAAAGCCTTTTATATGAACGACTCCATACCCGGAGCTGCCCATCTAATAGGAATGCGAATAGAAAAAAGGCCAGGCCTACCATTGACCCTCACAGCCACAAGCAGGGCAGAGGTCGACCCGGCATTATGGATCATCATAATGGACTGGTATTTTCCATGATGATCGATAGTATGGATTTCCCGTATAGAGTACGGCGTAGATGCACGCATATGGACACGGCCAGCTACTGGAAAAATTTTCAAGCAATGTAATTTATGCTGGGATGGACGGGACAAAACATGATGGACGATGATAATAATAATAATAATAATCCCTGTCCCTGGTTTTTTTTTTCCTGCTTTTTTTTCTGTGCGTGCTAAGACAGGGTTAATCTCGTTTCGCTATGCCCTTGCCCTGTGCCCTACCTTGTTTGAGCTTTGCTATACATAGATCTTGTCCCTCATTGTTTGTCTTCAGTATGGGCAGCTATGGATGAAGTCTGCCCTTTTTCAGTCGAGATCTTTCTTCAAGCAGAGCAAACGATAATGGACAAAAAGAATTCTTCATTCCATCCTCTTCCACCACCCCTACTATCCTATTCCTTATCAGTTTATTTGTTGTTTCCATGTCATGATACCCTGTTCCCCCCTCGACCATGCTGCGTTGGCAGTAATACCTAATACCAGGCACCTAATGCAGCCTAACCCACGACAATTCCGTCCCTGCCATTGGCACATTTTACTCAACCCCTCGTGTTTGGAGAATAGCTGGAAATCAATGCCTGAATCCTGTTCGTTTTCAGGCTGCTTACTGTGTAGAATACGGCTCTGCTGACCGTTTGAAGGAACTCCCCTCTCATAGCCCCTCTTCACATCCTCGAGAATAATGTTTCGAACCGATGGATTCAAGCTGCAATCAGCATTTGACACGCCTGCTCTTTTCTTACTACTTACATCTTTCTCCACAAGACTGACTACGGGCACGCGAACGGAAGCACCGGTTGGGCCCTGTTCAGGTCGCCATGCTTCCTACTGCATGGAGGATGCAGTAGCATGCAGAGGAAGAATGCACGACTGCCGTTGCTCGTTTGGTGGCCTTCCTTTCCGACTGAGTCTGCAGGATCTGGGCGTCTACTTGCTTTCTCCTGAATGAGCCGCGTTGGGCAGAGCATGTCACGAGTACTGCTGCCATGGAGATAAGAATGCATGCATTTAAGAGAAGCTTGTACTAGTACTCCATACGCCAGTTCTCGTCTCCATAAAATAGACTAATCGCGCAGGCCTATTCTGTCACTTGCTGCAAATAGAATACTCGAGGTGCGTGTTTTGAAGATAGATCCCAATCTGACCAACACTTGTCATCCTGACAGACGCATGAATGTAGTCAACAATAGAATGTGGCTCAAGCTGTCCTATTTTTACTTTCAAGGCAATCTGCGTCTATCAGATCTACAGTTTGTAGTAATTATAGACGAAACAATAATCTCTGTTGTATCATGCATGCAGCGATCTTTGTGGAGCCATGAGGCTGTGTTACCATGTCACCTTTATGAATCTGACGGAGACTAGTACTACCCTGTGCCTCATCATCCTATCTTCTCCTCGTTCATGTTGATAATCGATCAATCTAGGAGATATAACTGCCTGGTGTTGCCATCAGAGCAATGCAATCCGGCGGGGTCCCGATCCGGCATAGGATGACCAGCAATTTATTAAAGCCTTCCGCAGATAGAAGAAGTCAGCAACGTGGCTCCCTAGTAACTACTCCGCACGGAGGACTTGTATGCTGCATCTGTATCTGCACCTTCTCTATTCCCCTGAAAAACATCGCCCATTGCATATAAGACAAAGAACCGAACAAGAAAGACAAAATGTCCATAGTAGCCCTCCTTGCAGCCCCAGAGGACGGTCTCACTCTTTCCATGGTCGAAAACGCCGCCTTCGAATCCAACCCCCTAGGGCCGCTCTGCTTCGGGCCCTCCACCGAAGAAAGCGTCCTAGCCCGCGGCAAAGATCTGGAGGGATGGTCGCAAGATCCCAGCATCAAACTGGTCAAGGCCGTCATTCGGTCACCCCGTTCCAATGCCAATGGATCTTCGAAAGAAGAAAAAGAGGAGGAAATAGTCGGCTGGGCAGGCTGGAAGTACTACCTTGATGATCCAGAGACGAGAGAGGAGAAAAAGCGTGTTGCGCCGCCGACATCGCCTTCTCCGCAGGCCTTTTATGATTTCTTCGTGAGACCGAATTTGTTCATGAAGGGGAAGAGATATATCGGTTTGTTTATCCTTCCATCCTTCTTGCGTCGTCGTGTTTGTTTTTACAGTTCTCGAAACGGAAGCTGATTGATATAATAGCCCTCTCTGTCCTCGCTGTTCATCCCAAGCATCAGCGGAAAGGCGTCGGTTCGCTTCTTCTTAAAGCGGGTTTGGAGGATATCGACAAGGAACATCCCTCTCTCCCCGTTTGGTTGAGGGCTACTGAGATGGGATGTCCGCTGTACCTCAGGTTTGGGTTCAAGGTTGCCGAAAAGGAGACCGTGGATTTGTCCAAGTATGGGCTGGAGGGGGTCGTAAGTACGAATTATACTATGATCAGGGGGTAATTTCAATTTGTATTGTATATGTATATGTATATATATATAAATCTTGCCATATCTCGGTCAGGTATGTACAATCTATTCGTGACTCGTTACATATAAAAGAAGACAAACTCCAAACACCAGACCCAGACACCAATATCCCATGGCTCGGAGAGAAGAGTTATCATCAAACAACTATGTATTCCCCATCCCCTCGTTTCTCTGCCATGACATCGTGCCATCGGAATCCACTCCTCCCGTACACGGATAATTGTCCCTGGGGGGGAGTCCAGCCACCGGGCATAGCATTATTCCAGAACAAACCAGCTGGTGCACCAGAAAATCTATCCAATTCCCGTGCCCAAATCTTCTCCAACAACTCAAGACAAGATAGGTTGTTGGAAAAGCCCGAGTCGTTGGAAATGTCGCAGCAGCGATTCCGGATTGCCGTGCGATGGCACTCGGCGACGCATTCGGAACCCACAATAAAAAGGGGCCAGAGGAGATACACGTCGGACTGAACGGCGGAGATATGCTGCATGGCTAGGTGGACAATGCTCTGGAAGCGCGGATGACTAGAGGGTAAGTTGGGGTATGCGAGGCGTTCGCAGTAGAGGATGGCCGAGTGGCGAAATGATTCCGAGATGTGAAAGATATCCTGGAAGTTCTCGGGCGCGATCTGGGACCTCGAGCATGGTGAGGATGGAGGGGATAAGTATTCAGAGGATGTGGCGGAGAGGGGAGTGACAGAATGGCAGTACACCGATGGGTCGAAATGCCAGGACTCGAGCTTCTGGCGGAGGGAGAACCATTCTGCCCAGAATGCTGCCAAGGCATGTTGGCCGGCTTCGTCACAGATTGGCGGGCTGGGCATGGAGAACCCATAGTTGTTAACAGCACCGGAGACAGACGTATTGTCGGCGCTTGCGACGGGCGAAAATCGAAGCATCGAAGGCGGAAGTGGCGCCGTAGGCATAAACATGTCCCGCGGGGCAGATGTGCCGACCGCTTTATTCTGGCTGCGCAGATTCAGACGCCCTACTTGTGCCACCAGTCGGAAGAGGTTGGCATCGCATCCGGCTATGTTCTCGAGCGGGCACTCCCCATCGGAGACGGCGGCGATATCCAAACATGCATCCTGCAGAAGGGCCTCACGGTCGTTCATCGCTGCTGTCATAGTATCGAACCAGGTGAACATGCGAATGAACCACTTCAGTTCATCCGATGCGGTTTTGGCACCGCGCATGCGTAGGGCGAGCAGTTTCTTCACCCCGGCAAACTGGGTTTCGAACTTGGCAATGCCCGTGTCGCAGGTGTGGAAAAGACAAAGAACTAGCAATGTCGCCAAGACGGAATCCGATAGCCTGCGCTTCGGGTTTGCCAGGTCTGCGTTTAACGCTTTGACAGCCATTCCACGATGGTAAAGCACCTCGCGGTCGATGCCTTCGGGTATGTATGTTGCAGAGTTATCCTGTGAAGCTCCTTCGGTCAAGGCACGATGCGCCATGCAAGACATGCGCGAGGGAAGTGTTCTGCCAGTGGAGATCGTTTTGCGGTTTCTCCTTTCTCTCAGGTTGCTGGCTGATAGAGATGCAATGGCTTCCTGAAGCGCTTCGCTGTCCTCGGCCAGGCGAAGAATATGGGTGCGGAATGGATTTGTCGGGCTATCAAAAGTTATGATCACCGGTGCGATCACTTCAACATAGTAACTGATCAGATATTTGAGGCGTGGTGTGCGACCAACCGACCGCGCCAAGAGTAGCTGGGAGTATGACGGGGAATGGGAGAAGGGCCACGCGAAATTATCTGACTCATAATATTCCCTTTGTTGCTCCGGTGCCTCCCTTTGAGTTCCTTGTATCTCAGAACCAGCATGCTGCTGCTGCTGCTGCTGCTCTATCGACGCTGGAATCAGGCCCGGAAATGCTTGCGCAGACTGATGATGCAAAGGGTAGTGCGGGGATTCGTATTTACACGGATATGAAGCGAGTCCCAGCCCGGCGATCGGCTGATAAGGACTTACATATGTAGAAGTGGGAGTATGAGGCACCCAATATGCGCTCCCAGGGCCCCCTAAACCCGACGACCCGGGGAAGCCTTGCTGTCGAGTCGGATATGCGGCCGATGCAACGGGGTGAGCAGTATAAGCCGTGGCTGTCGGCACGGTGGAGGCAACAGTCGACTGTTCCAACAACGCGGTCGCTGTCGATGAGGACGTCTGCACATGCGGCGGTCTCTTCGAGACCCTGGAAACGGCCTTCTGCTGCGGTTTGGGAGGAATCCCAGCCGGCTCAGCACCCAGCACCGGCAGCGATAGTCCACGCATCTTGCCCCGACTGGCGACTCCCATCCCCCACGTCAAATTCATCTTGTACCCAGAACACTCACGACCATGGTCGAGGCACTGTGAACAGTAAGGCCGGCGACGATCGCATTCTTCTCCTTGTTTCGAGCAAGTAAAGCAGTCCGATGGGGCACCGCTTGCAACGGCCTTTCTTCGTCTTTTTCTGGGAGGCTTAAGCACCTGGGTTTGCGTCGTCTGCGTCTCCGGAGGCCGTTTCATATTCGGGGACAATTCTATCTCCGTGCGATTCGTGCTGGTGTCTTCTGTCTCGATGGTCGCCATCATCCAACGCGGCGTAGGGGATCGGGGAGAACGTGGGGTTCCATGGATAGATGGAAGACACGCAGCGGGAAGGGGGAAACGGAACGCAACGCCCGAGGGGGGGAGGAGGAAGAAGACTCAAATAAAAGAGAGACGGTCGCCTGAGAGAAATGGTGATGGGGACTTCCCATGGAGGACAGAACAGGATGGCTTGAGTCGAGGAAGAGTGAGTTCGCCTTACCCACAATGGCGCTATCTAGCACGGGATAAGAGAATGGATGATCGACGAGAACCATCGATCAAAGTTAAATTAAGGAGGCTTAGATATGACAATAGTAATATAATAGCCGTGGTGGCAATTCGTTACGATGTTGGTTTGACGAGAATACGCTGGTCGATGTTGTCGTGCCAAGAGAATCATATTCTATTCCAACAGTTTAACGTGATGCGACTACCATGACATCCAGGGCGAAAACACTATCAACAAGAGGGGAGATCAAAGCCATGATTAACGACCAAGCTTCTCCCGCATTCTCAGCTCATCGTCTTCCATCAAACTCTTATCCACCTCCGCTCCTCGCGATGGTTTATTTCCATGGAAAGTCGCCTGAGAATAATCAAGTCAGCAGTCAACTCACGCAACTCACGCAGCTAGGGAAACGCGTCGAATGATTCCTCCATACTGGCTTGGTAGGATCGATTTTTCCCAGCGCCTCCTCAGCCTCCCGGCCTCGGCGTTGATCTGAGGGTTGATTTGCCATTGCATGGCCGATTTCGATGGGGTCATCTGTTATTCGGGGAAGGGGAGGAGGTTAGTTGGCGAGGTAACATAAACCAAGGACAAATTTGCTCCTGCGATCCATACCGCTAGCCCTGCCACCGCCGTATCTCTTTCTCTCGTTGATGGCGGATTGGGGATCGTTGATCTGATCCTGGCCCTCGTACAGCGCGCGGGAGCCGACGTTCGAGTGAGCTGCGCCGTGGCGGGTTTCTCGAGGCATTTTACGGGACTTTAGTAGGTCGGGTTTGTTTTTAGATAGGAGCAATGCAGGTATACTTTTTAAAGACTGATATATAGATTTGACGATGGCAACCTTTGATGGAGCAGGGGTGAAGCTGTTCTTATGTATCCGGTGCTTTTGGCATTGTAGGGTTGTGATGTCACTTTGGAGTCACGGAGGGCTTTCGATCTTCACCTCCCCCGCTCCTGTGGTTGGAGTTTGAATATGAGACTGTGGAGGAATACTATCATACTATCATAATACATCGTCCTGGCCAACTACAATAAGTGCATTGTCTCGCATTTGGTCGTTGGCGTCTGGGTTCTGTGGAGATCTCAAACTTCCCCAGGAACGAGCGTCGTCGCTGACGTCAAGGGGAAAGGTATGACAGCATTCATCAAGACGGTTCGAATGGTGTTGAAGATCATTATCCAGCGAGAAGTCCGACAAGAGCAGTGGTTCATCTCAAGAAGCAATACCATTTAGTTGCGTACAGAACTATATGTACAAGTAGAGTAACCATCTCATAAATCATCTATGCATGCCACATTTAAGCCAGAATTATCTATCCATGACTATATAAGCTAGACCGAAAACCAGTGCAAAATAAAATCATAACTCCCGCCGCTGTTTTACTCCATCTCAATCGTGCCAGGAGGCTTGCTGGTGATATCATACAGCACGCGGCAGACTCCGTTGACCTCGTTGACGATCCTGCGACTGACGCGCTTCAGAAACTCGCCATCGAACGGATACCAGTCGGCAGTCATGAAGTCAGTCGTCTCCACCGCGCGGAGGGCGATCACCTGCTCGTGCATGCGCTTGTCGCCCATGACTCCGACGGCCTTAACGGGCAAGAGGGCGGCAAAGGCCTGGCTGATCTTGCGGTATAGACCGGCAGCCCGGATTTCTTCGATGAAGATGACGTCCGCTTCGCGCGCAATGCGGAGCTGCTCGGCGTTAACTTCACCAAGGACGCGGATGGCGAGACCGGGACCAGGGAAAGGATGTCTCCAGACCAATTCTTCGGGGATGCCGAGGTTGGTTCCTAGAGCACGAACCTCGTCCTTGAACAGTTCGCGCAGAGGCTCAATCAGCTTGAGGTGCATGCCCTCGAGTAAGCCGCCCACGTTGTGGTGTGTCTTGATAGTAGCGCTGGGGCCCTTGAACGAGATGCTCTCGATGACATCGGGATACAAGGTACCCTGGAGAAGCCACTCGATGGGGCCCGCCTCAGCGGATCCGGAAGCGGCAGCTGTGATCTCTTTGGCGGTATCCTGGAAGACCTCGATGAAGGTATTTCCGATGATCTTTCTCTTCTTCTCTGGCTCGGTCACTCCCTTCAGGCGTCCGAGGAACTTCTCGGAGGCGTCAACAACAGTGAGGTTGATTCCCAGACCTTTCTGGAGAGTCTCCTGAACTTGCTGGGCTTCATTCAAGCGCATGACACCGTTGTCCACGAGGACGGCATGGAAACGGTTCCCAATGGCTTCATGCATCAGCTTAGCAGCAACGGTAGAGTCAACACCACCGCTAACAGCACCGATGACCTGGCCCTTCTCGCCAACGAGCGCCCTGATTCTCTCGATCTCCTTGTCAACAAACTTCTCCATGCTCCACTCCTGCTTGGCGTGGCAGATGCCCACTGCGAAGTTCGCAAGGATCTGGGTCCCTTGCGGGGTGTGAGTAACCTCAGGGTGAAACTGGATACCAAAGTACGGCTTCTTGGTATACGCAATTCCAGCAAATGGCGCACTACCCGTAGTAGCAATCACCTCAAAGCCTTCAGGCAGTTTTGCCAGTTTATCACCGTGGGACATCCACACCTGGATGCGGTCGGGAATCCCTTGGAATAGGCGGTCGATGTGATTCTCCCCGCCAGCGTGTCTATGGACGTCGAGAAATGCGTGACCGTATTCTTTCTTCTCGCTGGCGAGAACATTCTTCCCGTGGTACCAGGCCAGTTCCTGAAGACCGTAGCAGATACCCAGAATGGGCACGTCGAGCTCAAAGACGGCGGGGTCGACGTGGGGTGCGATTTCTTCGTAGACAGAGAATGGACTACCCGACAGGATCACACCCTTGGGCTTCCAAGGCAGCTCTGCGATCTTCTGGGTACATGGAAGCATTTCAGAGTAGATATTGAGTTCACGGAGACGTCTGGTGATCAGATGAGAGTACTGGGATCTGAGAAAGAAGCGCTGTCAGTTTTATGTGGTTCATTTTCAGAGCACATTTTCTTTATGACTGACCCAAAGTCCAAGACCAGGATGGTGTCGAAGGTCTTGTGCGGCTCAATTGCCGTCTCAGTATTGGCAGCCATGATGATAGAGGCAGGGAGGATGGCTCTGGAGGAAATGCAGAAGAATACAAGACAAAGGCGATGGATGGGAATGACTTCGAAGGGAAAAATCCAGAGCCAAAAAAAATCCAGATGAGAAAGAAAGTTATCCGCCCGCCGATAAGAACCGGCCGATATCGAGGGAAAAAAAGTTTAGCGAGGCGGCTGGAACTACTGAACCATCTTTTCTCTACCTGAATATCACGACAGAGAGCTCAAGAAGACACCAGACTGTCAAGATCGGCAAAAATCCTACAGATTGGACATATACAATGGCCAAACGAAAGCAACTCAAGGACCTCGACGGCGATGTAGGCATGGAGGACAAACCTCCCGCCCAAGACAACGAAGATGAAAGCGACGAAGTACGGTACACAAACTAACTGATCTCCCTCCTATTTCTCTGCAGTCGCTCTGTTGCTAATATTTGAGAATGAATGCTCTTCTAGGACTTCGACATGATCAATGTAGACTTCGAGTGGTTTGATCCTCAGCCCGCAGTCGATTTCCATGGCATCAAGAACCTTCTGCGGCAACTATTCGATTCCGACGCCCAGATATTCGACCTGTCTGCCTTGTCCGATTTAATATTGTCGCAACCACTCCTGGGATCGACGGTCAAAGTGGACGGGAACGAGTCGGATCCGTACGCATTCCTGTCGGTGTTGAATCTGCAGGAGCATAAGGTACGCAAAAGCCCCGCGGTTACTGTCCCGCAGGTACGAGATGTGCAGATCGAGGGAACTAATGCGCCTCATCTTCTATACAGGATAAACCTTTCATCAAAGATGTGATTACATATCTACAGCGCAAAGCATCTTCCTCCCCCTCCCTTTCCCCCCTCGCCGGTCTCCTCGCTCAAGATCCCATTCCTCCAATCGGCTTGATCCTCACGGAGCGCTTGATCAACATGCCATCTGAGGTTGTCCCTCCGATGTACACTATGCTTCTGGAAGAAATAGCGTGGGCGATCGAAGAAAAGGAGCCCTACACCTTCACTCATTATCTGATCATATCCAAGACCTACGAGGAGGTTGAGTCCAAGTTGGACATGGAAGAATCGCGGCCTCAGAAGAAGAAGAAGAAGGCCGGGAACAAAGCTGAACAGTTCTATTTCCATCCTGAAGATGAGGTTCTTCAGAGGCATGCGCTATGTCACGGCTCATTCGAATACACTCATCGGCATGATGAAGGCCACTCGGACTCGAAACGGACTTTCCAGGAACTAGGTATTAGAACTAAGCCAAGCATGATCTTGATCGAAGCTCCGAAGTTTGAAACGGCAGTGAAAGCCGTGTCTGATTATCTAAAGCCCCCTGTTTAGCGGTTTCCAGGATCATCATTTGATTGATTGTTTTTTCCCATTTCTTCAGTTTTATACAACAATTCACACCATACCCCGTCCTAGTCTATTTAGATCATTAGAGCATTCATAGAAGATTCCGCTTTTAGTATGGGCATGCAGTTATTAAAGGTGATGGCAAAGCATAGTAGTTACTGCTAAGCCGTTTCCCACTCAGTGCCTTTTAGGCGTTGCATAAGGTATTCCACCTCGACAACCTTTGTCAGGGGGATGACACACTCCTGTAATATCTTGTAAGAATAGACAGCGGAAGCAGTTTGAACAAGAGCGTTCCTCACCTTGTATATGGCAACAACGGCATCAACATTAATCTTCTGGCCAGCTTCTGCCGGAAAGGCAGGATCAGTACTGTAGGTCTTTGCCTTGAGTCGAAGCCTCTCAAGCACCTTCTGCTCGACATTGAGATCCGTGATGGCCTCATCAATGCCCGCACGATCCCCCTCCCGGATCATTTTGACAAACTTCGCCGTCTCCTTCTGGAACTTCGACTCGGCAACGAACTTGCCAAAGTGGATGCGACGAGCGAGTGCCTGGAGGCAATTGACATCGCACGTAGCTGACGAGCCGTAATTCTCCTGCGTCTCTCCACGGTCCTCTCGTCCGAATTTGGGGCAGATGGCAGGAAGGATCTCCTCGACATAACGCTGCTTGATTATCGGGTTCACGTTCACGTCATTATCATGCAGGATCTTGGGGTACTGTAGCGGCTGGAGAATGGGGACTTGGAGCACATCGGGGAAGAAGGGGTATTCGTCTGGGGATTGGTAGCGCCGAACGCGGGACTGGAGACGCTCCTGCTCGCGAAGGAGGTAGTCGAGCAGGCTGAGATCGCTTCCGGGGATCTTGACGCCACCGGGAACGTAGATGGTTCTATTGAGGGGGAATTGGACTCGTTCGATGAGGTGGAAGGTGATGGTATCCTCGAGGCGGCTGAGTGCGATCAGTGAAATGAAACTGATCCTGCGCGCGCAAGTGTGGAGTGCGGGGAAAGATGGTCTGGTAATAGCACTTACATCAGTTGGAAGCGGATGTTGGCAAGATCCAGTGCCTTGGAGGCATCTGAAAGGTCGATCGCTGCGTCCATGGCTCTGTCTGACAGGCGATGTGAGAGACTGCTGGTGATATGTTGCGTACTTCAATGCTTCGCAAGCTTCTCTTGCGATCGGGAAAAGCCAAATCGACAACCTCAGGCATGCCAAGGCACTGACTCATCTGTCCGATATCGCAGTCTTACTTTTAAAGTATTTAGGAATCTAAGGTGATAGATACATAGGAAAATGAATATGTCTAGCGTATTATTATTGAGTGGAGAGAATAACGATCTATATATTGACAATCCGAGCAACCCGTTCACGCGAAACGAGAGGCTTCAGCTTCGCACCACTGCCAGAATCTCTCTGCGTGTCCAGTACCTCCTTCATCCGTTCTCTTCAACCCTAATTCTACGTCTTTTCTGAGCTTCCCAATCCGACCCCAAGGGATGACGTAGCTGCCAGTGTTCTTCAAGCTGATGTCCTTCGACCAACCGGCATAGAGCTCTGTATACGCTCCGTAGACGGCAGGATAGCAGATCAGATTCTAAGACAATAGGGACAATAGTTGTTAGCTTTCTTTCCACAGCAGTCTAGGAAGGGGAGTATCAATGCTGACCACGGCTGTTTTTTCGAGGAAGTTCAAGTGTCGCTGAAGCTCAGTTCTAAGGTTCCCCGGATTCCACGCCTGTGTCTAGAGTAAGTAATGTGCGCGTCAACAGGGAGGAGATTTTCGAGTCAGTTCATACCACACTGACAATCCCATCTTCTCGGTATCGTCTAGCGAACTCCGCTGCTAAGAAGACATTCCCGACCTTGGATGCACCGTAATTCATTCTTTGGTTGTCATAGATCCTGGGGGTACCATCGGATTCGAAAGTAACACCATTCTCAGGTGCGTAGATCTCGGTCGCGATGGATGCAGCCCAAGTAACGCGGACAGAACCGGGGGGGGACGCGCGGGCTGTTTCACGGAGAACAGGGAGCAGACTCTTTGTAAAGAGGTAGGGGCCTACGCAATTTGTCCCCAGTTGAAGTTCAAGACCCTATGCTCCGTACCGCATCAGAATCTGGAGTGGTTTAAACCGCAGAAAACAAACATGCTAACTCACCTGGCTTGTCTTCGAACCGGCAGGCGGCGTCATGACCCCTGCATTATTAACCAGAACGTCCAGCCGGCTTTCTCGAGACATGAAATCCGCAGCTGATTTAGGCACGGTCGGTAGATCCGCAAGGTCTAGCTGGAGAAACTCCAGACGCCCGGAAGAGTCGTATACTTCTTTTTGCAGAGTAGAGATGGCCTTTTCTGCCTTTTCTTTGCTCCTCCCGGCAACGTAGACGGTTCCATTGCGCTGGTAGAGGATCTTGCTAAGCTCATATCCAACGCCAACGTAGCCACCGGTTACTATGAAGACCTGAGACAAGTTAGAAATAGCGTTCCCTCGAGAGTAGAAGAGTGGGCAATATACCTTGCCCGTTTGATCCTCGAGGTTTTTCTCCGTCAGAGTTGGGTATGGAATCCAAACACCCTGGTCGATGAACGAAAACATCGTTTGATTTGCGTTTACAGACTAGATACGGAGCACTCTGTAGCTGGTCTCCTTCCTGGCGGTTTGAAGAAAGAGCTTGAGAATGGTGGATACTTCGGGTATTTATATGCTTCTCATGGTTCCTCCATGGACTCCCCAAGAAGACTACCGATGTGGATCTTCACGGGAATAAGGGTATATCTCCGTGATAGACATCGTCTGGTGGCGATAATGCAACATTTATCCTTCCAGCACGTAAATAAGGAGCAATAAGGAGCCTCAACATTGGTGGCATTCACTGGCAGAACCTTAGATAAGCGTCCCCTTGAATATGCAGCAAGCTTCCCCGGAGGATATCATCATCATTAGGTGACATCTGCATTCGCCATTTACAGGTAGGCCTGCCACATTAAATCGGTTGATGTTCTTTTCCAGTCTGTATGTCGAGGTTTATTCAAGTGAATATCGACCTTGGCGATGTCCTGATATTGAAAGAGGACTAGATAAATGCTGGCCATCGTCGACTGCTTGGAACCAAGGTATTGTCGATTTCATTCATAATTCTCTGTTTACAGTCACGATGATTGCTATAGTTACTGACGGTTAAAGAGCTTGAGATATTAGGGAATCACAGTACCGGATCTTTCTACGTCTTTCTGGCTATATTGAAGAAAGCAGGGATACCTTACCATAGTCTCTTATTTTCAAGACTAGAGGAATATATGTGGCTTACAGAACAGTACATTCGCTACAGCCTCACATCCCAGTAGAACAGAATGCCAGTGACAGCATGGTTAGAGACAGGGTCGGTGTTGATGTCTCATGGCAGAAATACAGGGGGCCTGGTGATATTGGAGGTAACCCATGTTATCCCGCTCTGCTACGAATCATACAAGGACCAAACCAAGAGGTAGATAAGATCTAGCCTGAGATGGTGCTGGTGTACTGATATTAATATTCGTACTGCAGTCTACGGGCGAAAAGCCCCCCAGAATTGCTGTATCACTGCTTCCCAGGACTCGAGAAACGGACCAACGCCACTCTGATTAACGATGCGTCGAATACCATCACCCTTCGTTCACGGCAAATTCGGATGTTGAAATTGGCATTTAAACGTACTGTACGCATGGGGATTGGCAATTGCTCTTCCTATACACATCAATAGCCATTAACTCACCCTGCCGGCCTGCTCTAGGTGATTGCCAATGAGCATCAACTCAAATTACTTCCACAATTTAAATCAAGTCCAGGGGCTGAGAACATCAAGCCATCTGATGTCGGATTTCTGAATGAACGGTCATTACAGACTCGCCGAGATCTTCCATTGATGAACAAACTCGAGGGTCTGAAGAGAATGCCTGCTTTGTGGAGCATGACTCCACGATACAGCCTTGAGCATGTTACTCAGCGAATTTATTGATTCTTCTGTTGTCAGTGATAAAATCGTAACGGTGAATTAATGGTAACAGCCCATCTCTAACCCTACACCGACGCTTCGTTAGCAAGGAAATAACCTACGACACAAAAAGAGTATTTTCTCCACGTTCGTGCACTAAGTGATAGCTTCGGGCCAGTTAACTAGCTTCTCGGAGCTTATGCAGAGATCCAACGCGGCCGATGTTATAGTCTCAATAAAGACAACAGTTCACTTGGAGATATGAAAGCGCGCATTAACCGGCGAATCCCTGCGGTCGTTTCGCTGTCGACATGGCATGACAACCTTGACAATGTTGCAATGCTGATCTGCCGTACCATGCTCCGTTGCAGCGCCGGCCGTGATAGTCATGCATAGCTGGAGAACCAAGTGGATTTCCCCGTGGCATTCGCAAATCACTGCAATCGCCGTTCCGAGGCTATAATCATCAGGTGCATTGACTATCCGGAGACGGGATGCAAAAAGTACGATGGGAGGGGAACTCTCAGTTTCATATTTGAGGGTGTGCCGTCGCCGTGTCTGCCGCACATTATTGTTCTCCCTTGCTGTTGCGTACCTCAAGATGGCCGACACACATGCTGAAACTCCCGAAAAGCCTCCTCCTCAGGAGTATAACAACGACCCCCCTCTTGAGGCTATTGTGGGCATTTCCTGAATTACTGGAGCTTCTCCTTGCATCTCTGACTCAATTCTGCATTTTAATACAGGATAACAATGATTATGATTCCACCTATGCCGAGTCGTGCGTGCTACCTTAGTCTTATTCTCCGATAGCATACACTGGCCATAACTAACCGCTATATACAGTGTCAGCGACGCCAGTTACACAAGCTCCATAACGTCGAGTATTCTGAACTACAAGTACGAATCTATATGTCGGTCATGTCAGTCGATGGGTTAAAGCTGAACTATTCAGATACGAAAATGGCCGCCGGTACCACGCCTTCCATGAAGGCGAATATTTCCTGGTAAGCCCTTGATACAGCGATCTCTATATCCTCTGTTTGGGTTGGATCTCTGATTTGTGATAATTAAAAGCCAAATGATGAAACAGAGCAGGACAGGCTGGACTTGGTATGTAGCTTTCCCTCAGACCAATTTTATGGTACCTAACTGGTTCAACACCCAACAGAGCCACCATGTCTATCGACTGTTGCTTGGTGGTGAACTGCAGCTGGCACCTATCGGGGATCCGAAGAGAGTACTGGATATTGGAACTGGTACTGGGATCTGGGCCATTGATTTTGCCGAGTAAGATCCTTCTTCTGTTGAATCGAAAGAGCAAGGTTCTTCCGCTTATTCATAATTGCTAACCATGCATGTATTTAGTCAACATCCTGATGCCGAAGTCATTGGTAATCTTTTCCCTGATGATACTCGCCTTCCCCAAAAGTAAGATTGAATTGTTTTGCTAATAAACTTAGGAAATGACCTGAGCGTTATTCAACCAACCTGGTATTCTTCACCCTTTAATGGTACTACTATATAAAGTTCTAATAGACTCAGGCTCCCACCTAATTGCCGATTTGAAATCGATGACTTTGAACAGCCGTGGGAATACTCCCGTCCATTTGATTTTATCCATGGTCGGGAGCTTGAAGGCTCCATTCAAGATCATAATAGGCTTTTCGAGCAAGCTTTCAAGAACTTGGCTCCTGGTGGCTATTTTGAATTGGCAACTATACAGATAACTACTACTTCAGATGATGGTACACATCTAAAAGCCGAAAAGTCCCTTCAGCTATGTGAGCTATGGCATGAGGCTTCTACAAGGTTTGGGAAATCTTTGAATACTGTTGCAACATGGAGGGAGAAGATGATACAGGCTGGATTTGAGGATGTCCACGAGCAAAAGTTCAAGGTAGCCGATCCTAGCCCTGCAACCGGTTCAAGCTAACAATCATACAGCTCCCTCAGAGTCCCTGGGCAAAGGACCCCAAGCTGAATGAACTTGGCCGTTATCATCAAGTCAACGTGTTGGAAAGTCTCGGTCCATACTCATATGCCCTCTTTACCCGTATCTTGGGTTGGTCAAGGGCTGAAATTGAAGTCTTTCTCATGGGCGTACGGAAGGAGGTGATGGACCTGTCAAATCATTTATATACAAATGTGTGGTTTGTGTATGGGCGAAAGCCAAGCGCGTGATTTCTTGTGGTTTTTGTCGGCTTGAATCATCACACCTCGAGTACCCGGGATAGGTCGTGTGGAAATATTTGCTTGCATTCATACCAATCGTAATCCCAAGTTCAAACATCTGTGTTGTCGGCGATGAGGTCTAATATATCGCGGATGTAGGTGTATTCGATATTATCTTCCGACGGCGATGATGATGGGGTATTATCACCACTGATGTTTTGCAACGCACCAGCTCGTAGCAGTCTTTAGGAACCGCGGCGAGCGTATCTCATGAAGCAGCAGAGCACCGAGGCGGTTCGCTCTAGATTCATTCGGATATTCGAAAGTCATGATAACTGCCACAATTCAAGACACCGCTAAGTAGAAAGAAAGTCCATTTCTGGATGCCGTGCAATGTCATCATTCCCCGGGGACGCTGCTGAACCCATCTGGCCAGGCAGCTGATGGCTCGGAACGTATGATCGATATTGATGGGAAGATGGAGCTCAACGTGCAGCCTGGGGAACGTGTTATTATTCACATGTGTGTATCTCTCTGAAATCAAGCTGGGATTGATCATGCCAACTTCCATAGACCTGGTGGTGGTGCTTGGGGTTCTTGCCATGGTGCAGTTCCGACCATTCCAAAGAGCAGCTCTTACACGCGGCCGACGACTTCTATACCGCGAGGGAGGGTGCATGAATTTACTGCTACAGCAGAGGCAGCCCAGCAGATGGATCATTTCTTGAAATGGACGCTGACCATACTGCAGCCTTGGCCCTCTTAGGGCTGGCTATTCCTTGCAACCCTAACTAATAACGCTGGTTGGCATACAGCTGGGCGCAAATTTCCAAATATAAGCCAGACGATGGTATCAATAGCTAGCAGCATGCATCTAATCTATCCCCGTATGCCATGACAGGCAGCTACAGTTTCGACGGCCGTAGATCCTTAAACTCCCTCGTCTCCCCGACACGCCAACTAACAGCACCACCCCAATCCGCGGATTTAGCATTCCCCTTCCACCGCCAGCGAGCGATGGGCTGTTCGTCTCCTCCAGATTCCAGCAGTTTCTGTACCCATTTCCCAAAGACAGGTAGCATCTTAAACCCATGCCCTGAATCCCCGGACAAAAACACCACAGAAGACCCCGTATTCGGCACGTAGTCAATGATGTACTCCGAGTCGCTGCAATCAGCAATCCAGCAGAGTTTCTTCTCAATGAACGGCCTATCCGCCAGTGCAGGTAGCGTCTCACGGAGCAGCTTGCGTAATTTTATCTCATCCTCCGCGGGGATGAATTCGCTTTCAGCCAACGACAACGGAGGAACAGAAATACCCTTCGGATTGGTATTGATGTACCCGGCACCCATGGGACAGAGCTTGAGGAGATTCGTCTTGGGATCGGGCTCAAAGAAAAACCCCAAGTCACGGGCGTAGGTTACCGGGATGCCACGCAGAGCCGATGCCTCTTCATCTGTTAATTGGATGTGAGCGACGGACCAGGATCTAGCGACGATCTGGGCTCCTGCTTCGGGGACTAGGTTGGCACCGTATGCACCTGCGGCTACGATGGTCAGGTCCGCTTCGTGCATACGGCCGTCCTTGGTGCGTAATCCAGTGCACCGTGGAGAGTTGTTGTCGTTGCTGTCGTAGATCAGTTCCTGAACAGCTCCGAGTTCCTCTCCCAAGAAGAATTTCACGCCGCGGGCCACAGAGGCCTTGTAGACTGCTTCGATGGCGTTCGAGGAATGCGCATACCCGGCGAGTCGATTAAGGTATCCTGTCCACCCCGTCAAGGGCCCGTCATATTGCCAGACCAATTTACGGATATCATCTCGTCCCTTGACCGGGACGATCTGGTCCTTGAATTCCGGTTTGTCCAGGATGGTTTTGACGGAGCGTTGGAGCGTTTCTTTCGCTTTTGCCGGTGCTGCTGCTGAGGTTGCAAGCAGGTAGCCGGTTTGATGGTAGTGCGCTCTGTACAGAGGGGTTTTCCAGGCGTTGATAGCTTCCTGACTCGACTGTCAGCATTGGCCATTGTTATAATGCAAGCTGAAATGTAATCCAATTCAGCCGCAGCGAGAGGACTGGGTGACTCACCAACGCCAGATCCGTATAGAACGGGTCCTCGTATTCCGCTCGCACGATCTTGTTGATGTCGAATGCAGCCGAGTATCGCGGCGGGATTTGGCCATCCCGTTCGAAAACAGAGATATTGGTATAGCCTTCCTCTGCCAGACGAAGTGCGGTGGACAACCCGAACACTCCGGCGCCGATGATGGCGATGCGTGCTGACTTCGGTGGCGACATCTGCGGTGGTCTTGGAATGTGGAAGTGCAGGAAGGAGACTTCTTTCAATGGGAATATAGTTTGTCCAATATATAAAAGAAGAACACCGTCAGATGTAGAGATGGAGAGTGCTGCGATTTATCTTCAACGGCGCTGCACCCGAGAGATTCGGCATTCGGCTCGACCTTCCTGCTGCCATTCGCCATACCTCACTTATCATGGGATGCACTGTGAGCAACTGGAATGTCAGGGTTCTTTTGGCTGAATGCCTGTCTGCATCTACTGGTTTTGAATCTATCGCCAAATGGACGTCGGAAGCGCATGCGCACAGAATTTGCAAGGTTCGCAGTCTATGTATAATATAAACTAGCATCCGCATTCCGGGAGAGCTGGCTGCGTCGTATATGTAATGACATAGATCATCCAGTGAGGGTTGGCACCTCTGTCCTAGAATTGCGCTGCACTTAAAGCAATAGTCTCTTTGGATTCCACCTCCACGGAATGACCCAGTCTCCAAGGATGGAAGAGAGCCCCGTGAAAATAATAAGCGGCCCGTAGCTAGTTCCATAACCAAAGTGGCCGCCCGAGCGAATAGTTCCGGCGTTCAGAAGCGCTACACTAGCAAACCCATCCACTTGCATATCCAATCCCTCGTACACCATTCAGAAGACCATACAGTACCCCCGAGTCGAGAGCTTCATTCCCCTCGGCGGATTCGCGTTCCAGATGCTTGAGCATCCCGCCCCAGGTGGCGCTGTAGCCGCTGGAGAAGAAGCCGAACGTGATGGAGAACACCACCAGAAGCGCCACGTTACCCTGCGTTGTTAGGCCCCAGGAGAGGAAAGTGCTCAGAGCACTGGTAATGGGCGGTATAGAAGACACTGCCTGCGCTGAAAGAGGGAAGATCTTATTGTCGCTCAGCCACCCGAAGAAGGAGGATGCAACGATACCGGTGCGTTGAATGCCGCTATCATGAGGTTGCCGGAGAGTTCAGACAGCAGGGTGATATCCCGTGCATACGTGCTTAAATAGGTCTGCGGAATGCCGTATCCAGAACTTTGAAACAAGATAGCAATGCTGTCGAAGTAGACGGCCTTGTGCTTGAGGAAATGCCATGGGATCTTCCGTGCTCTGGCATTGTGCAACGACATCTTCGAAGGATAAGTGGGCATCAGGAGGATTCCAATGATACTGGTGCCTCCCATAATTAGTCGCCCATATCCTCAGGGTCATGCGAAAGCCATAGGGCATTGATCAAGGCTCGCATCAGGAACGGGCAAGTGGTCCCGGCAATGTTTTTGCAGGACAGGGTGACCCCATACGCCAACGCTCGATTGCTGGCGGTGAACCACTCCCCCAAAGATAGCGTGGCTGGACTATAAATGAGAGTGCATCCCAACGCCGAGGTGACGCCCTGAGTTATGACAAGATGCCAGACGTGGGCGCTGTAAGACGACATGAGGAAGCTGACGCATGCAAGAATCGTCCCGCAAATGGCTGCAGTCTGCCACCAACGGGCCCAGCGTATGCTAAACAGAGCAAAGAGAAAAGGCATGGCGATGTACATGACCCCGTTGGCAGTTGTACCAATGACACCAGTGGTATTCCGATCGCCCTCCAGCGTCCAGTTGTTATGGTAGTACTCTTGGAATATGCCGTACGTCATGGCAAAGTCTGTACACTCGTGAGAATGGGATTGCAGTGGGAATGGAGAACATCATACCCCATATCGGTAGCTGCAGAATACCAGAGCCTAATAGAACACAGAACATGGCCCTTTTGGACTCCCCTGGGTTGGCGGCGATCTGCTCAACGCTGCCAGGTTCTTGCTCGCTGCGATGTTCTTGCTCACTGCGGGCTGAAAGAGTTGACCGATGAAGAGAAACCCCTTGGTCTGGAGCCATGATAAATGAGATTCTGCCTGGATTGACAATGATGACTCGAAGAAAATGTGATGTGCGTGGGAGGGGTAACGAGTCAGTCAAGTTCGTTATGCTGAACGGTCGCTGGACCATCTATGATGACTGCAACAGCACCATACATGGCGCCCGAGTCTTGTCGTCCTGATTTCCATTTCACTGCGCAATATCATCCGCAATGCCTCCATACCGACCATGTGTATCCAGCAAGGGCCATGTCCAAGGATCTGAGACGAAAGGGGATCTACGTGAACTGCGTCGCTTCAGGCCCTACCGCAACCGAACTTTTCATGAGGAATCAGACCGCGCAGACTCTGAATATTCTTAAGAGCGCCAATCCAAATAGGAGGACTGGGGAGCCTGAGGAGATTGCTGATAGCATTGCCCGTCCCTGTACGAGCGAGAGTCGATGGGTGATGGGATAGCTTGATATGCATTTTTGACTATATCATACAGGGAAGGAGACGAATGACTGGGATCTATGGTAAGTGGAAGTATATGGGGTTGTCATACCAAGGATCCCTCCCTTGAACCACCGTCATCATGCCATTGAAGCTAGGCAGCATTTACTTTTCATGAGGACTGGATCTGTGACTTTCCTGCAACTGCTAACACCAAGTGCATCAATGGAAGACTCCCCGCCTGCCCTGTGGTATCGCCTACGCGCCCTCCTTTTCGACCTTGCTCCAATCCCCAGTTCATCCGAGATCAGTCTCAAGCAGCGTGAAAGGGTGTGGATTTTCTACGATTGGTTGATGAGAAAGGGCTGCATTTGGATGGAGAGACATGGGATGGATTAATCGATGGCCAAGCCGTGTCGTTCGCTCCGAAGAGGAGACGGAAGAAAAATAGGCTTCAGCAACACGGAGTGTTTATTATTGGCAATACTCATCCTGACGATGATCAGGAGAATTAATGAATGTATTCCGATTCTCAGCCGGAGACCTGAACTGGCTTGTTTGTTGGATGGGTTGAATGTTCTGACCCAGAGCGCCGTGAGAGTCGATGCCTTTGCTCTACACGGATGTACCACGGATGTAGGCAGACAACATACGGATACGGAGGATGAAAGAGCAGATGCCTTTTTTAAGGTAAATAAATAAGATCCATGCTTGGGCCAACTTGTGGCAGTCTCCTTTTCCAGCTCGGCCGGACATCCGCGGTTGCAGCAAATCTTAGTACGGGCGGCGAGATAGCCGTGGACTTTCTTCTCGCCGGAACGCGCTGGGAATTATTCTATTCTTCCTCTCGCGCAAACACACCCATTCCTTTCCTCATCCCACCGGCAGACCTCCGCGGGTCTCCATTTCTGCGCTCAGAGATCCATCCCAAACGAAAGCCACTCGGTCCGCATGAATTTCTGAATCTGCTACCGCTCCTCTGCTCAGTCCCATGGCGAGTCACCGCCGCGATGATTCGCCTTCCGGTCTATCAGATTTTGGCGAGGGCGAGGGTCTCCTGGGAACTGGCATAACGGTACGAATTATTGGTCCATTTGTTCCTTTCACATGCCTTCCTACGTGTCACATTCATATGCTGACCGGTTTCTTTTCCGCCTGCAATTGCAGAGCCGCCAGATTGAAGCGTTCGGAAGAAAGGTCACTTCGACTGCCGGGCATCTGATCGGACCAGCGTCGGACGGAACCGTTGGTAAGGTCTACAGGGGTGCCATGAATGACATCCATCGCGAATTGAGACGACCGCATACCCAGCGCAAGGTCTTTGCTCTGGCCCGGACCACCCCGACGGATCTTGTCCGGTCCAAGTTGTCCACTACCGAAATCCAATCGCGTGCGCTCTCGTCCGTTCCCGACGAGCTTCTTCTCAACATCCCGGAAACGTCGAGCCCGTTCTCTCTGTTCCAAGGATTCCAGGTTTCCCTGCCCGAGGATAGTCATCGGAAGTCCCGTCGCAGACGCAGCTCCAAATTATTGAAAGATGGCGAGAAGGACACTCCGGCGCTACCGAACACCGTGAAGGGGTTGAAGCAGGAGCGGGAAGAATTGAATCATCGACTGGAGACCATGGGAATCCGCAAGAACATGTGTAGCTCGGAGATTCACGAAATCGATAACAAAATCGCCAATCTACACGGCATGCGCAAAATTATCCTGGATCGGCTGGCGGGGCTGGAGATGGATGAGGTCGAGCTCGAACGCCAGTGTGGGTGAACCTTTCTTTCAATCCACGGCATTCTTCGTTCCGTCTAACACAGAGAAAACTAGTGACCGAAATCGACAACAAACTGGAGGATCTTGACGAACAGCCTGATGTATCGACTCCGAAATCCTCGGACGTGAACGATGGGTCTGTTATATCCGAGGATCCAGCTATGGATGCCTCCTTCATGTCCGAATCAATTTACCAGAAGATGCCGTCACCTTCATCGGGGAGGTTGAAACATAAGAGCATAAGTGCGTCGTTTCAGTTGGTCGGTGAGGGTCTGTTTGTGGGCTAACAACAGAAACCGATAGGGAAACGTTCGATGCCTATCCTACATGAACACTTCGAACCCGGGTCACTCATTACGGAGATCCAAGCCCACAATGATATAATAACCGCCGTTGATTTCGACTTTCCGTTTGGGACTATGGTCAGTGCTGCCTTGGATGATACGGTGAAAGTTTGGGACCTCAGCTCTGGACGGTGCAATGGGTTTTTGGAAGGACACAACGCATCTGTCCGGTGCTTGCAGATGGAGGATAACATCGTAGCTACGGGGTCAATGGATGCTTCTATCCGACTTTGGGATTTGAGTCGTGCGCGACCTGCATCGAAGGGGAATCAGATCGGCAAAGGAGACGACATTGACAATGAGGATGACTCAGAAAATACGCCAACGAAAGGGCCGTCCATGCAGATGGACGACTGTTATGTCTTCTCTCTCGAATCGCACCTGGATGAAGTGACGGCGCTTCATTTCCGAGGCGAGACCTTGGTCTCGGGTTCTGCGGACAAAACGATGCGCCAGTGGGATTTGACCACCGGACGATGTGTGCAAACACTGGATGTTCTGTGGGCCGCGGCGCAAGCCTCTGCCACGGGGATGTCCGGAGATCAATGGCGGCCAACTGGCCGTCTGCCCGATGCTTCTGCAGACTTCGTCGGTGCCCTTCAGTGTTTTGATGCCGCTCTGGCCTGTGGTACGGCCGATGGGATGGTCCGTTTATGGGATCTCCGTAGTGGTCAGGTTCATCGCAGTCTGGTTGGCCATACTGGCCCTGTGACGAGCCTGCAATTCGATAATGTACACCTGGTAACGGGCAGTTTGGATCGCAGTATCAGGGTATGTACTATCATTTCACCCGTCCCCTCTCCATTGGAGACTCCTTTCTAACTATGCCTTGTAGGTATGGGATCTCCGAACGGGATCCATCTACGACGCCTTCGCCTACGATAAGCCCGTCACGAGCATGATGTTCGACGCCAAACGCATTGTGGCAGCAGCTGGAGAGAATGTGGTGAAGGTCTACGACAAGGCAGATGGGCGTCACTGGGATTGTGGCTCCGGGGTCGGCATTGATGAACGAGACACGTCGCCTCCTGCAGTCGTTGAGCGCGTGAGGATCAAAGACGGATATCTCCTCGAAGGCCGCACCGACGGCATGATAGGGGCCTGGACCTGCTGAACCCGGTGAAACGAGTTATAGACATGGATATATGGTTCTTGTACCAGCCATGCTTATATTGAGGGCGCCCCCCACCCCCCTTTACCTTTTGTACACTGTACCATTTCTTCGCTGCGGGACTTAGGAGGGGTTGGCGAACAGGCCGGAAGAGTTTATTCTGTGTCTTTTTTATGTAGATTATCATTACTTCCGTGCTTGGAGTTGGTAGATTTACGTGCTGGCAGTTGTAGATGAATACCATACCATGCTTTTTTTTTGTCCCTGGCAGTAACTGTGTGATCCCCAGCGATGTCACATAGACGTCCAAAACCGCATCCTATGTGCGCAAATGATATAAATAGAAATGGGAATCCCAAAACGGTCGTTATCGCTCTTTGCAGCCGCAGAAAGAAAAGACTCGGCCAAGCAGTGAATGAACCGACTGGGTCTCGCGTGGAGACAAAGATTGCAGGGGAAAAAGAGAAAAGGAAGCAAAACCGCGTCCACGTAGAGAAAGGCAGAGAAAGAGGTGAATAAGGAGCTGTTTTGCCCACCTTGCGTATACGTTGTCTTCACTTCACTCTTTCGTAGTTCGAAGTTGTTCCTTTTTTTTCATCGAGGACGCGTCGTTCACAGCTCGGGACAACTTTGGATGACATCAGCCATCAACGCTTCTTTCTCGCATCCCTGATCAGCCTGTTCGCCTGTATCGCTGTCTTTCTTTTTCTGGCAGAGGATCGAAGATAGCTCGGGATATCCTGAGGAGGTTGCGATCTGGCCTTTTCACTTGCTGCAAAATTTGAACTGCGACTCATCGCGTTCTGACTGTCGCGTCTTAAACAGAACACGACAAGAGGGACACCTTTAGACTGCATAATCGCCGATCAACGAAGTAACGGAAAGGATATTCTGAATTACTGTCTCATCTGAAGGGAATATTCAAGGGGCAACCATAGCCTGATTTGAATCAAGTCGATATCGACCGTCTTTCCGGGCACCTCGACTACGTCACCCGAGGACGACGACGGTGCAGTGCGACATTTCTATCTACTTTCTACATCATTCAACCCGTTTACCGTCTGGCACGGGTCTCATCTCACTGTTCTGTGCGGCCTTCTGAAAGGGGCATTGAATTTTCCAGGCCCAGGACGACCGTCGTGTTGTATTGACCCGACGTAGGGAATGCGACTCGCCATTGGCGTATTCTCGACTTCACTTTTTTGTAAGTGAATATCTCTGATCTCCCGTGTCCTTTGCACAGAGACGCTCAGTTCGAACTGACCGATGTAGCAGTTCTGAACGACAGCGCTTCTGCCGCATCCATTGGTGGGAATGCCTCCCAGACGGACAGTGCGCCGTTCTGCGGCTTCGGTAAGCCCAGATCGTAGCTCTCTAATTGCAGAGCTATCAAATCTGGACCCGAAAAACCCGGCTCTACCCAACATTCCAACAAAGACCTCATTTGCCTATGGCTCGCAAGCCACTGCCATTCTCCCGCGGCAGCTCGTGGTGCAAGAGAAGATGGATCTGACAGAGATGGCCGCAACCATTGAGAGGGGAAGGAAACAGGCTGAGGACCGAGAGAGACAGGAAGCTCTCGAAGCTGAGCGTTTCCCCCGCAGGAAACGATCTATTACCCCAGTTAAGAAGCGCGAGCCAACGCCTGATCAGATTCAACTCTTCGACACACTTCAAGAGGTTATTCAGAGCGCTTCGGCTTCTCCAGAACCCGGGCGATCTACACCAACACCAACACCACCCATACCTCATACCCTTTCGACAACGTCAGGTTCAGTCACGCATTCGCCTCGACAAAATGGCCTTTATCCCTCCTCGCTCTCTCACCCTGGGCTTGTAAATGGTCTTGGCACCCCGTTAGGGAGTTCTCCACTTCAAAGCTCCATGGACAATGATTCTACCATTAACTCGTGGACAGTAGAGCGAGATGTTCACGAGGATGATCTTAAACGAACACATCCCGGTCGTGGACGCAACATATCTGCTCCTCCTCGCCGTATTTCGGGCCTCGCATTAATACACGAGACCATTGAAGAGGAACCTCCGGCACCTCAACCAGAGCCGGAACCAGAGCCGGAACCAGAGCCGGAACCAGAGCCGGAACCAGAGCCTGAACCCGAACCTGAACCGGAGCCTGAGTCGGAACCAGAGCCGGAACCGGAGCTGAAACCAGTTGTTGAGCTTCCTCCAGCTCCTCCGGCTCCTCCAGCTACAGTCGTGCGTCAAAGCCGTGCTCGCCGCCAATCCCCTGTCAAAGTTGAAGTTACGGTGCCCCGACTAAACTTGTTCTTTCGGATAGCTACCATCGTGCTCCTAACGACACTCTCCTGCCTTGCTTTGTATACTTACGGTGAAAGACTTGGCCAACTTTCCCGTGGCGTCTGCTCATTTCCTTTTGGTGGTCAACCACGTGTCTGGAACGCTTCTGATCCAAATGTAGTCAATCTATTGACGAAAGAAGTTGACGAACTAAACTCCCAAATATTGGCATTGTCCAAGGACCTTAAAGGGGTCAAATCTGAGCTAGCCAACACGATTTTCGATGACAACGCCCGACCCATACCGGGTCACAAGGCAAAGTCGAAGATCAACTTTTTATCGTATGGAGCCGGGCCCATCGTCGATCCTAACAGAACCACTCCGACGGCCGGCAAGAAGCCAAATTGGTTTCAGCGAGTGTATTTCTGGGTCTTTGGCGGACGGAAAGAAAACTCCCCTGCTACCGTTTTCCTCCCCTGGAACGATGTCGGCGATTGCTGGTGCAGTACTCCCCGGAATGGAATGGTACAGCTAGCGGTATCACTCGGCCGGCAGATTGTCCCCGCAGGTGTGGAAATCGAACACATACCCCACGAGGCGACACTCATGCCAGACGTTGCCCCGCGACGCATGGAACTTTGGGCTCAGTACTGGGGCGAAGTGCCCGATTCACCGTCGGCCTCGCTATTCTCCTGGTTCCCTCGATGGCTGTCAATCATCCCATCTCGTCTGCAGCCGGAAAAGATCCCCACCTCGTCATCTCCCGCACCGTATTCCTACAGCTTATCGGGGAAATTCCTACTCCACGAGACCATCATGGGCGTCCTACGAAAAGTCTACGAGAAGGAGCCGGAAACCTCATACTCAACCGACGCCGCCGGTGACGAGTACATGGGCAAAGGATTCTACCGCCTCGGTCGCTGGGAATACGATCTCCATGGCCGAGACTATGCACAGGAGTTTCCCCTGGAGGCGATTGTTGATCTACCGGGGATCAGGGTTAACAAGGTCGTTTTCCGGGTCACGTCGAACTGGGGCGGGAATGTCACTTGTATTTACCAAGTGAAGTTATTTGGGTCTGTGTGAGCTTGATTTCTGCATGCCTGGGTTGGCGTTCGGGTACCTTTTATTTTCATGTATACTTTGGAGTATGACACCTACTCTCAGTCATGCATAATGATAGCCTTGAACTGACAAATAAATAAATGTCTTCCACTTGATACTATACACTCGAATCCTTCATTCCTTTTCAGAGCAAATCAGCACCACAGGGCTATATACATCATAGTTCACCCAGTAGAACAAACCAAACGACGAAAACCAATACGGTACACCCTACGACACGACCCAGCACGGCTCGAACACCCCCGTCCACGAACGCAAGCAGCTACCACTCATCAGCCTCATTCTCAGGAAGAGTCAACGGACCGGCTTTGGTCATGATCGTCATCACCTCGTAGAGTGCATCAGCGGCGGCCCTATTCGCACCGTCAGCCGTCAGTTGGTTTATTCAATCCCACTCAACTCAGCTCAACCCAGTGGGTTTAATATGGAAAGGTAAAGGGGAGAGAGAGAGGAAAGCGTACATAGTAGTATGCTCAGCAGCCGTATCATAAGCAGGCGCCACCTCAACGATATCAGCTCCGATGATATTCAGACCGTCCAGGCCGCGGATGATGGTGCGGAGTTCGCGCGTGCTCCAGCCTCCTGTCTCGGGCGTGCCTGTTGCCGGGGCAAAGGCCGGATCGAGGGAGTCGATGTCGATGGAGACGTAGATGGGGTTAGTTCCTACTCTTTGGCGGATTCGTTTGATGATGCCGTCGGTGCCTGTATTTGTATATTAGCCAACTTTCAACCCAGCTACCCGGTTTAATGAAGCATGGACGTGCCGCTACTAACCAATGGTATCAATCTCCCTCGCCTCAACAATCTCAAACCCGCAGTATCCGTCATTCTCGTAGTCGGAGGGACCGGAAAGAGTCGTCCGGATGCCCGCGTGGATGTTTGTGTCGTTCTTCAGGAGTCCCTCCATGGCAGCGTGGTAGAAGTATGTTCCGTGGTTAACGGACGCAGTCTTGGATGGGGAACCACCAAAGACCTTGGGCTTCCATGTGTCGAGGTGGCTGTCGAAGTGGACGACGGTGACCGGTCCGTAGGCCCTATTCAGACTGCGGAGGATGGGGAGAGTGATGGTATGGTCGCCTCCGAGGGTTATGATGCGGGGGAGTGTCTTTCCGGTCTTGGAGAGGCCTTTCTTGTTGGCATCTGTGAAGGGCCTTCTCATGAGGATGCTGTTGTGGCCTTCTTCTATCTGGCGGATGGCCCATTCGTTGTCGTATCTTGATCTCATACATCAGTACTAACCTGGAAACATCTCGACAGGAGGCAATTGAGGGCAAGTAGACTCACGAGGTAACAGGGATATCACCACAATCCAACACCTTCAGGCCACCATGGAACGGATTCGCCTTTAAGGGCACATTATATCCGCCGTAGAGGTTCAATCTGCGCGATCCCTGCCGAATGCCACTGGGCCCAAACCGAGCACCGGGTCTGTATGAAGTGCCAGTGTCAAAGGGAGCCCCTGCGTCCTTAGCAAGTTATCCTGTAAATAATTACATAGATCGAACCATACCGATAAAAGCAATGTCGTATTTCTCCTCATCGCTGGCTAGACATGGATGATATGGGATTCTGCCAAAGGTCGAAATACCGCTGAACACAGAGTCGGCCTACGACACTTAGGTCCTGGACAAATACCAGTGGTTTAAATGGTAATAGTAGTGGTATGCGCACCTGAATCCCCCCATCGCCAGGGAGGGTGTTATACCATATATCCTTATATGGACCGGCCACCGGAGCCTGGTTATGGCCACTATGCGCAGCCACGACGGAAGAGAGGGCCAGAAGAGCAAAGGCCGGAAGGATCATGGTGAGGATATGTTCAGCTTAACTATTAGACAAAGGAAGATGAGAATGTCAGAGATAGATAGAGAGTAAAGTGAGAACAATGACCGGGACATCCAAGATATAAGTAGCTACCGGCCCACAGCGTACATGCAGAGCAACACAGTCCCTACGATACTCCAAGACTTACCAAAAGGAAACGAGAAGAGAATCCCGATATCTACAGGACAGCACCATCCATAGTGCTGAGAGCGCTCTCGACTCTGGATAGAGAGTGCTCGGGTTTCAACGTCATGGTGGGTGAGGCACGGCCACCATGACTGTGACCGGTTCTCTTCCGATTAACCTCATTAGGCTTGGCTTTTGCAATTCTCCGGTGGCCTTCCTAGAATGCAGCGGATGTTGATATCGGCGTTGAGGGTTGTCTGTCCACAATATAGACGGTGGACACAGTGCTCCGTCCGGAGTAAACGCTAATTATCATTTCCGGAATGCGCCTTTCCCAACTGGGATAATGACGGTAGAAATGGGTCCAAAGAGTCCGGCAGGGACAGAGTTAAGTTTGTGGTGGAGGTCGCTAGGGTTGGCTGATGCATGGTTATCAGTACTTCACTCGGCGAACGTGAGTCAGGATATTGTTGGATTCTGGTCAAGGGCTTTGTAAATGTATTAAAGATAGTCCCGAAGGAGTGTTTCACTTGCATTCCGTATATATCCTATCTATCTATTTACAGAAACCACGTAAAAAACAATACTGCAGGGAGAATCCTTATTCCTTACGGCGCACCTTCAATCCCCGTCTCCAGACGCTCGTGCACGTCCATCCGGGAAAACGCCTTGGTCACTTCCATGTCCCAGTTGCTCAGCGTCACAATTCCCCACTCAAACAATCCCACCGCATACAGAGCGATGCACTGTCCCACCCACAGGCCCTTCAGCCCCCAGCCGTGGAATGCAAGCCAGATGCCTAGCGGCAGCGCCCCGAAGTAATAGCTACCGAGATTGACCATAGCGCCGACGTGCTGACGACCCATGCCCCTCAGACTGCCGCCGCAGCTCCCGTTGAGTCCATCCGCTATCTGGAAAAGCGCGACAAACGGCAACACATCAGCGGTGAGACGCACCACGCGGTCGTCATTATTAAAGATCCTAGCGAACTGGTGTCTGGATGCCATGAGCACCGCCAGCACCACGCTCCCTAGCACTATACTGAGCCAGGCGGCTGTATTGGCTGCACGCGCGGCTCTTGATGCACTCCTTGCGCCGAGAAGGTTGCCAACCCGTGCGGACGCGGCAACACCAACGCCGAATGGAATCGTATTCAAAACTTGGTCCGCGGTCATGATCACGCTCTGAGCTGCAAGAGGTATTGTTCCCAGGCGGCCGGCGGCCAAGGCGACAATCTCGAAAGCCCACCACTCAGTACCAACGTGGATGATCCCCATAAATGCCAAACGGCAGAATGTGCCAATGTTGCTCAAGGCTGAGCGAGACCAGCCTCCCCAGCATTCCGATCCGGCAACAAATCTTGCATACAAGACAAGAAGTCCAAAAGAGAGCCAGTATGAGATACCTGTTGCAATTGGCGCCCCAAGGAGCCCCATTCCGAGCGTGTAGCAGAAAAAGTAGTTCAGTGCACCATTAAGAGGAGATGTAATCAGCAAAACGTATGTCCCGGCTCGCATGATTTCTATAAAACAGGATATGGTCAGTGGACGTAATGCATTCCTGAACGTGAAAGGTCGCCATACCTTGAGCCTGTAGATACTTCTTGACGGCTTCAAAATAGATATACCCAAGTCCCCCGGGAATAAGACAGGTCAAAAACTTGGCAGTATTCCTGGACAGATCGGGATCTTGTCCCAGAAGCCGGAAGACAGGCTCGGAACATGCCCAGAGAATAGCGACGGGAATATAGAAGAGACTCAAGACAAAAATCCCTCGTTGGAGTAGAATCCCCAGATCGCGCTTGTCCGAACTTCCCGTGAAGGTAGACGATGCCAGCGTATCCAGGGCCGTTGTTCCGCCCAAAGCGATGATCCCAGCTGTAACGAAGTGAAACATGTACCCGAAGGCTGCCGTCGCGAGGTTCTCAGGTGACGAGCGCCCGACTATCAGCACAGAGGTTGTCTGAAGACTGTTTTGCAACGTGTATGCCAGGACAACCGGTAAGGATCCCTTGAAGAGTAGCCAAAACTCGGAGAAAATAAGGGCTCGTTTCGAGGAGGCCTTGTCCTCGTCATTGAGCTCGCTCCCGCTCCCGCTCAACGAGCCGGCGCGGGGAGTGTGCGGCGGACGAAGAAGCGGCGTGTACTCGTCTGACGAGGCCCCTGTCATTGCTAGGATTGCAATGAGACTGGAATCGAGACAGGGAAGTGAACATAAAATGTATGGCCAACAGCAAGCAGCAAAACAGACTGTGAGAGGTCGCTTAAGTCGAGCAAATTTCCAAAGTTCCCAACGACCATGTCTGTTGCACTTTATGCCACGATCTGTACCACCGACGGCTCCAACAGCGTGTCTTGATGGGACAGCAATGGGGACCAGACAAAAAATCGGGAATACAACACTTGACAAATCAAGTGTCTTGATCTACCGGCCATTCCTGCAGACATGTTTCTTGTTATTCTTTTTGCATGGACAGCCCCATGTATGACACATTCTTGACCATAATCGATATTCCGGTCTTTATCAGCTCTCCCTCGATTCCCGTCCCGAGCCACGGACGTGGAAATGTCGAGAACCGGTGCATAGGGTTGACGTACCATCCTGACAAAAGAGGATAGAAGACGGAGAAGCCAAGATGGGGCGATCCATCGTGATGGTTCTTGTCGAATGGGCCGTGCCTCGCTCGGAAGACAACGGCACGATCCACTAATCCAAAAGTGGATTCTACCAATATTGCCTCGATTGGGAAGGTGGATTGCGATTATGACAGCCGGAATGGAGTGCGTGCAGGGATGCAGGGAGATGCAGGGAGATGCAGGGACAGCAGAAGGAAAGGAATGTCAGAAAGAGCTGATACCTGTTGGAGCTCTCTCTCAGGCACAGCATCACGTGCCTGATACCTAGATTCAACCTCGCAACAACATCAACACAACGACGCGTTGCCAGATAGAACAGTAGCTATGGACATTGACAGATGGTCGACACTCGGAATGATTCCCCAGGAAGTGAAATAGATTGCCCCCGCATTTCAGCCTGCTGACTGCGTTTCCGAATACAAATACCATCGAACAACGCAGGTTTATCTCGCCTTATCTTTTCGCTGGTATTATCCATGGAACATGATAGGCGAGCCCGGCCCTGTCAGGATGTCGTCTGTTATTGCTGTCGTTTCTGTCGGGCTCGAGAGATAACTGGGCTGGCAGTGGACATCATGGCGTCACGTCGCTCTGGAGATTGACCGTGGCGCATTCCCGCCATCACACCATTGAGCATGGAAGGGATCGATACGAGATCCTTGATAAGGTCTTTTTTATGCTGAGAAGGTAGGTACGGCCTGTTATAGGCTGTCCAGGAAGTATCGCGGGTATTGGCTATGATTTGCCCTATATGGACGTTGTCTACGGATATAACTGACACTGTTGTCCTAGGGTGTACTTTGTATCTAATATGTATTTCTTCTGTTTGGATCTACTGCCATTATCCTACTGCTCATACTAGTCCAAACCTGCAATTATGGACGGCAAGAAGGAGGTCTCGGAGAAGCATACAACTCCCGAAATAAATCCTTCACACGGTACACAGGGCCAGGGGACCGTCACTGATACGACAGTCGAGAAGAACGGGATCAAGCTACATCCCCAGCCGACATCTGATCCATTGGATCCGTTGAATTGGTCACGGCTGCAGAAACACACCATTCTGGGCATTGTGATGTTCAAGTAAGGATCAGCCTCTTGTGAGAACTCTGGAGCTCTCAAATGTCGAGTCCAAGAGACAGTCCTAACAACCCTTAGATATTTCCTCTTCACCTACATTACCACCACCACCGTGCCCTCGTTTCCCGAGATCCAAACCCAGTTCAACATCAACTACTCCCAGGTCAATTGGACTGTTGCCATCCCTGCCCTGGGCTTGGCAGTGGGTCCGCTTTTCTGGTCATCATTGAGTGATATCTACGGCCGTCGCATCGTTTTCATTGTCGGAACGATTATTGCCCTAGTGTCGACTTGCGGCGCAGCAGCTGCAGATAATTATGGGGGTTACATGGCTGCGAGGTTCTTTCAGGGATTCGGTGTTAGTCCGGCTTCGACGGTTGGGATGGCAGCGAGTGAGTTCCGTTCGTTAATTTAAGAGTCATGTAGACCTGGAAAGACTAACAGACATAAACCCAGTCAACGATCTCTTCTTTGACTATGAACGTGGGCAAAAACTCGGGTTATGGGTTTTAGCTATCGACTCGGGCCTGCTGCTTGGCCCAACTTGTCAGTTCCACTGCTTACACCACTATCAAAATTTGAACGGAAGGCTAATGATATCATCCCTCCCGCAGTTGGTGGATTCCTCAATGTCGTCAGTGCAGCGTGGATTAACTGGTTCAACGCCATATTATTTGCCCTACTACTCGTCCTGGAACTCCTGTTCATGCCTGAAACGCTCTACCCTCGCAACCTGATGCTCGGCCACTTCCCCCAAGTAAACAACGGACCGGGAGTTCTCAGCGACATTGAAACCGCTCACACTCAGCCGTCTGAGAAACAAGAGGAGACATCCGTGCGAAGAACGAAACAGCTCTTCTTCTTCAACTTCAGGCCCGTCCCTGGGATTCTTCACCCGAAACTGTACGATTCCGTCATCCGTTTCGTTCTCACCTTTTGCTTCCCAGTTGTAACCATAGGTGTCATTGGTTATTGCTTCCTCTGGTACTGGTGGGTGTTGTCTGTAGTCACCATGGTGCCTGCAGCATACGCGAACTATGGCGCACTGGTTCAGGGATTGCTGTTCCTTGGTCTCTTCATCGGAACGATGGTCTCGGAGGCGTTCTTTTCGGGGAAGCTTAGTGACTACATTGTTGAGCGGCTGGCGAAGAAGAATGGGAATGTGCGTGTTGCCGAGATGAGATTATGGCTAGCTTATCCTGCTATTGCATTGACGGGTGGTAAGTTCAAGCTCTCAGACAAATAACTACCTACAATTCCTAACGGTATGTAGTCGGCTTGATCGTCTGGGGTGTCAGTATCGACAAGCACTATCACTGGATGGTAGGGCAAGTTGCCTTTGCATTGTGTAAGTTCCCTTGGTCTTTTCATGCTTAGCTCAAGGTACTGATAACTATGCAGTCGCTGCTGGTGTCCAAATGGGAAACACCGTTATCAGCGCATACATCGTCGATGCATACCCGCTTCAGTCCATGAGCGTTATTACCTTCTATGCAATATTCCTCAACCTGAGCGCCTTTATTAATCCAGTATGTCCCCCGTCCTATTCTCTATCTATCTTTTTATACCTCAATGAGCCCCTGCTAATCATACTTCTCAAAACAGTTCTTCATCGCTCCCTGGCAAGCCTCTGTGGGCTGGACATGGACCTTCACAACGCAAGGCATCATTGTGCTCATTTTATGTACCCTTACTTTTGCCTCGTTGCAGGTGTTCGGTGGGTGGCTTAGAGCAAAGTCACCGGAGCCCTCTTGGGTAAACTCGGAGTTTGATACAAGGATTTAGATTGGCTTGTCTATGACTCTTCCTTAGTATATGTATAGAGTCTGCCTCTTATGTATCGTGTTTGTTGTTTTCTATGTAAAATAACACTTATCCGGGGGAAATAATATAACAAAAGAAGAAACACAACGACGATGGAGCCTCGCTCCGTTCTATATGACGATGAAGATACTAGTGAAGAACTTAGAAACCAAAAGTATGCTCAATTTCTCGTAACTATCTAGGAAATCCTCCTTAAGTACTCTCCGGCCGCGGCTCTACGCCATTATAAGATAGGAAATAGTAGGAAAACTGGGTTTTGCAGTGCCCCCAGCACACTACATGCTCTGTTGTTGAGATACTAAGATCTTAAAAGTACCATTTTATATGGGATACAAAGGCAGGCCACCCGGTGGTAGATTACGTTAGTTATCCAAAGCAGCCCCGTTGGAAGCGGGTTAGCCCAATTTGAAGAGTGGTTGGATGAAAAGCATAATAGGATAGGTGATACTGGTGAGCCCTCTGGGAATCCTGCTGGATTTGGAAGGTCTGGCTTTGTTAGCCATCAAGCCAGAGGCAGGCTGAGCAGTCTTAGGTGAAGCTGGCCACCCAGCAGAGCAGTATAGAGTCCAAAAAAGATGTTAATTGATGGCAAAATCTTTGTAAATAACAACACGCAGTCTTCAAGATGCCACCACCTCATCTGGTTCCTAGGCCAGCACTCTTGACTTCATCTCTTCAAGCTTCCAGTCCACAAGCCTCTCCATATTATCTTTTTCAGAGACATCAAAGCAAGTCCAGCCTATGTTTCCATCACTTATCCTTATCTTTCATGGGATTTGGTCTAAAGAATTGAGAATTAGGATACTTCCAGAACACAATATTAAAAATGAAATTCTTTCTTGCTGTATACATGTTAGACCTGCGCTACAGAGCGTAGGCTGGTCCAAGGATTTATGTGAGTAGCGTGCTAAGGTCAGGGTTCAGGGCGCAACTCGTGGGGGTCATATTGTGGAAGAACTAATCGTTGGCGCTCCAAGTCTCGGAGTCCTGCGCGGCTTATAAGTACGCGCCTTAGGTCACGTGGACTCCACGGCTGCTGACTAATATATACATGCTTGCGTGTGTGACCTAACAGATATAAAGGAATTAATCTAAATAGGGTTAGAAATACAGCTGTGCAGGGGAGAGATGCAATATGGTTCCAGTTTATACAGGTATCACTGACATTGTCAAGGTGCGGATTCAGGTGATCAGGAAACGGAGATAGATTGGAAAGAACACACGGGCAGGCAGGCAGGCAAGCTATCGTACAGGTAGGTAGACAGAACGTAGCTCGAAGAGCTACAACAAGATCGAGACAGAAGTTCGAGATATTTCCTCGCAGGCACGTGCAGGGGCGGTCAGTACAGGCAGAACGGGCCTCCGGACCGTCATACGGCGTACGTTGGTCCAGCACCGTGATAGACATGCTATAGGCCAGACCTGATAGTCAGACTGGAGAAACAAATCAAGAGATTCAAGATATGAGACCACAGCAAGGCGGTTGAGGATCCAAAAGTCCTCAAGGACATGCTCAAAGAAGATGGCATGGCCAGAAGCATCAGCCAAGGATACACAAGAAACTTGCCCTTGTTGTACCACCAATCACAGGCTGGCAGGCAATATGTGAAAAGTGCTATACTTCCAACAATCGGCAGCACAACAGCATCAGGGAGTGAAGTAAATAGCTCAATCCTGAATGAAGTGACCGTAGCAAGGTCTCCAGGTTGCAATCATCCAGGTGACCCATCAGCAGGCCCTTGTAGCTGACTGGGGCGATGAGAGGGGAGTGGCTGGTGGAATGGCGCCAATGCTGGAACAAGTGCAACCTTCAGGTAATGTGGCATCTTGAAAGGGGGCAGTGCACTGGGAGAGGCAGGGCAGGAGGGTAAGGAAAGGGGAAAAGAGAAGAGAAAGTGCGTGGTCGTTTTGAGGGAGAGAGGTTGGGCTTATATAGATGTAGCAGACCGGTTAAGGTGGTAGGAGAAGCTGGCAAAAGCAGTGAGAGGGCAACACTATACCTGAAGCGGTGAAGACTATACCACAAAGGGCAATGAGATTGCCAGTGACGGCAGGCGGTGGTGTACGGAGAGGCGCGGTTCAATGGCGGACCGGCGCCCCGCTAGCCCCGCTAACCGTCACAACTGATACTAGTAACTTACTAGTTATTGTTGTGAAGGTTAGCGGGGCGCCGGAAACAGCCGCCATTGAACCGCGCCTCTCCGTACACCACCGCCTGCCGTCACTGGCAATCTCATTGCCCTTTGTGGTATAGTCTTCACCGCTTCGGGTACGCTTGGCGCCGGTATATGGTTTTCATAGGCGGTGAGGCGCTTACAAGCCTCACAAATATGCGCTACATAAACTGTGTCTGGATCTTGTCCACTGACAGGATGATGTTGGCAGTCCAGCCAGGTTTCTGGCAGTTGTATTGTCAAGAAAAACGCGATGCTGTGCGGAGCACTATTAATTTAGTTACATACAATGGCGTGGCAAAAGCCTTTCCGCAAGTGTTGAGGGGGTTCCACTTTTGCCATGTCAGTGCATGTAGGAAACCCAGCTCTGGAACGGAATCAAGCAGCCGGCTCTATCTAGCTAGTGGGGGAGGATGGTGAGTTGTTACTTGGACGTAGTTGATGGCTGATATTTCAGTCACGATGACACTAGTTGACGCCTTGTCCTCGCTCCCCCAAGTTCCCCCTGCTGGTTTAAAACCCTGTTCTGTTCTACCATATGCGTGCCTGCCGTATCTTACTCTCTATTTGTTTTCTCATAATCATCACCCCATTAACGTCTCAAGATGCACCACCTCCGTGATACCCTGCTGAGCCCATCGCCAAAAGACTTCCTTGAACTTGAGCGGGGAAGAAGGGCCTTGGCAGACCAGGAGAGTACATGGGAGTCTGTCACTCGGGGAGATCTTGAGGAGCTCCGGTCTGCGGCCTCCAATCGAACCTGGGTCGTCAGCTCCCGATACTGTGATGTTGGAGATGGTGTGGATTCCCTTGAAGGCTACCTCCATTCCCTATGGTATATTTACTACCAGCTTGGCCGAAATACATCATGTGAAACATCCGACCATGATCGTATAGTCCTTGATATCGTCCGCATCCAGGGACTGGGGCCGTTGACCAGGCCTGTGCCAGGGCTGTATGGGATTGATATTGCACGAACAGTTGAGGGCACACTGTGGAATGACCTGCCATTCCTAGTCACTGACATGACTACATTCTGGATTAACAACTTTGCATCAATGTCAAGCACCCACCGCCTCAACTTTACATCTTTCTTGGCCAAGCTGGCATCAACCCGCATCAGCAAGGACAGAATGTGCCAGATTGCCCTTGTTCTATTCCGCCATACATTTGAGGAAGGACGAGAGCTTCGCATCACAGACGAGCTAGATAATGAAGATCCAAAACGGGATGACTGTGACCTGGACATGGTACGATTACTGCCAGCTGCTTTTGTGTGGATCAAGGAGGCATGTGAGAATCTTATTCAACTCTCAGATGTCTATTGGAATGATTGCCCCAGTCGCATTAGCAAGGGTGGTCAGATGTTCGTTGAGTCAGAGCTTGGGCAGCGATCACCAACTGGGTTCACACCATGGAGATGGATGTACTGGCTCAAGCGACTTCATGAAATTCAGGTGGAGGCCAAAGAGGCCAAAGAGAAAAGCCTGGAAGAGTATGCCGCTGATGCCATTAAGTTCATGGTTAATAGCGTGGAGACAAGGAATTCTGGAATTTTGAGGGCTTATAAAACTGGCGGGGATGTCTTGCATCAGGACAAACATCTGTTATGCCTGAAAAATCTTGTGAAGTGTAAAAGCCCAGAGAATGACAATATCAACTAAATTTCTTTCTTTCTTTCTCTGATTTTTTTGTTCGTGTTCTAGTCCTTGAATTGAAAGTCACTCTCTTATTCCGGAGTCGAGGAAATCCCTCAATCCTTCACTTGCATGGAAGTTAACGCTGGCCAATCTCAACATATGGAAGAATTGTCTGAAGTGGAGGTTACAGAGAATATTGGTACGTAGATCCCTGAAAAAGGCTGTACTAGTGACCTGGGCTGGACACAGACAGCATTTTTCCCTAGTCTAGTCTGCCTTATCCACAGAAATACAATTGTACCCATATTAAATCCTTCTCGCTACACGAATCTCTTGCAAGACAGAGCCTGAGCACCAGCTCACCATGGTGGCTCAGCACCATTATACTGATCGCGGGGCGCATTCTCCCAACCAGGCACACGGTTGTTAAAGAATTTTCCATTATCCTTTTTCGTAGAATTGAATACTTTATCCATAAGACAACTCACAGCTTGATCAAGAGTCAAATCGGCCCCAGCACCGCCCAGGTCGGTTTGCACCCACTGCGATATATTGGCTTATTGTACGGGAATACAAATATGGTTCTTAAAGAAAGTGAGATAGAAAGAAAGAAGAATTATCCTAATCTTACCCCAGGAGAAATTGCGAAAACCGTGAACCCCTCATCCTCCAGGGTCAGGGCATATTGCACTGTGAGCATGTTGAGAGCAGCTTTGGATACCTTGTAGGCTGGAACGGGGAATAGTTGGAATTTTGATGCAAGTGTGATGGAGCCCAAAGTTGACGATCTATGGCATGGTTATTATTGTACGATGAGAACTTATGTCCCTTATTGCTAGGGACGGAGACGCAAAGCAAACATACATATTGATGACCTTCTTCTGGTTCCCCTTTTTCAGCAATGGAATGAATGCTCTTGTGACAAGGTGAGAACTCAGTACGTTGGTCTTGAATGTCATTTCGAGGTTCGTCCTACATAAGTACGTTAGGAAACTGCTTTTGTACGAAGGTTCTCGGTAGCCCCCAGTTGCAAATTCGCGAATGTCACCTGCATTGGACTCTCAAGAGTACCTACATCGTCTCAATCCCACCAGGAGTTTGAGGCATAATTCCCGCACAGTTGATGAGAACATCTAGACCCTTGCTTCCGAGAGACCGTTCGACTTGTTCGGCAGCTTCTGTCACGCTTTCTTCGGATGTTGCGTCGACTGGCACGATTTCGACGCGGCCGGCTGAGTTGGCTGCTAGCTGCTTCAAACCTTCCCTCTGAGTCCGTGCAGCAGCGAAGATGATGGATACCTCGGACTCGGGCTTGGAAGCGAGTAGAGTAGCTATTGCTAGTCCGATTCCTCGCGTGCTACCGGTGATAAAGTAAGAGGCCATTTGCAATTTTGCTCGCGGTGGTAGTGGGAGATTATTAGGTGAAACACGACTGATCCTGCAATCTATTAAAACAAGAATCACTGGTTATTTATTCGTGAACAAGAATTATAGTATCATTGATTGTCAGCTAACATTACCTGCAAGCTTCGAGTGGTCTTTTTCAATTAGGGTTATGGTCACTTCACACCATTCTTTATGAAATTGTGCTACAAGAGACCCCCATGGAGGAACAATGTCAAGGAAGTGTTGTTAGGATGCCTTATGAGACATATTGACGTCAGTTCCTGTGCATTCCTTTACTTAGTCTACCCTAAGTTGCACCGTAAATTGCGATTTCTGAATGAGCCCGAACCGCAGCATGTCTCCTATGGAACTAGGACTCCTATCAAGACTTCCACTATCTTTAACGTGACATTGAGTAGCTATCTTGGAAAACTTCTGAGAGAATATCACAATCTATGTTCAAACAGTGGAACATGACTCTCGAACACAGTTCAAGCCACAATTACTGTATCTTCTAAGAAACAAGTACACTTCTATCCACGATAATATCTTCTCTCATCAATTAGGAGCTCACCGTGTCAACATGAAATGCCGCATGGTATTCAGCTCAACCGGGTCTCCTGCCACTTTCAGCGCTTGAGCCTAAGCCCTAATTGCGTATAACCTAGCACGTGCTGATAGGAAACTCGCTGAGTTGGACGTAGTTAGGGAGGTCTGCTACGTCTTGCTGGCTGGGCAGTGATGTGGATCAGGGGTGCGGCGTCTGGATACCAGATACTAAAAGGATACCTAGGATTCCTAAGGATCGTGGTGAACACTCTATATCGATATACTGTCGTCTCTAGTACATCTTGAAGCTCTAAACGATGCGCTTCCTTCTTCGCTTCTTTTTCTTCCTACAACTCCAGGATATACGTATGTTGGTCCTTCCTCCCGGAACATACATACCCCGTATCCGGGACTGGATTATCAGATAATCCACCTGTCCGAAATAGTATATCCTCATCAGGCAGCGCTAGACACGAACAACACGTGCTTCCATCACATGATCTATGTGGCGCTAACTCAGCCACTCGAGGCGCATGAGGGCATACTACATTACTCTCTGTATTACTCCCGCAGCAAGTCAAACACGCGTCCTTTTCTCTTTCTTGTAGATAAAGGAACACGCCCTCATCTGCTTTTGCAAGTTCTGGTAACTCGCCTCGACATATTCTATGCATATGCATTGACCTGTTCTTAATCTCGACATACCAGGCCTTCATTGCAGCTTGTGGTGAGATCATGGTCATGGGCATGAGAAGCCTCCGCGATCCTAATCCTATTCCTGACCCAAAAACCTCCAGGTGTTCTGTTTGCGACCCTTGGGGTCTACTATCACCATGGATGACTTGAGCGGGCTCAGCTGGTCTTCCAACCAAAATGATACGAAGAAACCCCCCATGAGCTCTGGCATGCTGTTTCCGACTTCACGTTTAGGTGGCACTTCAGGTAGATCCACCCCGGCGTCCATCTCCTCAGGCCCGTCGATCTCGCCATCGAAGCCTGCAACACCAGCGGGTGATAGTTTCGCAAACCTCGTCTCGTTTGGCTCGTCAACTACCGACAAGAACCTTTCTCTCCAGGAGCGACAGAGGAGGCTGCAAGCAGAAAGGGCCAACAAGGAAGCGGAGAGAAACAGTCAGCTTGAAGCGCAGTATGGGGGGCAGAATTCCCACTTCTGGGAGGCTTTAGAGCACGGTGGAGGCAGATCAACTGGCGTTACCTCTCCGTCTACAAATGCAGCAATGCAGTCTGATGACGATGATATCCTTGCCGCCTTCAATGCCTCCGCACCCGTCGACGCCTCAACTCACTTCCCTGCTCCTAGCCCTAGTCCTTCGCCGCAGCCCGAATCGACTGCTTTACCGAAACCTTCCAACGGCGCAAGTCCATTAAGCCAAAGTGGTGGGATGGTATTTCTCGATGACGATGACCCTTTTGGTCTCTCTCAGTTGAAGCAGAAGTCAACCCCGGCACCTCAGCCCTCTCAGAACGACGACGATGATTTCCTTGGTCTGCTCGGAAAACCAGTCTCAGAGATACCCCGGCCAGAACCGAAGAGTAACACTCCCGAGCCATTCGGTGATGAACATCGCAGTCCATCCCCACCAAAGCCTTCGGAAGGCGTGGATCGGGCAATCGCAGAGCTAGTGGATATGGGATTCTCTGCAGACAAAGCCAAACAGGCTCTACGTACAACGGATACGGGAACCAATGTTCAGGCCGCCGTTAGCTGGCTCCTTACGCAAGCTCATGCCGAATCTCGACAGAAGACTAGAGAAAAAACGGGTGCCAGCAACAGCCACTCTGATCGTATGGTGCAGGAAGAGAGGCGGCATCGTGAGGTCCCACCGTGGATGAAGGAGCAAAGATCGTATGCATCCAGAGGCCATGCCGATGGTCGAGTACCCTCGCCTGCAGACAAAGATCCTGCCCAGTTTGCTGCCGCCTTCGGCAACAACTTGTTGAAAACAGCGAATGCTCTGTGGAAAAGCGGAAGCAAGAAAGTTCACCAAGTGGTCAGCGAGTTGAATGCCGACTATGATCCCAACCAACCGCGGTGGATGAGAGAAGCCAGTCCAAGGCCAGAGCTATCCTCGAGGGAACGTCAGCAGGCTCCTCCTCCACAGGGTAAACCTGGAACCTTGACGGATGAAGCCCTCCTCCTTGAATCACAACCACCAGGACCTTCCCGAGCTTCAACGCGACATATGGATGGGGCTCGTTCTAGGGTTAGCAGCAGTCCTTTCCGGAACCAGCCTTCTCCCACCACTGAGAGGCGGTTACCACAACCTCAGTCGATGCCTCAGCAAAAGATTTTCCCGCCGAAGGATCCCAAATCTCGCTTAACCAAAACTGCAGTCGAGGAGCAATCCGCACAAGCATACGTCAGCCCGGCCAGAAGGAGAAGACCTACTCCTCAACCCGCCGCATCCAAACCGGATGCAGACTTATTGCAGACCTCTTCACCTGCTACTCAACCTAGACCTCCAAACCTACGAGCACAACCACCGCCAGCATCATCGAAGCCCCCTCAGAAATTACCTCAGCGACCAAAGGCACCTCCTCGGGACATCCCTGAACTATCCCAAGCGGCTCTTGCATCCGTACATAGACATCGGGAGAAAGGATCAGAGGCCTACAAAAGGGGTGATTATGCTGCTGCTCATGAGTCTTTCACAGCTGCACTCTCGGCATTGCCCAACAAGCATCCTATCACCATCATCATCTGTAGCAACCGTGCTATGACATCCCTGAAAATAGGTGAAGCTAAGACTGCTGTGAGTGATGCGGACACGATGTTAGAAATAATAGGTCCTGCAAAGGGTGAGGCAGAGACAATTGATCTCCGAAACGGAGAGCCTGCTAAGCCCATGAAGGACTTCTTTGGCAAAGCCTTGATACGCAAAGCGGAAGCCTTGGAGCAACTAGAACGATGGACAGATGCAGCGAAGGCTTGGAGACAAGCTGTAGAAGCAGGATACGGAGGAAGCACCAGTATCCAAGGCCGCAACAGATGTGAGCGAGCTGCCGGTATTAGCAAGCCTGCAACAAAGCCTCCAGCTCCGGTGAAGAAACCAGCACCCAAGAAACCACCAACCGCATCGGCTGCACCGACTGCGAATTCGGAAGCCGTTAGTCGTCTGCGGGAGGCTAATAAAGCTGCCGACCGTGCTGATGAAGAAAAGTTCGCCCTCTCCGAAAGTGTGGATGCACGAGTGGCAGCATGGAAGAACGGGAAACAAGACAACCTACGTGCGCTCCTGGGTAGTCTAGACACCGTTCTATGGCCCGAGTCGGGGTGGAAGAAGGTTAACATGTCGGAGTTAATTATGCCCAATAAAGTAAAGATACAGTATATGAAGGGGATTTCGAAGGTGCATCCGGACAAGGTATGTTGTAGCATTAACGTTCCAGCTTAGTACCTAGGTACCTCTGTAGCTAATCTTTGCTCTAGATACCTACGAACGCAACTACAGAGCAAAGGATGATTTCGGGCGCTGTGTTCGGTATTCTGAACGAGGCCTGGGATAAGTTCAGGCAAGAAAACAATCTCTAGCCCCATTTCGTATTCTTCGGAATATGGCGATTCCCTAGATCATGTTCTCTCACAAGATGATCCCCTTCATATTGTTTCTATTATTCTTTTTGCATCTTCATGCCACCTCTACGAAGCTGCTGTTAGTCTTAACCACTATTGACTAAGGGCCCCTTCGTTCCTCGATTCCATATGGCTGGTGTCCAGGTAGCGTGGTATTATATAATGTATACAGTGTCTGCATCATGGTTAGATTGTAGGTATGTTTTCACAAGCTTTCATTGTGAAGTTGTTGGGATACTTGTCTATCGGTTTTCCATTGCTGGGCTAGATATCTTCTTAATTTCAATAGACAACTTGAAGTAAACACAATGCTGCACTGGCAAAAAAAGCTCAACCTGCCAGATTTTAGAAGGCTTTTGAATGCACACCAACAACACCACTCGGGGTATATGCTTCGATTCTATCTGGTAAACAATAATAATAGCAACAACAAAAGGAATTTTACTTGTTTCCTGAGTTTAAAACTAGGGATGAGGATACCTTTCGTATTCATCAATCCCGGCTTGTTCGGGAGCGCTCTTTTCTTCCTTCTCCGGTTGCTTATTCTTGTCCCGTTGCGCCTTCGCCTCACGTTTCATTTGTGTCTTGCTCTTCGGCTTTGCATTCTGGGAAGCAGCTTCCGTGGAATTTGATGGCCAGGCCTGTTGACACTTCAGCTCATCCTCATCAGACCAGTGGCGGGGTAGGACCGCGAAAACAAGATATGATGTGTGTGTCTTTAGGTCCAACTCGGAACGGTGGACTAAGCGACCGAGCTTGTAGGGCGGGGTTGTATTCTTTTGGTTGGGCTTGGGGTCAGGGTTTTGCGGAGAAGGCCTTGATTTCGCGAGAGTAGCATCGTCAGGGGTCTCTGTATCATTTTCTTGTCGGGAGTTTTCATCCGTCGTTCCCTTCTCCTTATCTTCTTGTTCTTTAGCTGTCGGCGTGGACTTCTTGTAATTCTCGTCTCGGAATCGGTCATGAAAAGCTCTCGCGCGTTCTTCTACAACACGGGCTTTGGAGATTGCTTCGTCAACAGATTTGGGAAATATGACCGCCCCGCGTATACCTTCGACGTCCAGACCTGTTATCTCACGTTTCACTTCAATGCGACGGTGTTGCACTTCAACCATTGATATCATGAGCCAGCCTAGTTGGCGCATGGCGCTTATGGTTCGTTGCACTTGCTCGAGACATGGGGAGAATGTACAGATGTGTATGGGGGATAAGGGGTCAAGAGGTGACTCGGATCCAGAAGACGGCTTGCGTACAAGGTGCTTCAGAGCTAGCCAGGGTGCAGGAAGGTCAAGGAAGACCGCGTTCGCTTTGGGTGAAGCCCCCGTTGTTGGGTCGCCCAAGAGAAAGCCATCATTGTATACATCGCGGTGGGTCACCTGCACAATACCATCAAGTCCATGCTGTTTGATTTCTTCTGTAACCTTTCCTGCGCGTTGCTGGTGGAATTCGAAGCTGCACACCTTTCCTAGTCTCCGTCGTTTGGTAGCCGGTTCGTATGCAGGATAACCATTAAATACTGCTCGAGCGGCGGCATGCGTGAACGAACCACTTCCTGATCCAGCTTCAATGAGGGTACTTCCAGGCCGTACACGCAATCTCTCTAGTATATAACTGTAGTCGGGCGCATAGACGACCTGCGTCCGGTGTGGGAGAGATGCGGTCCACGATTCGGGCGTAGGGCAAATAAGGTGAAGAAAACCGCTGGAAGCTTGTACCGGTGCCTTAGGAGATAGCTGTCCTTCCTCCAGTTCGTTGGCTTTACGCTTTTGGCCCTTCGCCGGTCTGCGACCTCGGGATCCCGTGTCGACCTTCGATGCGGCAAGTTGAGAGCCCCACGGTTGATTCAAAAGCGTGCTGTGCGGGAACGAGCCGTATCGTGTGTTCGTAACTTTCCCTTCATCGTATCCTAGCTGCTCGTCGTCGTGGGTTCGTAGGATCGTTGGGATGATATCGTCTCGGCGCAGTTGGAGGAGAGCGAGACTGTCAGGTCGCGACTGCAAACTTGGTGTTAGGAACGGAGACTGCATTGTCCGATAGGATCCGTCCGCGAATGCTACGTGCAGCGGGCAGTGAACGGATATGTTATGTCCTCGGGGATTTTCGAGCCAACGTCGACGGGAGAAGAGGAATTAATTGTCTTGCGGCTCCAGCAGAAACAAAACTTGACGTACTGTTCCCAGAATGGAAATAATTATATTAGGGCTTAGGGCTTAGGGCTGGTTCGCTGGCTGTAGCTTTGCATCCCTTGTGAGTCACGTCTTCTTTGGCCCTTTGCCCCTCGTCGTCTTTTAGTTCCCTTCACCCCGCGTTCGTCCCTTTCTTTATGACCCTTTCTCTCCCCCGTCTGCGATTCTTTCCCCTTCGTCCACTGTCCAGACACCGGTCGCTATTGATTACCCCCGTGTTTGTCTTCTCCAAGCTCATGACCACCGCGCGCCAACAGCCGCCATGGCGGCAACCGACGTTGAGTCCCAAAGCTAGTTCCCGCATACCCCCCCTTAAGGTCTATAATTCCTTGACGCGGTCAAAGTCGCTGTTCGTTCCGATCGATCCCGAGGGCAAGAAGGTCACTTGGTATGCGTGCGGGCCCACGGTGTACGATGATGCGCATTTGGGGCATGCCAGGAACTATGTCAGCACGGATATCATTCGCCGTATTATGCGCGATTACTTTAAATTTGATGTCAAATTTGTGATGAACATTACCGATGTCGATGACAAGGTACTTGATCTTGTGACTATGAGTATTCTTTTCCGTAACATTGTGGAAGCTGAAGTGTCTGCTGTTGTATGTAGATTATCCTACGCGCAAGACAACAACATTTGTTCCGTGAATTCATTTCCGCTCATCCTACCGTTGATGTGGAAGCTTTGCGTGAAACTAAAAACGCATATACTGCTTACATAAAGAAGAACCTGAAGCTTTTAGATCCAGAGCTACCTCCTTCCAAATATCAGGATGAAGTAGAAAAGGTCTACTCTGTTGTTCTCAACGGGGGTCCCCTTCCGGGTAATGAGAAAGCAGGTGACGATGAGGCTAAAGTTAAAATGCACATTAAGACCGTGGCCTCAGCCGCGAAAGTCATCGCAGAAGCAGAGAGCTCGGAAAAAGCTAGAGAAGCCCCAGTCTTTGCCGAATCGTTTTATTCTAGCGCGCAGGACGTTCTCCTCCCATACCTGGACTCACTGAAAGGCTCGGCTATCGATGCGGATAACCACGCGATATTTACCACGTTGACTAAACGATACGAGGAGAGATTCTTGAAGGATATGCGGGATCTTAATGTTCTTGATCCCGACGAAATAACCAGAGTCACCGAATTTGGTACGGAGATTGCCGAGTTCGTGGAGAAGATTGTTCAGAACAACTTCGCCTACGTCACGGCGGACGGATCCGTCTACTTTGACATCCAGGCTTTCGAAGCCGCTGGCTTTCCTTACGCAAGGTTGGAGCCATGGAGTCGATCTGACGGGAACCTGCTAGCAGAAGGTGAAGGCGCCTTGACCAGCAAGACCACAGAAAAACGATCACCATCTGATTTTGCACTCTGGAAGGCTTCTAAGCCAGGAGAGCCTAGCTGGTCAAGTTCCTGGGGCAAAGGTCGGCCTGGATGGCATATCGAATGTTCCGCAATGGCTTCTGCGAGGCTGGGAAAGCAAATAGACATTCATTCCGGCGGTATTGACCTCGCGTTCCCACATCATGACAACGAGCTTGCGCAGAGCGAGGCATACTGGGCGCAAAACCATTCCCATGATCAGTGGGTCAACTATTTCCTACACATGGGACACCTGTCCATTCAGGGATCCAAGATGTCCAAGTCACTGAAGAACTTCACAACTATTCGTGAAGCGCTTGACAGGAAAGCCTGGACACCAAGAAGCTTGCGCATTGTTTTCCTGCTGGGCAGCTGGAAGGACGGCATTGAGATTACGGAGGACCTTATTAACACAGGAAGCTACTGGGAAGATAAAGTAAACAACTTCTTTGTCAAGATGAAGGACCCATCGGCACTTCAAGGATCCGGCACAGATGTATCCCTTGCTACTGCTTTGGAAACCGCGAAAGCGGCGGTTCATACACATCTTTGCGACTCATTTAACACATGGGGAGCGATGCAAGCGATTTCTGATCTCATTACTGAATATAACAGCGCTGACAAAACGAATGTCAACCCGAAAGATGTTGAGGCTGTTGCTAAGTGGGTGACATCAATGGTCAATATCTTTGGTCTCAATGGCGATGCTCCTGCCGACGCCACGGAAATCGGGTGGTCAGGAGTTGACGTCCCGGAGGAGGCGAAACCCTATCTGTATCCACTCGCTACCATACGCGACTCTCTCCGCCAGGCGGCTAGGGCAAAGGAGGGAATTTCGGCTGAGAAAATCGCGGAGATCGTCGACCGCGTGTCCGCGCCGGAGGACGTTCCTGAGGCAGCAAAACCCTATGCAGCTGTGCTGTCGGATTTCCGAACGAAAGTCACCTCCGTTGAACAGTCAGACCATATTAATAAAGATATTCTAGCACTTTGCGATCGGGTCCGTGATATCGACCTCTTCGATCTCGGCATTTACCTGGAAGACCGAGACAACCAACCAGCCCTCGTACGCCCCGTCACTAAAGAATTAGCTCAGGCGCGTGAGGAGAAGGCTGCTCGAGCACGCCAGAAGCAGCTTGAGAAGGAGAAAAAGGAACAAGAAGCTTTGAAGAGGCTCGAGAAAGGAAAGCTAAGCCATTTAGAGATGTTCCGGACCAACGAATTCAGCGCGTGGGACGAGGAAGGTATTCCCACGCGGGACGCTTCTGGTGACGAAATCACCAAGAGCCGGGTCAAGAAGCTCCGTAAGGACTGGGAGAGACAGAAGAAGCTCCATGAGACATGGCTCGCCAGCCAGATTGGAGCGAAGTAGAGGCTCGTCTGTAAACCAAAGAGGAAAAGGGGAGCATAGCTCCTCGGGAGTCTAGAGCATGATTGTCCATGCAATGACAGTATGATCTATTAATACACTGTGCATTAGGAGGGTGTCTTCTGCTTTTCTTTGCAAATATTCAGCAAGATTTCCCTTCTTGAACTATATCTGCATCTCTAAAATCTGTATCGGCTGTTCTTTCCAGAAGCGGCTAGAGTACCCCGTATCAACCCCGGATATCACCACGTGACAGATGCACGTCATTTTTTTTTTTTTTTTTTGTTTTTTTTTAACTCAATTGATGATGCCTGACTCTCCATTTGTCCGTCTACGAACACTCTTCCTGCCCGTCTTACTGGTTTCTGCTATACCTTAAGCATTCATTCTATCGTTTATCCCTGGAGCTTAATTTGATTGGGTTATCCATTGCGTTTCCGATATTCCCACTAGTGACTCATACGACACGATCTTTACCAGGGTCGTTCGCGGAAACCTCCCTGTCCCACAGTTGACATTCTTGAGGGCAACACCATGTTCCCTTCTCAAACTAACAATATAGATATAGAAGCCTTGAGCGGTATATGTGGGTGGGTTTTCTCTCTTTCGAATTAAGCAAGTCAAACAATGGTGTCTGTACTGACATTGTGGTGCTATTAGCTCGATTTCTATTGCATGTTGGGTCGTGGTCTTCTCCCCGCAAATCATTGAGAATTTCCGCCGTGGCTCGGCAGAAGGACTGTCACTGCTCTTTCTTATCATCTGGCTAGCTGGAGATGTATTCAACGTTCTTGGTGCTGTCATGCAGGGCGTCCTGCCGACGATGACGATCCTAGCCGTATACTATACCCTGGCCGATATCGTTCTGCTGGTTCAATGCTTCTATTACAGGGGCCTTAAGCTAAAAGATGACGTCCCGGAACCGGGAAATGGGGCAGTCGATGTTCATGATTCAAGGAAGACAACGGCAACAGAACGAACGGCTTTACTGGCTGCGGCTGAACACAACGGATACCATTCTCAACAGCCAAGCGACGCTGTCGACCCTGCTGCCTCTTCATCGTTACACCCTTCATCTCCTCAACATCAGCCTGATCACAGAAGACATTCCGCGGCTTCTTTCTTGCACCCATCCGTCGACGGAACCCATCTATCTCCTGCAACACCTTTCATTGAGCCATCAGCCAAACCAGCCCGGCCTCCTCCGCGCGTATCCATCCTACAGGCTGTCTTCTTCAACACAACTGTCATATTCCTCGTCTGCACCGCCGGTGTCGTGGGCTGGTACATCAGCTCGCGCACGAAGCGCCATCCGATTCACGAACCAGAACCCGGTAAAGGCGTGAATACGCCGCCTAAGATGGACCTCCTAGGCCAGGTCTTCGGCTACCTCTGCGCCATCTTGTACCTTGGCTCTCGATTTCCCCAGATCCTGCTGAATTTCCGGCGAAAGTCCACAGATGGCGTCTCGCTACTCTTCTTCCTTTTCGCGTGCATCGGAAACCTGACCTACGTGTTGTCTATCCTGGCCTATTCTCCTGTGTGTGAGAAGGGAAAGGCCCATTGCCGGCCCGGCGAGGCAGCTGGGCTGTATGGGTGGTATTTGCTGGTCAATCTTTCATGGCTGGTAGGGAGTCTCGGGACTTTGTTGTTGGATATGATAATCTTCGTGCAGTTCTTCCTGTATCGGGAAAACTATGATGAGAACGATCTGGAGGAGAGTTCAAGGGGGTAAACCTATAGAGATTGGTGTGGATGCTGTGCTGGTAAAGGGATGGTCTACATATATATATAAAGTGAGTTACATGCGTTGATATGCATGCTAGTGTCTATATATTATGGGCCGAATCAGGCAGCTTTGGTTGAATAAACAGCTTTATAACTGTCGCGTGTCCCATTAAGTGCTTCTAGAGCTTAAACCGTCGGGATATGGCCACGTCTTTGCTGTTTGAATAGCAATAGCCGATGACTCCCCGCACCCCGGATTATGCGGGGAAGACAAGCGGGGTGCGGGGTTAAGCCAGCCTAGCGTCTAGTTGCTAGTGAGAATCGGTATAGTTATGGTCTGGGGTTTCTGGACGATGACTGTCTGGTTAATTATTAATTATCTGGCGATGATATAGGGCTTACGCCGACCTCTTTATTTCATGCGAGATAGACGGCGCATCCCGAGGCTCGAGACAGGCTTAGCAGAGTCGATACGTTGCGTTTTAGCCATCGACGGAATCTGCTAGAAGATACCTGGCGCCTCCAGGGACGAATAACTACACCGGACGGGCCAATCGGAGTGATTCAATATGCAGGGCTTGCATCCGCGTACGTGATAGAGAAGAGACGGCTAGAGAAGAGAAGAGAACTAGGGTTGCGGCCGATGAATGCCTTCTGTCGACTTCTTCAAGATCAAGCATCGTGCTTGTGCTGCAGCCCCTGGGGAGACGTGCAGAGGCCAGCAGATGTGTTCCCGAATGGGAAATGGGTGCTATGTATGATACGGCTTCTTTCTCCTCGCCTTTGAGCTACCAGTTTACAGCACTATCCCTGGAATCTAATCCGGATTGCAGTATTGCCATAGAATCATAATCAGAATCATCCTACATATCAGGCTTGCCCCCACTCGCTGTAGGTCATACCGTCCTTTTGGCCCGCCTCGCCAACGGATTCATAGCTATCCATACAGGGTGATTGTTAATTAACGGCCAAGAATCCCATTGCTCATGAAGCATAAATTCAGTCTTCCCCCCTCGTCTTGGGGTCCTTCTTCATGGGTAAGACCTCGCCAGCAGCGCGGATCCGAGAACTAGGATACCCGGTAGTATACAGTCACACATGTGCAGTTCCCAGACCTTATTTCTTCCCTGCCAGATACCTAACACGTTCATCTAGAACAATCGAATCCCCTTCGTGAGTTGGAGATTGTCAGTTCTCCACATCCTCGCAGTCTCCCAATGGCTGATTTGACACGTTCCTCAGTTTCATCGTCTTCCAAGCAGCCCGGCGCCTATTCTCACGATGAAGTCGCGCCGACAGCAGCAGCAGCAGAGAATATCGCCTATGATCGCAATGGCGTCAGGGGGATCGTCAGATCCCCTTTTGTCCTTGGTGCGGCCCTCCTGGCTTCGTTTGGAGGGTTCTCTTTTGGCTATGGTAGGATCCCATGGCCCTTTACAATAGATGTGGTTGTTTGATATTGACGTACGATTAGATCAAGGAGTCATCTCTTTGATCTTGGTTATGCCCCAGTTCATCAAGCGGTTTCCTGAGGTCAACCCGAACGCCCCAGGCTCTGGCTTCCATACGGGTTTCATGACCGGGATGCTAGAACTAGGGGCGTTCATCGGGTGTCTCTTCTTCCCGTACCTTGCGGATAGGATCTCGCGAAAATGGGCCCTCACTGCCGCCACTGGGTTCTTCTGCGTCGGTGCAATCATCCAGACCGCAGCGCAGAATTACGATTCCCTTGTAGCCGGTCGTTTCATCGGCGGTATTGGCGTGGGCACGCTAGCCATGGGTTCACCGTTGTATATCTCTGAAATCGCTCCTCCGAACCTGCGAGGATCGTTGATGGTCCTCGAGTCTATCACCATCGTCATAGGTGCTATTTCATCATATTGGATCACCTACGGGACAAGGTAGTCCATCTTCTGCCTTGTTGGGAAATATCCGGTGCTGATGCTCTATCATCTGGGATTGTAGGTACATGCATGGTGAATGGGCATTCAGATTGCCGTTCCTCATCCAGATGATTCCCGCCCTCTGCGTCGGCTGTGGCATCCACTTCTTCCCCTTCTCGCCTCGGTGGCTGGCCCTTCACGATCGGTCTGAAGATAGTTTGCGGGCATTGTCGAAGCTGCGACGACTACCCCCGTCCGACGAGAGGGTGCGGTTAGAGTGGACCGAGATCCTGTCTGAGATTCGGTTTCAGAAGCAATTGCTGCGCAGACAATACCCGGACACAGGCCCGGCCATGATGGAAGTGAAGCAGTGGATCGATCTCTTTCGCCCTCGGTATCTTCGACGGACGATTGTGGCGCTTGCCATTCCATTTTTCCAGCAGGTAAGGATAGAGCATCATCATCCGGCGCTGTTCGATGGAGAAAGAGGAATAGCACTGACTGCTCTATGACCAGTTCTCCGGTATCAACGCATTTGTCTACTATGCACCCACCTTCTTCGCCGACCTGGGCCAAAGCTACAGCATGTCGCTGATTCTCTCCGGCGTGGTCAACATTTGCCAGCTAGTCGGCAACATTCCTATCTGCCTCTACCTGGACCGCCTAGGGAGACGCAATCTCGCTGTGATCGGGGCATTCGCCATGGCTGTTCCGCATCTGATCATGGCTGGTCTTATGGGCAAATACAGCTCAAGCTGGGGCAGCCATAGAGGCGTGGGGTGGTTCAGCGTGGCGTTAATCTGTATGGCCCTCTCTCTCCGTCTCTCTCTCTCTAAACTACAATGAGGAAAGCATCTGATATTAGAGTATAGATATCTACGTCTTCTTCTACGCATCCTCCTACGGCCCACTAGGCTGGACTCTCCCCGCCGAAATCTTCCCCAGCTCGCGGCGCGCCAAGGGTGTCGGCATGGCGACGGCCATGAACTGGCTGGCGAATTTCATCATCGGGGTCGCCGTCCCACTGATGATCAGGTCTATGCGCTGGGGCACGTTCTTATTCTTCGGGCCGTTCTGCGTCGCGGCGGGGGTGTTTTCGTTCTTCTTTGTGCCGGAGACGTCGAATCGGTCGCTGGAGCAGATTGCTGCGGTTTTTGGGGATAATTTGCAGGCGGATGAGGAGGAGCTGAGGACGAAGGTTGAGAAGGAGGTTTGGGCTGAGACGAGGGAGAGCAGGCTCAGTATGAACTGTAGGTAGCATAGATAGTTGAGGGGTTGCTGTTATTTACATCTCCGCTGCAGATGCTCAGGACATGGTGTTGTTGGTGATGCCAGTCTCTGCTCCACCATCATGCACAATGATCCTGATCTCGATACCCCATGGGGAAGTCCACGGGGAATGACAGTGTCTATGAAGCCCGTCCTTGCTGACAGCCTCTACAACTTGGCCAAAGAAACCCTCTGTCCACTCTCGTCGAACTCGACCTTCTGCCCCGTCACCATGCTCTCCTGCAATGCACACGCAATCTTCATCGCATTCACCGTGCTATCCAGCCTAATCGGCGCCGGCGTATCGTTCAAGCAGCTCGCCGTGAACTCATTCGCCTCGGTGACAAACGCCTCCCGAAACCGTCCAAAGTAGTCCGCCGGCACCTCGCGCCGGATCCCCGTGGCATCGTGGATGTTCACGAGGTTCAGCTGCGGCGCTGCGTTGACGGCAATCTTGCCCTGCGTACCGATGATTTCGGTGGTGTCTTCTTGCCCGGCGGCCATCATGCGGGAGACGAGAAGCTGGGCGATTTTGCCGTTCTGCGATGCTTAGACTGGGTGGTCTTGTTTTACGGTTTTATGGAGGAGTGAAGTGGAATACTCACGTAGAATTCCACAATGCCTATCCCATTATCCCGATCGTTGCGCTCTCGCAGCGCCGGCTCGATGGCCGTAATGCCCGCTGCGAAGACGCTCTTGACGGGGCTGTCTTCCCCCAGGAACCACAGGGTGAGGTCGATATCGTGCACCGAGCTCTCCGTGAAAATGCCCGAGTAAGCAGGCGTGAATGTAGACAGATCGAGCTTGTCGCAGGTCTGCGAGCGGAAGACCGAGGGGACTCCAATATCACCTCTGGCTACTCTCGCATGAGCGTCACGGTATGAAGCGTCGAAGCGCCGCGAGAAGCCACACATGACTTTTTGCCAGGGGCGTTTCCGTAGCGAGTTCTTGTACGCGGCCAGGACGCATTCGGCCTGGACGACCGTTAGACTCAACTGGAACCTACGGGGCACAGGGAATACTCACCCCCTCCAGACTCGTGCTCAACGGCTTCTCGCAGAGAACATGCAGCCCCCTGTCGATGGCCTTGACGGCCTGCTCGGCATGTGCGCTGGCCACGCTGACGATAATAACAGCCTGCAGGGTCGGCTCATGCTGCAGCATCTGGTCATAGTCGAGATAGGTGCGGAGATGGCTGCCGAACTCGTTCTTCGCGGCGTCCAGCTCTGTCTGCACGGGCGAGCAGACGGCCACCAGATGCGCTCTGGGGGTGAGGGTTGTGAAGTGCCGTGCGTGTCGCATGCCTATACTCAGCATTATGTTCAGCATTATGCTACTCATGTCACTCATGTTCCTGCGGTCGAAGCCGGGAGTGATTCGCACCCATCCGTCCTAGGCCGACGACGGCTACTTGAAGCTTTTCCGTGGACATCGTTGTCAACCGGGCTGGTGAGGGCTTGGGATAACGATTTACTGTTGCAAGGACGAAAGGGCGAGTGCAGTAGAGGGATGGCTATGGAAGAAGCCAGAATTATGACCATTGCCTGCTAATAATCCTCATCCTTTCCTCCCTGAGGGGGCGAATGCTCCGGCTATATAGCTCGAGTTCCACCGGCTGACAGAGAGGATTCAGACGCCGTCGGCGAAAGAAGAACAAGACAGACCCACCAGCGAGACACGGGCATGCGTACACACGCACCCTGGAGTCTGTACAGCGGGTGAGGCGTGGCTGTAGGTATCCAATGTATTCCATCAGTAACCGGGCCTCGATTGTGTCGGTAAATGCTTCTCACCTTGCAGTCTGCAAGGCACAATACGAGCGGCCGAAGTTCGGTGGGAAGCACGGAGTAACAGAGTATATAGATAATAACGCTCATTCGGAGGGATCCGGTTTCCTTCATGTTCTACAGATATCCATATCCTGCATGCAGCGTACGCCGGGTTCTCAAAGTGCTGCCGTCTCTCGTTTCTTCTTCCCTCTATCCCACAGCATCCATCTCCATGCTCAATATAATGCACCCGCGCTAGGATTAAGGTTTGGACTACGCTGTTCTTTTAGTTTCTCTTCCTGGGCAATGCGCGTCGAAGTCGGGGTTTGAATGGTGACCATGCTAGGAGGGATATTGCTTGCTTTTGGAATTCGAGGGATGCCTGGATAACGCCTCGTACGGAGCCTTTTACGCCTCCCCATGTTAATGCTGCGCGTCGACGTGCATTTGTGTTCTGCTGCCTTCGGTTCACTCTTGATTGCAGGAGAGCGGAGCCGCTGCAAGGGCGAAGCGGCCAGGTAAGAAAGCCCTGGGATGATTACACCAGGGATAATTACACCCGGGACAAGTGCAGTAAAGGGGCCATTGCTAGCCCTTCTTCATACGGCTGTTCCTGGCGTTCTCGTGGGCGTATCAGCTCGGCGTCGGAAGCCCCGATCCTGGCCCTCCTAGCCCTAAACTGGCGCGGCACCCTGATCGTCTTCGTAATGCGGGAGCATCAATGGGTTCCATGGCGACGATTCCTTTCTGTGCCATAGAGATGAGTCATCTGGGTCAGCTGTATCAATTGCTGGCTCGTTGCGGGATGCGGGATGTCTACCACGTACTACCTTCCTATGCAATATCTCGTTGTATCATTCTATTGAGATGGGTGGACAGCAGCAGATAATACCGGCCGGCACAGCTAACCCGGTTCAACCTACATGTACAGCATACGGAATAGATGTCTGAATCACTTCCCAATAATCTTATCCGCGATCCCCTGCGCCGTCAACCCGAGATTCGCAACTCCACTCTTCAGATTCCCTTCGACAAACATGAACGTCGCCCCAACAACCTCCAGCCCATTCCTCTCGATGAACTTCTGCGTATTGAACCTCATCCGGTCAATTATGTCCTGGCTCGCTTTGCCTAACTCCCCGGGCTGGCCCTCAAACTCATCGCGGAGACTATCCGGGTCGATATGCAGCGCGGGATTTGGCGCGGAGTCCTTGTGGTGGCATAGGATGAAGGTGTAGCGGCTTGGATGCGAGTTTCTACATGCAATATTCACATATGTTCAGCGACTCGCGTGTACGCTAGAGCTTGCATTATCTTTTCTGGAGAATAGATGCTCACCCCGGTAAATGAGGAACCGGCATAGGCGCCGGACCAACATACGGTGAGATGGTGTCGTCCAGGTCCTTGACTCTCCCGAAACTGTCGACAGAGGCTCGCACGGCTAGCCAGTGTCGTACCTGGCCGAAGGTTGTATCGTGGCGGCGCGTGAGGTCAGGGTCTACCATTAACAAGACGAATGTGCCTGCTTTCCCCGGGTTCTCTGGCTAAAGATGCACCATCAGCATCGTCCCCGATATGCCCGAAGAGGAAACGGACAGGAGGATCAACCCACACCTCCGGACACGGCTGCGTGGCGTCTCTGTGGATCGCCTGTCCGGGTTTCCAGAGGGTCTCAGAAGGCCATTTTATCTTGAGGTTATATGGGATTTTGGTCCCTGGGGCGAGGATGTCGCCGATGATTTTGTGTTCCTGGAGCGTGTCGGTTGTGGATGTTGTAGTGGTCGTGATGGTTGTGGCCATTGTTAGCGGTTTCCTATAGAGGATTCTATACACAAGGATATACAGAGAGAATGAACAAGAACACTTTTCTTGTTGGATTTTGTTGTCTTTGTTCATGGATGTAGGGTTAATTGGGCATCGGTATTTATATTATATACATCGCCGTGATGTAATTTTGACGGTGTGGCTATTCGAGTACAGACTGCATTTGCCCCAGTTCGCCCAGTTCGCCCAGTTGATTAATATTTGAAGTGCGAGGCTTCCCAGAGTAGACTCTAGTTTTGCTGGAATCTGCCTCCAAGATTGCTCTGGGTCGTTTTGCCCGTAACTCCAACTTTCAAACTGCGGGGGTAGTATTGGTACCGCAACCCCAGTTGGCGTGTTTGTAGAGAGCACTGGATAAATGCTCCGTAGCAGCAATATAGGCAAGAGACCATTCTCTCCGAACGGGACGAGTCACATATCATATGAAAAATAATCACAAATTGCAGTCCAGATATTAACAGTACAAGCGGTGTGACCCGGCCTCGGCAACGCGAATGAAATGCCCAGGAAAGCCTTATCCGGACTTCCCCGTGACTGCTTCTGTCCAGCTATTTACAGCATCTGAGAAGTTAGAACTGCGCACGGAGCATGCTGGTCTGGGATCAATCACCGCTGTAGGTGGACGTCACCGTCATGACTCACTGGCCAGTCTGGATCAGGGAGGTGTGAGCAGCCAGCCACGAGCAGGTCGGGCTATTTTGACTTCTGTTCTTCACCCAGTGAACTGTAAATATAAATATGCAGAATGATCATGAACGCCAGTCTCGCATTCTGGCCTCTTCGGTGTGCTCTCTGCTGTCACCTGTGCAGCCTGTGCTCCGATGTGACGTCCGTCGGCATACGGAGTCTGAGCGCAATTAAGGCTCTTACTCGAAACAACGGTGCAGCAATGCAGCATACTGCCTATTATTAATGGCCTAAGCGTGTCCTGAGTGGACTCTTCAGTGCCTGATTGCGATCGCACGGAGGGGTGGGCCAAACTTCATGAGTAGGCATTCAGGGGCTCTCCACATCATGCGAAACCTTATATTCCGTGGTTACATGTAAAGGACCCGGGAATATAGATCGCAGGGAGTGATAATGGGATCTTGCCATCATGACAGTTGCTCGTCAGAAGACCGCAAACACGATGGATTATTTCAAGTAGAAGAAGAGTTGACTAGCTAGCATGGATTAATAATACGACCAAGATCAATCCTCGGGCTATCCTGGTCTCGCGATGAGAGCAACCGGGCAATCAAGCAAACTTGCGAGTGAGTCCCAGGGAATGCCAGCACATAATAACCAGGAATGGCAAACAGGGCCACGGAGACAAACTTCCTTATATATTATGTCGTATAGAAGATGTCGATAGCCTGGTAGTGGATATGGACGCAGCGGGATCGATGCTGTGCACGGTTTCTAGGATCTGGAGGCTGTGTGGAAACAGTTGCCCGTCCAAGTCACCTCCTCATGCCATGCAGAAGCGCGATACAGCATCGTAGAGGTAGCCCAGACAGACAGAATATATTGAAGGAGGCTCCATTGAAGACCGTCGTCGCGCGTTGGCTTAGAGCGTGGTTGACCAGGCAGGCTGTTAGCCCGATTTGTCGATCAACGGGGAATCACTGCAATGCTGGGACTGCCGGGCCAACTAATATTAGCATGTACGGCTAAATTAAAACCGTGGAGAACGTGGGAATCCATCAGTGATGCCTTGATTTCCATGATGTTTGCTGGCTGATCTGCAGATTCCTAGGCTGCTTGGTACATGTCTTCGTAGTTGCTACGAACAGTAGTGGCCAGTAACTGGGATGCCCTCCGCACGAGTATACTGCATGAGAACACAGGAATTCCACTTGTTCTGCATGTCGTATGCTTCCTTCTACCTATCCAGATGTGCGAGATCTCGACGGATCAAACTCGACTTGTGGTGCTTCGACCTGGATCAGGCTCGAGGCGATAGTTTTCTCCAGCTTGACCCAATGCAAACCGGGAATCAAATCGATCGACTCCGCCATGAACACACGCAGCTTCTGTCCATGGATTTCGAAAGGAGTAACCGTCATCGCACCTCGCCATCATCGCACCTCGTAGTCCGACTCTGTACAGGATCAAATATCACGTGACTGGCACGGGCTGCAAATGGATCGCACAGAGCTTGACGCAAGGTCGTGCAACACTGGGAACGCCCGTCAAGACCCTGATATGCCCCGTACGACCGTAGGAGCGTGCATGCATAGTGCATATGCAGCGTGAACACTGTGTGGTATGAACACTGTGGTAGTGAGGTCTGGATGGCGCGTTATGGGAACTGCTGCAGCGAGTCCACCAGCAAAAAGCAGCGAGGGTGGGTCAGTCCGGAACGGTCGGTTTGAGGAGATCCATGTGGTTATTAACTTATTATTATTAGCATAGTAGTTTGGAAGTTTGGGCTGGGAGAAAAGGGGTCAAAGTTCCGTCTGCAGCAAAAAAAAAAAAAAAATTAATAAATAAATAAAATAAACGGAGGCGTTCCTGGCTTGGGCTTAGCGGCTTTCTTCCCCTGGACTTTCGACGTCTCTGGGATTTAGCAGCAGAAACACCACGCCTTGTCTGTCATGTTTGTGTCCGTGTCTGCTTGACACTCGCTATCCCTTGCTCCAATTCTTATCTATTTTCGTCGTGCTGCGTTGGCGTTTCGCCATTATAGGGCGCTGGTCGTGCCTGACAGGCGAGAAGCCCCTCCCCGTCTAGGAATTTTGGTCTCAGGAGTCTAGCTTCGTCTCTCTTCGACGTGGTACAGTGTCCTCCCCTCTGCTTTCTCTTCTACTTTCTCTTCTGCTTCCTCTCATTTATGTGACTCGTCGTTTTCTCATCCCTTCCATTCCTTTTTGACGTCTTCAGCATCTGTCCTTTACACGTCCTTGTTATATCACGGCCGACAACCTTCAACCTTCGCTCCTTATCTTATTCTTTCGAGCCTCTCTCACTCTTCCTACTGACTGTTGCAGGTCAACTTGTCGCGCAATTCCCCAGACGAAAGAAATAAAAAACTGGCTCAAGCCCAAATATCTCCGCTGATGACTATCTCCTCGCCAGCTTCTAATGAATAATTGACCCCCCCGTCCGTTCCTCGTACCGTCTCTCGTAACGTGAACGACGACCGCTTGCGGCGGCCACAGCGCGCCATGACGATGTCACCCCCGGGTTCGCCAACGAGCATGCCTCCGCGCCCCATCAGTGCCGTTCTGCGGACACCGAGGAGCAACAGTCGCTTGAGTGTCAGCAGTAAACAAGGCGGTGGAAGTCGGGCGTCGGATGAGGATTCGAGAACGGCCGTCAAAGTTGGTGCGTGACACTAAGTCCCATCCTACGCTTTTCTTAAGCCAGTCGACGCCTCTCCGCGCAGTACATATTGGTTACTGATTGAGCCCTACAGCGGTCCGTGTGCGACCCCCCTTGAAACCCACGGATCCCGGCTATGAGTTGATTCCCCAGCGCTTTCAACGGTCCATGGTTCACGTCACATCCCCCACCAACCTAGCCATTGATGTTCCACAAGGCCGCAAGCTGTTTGTTTTCGATCGGGTCTTCTCCGAAACGGTAGATCAGCAGGGCATATGGGAATACCTCAGTGAAAGTGTGAACTCGTTCATTCAGGGCTACAATGTGTCCATCCTGGCCTATGGCCAGTCCGGTGCGGGTAAATCCTACACCATGGGAACATCAGGCCCAAACGAACAGCATGATACCACAGCAATGGGTAAGTCACCTTCAGCTCTCCCGCCCTTCTTCTTCACATGCCAATGATTGGGTGGGGGGGAAATTGGACAGGTGTCATCCCACGCGCATCCCAGCTTCTCTTCGAGAAGTTGGACGGGCCCTTGCGGTCCAGTCGCAACAGTATTTCCGGCCTTCGAACGCCAACCCGATATTCGGTGGGATCCGCCTCGGCACTCGCAAAGAATTCTGTTGAGAAGAATTGGCAAATGAAGGCTACTTATGTCGAGGTACCTTGCTTGAATTCCGTTATGCTTATATGGGAAGAACAACTTCTGATGCCCTGCGCAGATTTACAACGAGCAATTGAGAGATCTCTTACTTCCCGAATCCACGCCAATGGGTGACCGCAACGTTATTACGATCCGCGAGGATGCGAAGGGTCGGATCATTCTAACCGGCTTACACCAAGTCAACATCAATTGCTTTGACGATCTACTCTCTGCGCTGAATTTTGGCTCCTCTATCAGGCAAACAGACTCCACTGCGATTAATGCAAAGTCTTCCCGCTCCCACGCCGTCTTCACTCTAAATCTCGTCCAGCGTAAGTCGTCGGCTGCTATTACATCCCCGAAGGAAAAGCGCATGTCAATGCCTGTCGATGGTGCATTTGCGTCCGACGCCTCGGTCACCGTGGATAGCAAGCTTCACTTCGTCGATCTGGCGGGTAGCGAGCGGCTGAAGAACACCGGAGCCTCGGGAGAACGCGCAAGGGAAGGTATTTCCATCAATGCAGGTCTGGCTGCCTTGGGAAAAGTCATCTCGCAGTTATCGTCTCGTCAAGCCGGTGCTCACGTCTCCTACCGCGACTCCAAACTCACACGACTTCTGCAAGACTCTCTTGGCGGTAACGCTATTACGTACATGATTGCATGTGTCACCCCGGCTGAGTTCCACTTGAGCGAGACGTTGAACACCGTACAATATGCGCAGAGGGCGAGAGCCATTCAAAGCAAGCCCATGATTCAGCAGGTTGCAGATGATGGAGATAAGCGTGCGGCCATAGAGAGGCTGAAGGCCGAAGTCGCCTTTTTAAGGCAGCAGATCAGCAACGCAGAAAACAGCGACCGGCGAAATGGCTTGACGCCTGAACGATCTGAGCGGCAAACGAGTCGTGAGCGGGAGCTGCAGAACCAACTTCTAGACATCCAGGAGCGATACAACGCGCTCAGTCAACGCCATGCAAAACTTATTTCCGAGCTCACCAAAAGCTCGAGCTCCAAGGATAATGTCGATGACTCTACCTTGGCGGTTGGGACGAGCTCCGTGGAAAGACTCAAGCGGTCTCATTCGTTTGCCGAATCTGTTGAGCAAGTCGTCCTTGAGTACGAAAAGACAATCCAGAGTCTCGAGTCATCGCTTTCGGACACCAGGTCTTCCTTGTCCACGACAGAGAGCATTCTTCTTGAACGTGAAACCAAGTGCGCCTACGCCGAGACTCTCAACGCACAGCTACAGGCGCGACTACAAAAGGCGATGGACAGGGAAGTGAACACAGAGTCCTACCTCCAGGATTTAGAGCGGAAGCTGGACGGTCAGTCTTTCGGTGAAGAAAAGCAGGCTGCAATTGTAGCCGAGCTGCGCAGAGAGCTCAGTCGTGTCCGCGAGAGCGAGGCCAATTGCGAGGACTACATCTCAACGCTGGAAGAACGCCTCGCTGAAGCAGACCAGGACATGGAACTTATGCAGCGGGAAATGGAACGCTTGGAGCATGTTATCGAACGCCAAAGGAGCCTTGGAAAGTTGGATTCTTTGCTTCATGAACTGGACCAAATGGAGAATGGTTCCGCGAATGACCAGCACAAGACAAATGGAGGAAGCCACGATGATATTAGTGTTATTCGTGCTCCCCCAGCAAGCAACCTTCGACACTCAAGGAAGAGAACAATATCCCTCGATGTCCTGACTGAGGCTGTTGAAACGGCCATCCCTGAATCCGACGATGACGCTCTCGCGGAAGGGACACCGGAAGTTTCAGATGGCGATGCAGTTCAGGCGCCGGAGGCCGATCATACGCAGAAACATTCTGATCTGGAAGCCCTAGAGAAAGCGACCGCTAATTTAACCGCGAAGCCAACTCTTGCCGAGGAGGACTATAACCGTGATCCGCCGCATAGCCCGGCCCAATCTAAATTTATCGCTGATAAGCTTGATACTGTCACTCAGGAGCTGTTCGACTTGCGCATGCAGCATGAATCCACCTTGAGTGAATATGAACTTCTGGAGACCAAGTACGAAGAAGCCCTGAAAGCTCTGGCGGAGCTGCGCCAAGATGCCGCTGATGAAGCCCGCCATCCCGCATCCACTGTTGAAGACCTGGTACCTCGCTCTCGACCGGACTCTTTTTTAGGCGACGGCAAAGCTCCAAGCCCGCACCAGCCTGGCACACAACCCGCATTCTCGCAATCGCTCTCGTCGGAGCTATCCTTGGCCGGGGAGTCTGCTCCTTCGCAGGAACTGTCTAATGGTGCGGACTTGGAGCTCCAACAGTCGGAGGAGGAGAAACTCAAGGAACAAGAGATCGAGCATATGCGCAAGCTTCTCGAAGAGCACCAGGAAGGTGTGAACATAATGACCCAGAAGTATGCGGAGCTTCAAGCCGAACACGACGAAACCTTGGGATTAGTGGAGAGGCTGAAGCTGGAACTCCAGCGGCCCAAGCCATCCACTTCGCCACCTACAACACCTGGTTACAAGACGCCGGTTATTCGACGGATGACTAGCCAGAATCTCATGTCTACGGTCGACCGTGCTCATCGCTCTCTCGGTGCATTGCGTAACATTGGACTTGAGGAGTTCGAAGGCCGTCCCGATGTCTTGCAGAATTTCGAAATGCACCTTGATGCAGCGATCCATGAACTCCATAGTCGTGTAGACCGCATTCAAGCTCTGGAGGCCGAGAACGCCAGTGTGAAGAAGGAAATGGAAACGAAGAGTACTATTATCTCGGGCCTAACAAGAGAACGGTCGAGTTTGCAGGGAGGTTCGTCGGTGGACATGGGTCTCGTCTCCCAGTTGCGTGATCAGATAGTGCAGCAGGAGATCCAGCTCAATGCCCTGAAGGAAGCCCATGACAACAGAGAGAAGCAACTATTGGCTGAGATTGAGAGTCTACATAGCCTTCTCGAATCTCATGAGGCGGCGGCTACTACGGCCCAGGTTGCGGTTGCAGCTTACGAAGAGAAGGAAAGGCAACTGCTCTCTGAGATTACAAAGCTTCATGGCCTCTTAAACTCTAAAGAGGCTGCATCCAGAAGTCGGGGTGCTACACCCGACGAGGAAAAGACGGAGCTACTCGTTGAGGTTGAGCGACTACAGGGCCTTCTCCGGTCGCATGAAGATGCCGCTCAACAGCGGCGTGCAGCTTCTGAGGAACAAGACAGGAGAATCGATTTCCTCGAGGATGAATTAAATGAATGGAAATCCAAACACCAGCAAGCTGTTGATTCATTGCACTCTACCCAAACCCAGCTCAACACGGCCCTAGCAGACCTGGATACTGCGTTGGCTTCGGTCGACGCCATGTGTGCCGAGTGCAATGCTGCCAGGAAGGGATCGACGGGCACAGAAATACTTTCACGGGACCTGGTCAATGATAGGGAGATGCGAGAGAAAGTGATCCAAAATCTACAGCTAGAGATTGAGGAGCATAAGGCGACGATTGCAGGTCAGCTTGATACCATCGCTAGTCTGGAAAGCTCACACGCTGCTGCCAAGAATCAATTATCGGAGCACCTCGCAAAGAAGCAAGAGGATGACAGCGAGCTAGAGACGTACCGGCAGTATATCTCTGACTTGGAGAAGGAGATCGAAATGCATAAATCCGCTGTTGAGTCGCGGGAGAAGGACATGGCTTCTCTACAGGAGTCTCACACGCTCGAATTGGAGGAGCTCCAGACTCATGCAGCAGCAGCAGCGCAAGCTGAATATGAGTCTCGCCTTGCTGCGAAGAATGCTGAACAAGAGAAAGTATTGAATGCCCTGAGATCTGAGATGTCTGAGTCGAGGAATGAGCTAGCTGGGTTGCTCAAGACAATCTCCGGGATTGTCAACTCGGAGGTTACCGTGCATACGTTGGCTGAACAGATCCAGGAGATCGTCTCGCAGAAGCAGCATTTCTCTGAGAAATACGCTGGGCTTATGGAAGCCAATGAGAGTCTTGTTAACCAGTTGAACCTCAAAAACTCTACAGACACCCAACTGAGGGAAGTGACCACATCTGATTCCCGGGACGATTTGGCGAGATTGCTCAAGACGGTTTCTGGAATTCTCAATTCGGAAGTTACAGCGACTACGTTGACAGACCAGATTGAGGACATCATGGCCCAGAAGGAGCATTTCTCTCAAAAGTATGCTGAGCTCATGGATGTCAATGAGGGTCTCCAGAAGCAGATGGAAACGCACGCGACCGCAGATACCCGTCTGGATGAACTTACACAGAAAACCTCCCAGCAGGACGAAAAGATTAGCGAGCTGTCCCAGTTGGTTGCCTCCCTCGAGCAGACTGTGCAACTGAAAGATGAAGAAGTTCGGAAGAAGGAGGCCATTATTGAGGAGGTCACGGCTGAGAAGCAGAGAAGCGTGCGTCTAGTCGAAGAGCTTGAAGAGCAAATTACGAGCACCTTCGACCAGCACCACAACCGACTCTCTGTCATGCAGCACGAGCGTGATAAGGCACTGGAAGACGCGAATGCGAAGATCTCCGTCTACGAGAAAGATATTGAGTCGTACCGCGTGCGGATTGAGCAGCTCGAGGTAAGCTCCTACAGTTCTGGCAGGTTTGAATTACGGCTAACAAACTTGTAGCTTCAGGTGAAAAATCAGGAGAATTCACACGACCGCAGCAATTCGGTCACGTCCAACTTACGGAAGAGCTCTTCTGTGGCTTCTCTCCCCTCTCCACCTCCTGCCATTCCTCTCCCCCCGCTTCCCACTATTGCGGGCAACGCAGGAAGTGTCTCTCCTCCCAACTCTCGGCACGCTAGCAAAGATCTCGCCAATTCCCACCTAGTCGAAGATCAGGAAAGCCGCATCCGCACAATTGAGAGAAACCTCTACGCCGAGAAGCAACTAACGGCGACTTTAGAGGAAGCACTGGGTGACCTTGAGGAGCAGAGCAACAAGGTGAAGGCTGACTGCGAAGCTTGGAAGAAGAAGGCCGCGCTCCTTGATGAGGAGTTGGCCACCCTCCGTAAGGAACGCAACTCAGCGCGGCTCTCACTCCAGGCTGTGGAACAGGAGAGGATTGCTAGACGGGAGGCTGAGGCTGCTAGAGCCCAGCTCGAAGAGCGCATGGCCGCGCTCAGCAAGAAAAAGAAGAAGAGCACATTGAACTGTTTCTAAGGGTCTCTTAGAATCCGGTTCCGATCTTGTCTGTCTCAAGACACTGCGGACAGATGCTTTTCTTTCTTTTATTTGGAAACTATTGACTGCTTTGTTACGATCTCCATGTTGATTTCTGCAACCCTTGAACCCCCTATCACATACACTCACATGAAATCCAATGTTTCAATGCCCACCTTTGTGTGTATTCCCTTCCACCCATGTTGATAGAACCCCTTGTTTCTGTATTTACCTCCATTTCTTATGATCTCACTTCATGTCCTGTCCGTTTGATTTTTGGTCATTGACTTATGTCCAACGTACATTTATTCCCCCTGTTGACTTGACCTTGTGGATTTTCACCGTTTTGTTCTTCGGTATTCTTTGTCTTCTTCAGTTGTCTTTTTCTTGATTCCCAGGTGCGCAAAGCCCTTGTGTCCTATACGTTTTTTTTTTTTTTTCTTTTGGAACCTTTCAACTCTACTTCAAGTATGGATACCAACAGTGACATAGTATTTTCGCCTCAACTGAATCATTGCAGCTAGACTAACATATCTTTCCTACCGTAGGAAGCCCTCGAGGTTGAACAAATGTTTATACGCCTCGCCATGTAGATGATTATATCTATTTTCTCTTCTCCATATGGTAGATCATAACTACGTGTCCAATCTGTCAATCACATGACGTCGTGCTGCGGCAGAACATAAGCTTTCTCGAAATGACCTGTCCTTTAGACACGACCATTGCAGTGCGAGTTCCCAGCAAAGAACCGACATGCCACGCCTCAAACGCTCCAACGTGATCATTATCCATCCCGACCTCGGCATTGGGGGCGCAGAGCGCCTCATCATCGACGTAGCGCTTGCGCTGCAATCCCGCGGCCACCGCGTCACCATCTACACCTCCCATCGGGACAAGACACATTGCTTTGAAGAAGCGCGCGATGGAACTCTGGATGTTCGGGTTCGGGGAAATTCTTTATTCCCAGCACACGTGTGCGGACGACTCTACGTGTTAATGGCGGTGTTGAGACAGTTACATCTTACATTGTCAGTGCTGCAGGAACTCAACTCCCCTGGCACCGGTACCCGTGGCGGAACGACAGCGAAGGACTCAAACCCAAACACAGATGCAGACGGACCTGAACAAGATGAAGACGATATCTTCATCGTCGACCAGGTTCCTGCCTGCGTGCCCGTGCTGAAGACACTAAGCCCGAGCAGCCGCGCAGGACGAGGAAGGCAACGCATTCTCTTCTACTGCCATTTCCCGGATCAATTGCTCTCGAGACGCGACGAGGGCGGCTCCATTCTCCGTCTACTGAAGATGTTGTATCGGTATCCGTTCGACTGGTTCGAGGGGGGGGCTGTCAGTGCGTCGGATAAGGTGGTTGCGAACTCGAATTTCACGCGTGGGGTTGTGCGGGATGTTTTCGGGTCGGATAGATTAGGGGATGTGCGGGTTGTGTATCCTTGCGTCGATACGGAGGCTGGTCCTTTATCGTCGTCGCCATCGGTTACTGAGCAGGACGAGGAGGTGAAGGGGGATGGCGGAGAGAGGCTTTGGGGCGGGAGGAAGAAGATCGTGCTGAGTATTAATCGGTTTGAGAGGAAGAAGGATATGGGACTTGCCGTGAGGGCGTATTATGGGCTTGGGGAGGAAGAGAGGAGGGGGACTAGATTGGTTATTGCTGGTATGGGATCCAAAAGTTCACCCTCATCCTCCATTAATACGAATCATGCCAACTAAAATATCTCTTTCTTCACAGGCGGCTATGACAATCGTGTCCCTGAAAACGTGCAATATCACCAAGAACTCGATGCCCTTGCGACGAGTCTGGGTTTGCAGACTGCAACATCCAAAACCATCATATCCGCTCTCTCTATCCCGGATTCGATAGACGTACTCTTCCTCCTTTCTGTGCCGACAGCATTCAAAGAAACTCTTCTCTCCCAATCAAGCCTCCTCATCTACACTCCTGTCAATGAACACTTCGGTATTGTCCCCGTTGAAGCAATGCGCGCTGGTATTCCTGTCCTTGCATCCAACACTGGTGGTCCACTGGAGACGATCGTCGAAGGCGAAACGGGCTGGCTCCGAGACGCAAAGAAGATCCCCGACTGGACTGCTGTTATGCACAAGGCCCTCTACGAGATGGACCAGACGGCGCGTGATCGGATGTCGGATGCTGGAAAGGCTAGGGCGAATAAGGAATTCTCCCTAACTGCCATGGGTGACAAGCTTGAAGAGGAAATCTTGGACATGCTGAGTAGTGAGAGGAGACCGTTTAATGGATTGCAACAGATCGGGATTATTGGTCTCACCTTGTTTGGTATTACGCTTTCGGTGATTGCGGCATTCATCTGGAGAGTGATGTAAGCTGTTTTACCTGGAATGAAGTCTCCATTATCTTAATTTATGTACAGTATAGCTATATACTCAATGGAAGTTGTATCCAAATCGAATGGTGTTGGTGGTAGCATAACGTAGATAGATTGCCTGAGGCCTCTCTAGCTACGTCAACCATCCTCGCTGCATATCACGTGTCTACGCGCTTCCTAGACGCGGCCTCATCGCGCTGCCGAAGCAACAACCGTCCATGACCTCACGATCTGACCATAGTGTGCGCAAGGGAAACGCGAAAATGGAGGAAATCATCGATCTGACATCTTCCACGCCTCCCCATCCAAAAAATACACCCCAGCGGCCGTCCCTGACAAAAGCACACACCAATCCTCCCGTGTCTGCGCGGTCAAACTCCAACTACTTCTCGTCGGATGATTTTGATTACTCCGTTTTCGACTTCGATAACGACTTCATTAAACCCGCAAAGAGGCGAAGGCTGGGCGACGAGTCCTTCAAACTGCAGGATCAGAATACCAATGCAAGTCGGCCTCCAAATCCGCTGTTCCTATTCTCTGATGAAGACCCCATTGTGCCTTCCAGTGCGAAAAAGGGAGCGCCGGGAGTAAATAACGATAATCAAAATAAAAATGATAAAAAGTTTACTTTTGACTGGGAGGGATCAGACCCTATTATTTTCACGTCTTCTGCTCCGGAAACTGGCAATCAGGGTTCTGTTTCGCGAGACACGGGTCTCAGACGGTCGGTTACATTTACGATTGACGATGACGATGGCGGCGTTGGGAGCCGTGGTCGTTACGGGAACAGACGAGATGAGATCGAGGAGTTCAGTGATCAACTACCACTGTCTGATTTGGAGGAATTGATTGGTTCCCCCGAGAACAAGGTACATACGACTTCGCATGGGCTTTCCAGCAAAACTGCGAGTCTATTGGCAAGTCTTGAGAACCATTCTGAGACTTTTACCAGTGTGACTGGCCGTGGCGGAAAAGGAAAGGGGAAAGATAAAAAGGAATATAACGTTTTCGAAGAGGATTTATCTGATGGATTTGTCGAGCCGGTGAAACCATCCAGGAAGTCAAGCAAACCTTCCACAGAAGAGAAGGAAGCGAAGGCTAGGGAGCGGGCTGCTGCTAAAGCACAACGTGAGCGTGAGCGCGAGCTTGAGAAGGAACGCAAACAGAAGCTCAAAGAGGAAAAGGCTCGAGAGAAAAAGCTGGCTGCGGATATTTCGGAGGCCAACAAACTCAAGATTGACAAGAAGGAATCGACGCCTGAGATGATCCTGGACATGGCATTGTCTCTCGAGGGGTCTAGCATCGCGAACCAAGCAGTGGAATTCATGAAACGCCTGGGGGTGGAATACACGTTTTTCTCCAGCCCTATTAGCAACATTGTCAAATGGCGTCGCAAGACAACTGCTATATTCAACGACAGCCTAGGGCACTGGGAGCCATGTCCATTGTTTGTCAAACAAGAGGAGCACGTTCTTTGCCTGGTTCCCGCTCAAGAGTTCGTCAATATGGTTCTTGCGAGCGAGGATTCAGTAAGTGGAGAGCAGTCTCTCCACGCCCATGTTCTCAAAATAAAAAGCACCTATCCAGGCTGCAAGCCCATCTATCTCATCGAGGGTCTCGCAGCATGGATGCGAAAGAACAGAAACTCTCGCAACAAGGCCTACCAAGCCGAGGTTCTGCGGCAGATGAACGATCATTTTCCATCTGCGCAGCCTAGGCGCCGGAGGAAGCCAGAGACTATACCCCCGGTAGACGATGACAAGATTGAAGATGGTCTCCTTCAACTCCAAGTAACATACTCCTGCTTAATCCACCACACTAATGCCGCCCCTGAGTCTGCAGAGTGGATTAAGAACTTCACCGAACACGTTTCTACCGTCCCCTATCGACGCGAGCGGATGGTAAACAACGACTCCGCCTTTTGCATGGATGTAGGCCAGGTCAAAACTGGCGAAGACAAGACGGATACTTTCGTCAAGATGCTCCAGGAAATTACACGCGTCACAGGCTCAATGGCTTACGGTATTGTTTCCAAATACCCAAGCGTGACTGACCTTATCAGGGCCATGCGAATACACGGACCGTTGACGTTGGAAGATGTCAAGGTACGCCGTCTTGCTCTCATTGTATTATACGCAACTTTTTATTATACTATTAGAGTCCCCTATTACAACCCATTTCAACTCTATAGTGTTATTTGAAAAGCTCTTCCTCAATCATCGATATGCTCGAATACTGATCTTGCGCAACAGAAATCAGCAAACAAGAACGGCGCCTTAACAGATGCCCGTATCGGCCCTGCCGTGAGCAAACGGTTATATAAAGTCTTTATGGGACTTGACCCGTCCTCAACGGACGTCTGATGCTTTCAGTTCTCATTTGATCTCCCATTTTCTAGTATACTTAGCTGCCACTATTATCCTGGGTACATTATTTGGAGAATTGGAAGCATCGCCGGAGACGTTCATTCCTTTTCTTTTTTTTTTTTTTGAGGATTATTCCTTATCTTCCTAGCAGTCTTTCATTCGGTTTCTGTGTTTTCACACGGTTTGCATTTCTGGCATGTTGCTCTATTATGGAACCTGTGGCTATTACAATACATGGAGTTTCTGGGCCTGTCGTTTGTGAGGTCCGACTCATCCTTGTAGCACTGACAAATGGAGAAGTATATCCCTGAGCTAATGCACCCGATCCGGGTCAATTCTAACTTGAGGACTTACTCTACCTCCTGGAGACGAATCACGAGGACCTCCTTGGAGATGCAAAAAAAAAAAAAAACAATTATAGTGCTGCACATATAGGTGCTTCATCGGAAGCTATCCACTTCAGATCTGGAAAGCAGCTGATGGCTATGAGTTCTTCCTCAATGGCAGCCTGGTTGACTTTGAGGGCGATACAATATCCCTCCTGGGAATGGAATTAAGGAAACAGGTTCTCAACTTCTATAGATGAGTACAGATGATTCAATTCATCTAATTCTTCCCATCAGCCTGGAAGTTGCCGTCATATTTTGCGACGAGTCACGATGCTGGGAGTCGCCATTCGCTGAAAGCATGCATCGGCTCGACATCGCACCTGGACATACTTCCAACAACCTTGAGCGCGCGAATTGCCAACCAGGATTTGAACGCATTTTCCTTGGTGCGTCGTGGAACGTCGTATGTAGTTTCTATGATATGAAGAACCTCGTTGAGGGCAGACATGTGATCATCTACCATTCTGGTCATTTGCTGCTGACTGGGACTCGAAATTTTCTCTCCGGGCTGGAGCCGATCACCATGATAGCTGAATCTATACCCCTAGCGCTTCAAATTTCCGTTCTCTCTCCTGAAAACATTCCCAATTCTCTCTTGGCTCTCTCGAATCCAGCTCTGCTTCGTACTATAGCAGCCATGATGGCTGCTCGTTCATTATTATCATGCACCCAGCATAGAAGCCTTCAAAGTGATATTTCAGCCTCCCGCATAATCTTTATTCAACAAGTTGGCGATGATGATGTCAACGAACAGTCCGACCGTCTTGCAAAAGACAGACTTAAAACCCTTCTTTCCAAGTGATTTACAGGGTGGCCAAGGGTTTCGATGTTCTGAATGGATGTTTGAAGAAAGGCAAGATATGCCGCCGACTTTCATACAGCGGCTGCTGTGCGCATGAAGTCATGCAACCCCGTGTTGCTCTAGTTCGTGCAAGGTGACAGCAGTCTTAGCATGTGCCTTCTATCTGAACAGGGTTATAGTGTTTCACTACAGTATACATTGAAGTTTTGTCTGGATATCATGGTATACTCGTACGGTTCGAAGAAGTAGGTGAGAACTTAGGGTTAATATTACAAAGCCCTAGTTCCATGTAGAGCGTCCTTAGAGCATTTTGCTGTCTGAGAAGCCAGTAGAAGTTGGACAAGATATATTGTCTATATAAAGCCTCCTATCGAATGGATATGTATAATCATGATCGAAATGAAATGATTCACTCCTAACGCCATCTTTGAACCCACTTAAGCTTCTTTCTCCCTCTCCAGTACACATGAAATAGCAAAAACGAAAAGCATCACTACCTCCTTACAGCTTCTTACCAATACGCTGCACCTGTAGGCGCATCGTCGGGTTCTCAACAATATCATCCATTGTCAAATTGACGCCATGCCGGTTGAACAAGGATGCGAGCTGCACCGGAGCCATCGGATCACCCCAGATCTCGTAGTACGGAGTGTCCATAGATCCAGATTGACTGGAAAATTCAGGGAACGCGGTGTTCCAAACCTCTTTAACGACGCTATTAGACTCATCGTCGTCAGCCACAGCCCCAGCCGATGGCAAGCCGATGTCAGTAGGATTGGCCATCGGCAGACTAATCGAGCATTTATTGCCGGTGAGCGAGGAAACCCTTGCACGTAGGCTCTTTGACAGTTTCTCCACCGTGTCGCCCAATGCTCGCAATAAAGCGTCTGCCACATCCGCTGACATAGCGTTGTCGCTGTAAGTCAGCTCAAGCCGGTAGTAGTTTCTTCCAGCCGGGAAAGACCAAATCCACAGGTCGGCAAGGTCATGCGGTGGGGCGAACCATTCGATGGAGCAGGAGGCATCGCCGAAGGAGAGTTCCTCCACCTCATCGTCGAGATTCTGGTGTTGTATGACCGAACTGTAACGCTCCCACTTGGGCCAGGACGTGCAGTTCTCGACGATGCGGCGGAACCCGTAATTTTCGTGCGGAATGGCAGATAGCTGTTGGTTCTGGACGTGGCTCAAGAGGTCCATGCCGCTCCAATCCGATGCATCGGGGAACTGGACACGAACTGGGATGATGTTGACGCAGGGACCGACGATGTTCTGCACTTGCGGAATGGAAGTGTCGTTGCGGCCCGAGACCACATGGCCAAAGATGACGTCCCGATTGTTGGAGAGACGTGACAGGGTCAGGGCCCACGCTGCCTTGAAGACAGTCGCGAATGTAATCCCATGTGCGCTGAGTGACGGTGAGCGAACCGTGATCGAGGCCGCACTGTTGATCGGGTTCCGGTAGGACGGGCTTGGTCGGTCCAGCACCTTCGTCATCTGGGATCCCTGCAGGAGGTCACGCCAGAAGGCCTCGCTTTCAGTAACATTGGCGGCTTGAGTGTGACGAACGAAGAAGGGAAACGGTGCCGGTGCGGAGAGAGGCGCATTTAGATACGCTGCTTCCAGATCGCGCATTAGGGTTGGCATAGCGATGCCATCGTACTGGGCGTGAGAGATGCGCATGATCAACCGATGCTGATCTTCCCCGTATCTCAACAGCTTGAACCGCATAGTTGGCATGCCCAGGTCCATATCGCGGGCCATGTCCTGCTCAATCAACGCCCGAGATGTGCCGGAGTCAAGGTCCGCGCTGTCGTATTCCTCCGGATCGCAGTCGTGCTGCTTGAATTCGAGCAGGAGGCGCTTGAGAATGACCTGGAAGGTCTGCCGGCGATGGACGACAAACACCGTTCGTAGGATCGGGTGATGGGCAACGAGTGTCTGGCACGCCTGCTCCAATTGCACAGGATCAATGGGACCGTCGAACCGGAAGCTGAAATAGTTGAGATATCCACGCTGCTTCAAATGGCCAGCGGCCATGGCCCAGGACTGGTAGTCACTGGCCTCCACCACATCTTCAATCATCGCCGAGGATATGGACGTGTGAGACTCAATTGCATTCCGCATGTCTTCGCTGACGGCAGCCACGGTCGATACATCGGGGCTGCTCGACGCAACCAGCTCCGTCGCGACTCGACTCATGTCCGACAGTTTGGGATTTCGGAAGATATTCGAGACTGGAAGGTGAATACCGCGGTCCCTTGCCGCGCCAGCGAGCCTAATCGCAATGATGCTGTCTCCTCCGAGCCGCAGGAAGTGGTCATTGGCGCCGATTCGGCTCGGGGGGATATTCAAGACCTCGGACCAGAGCTTCTGAAGGACCCTTTCCATGTCCGTCGAGGGTGCCCGTTGCGTTGCCTCGCGCAGAGAGTAGGATGTCAGCTGGTCCAAAGTCAGCTTGGCGCCCAGTTGACGCAGCCTCCGTCGATCGAGCTTGGTGGAAAGCGTCATGGGGATTGCGCTGATGAGGATGAAGGTTCCTGGCAGCATGTAGGAGGGCAGCGCTTCCTGCATCCCGTTCTTCACCTTGAGCAGAATGGACCGCACTTCGTCGCTCATGGACGCCACTTTTGTTTCCGAGATGCCCCGGGATTCCTGCTTCTGAATGCAGAAGAAGGCAGCCAGAATCGGATCTCGCTCGTGGCCAGGAGGAGCGATCAAGTCGACGACCACCCGCCATGAGCCTGGGGCGCGCTGCAAGAAGTGATGCTCGATATCTCCTAGTTCGACTCGTTGCCCGCGAACCTTGACCTGTGTGTCCTTTCTCTTGAAGAAGCTCATCGTGCCGTCTGAGTTGTACTTGGCCAGATCTCCCGACTTGTATATCCGTGTACTCCAACCTTTCGGGCAGTAGTCGGTGTTCAGCCATGCAGGGTTCTCGATGAACGCTTCTGCAGTCTTTTCCGGGTTGTTCAGATATCCCTTGGCGAGCAACGGGCCTTGGATGACAACCTCTCCCACGCAGCCAACCGGGGCCAGTTTATCGTGGTCGTTGGGCTCGACGATCCACATGTTGCTTCCGATTGCACGGCCAAAGTTCGTGTGGTTGCTTGATCTCTCCGTGACATGGTGATAGGCACAGTAGATGGAAGTTTCGGCTGGGCCATACATCGCAAACAGCTTCGTGCGATCCACCCACCTGTCGATGGCTTCTGGGGTGGTAACCTCGCCGACCAGGGCCAGGGTCTTCAGGGATGGCACATCATTCAGGAGCATTGAAACCGTCGGCGTCAGGCAGGCGTGATTGACGGCCATCCTGTTCATGGCTCCGGTCAGATCGTTCATGCGGTCATGATCGGACGGCATGCAGATAAGGCCACCGTGCGTCAGGGTCGTGAAGATGTCGTGAATGGAGATGTCGAATGTAAATGAGGCAAATTGGATGACACGCGACTCGGGGCTCACTCGGTACACTTCGCCGTGGGAGCGCAGGCTCTCGCATATAGCTGAATGGGGAAGAAGAATGCCCTTGGGCGTTCCTGTCGAACCGCTGGTAAATACTACAAATGCAGTGTTGTGCGGCCGAACCGCTGCTTCCAGTGGTGTATCTGCAGCGGGCAGAGATGCGAATAGAGATGCGTCAACGCCGATGATGGTGGGCACAATACCAGTCAAGTACTTGATATGGGAAGTGCCCGCGAGGAGAACGGTAGACTTCGCATCGCTGATGATCCCTGCAATACGAGTTAATGGGAACGAGGGATCAATGGCGTACACAGCACCACCGGCTTTGAGGACTGCCAGCTGTGCTACTACGGCCCAGGCCGACTTGGAGAAGCACACGGGGACGAGGACTTCGGGCCCAACGCCTACACTCTGAAGATGTCTGGCTAGCTGAGCTGCCAGCTGGTCCAGTTCTCCGTACGCGAGGTTTTCGTCCCAGGAGCTGACAGCCGGCGCCTTAGGGTTTCTGGCAACGACCCTCTCGACGACGTTGTGGACGCATTTCTCGTAATCCCTGCTTAGGCCATCGGGTTTGTTCCAGGCCAGTATCTCTGCCTTGTCTTGTTCAGTGAACACTTCAACTTCGGCTAGCTTCAGACTGTCTGACGCAGCGTTCACCTGGAGCAGGACATGCTGGAATTGATAGAGGATTCTGTGAGCTTGCTCCTTCGGAACCATCTGCCGGTCATACTGCATCTCGACGGTGACTTTGCCCGCGCCAATAAAGCACTCGAGGGCCAGCGGATAGGTCAAGAAGCTCGTATCCGTTCCTTCGCCCTCTGCCATCTGCCAGAATTCTGAATCGACTTCCTGCGTGTTGGGATCGCCTCGGTCATTGACGTGCACGATCAACAGACTTTGGAACTCGCATGCGCTGGCACATGCAGAGCTGAACCGCTTGATGTTCTGCAGGCCGGTGTGCTCAAAGGGAATCATGGAGATTTCCTGATCATACAGTTCCCCCAGAAACTGGGAGACTGTGTGGTCGTATTGGACAGTGGCTCCAATGGGCACGGTGGTGATCGTAGGCCCCGTCATGTCCGCAATGCCAGGTACATCGGCATTCCGTCCTGTGAGCGTAGCGCCAAAGACAACGGATTCCGAGTTGCAGTAGCGGGCTAGGACTATTCCCCAGGCGGCTCGAATCATCGTCGACGCCTTGAAATCGGATTGGGAGGACCGCGTGAAGGGGATGTCGTGCTTGATCTGTCCATCCGATATAGGCTGATGCGAGGGTGTGGGCAGTGGAAGGAAGCCAGAAACAGCCTCCTCGGGCAACTGTGACGTCCAAAAGTCCCTGGCCTCGTCCGAAGTTGTCTCTGTGAGATACTGCACAAAGTTGCTGAATGAGGGTGGCGGAGCGCCCAGACTGACTCCTTGATAGACATGTTGCACTTGTTCCATGATCAGGAATTTGCTCCATCCGTCGTACAGGGAGTGAGCAATGGTCCAGACGAAAAATTGGCCATCGATGATAGCATACCGAGCCAGGGGCTTCCCGTGCTCTACAGGCACCTCGCGATCCTCGGATAGATACTGTTCAAGCGAGCTGGCAGTAGCACTCCAGACCAGGTCCTCCTTGAGGACGACCGACAGTGATCCCCAGCGCCTGGTGTGAACGATCCGTGACCGCAAGATGGAGTTTCGGTCCGCAACAATCTGCCATGCTTGACGGAATCGGTTCAGATCAAGATCGGGGGGAAGCCTGAAGACATTCTGGGCGACGTAGGTGCCTCTGTGTCTCACAGACAAGGAAAACAATCCTTCCTGGAGTGGGCTCGTGGGGAAGGCGTCTTGAACGGTATCCCTCGCGATGTGATGCTGAGATTCGAGGAGTGCTAGCAGCTCCTTCACACCATCGGTTCCCTTGATCAGTGCAAAAGGCCTGAGATCTTTGGTAACTTGCTTATCCGCAAGGGTTGCTGCCTTCGCCAGTTCATCCAGCTGCGGGTACTGGAAGATGTTCTTGACCGTCAGCAGAATGCCTGCTTCGCGGGCCATTGGGACAAGACGCATGGCAGTGATGGAATTGGCACCCAGGCGGAAGAAGTGGTCGTTTGCACCGATGGAAGAAACGGGGATCTGGAGGACCTTCGCCCAGAGTACCTGCAGCCTTCTTTCCATCTCAGTAGTCGGCCCTTGTTTCACCTCCTCGGCGAGGGAGTAGTGGGCGACCTGGGCTGGGGTAAATCCATCCGTCAGCGCGCGGAGCTGCTTCCTATCCACCTTCCCAGAAAGAGACGTTGGGATACGGATGACCGGAAGATACATTGACGGGACCATGTACGATGCAAGAGACTTGGCGAGCGAAGACGCCAGCTGCAAGAAGCTGGCCTTCAGGTCAGGGGAGACCCTCATGAGGTTGTTTGCGGTGGCCTTGTTCGCTGCTCCGACGCCGTCTGGCAGAGATATAAAAGCAACGAGCGTCTTGACCGTCGGTTCGCCTTGGACCGACACTTGTTCGACGATCGCATTTCGGATGTGCGGTAGGTTGGATCGAATCTGATGCTCGATTTCACCGAGCTCTATTCTCTGGCCACGGAGCTTGACTTGGGTGTCACCACCAATACGGCCGATCAGGGTGATGGATCCATCTGCGTTGGATCGGACCAGATCACCCGTTCGGTACATCCGTCTGGCAGCGTTGGACGGGTTGGACGAGCAAGAAGACGGCCGGAGAGCCTCTGTCCATGCAGGATCCTCGAGGAAGACGGCATTCGATTTCTCTCGATCGTTCAAGTAACCCCGAGACACCAGCGGACCCTCGATGACAAGCTCTCCCACAGCACCCAGGGGCACCAGCTTCGAGGGCTCATTGGGATCAACGACCCAGAGCAGGGATGCGTCTGTCCGCTTGCCTATAGATGATGCGTCTGTGTCTGGTGCTCTGACGGGGTTGATTGAGGCCCACACACCACACTCCGCCGGGCCATATGCATTGAACAAGGCCAGCCGTTCAGCCCAAACTTGGTAGTTATGAGATGTTGCACGCTCGCCGGTCAGGACCAGGGTCTGGAGCATCGGGACGCTCTCGGGTATCAGAACCGTTGCAACGGTGGGTGTTAGGCATATCCAGTTAACATTGTTGCGATTGATGAAGCCGGCAAGATCGCCCATTCTCTCCTCCTCGGAGGGCATGCATACCGTCCCGCCGTGCATCAGTGTCATCCAGATTTCGGATATGCTGACGTCGAAGACAAAGCTCGAGAACTGGCCAACGACCGAGTCCTTGTTCACGCCGAGTGCTTTTGCGTGAGCTGTGGAACTGGTGACAAACGCACCGTGTTCGACAACAATTCCCTTTGGAGTTCCCGTGGTGCCACTGGTGAAGACCAGACTGACAGGATGTGATGATCGAGCCTTGATGCATGGGACGCTGGACACGGTTTCCAACTGCTGTATGGTCTCGGGGGAGACGGTCAAAACCGTTTCGACCATACTATCAAACACGCTGCTCTGGTTCTGTCCGGCGAGTACGAGCCTCGCAGATGTGGCAGATATAATACGTGCTTTCCAGTCTGCAGAATGAAGCGGTGCCATGGCCACATATGCGCCTCCGGCTTTCATGACTGCGAGCATAGCAATGACAGCCCAGGCGGACTTTTCAAAGCATAGAGGAACTAATGTCCCGGGAAGGACACCAAGGCGCACAAGACGACAGGCTAAACGGGAAGAAAGATTGTCCAGGGCTTCATACGTGAGGTCGCCGTCCAGATCCCACGACCGCAGAGCAATACTGTCCGGCTGCTGGCGAACCTTTTCAGCTACGAGGTGGTGGACACATTCATCCAATGCCTCTGGTAGCACTGGGTTCCAGCGGAGAGCCGTTTGACGATGATACTCGCTGAAGAGAGAAATGTTCCGTACACTCGTACTCGGGCTCTGGTCCACAATGGCTCCCAGCGCTTGGCCAAAGGCCGATGCAACGTTGGTCGCTTGCGCCTGAGACAGGAGCAGGGTTCGATAGGCGAGATTGGCGACTACCCGGTCCTCATAGACAGTAACGTTGACCGTAATATCATACTGTACAGATGTCAGCCGGGAGAACTATGTCCGTGATTAGGGCTCGCACTCGCACTTACTTCAGTAGGATCCGCACCGATCACTTCTTCCATTACCAGGGACGTATTTGTGGCAGAAAGGGCTCTTCGCTGGATTGACATAATCGTGTTGAATAGTGGCCCCTGTATGCCCAAGGCGTGCTGAATCTGAGCCAGCGAAATATGCTGGTGCGGAAGACCTTGCATGAAGTCTGTCTGGACGGTCTCCAATGCAGACTGCATTGAGCTTGACGGTGCAAGTTCTATACTGCAAACAAGCATATTAATGAAGACGCCGACTATGTCTTCGACCTCCGCCACAGGGACATCTCGCCCCGATGTCAAGTATCCAAAGTTAACGTTGTGGGAGCCCGTGTATGCTTGAAGAACCAAAGCCCATGCAACCTGGAAGAGATTGGATAGAGCCACACCCATGTCCGAACAGTACCTGAGCATTGCAGCAAAGCTGGCTGGGATCTGCACGTCAACCGTACGCAGATCCCCGTCATCTTGGCTGTCCTTCAGCTTTGGGAAGAGGCAAGGTTCTGTATTGGCGAGGCGGGACGTCCAGTATGCGAGGCTATCATCCGTGGACTGGCTCTGGAGGTACGCAATGTACGAGCTGTACAGCGGCTTGGTCAATGGCGGCAACTTGCCCTCATAGGCAGAGCAGAAGTCTCGAAGAATGATGCCCATCGCAGTGCCATCGGTCAATGCATGGCTGATTTCTAACTTGACAAACGTTCGGCCTTGGGGGGCCGAATAAATGGCAAGGCTATGTTCACCTCGAGCCACTTGGACCGGCTTTGGGCTTTCTTCGTTCGTGGCCGGGGGCTGCTTGAACGCGGCCACCAAGTCTGAAGTATCGTCACAGTTCACAAACTGGATGTTGGCCGGGATTTGCTTCAGAACCGCCTGGTAGTATGGGCTGCTCTCTGAGATACTTTCGACGAAAACCGTCCGCAGACAGGCGTGACGGTCAACTGTGCGTTGCCACGCGAGAGACAGCTGCTGGGTGTTGATGTCTTCTGGGCCCTTGACTTCGAAGACCGCAAACGTTTCATAATATCCAGGAGACTTGATCTGGCTGAGGAGGATACCCTGCTGCACTGGCGAAAGAGGGTATATGTCTTCGACTTGGGCAATATCCTCGATTCCTACCTTGGGCAGCCGATTCCGGATTAGAGTGTCCAGATCGTCGTAGCTGCTCAAGGGAAGAAGTGGGAAGTCACTCAGTGTCTTTTCGGCTTCCAGACGCTCCAGCTGCTGCAGAGTCGCTTTCAGAGATACCGCACATTGCTCAACCCAGAGCCGGATCTTCTCCTGGTGGCGTATGGCTTGAGGGAAGGTGAAGTGGAAGTCCAAACTATCTGGACCACCCGGCGTAACCAAGATGTCGAAGATAGAATCTCGAGGCATGGTTCTCCCCGTATCATCCATGCTCAGCCGTTGAACCGGCCGGAACAAGGAGCCGGCACGGTGCAGCTGCTGATACAAGCCGGTGTAGTTGAAGTTCATCTCCATCACAGCCACTTGGTCCTCGGTGCCTTTCCTGAAACGGTTTGCGAAGTAACTCCAGCCCTTCTGGGGAATCCGACGGCGGACATCCTTGATCTGCCGCAAGACTTCGATCAAGCCGCTGGCCTCGTTGGTGTTGGTCTGTAAGGGGCACATGGTCGTGAACCATCCGACTGTATTCGAGAGGTCGATGCCCGCATCCCATGGCTCTCTGCCGTGCCCTTCGGTGTAAATGGCCGGCACGGACTGTCGGAAGACTTGCAGGAACGAGTGGCTGATCGCAGATAGCATAACATCAACCGGCTCCGTATGAAGAGCCCGATGGCACCCCTCTCCCAACAGCATGCTGGTGAGTTCAGCGGTGACGGTAAAGGAGAGATGCCTTGTATCGCCCACGGTGTTTGGAGTGCCTTGCATTCCCCAGAAGTCCAAATCGGAGGCAGCTACCGGGAATGGGAGGAACCGTTCAGGATGGCGTTCCTTGGAGATATACTCCTCCTGCAATCGGCACCAGGCCTGGAAAGACAGGGATGATGGTGTTGGAAGAGCACCAGGTGTTAGGAGATCCTCAAGGTCTTGAAGAACTATCCTCCAAGAAATGAGATCTATCACCGCATGGTGTGTCACAAGGAATAGCTGCTGCTCGGCGTTGTTGATATTGAACAGATCGACTGAGAACACCGGGCCCTTGACAATATCCAAGCTCTTCTGTCTCTCCTGTGTGATGGCTGCAATCTCCTGCACCGTCTCCACATCCTGTACACTGAACCGATAGGTATCGTCAACAGCTCCGGGAATTTTCTGCATCCACCCATTGGAAGAGTTGATGAAGCGCGCCCTCAGCATTGCGTGCTTTCTCACGAGGTGATTCAGAGCATTTTGCAGGGCCGGTACATCCACCCTGCGTGTCAGTGCAACCTGGAAGCTCTGGTTGTAGTGGTTGAACCCTTCGGGCACAACTGCAAAATGCATGCGTTGCATCGGAGAGAGATCGAAGGGCTCATCTGTAACCACATCAACGCCGGCTTTGCTCTCCTCGGCTATTTGGGACTTCGATGCCACCTGTGCAAGGCTTCTGCTGCGAAGAAGGTCTTGAATGCCAACCGCGATGCCCTCCTTGCGGCAACGCGCAACAAGTGCCATGGCGCTGATGGAATCTCCTCCTACTTGCAAGAACGACTTGTGCAGCGCAATCTCTTTCGCTGGTCTGTTCAAAACCTCGCTGCAGATAGCCTGGAATGTCCTTTCCATAGTGGTGGACGGCTCCTGGACGGATGTTTCGCCACGGAAGTTTTCGATCTGCTGGTAGACCTCCGGGCTCATCCCAGTGACCCAGGTCTGTATGGCCTTTCGGTCTATCTTTGTAGAAGGTAGCTTTGGCAGAGACGAAACCACAGCCCATCTTGACGGGAGCATGTGTCGTGGAAGGCGCGCAGACAGGTCTTCCTGGACTTTAGCCAGCCTCTCTGCTGCAAAGGCTCTGTACTCATCCCCAATTAGAGAGATGGCATTGCTGCTTTCGGTCAAGGACTCAGTTCCATGGAACGTCAATACCGCAATAAGATGGCCGTTGCACAAGCCACTCTTGGGGAAGACGACCACTGCTTCTTCGATCGCATTGCTGGAGGATATGTGGGATTCAATCTCGCCCAGTTCGATTCGTTGCTTGAATGGGTCAGTATCAGCTCTAAACGATGGACAGGAAGGGGGAATTCGAAGAGACAACATACTCCATGAAGCTTAATCTGGGTATCCTTGCGCCCAACAAAGATGAGCGTCCCATCAGCAGCATACCGGACCAAGTCCCCCGTTCTGTACATCCGACGAGGCGCGTTCGCCTGCGGTTCGAATCTGCTAGCCCAGGATGGGCCCTCAATAAATGATGCTGCGGTCTTCACAGCGTCGTTCAGATATCCACGGGCCAGTGTCGGCCCTTCAATGAGCAATTCGCCCACGGCGCCAATCGGTGCGAGTCGGTCGTTGTCAACAGCGTCAGTCACCCATAAGTGGCATGCGCTTCCACGGCCGACGTTCTTGGGATCTGCGCCCTTCTCGAGAGGACGGCTGATGGCGCATGTTACCGAGCTCTCGGACGGACCATAGCCGTTGAGAAGAACGAGATGCCTGGCCCATTTATCCACGATGTCCTGCCGGAGGGCCTCCCCCCCGAGAACAAGAGTCTTGAGAGAGGGGACATCTTCGGGATTCAACAGAGCTGCAACTGAAGGCGTCAGGTTTGCCCAGTTAGCATTCAGATCCCGCATGGAGCCAGCGAGGTTGTTGACGCGGTCTGACTCCGATGGTACGCATACGGTGCCGCCAGCGATCAGTGGAGAGATAATGTCTTCAATTGAAAGATCAAAGGTGAAGTTCGAGAATTGATAAGACCTGGACGAGGAATCTATTCCCATGCTGATTGCCCCGGCTCGGAAACTCGTGGCGAAGCCGCGATGCTCCAGCAACACCCCCTGCTAACAGTTAGGAGGAGACAGAAAGAACGATAACCCCGATTCACATACCTTTGGCACACCGGTAGAACCAGATGTGAAGACTACAAAAGCCGTGTTGTTTGGTTCCACGGTGGATTGTGCAATGCGCGATCCAGCCGCGTGGTCCATCTGCGATACAGAATCTTGATCGACAACGACCAGATGAGGCACTCTTCCTTCAAGCAGGTCCGCGTGCGCCGGCGAGACGACAGCCACTTTGGCCTTTGTTTCTTCGATTAAAGCTTCCAGCCGTGCCCGGGGATATTCGGGATCCAGGGCAGTGCAGGCACCCCCGGCCTTCAAAATGGCGACAATAGTCACAACGGCCCAGACTGACTTGGAGAAGCAGAATGGAACAATTACCTCTGGCCCAACTCCGAGGCTGATGAGATGAAGGGCTAGATTTTCGGACAGCTCATCTAGCTTGGCGTAGGAAAGGTCGCCATAATCCCAGGCACATACGGCTGTCGCTTCTGGGTTTGCTCTCACTCTCTCCGCGATGAGGGCATGGATACATGCGTTCACGGGCTCTGGATAGATACCATTCCATGCGAGCACCTGTGCCCAGTCGTGTTTGCTGAATAATTCTATATCTTGGGCTGACCCCTGGCTGTTGCTGAGAATAGAATCGACTGCCTGTGCGAGAGTGCCTGCAACGCTGGCGAGCTGGCCATCCGACATTCGAGTACTCCATGTTTCAACTGTTATCTGGAGGCCCTTTGGACGGACCTGCACGTCGACTGTGATGTCGTACTTTTTGAAAGTTAGCCTAGAATGTCTACCAAAAAGAAAGAAAGAAAGAAAACAGGAGAACAGCCTCATACCTCAGTAGGGTCATGTCCGATGATGCTTCCCAGTGACAAGCTGTAATCCGATGAGGACGGAGGAGAGGATCTCTGCAGAGACAGGATTGTGTTAAAGAGATCTGCAGAGACGCCAGGGAGAGCATGCTGGATTTGTGCCAGTGAGCAATGCTGATGCGGCAGACTGTTCAGGAAGTCCTGCTGCACTCGATGCAGCAGGCTCTCGATTGAGCCACCGGCACCCAGCCCAGTTATATCCAGAGAGCAGACCAGCATGTTTATAAGGGGGCCAACGATCTCTGCAATATCGCTAATGGGAGCATCGCGTCCGGAGGTGAGGTATCCAAAACAGACATTGTCAGAACCAGTGTAGGCCCGCAGGACCAGGCCCCAGGCAACCTGGAATACGTTTGCAATCGTGATTCCGGTTCGAGAGCAAAAATCTGCAATGTCTTCCGGCGTGCTGTCAAGGACAACCTCTCTGGATAACAGCTTTGGAGTGGCGGATCCTGCATCGGTCTCCGAACCGTCATTCAGGCATGGGAAATGGCAAGGATGGACGTCAGCCAGCTGTTTTATCCAGAAACCAAGGCTCTCCTCCGGGTCTTGCTGCTGAACGTATGCTATGTAATCGCTATACAGCGGCCGGGATACCGTGTCAAGCACATTGTCGTAGGCCCGTCGTAAGTCGTTTGCCAGAACAGCAACCGAAGACCCATCGATGAGGATATGGTTCAGCTCTAGCTTGCAGAAGACTCGCTGGCTGGGCGCTTTGCAGATCGTCAGCTTATGGGAGAGACGATGTGGGTGGAAGGAGATCCCCTCCAGGTTTACGAGCATTGCTTTGATCTCGTCTGCATCTGCCAGGTCGGTTTCGACCATTTCCACGGCCGGTGCAACAGCTGTGAGCACCACCTGAATGTATGCTCCGTCCTGACCTTCGACAAATACTGTTCTCAGTGCCGCATGCCGTTGCACGACTTCTTCCCATGCTCGGTGGAGTCTCTCGGTGCTCACCGTCGATGCTCCTGTTGTCGTGGCCTCCCAGACACTGAACGTCTCGTAGCGACCAGATGCCCGCATTTGGCTGAAGAGCATGCCTTGCTGGATCGGGGAGCATGGGAAGATGGCCTCTATCTGTGCCGTGAGCGGACCGGGTCTGAAAACCCCCATTGTCGGAAACTGGACCTTGAGCAGTTGGTCCAGCTCGGGTGCTTCCATTGAGAGCAGAGGGAAATCAGTCGGTGCGTAATCAAATGCCATCGTATCCAACGCCTTGAGTGCAGTGCTAATCGATTCGCGGCAGTTTCCAATCCACTCCTTGATTCGATCCTGGTGGCGCATTCGCTGGCTGTAGAAGAAATGGAACCGCATGCCGTCTGGTTCGCCTTTGACCAGGATATCAATCAAGGAGCCACGGGGCATCTCCCTTGCTACATCCGCAGCAAAGCTCATATCGTCCAGTTCAATTGGTTTCAGGAGGGCATTTTCATTCTGGGGGTGCTGATACGGCCCGGTATAGTTGAGCATAATCTCTGCTTTGGCATGGTACTGGAAGGCCTGTCTACCCAACCGGCTCAAGTATCGACAGTCAAAGTATGGCCGGCCGTTTCCAGGAATCAGTCGTCGAACGTCCCGGAAGCCTCTGATGGCATTGATAACGGACTTTTCCCGGCCGTTGCTGATGGAAAGAGGACAAAGGGTGGTGAACCAACCTACAGTGTCCCATAGATCAATGTTGTCATCCCAAGGTTCACGTCCGTGGCCTTCATTAAAAATAGCAGGCAGGGGCCTATCACTGAATGTAGCTGCGAATGAGTGTGCTACTGCTCCCAGAATTATATCGATGGGCTGGATTCTCAGGGCACCCGAGCCCTTGGTACTAAGCAACACGGCAGTCTCCTCCCGGCCCAAGGAGAATGACCCATGAGAAGCCTCACCGATAGTGTTCGGGACGTTTTCCATTTCCCAGTAGGCGTAGTCAGCCGTGGGAATTGCCGTTGGCAGGGCATCCTCGGGCGAGATGCTCTGGATGTGCTCGTCTTTGAGTCGAGACCACGTCTGGAACGACACCGATGAGCCTGTTGGGAGTGTCTCCTTCTCTAGGAGAGCCTCCAGATCATGTAGTATCACACGCCAGGAAACAATGTCAACCACAAGATGGTGAATGACAATAAAGAGGGCCTGTTCTTCCCCTTCCGAGATATCGAATAGGTCAGCAGCCAGAATCGGTCCCTTCTGGATATCAAGGGACTTCTGGGTTCTCGATGTCACTTCCTTCGTCTCAGCCCTTGTGCTGGCTCGGTGGCCATTCAGATGGTAAGAATGAGCAGCCTCTTTCGTAATGGTCTGCATCCATCCGGCATCCGTCTTGTGGAAACGAGCTCGCAGCATCGGATGTTGCATGACCAACGCTTCGACTGCGTGTCTCAGTTCCTCCAAAGAGATCTTCCGGCGTGTGAAACGGCCCAGGAAGGACTGGTTATAATGGTTCTGGCCTTCGGGTACAAGCTCAAAATACGTCTGTTGGATTGGGCTCAGTCCAAACGGCGTATTACTGTCTTCATCACGCCTGGCAGCCGGAACGTGCCCTACAACCTCAGCCCGAGACGCAAGATCAGCAAGGCTCCTGCAACGAAGGACATCCCTAACCGTAGCCTGGATCCCTTCTCCACGGCACTGGGAGACAACTTGCATGGCTGTGATGCTGTCGCCGCCCAAACTCAAGAATGACCGAGAGGCTCCGATTTGATCCACGGGCTGGTTCAAGACGCGACCCCAAATTTCTCGAATCGCGTATTCCACTGAGCTTCCGGGTGCCGCAGGCATATCCGTAGCTTCTTCTGTGATCCTTTGATGCTCAGCCTCGTCCATCTCTTCGAAGAACTTCACAGCGTGCACACGATCCACGATGCCGGAGGCGTCAAGGGGGAGAGAGTCAACCACGGCCCACACAGCCGGGATCATATACAAGGGGAGGTGCTTAAGCATGTCTTCTCTGATCCGGGTAATCTCTGTCTTGACCGCAAGTTCCCTCTTCCTGGTCATGTCCAGTCTCTTGGGCAATGCTCCAAGCATGGCTGGCGTCTTGACTTCAGCCAGCGTAACCATCGCTGTCAACTGTTCAGCGCAGACTCCAACCTTAGGCACTGATGCAACAGCGTCGCGGATATAGTCAAACGACCGAATCTGGCTCTCAATCTTGTCAAGCTGGAACTGATGGCCATCGACCCGGTACAAATCGCCGCTCCGGCGGACAAGCTCTACCGTGCCGTCGATGGCATAGCGGACGAGGTCGCCAGTTCTCAGGACCGACGGCGAGAGTGCCATATTCTTGATGGCAGGAGAGGCATCGGCAGTCTCTCGGGCAAGGGAAGCGTTCTCAATGATCAAGTCTCCCACGCAACCAACGGGCACAAGCTGTTTCGCATCCCAGGGACTTGCGATCCAGCAATGGCCCCCGGCTGGACGACCAATTGCTGTGGAAAACGCGCTTCCGGGGGTAATTCGGTTGATGAGGGGGAACCCACAGGCTTGCTTCACCCAGTATCCGCTGAAGAGGTCCAGTTTAACGGACCACGCGGTAGCATTGTCCCCTCCGGGCATTCCTCCAGCCAGCAGTAGTGTCTTCAGCGACGGCACATCAGCAGGGCTGATCAAGCGAGCAACGGACGGGGAAAGACAGGCCCAGTTGACTGCATTGCGAGCAATGAACGAGCCGATATCAATTGACTGCTCGTCCACCGTGGGAACGACAAGACAGCCTCCGTGGCTCAGAGTAGCGAAGGTCTCGGTCATCGAGATATTCGACGAGTAGGGAGCAAGCTGCAGAGCGCGGGTTTCTGCATTCATTCCCAATGACCGGCCAACCTGGGATATACTGGTGTAGAAGGCTCGACGGTCCAAGGGTACGCTGTCAATGATAAACGCGATGCTGTCCCAGTCGGCTCCAGGCATTGGCTTCAGCGTCTCGGTCGCCAGGCCGTCCAAGAAAACTTGATCGACCACAATGGATGGACTACCCTGTTCAGGGACCAATGCTGGGTGTCTCCGAGATATCAACCTCATCTTCGCAGACTGCAGCTGGCGGCCATTGGTCTCGAAGAAGAAAGCCGCGCCGGCGCGCAAGACGGCCAGCATTGCCACAACAGTCCATGCGGACTTCTTCATAGCAATAGAAACAGCGGTTCCTCCGACTCCACGGCCGGCCAGATACTGCGCCAGGAGAGATGAATAGCGGTCGAGCGAAGCGTAGCTGAGGCTGAGATCGGGGGTGCTAATGGCAACTGAACTTGGCTGCTCGACCGCATGCTGCCTGATTCGATCTTCAATGGACCTCGCTTCAGGCGCCGCATCTGTGTTGTTCCACTTGCTAACTTGATCTCGATCGGCCTTGCTGAAAAGATCCAGGTCGTTGACTGTTCCAGAGGGGTTGTCGAGGACAACCTCCAGAGTGTGGCTGAAGAGATTCGCGACTTGAAGAGCCTGCTTCTGCGACATCTGGGCGTTCCAGTAAGAAATAATCATCTGCACGTCTTCATCGGAGGCCTCGACATTGACCGTGACATCGTACTATCACCTCAGTCAGTACCGGCCATGTCATGCACGAAGAGCTTGCTTGTCACTTACCTCTGTCGGGTCGTACGCTTCCAGTCTCGCCATCTTCAGCTGCCGTCCCTCGACCGCAGGAGCAGCGACTCTTTGCACCGAGAGCGAGGTGTTGAACAGAGGCTTCCCTCCCAAGGGTAGCGAGTGCTGGATCTCCGCCAGCGAGGTATACTGGTGCGGCAGATTGGCCAGGAAATCATCCTGCACTTTTTCCATCATGGCCATCACGGTTTCCGTTCCCTGGAAATGCAATCGGCAAATGAGCATATTGATGAAGGCTCCGATGGCATCCTGGATTCCAGCAACCGGGGCATCGCGGCCAGAGGTTAGATACCCGAACGATACATCGTTCTGTCCCGTGTAGCCTCGCAGCACAATCCCCCAGACGAGCTGGATCACATTCGAGACGGTGATTCCTGTCTCAGAGCAGAATTTTCGCAACTTGGCTGCGGACCGGGACAGCTGGACGTACTCCACGCCCAGCTCTCCTCGCTTGTCTCCTCGCTTCTGCCCTTGGAATGCCGGGAAATAGCAGGGCTCTACTTCTGAGAGATAGCTCTTCCAGTGCAAATCGCTTGGCTTGGATCGCTGCACGTCGTTGAGGTAAGCTATATAACTGCTGTAGAGCGGCCCAGGTCCTCTGCTGAGGGCATGGCTATACGCCTCTTCAAGGTCTCGCACCAGCACGGCAATGGAGATGCCATCGACAATGGCATGGCTGATTTCGAGTTTGCAAACAGCGCGTCCATCGGCTCCTGTACAGACAGACAAGTGATGCAGCTTGCCCTCCTGGTATCGGAAACGCAGGTGGTGCTGCTTTAGGGCCTCGATGGGATCTTGTGAGTGATTACATCCCAGACGAAGGATCTCCGCCGTCTCGCTTTTCAGCACGACTTGGTGAAACGCAGATTCCCCCGACAGGTTTTCGATGAACCGAGTTCGGAGCGATGGATGCCGGTTGACGACGTCCTGCCATGCGCTTTGGAGCCGTACGGTATCATCTTCCACGAACCGCTGCCCGTCCGACTTTTTCAGTTCCCATATAAAGAATGACCGGTAGTTTTCCTCCGTTTGAGACTGGCTGAGCAAAATTCCGTTTTGCATCGGCGAGCAGGGATACACATCCTCGACCATGGCGAGACTCGTGGCACCAACCTGCGGCAGCTTCTGGGCAACGAACTGCTGGAGCTCGTCGTGGGTGAAGTCCATAAGGGGGAAGTCACCGACGGTGTACTCCCGTTTCAGGAGAATCAGCTGCTTGGCTGCGTCTTCCAGGGCTTCCTCGAATGCCTGGATCCACTGCTTGATCCGCTGGACATTCCTCATCTTCCTGTTGAAGAACACATGGAAATGCAGCCTGCCGTACTCGACCTTGGCTGCGACGTCGAACAGGGCGCTGCGCGGCATTTCGGCGCCAATGTCGATATACTCGCCCTGGTTCAGCTCGGCCGCGTGTAGCAGCCCATCCGGGCGTTCCAGCTGCTGCAGTACGCCCAGGTAATTGAACAGTATCTCCGGCATCGCATGGTCCCCAAAGGCCTTCGCCCCTTCGTCGTTGAGGTAGCGAGAGTTAAGGTAGGACCAGCCACGGTTCGGGGTCTTCCGCCGCAGGTCTTTCACCTGTCGAACAGCGTCGATGATGCTTTCGGTCCTTTCCGGCGTGACGGGATACATCGTGGTAAACCAGCCAACGGTCCTGGACACGTCGATAGCCGGCTCCCAGGGCTCGCGGCCATGGCTCTCAATGAAGACCGACGGTGTCTGTCTGCCGAATGTCTGGGTGAAGGAATAGCATAATGCAGCAATCATGATATCCAAGGGCTCGGTCCGCAGCGCCTCGTGGCATCCTGCCATAAGAGCGCTGGTGGCCGGCTGATCGAGAACAAACCGTTCATGCACCGCATCGCCGAAGAGGTTGGGCACACCCTCCATGCCCCAGAAAGCGTAGTCGGTGGGCCGAACCGCACTGGAGATGAGCTTGTGCGGTGCAAGGTACCTGCGGCTGTATTCCTCCTGCAGACGACACCATGTTTGGAAGGGAAATGGCTTCTCGTCGTACTGCAAGCTTCCCGATTCCAACAGCTGCTCGAGATCTTGCAGGATGACCCTCCACGACACGAAGTCGATCACCAGATGGTGTGCCACGAAAGACAGATATTGCTTGCCATCGACCTTGATCAGGTCCACAGACAGCAGGGGGCCTTTCTGGAAGTCGAGACTCTTCTGGCTTTGCAGCATCAGCGGGCGCACCTCGTCGAGGCTCGAGATGTCGTGCGATTTCAGGCGATAGGACTCCTCAACAAGCATTGTGATGCGCTGCACCCAGTCTTTCCCATCTGCAGACCGGCTGAATCGAGCGCGGAGCATCGAGTGCTGGCGCACAATCGCGTCGACGCTTTTCTTCAAGTCAACCAGCGATATCTCCCTGGCTGCGGAGACCACGAAGCTCTGGTTGTAGTGGTTGCAGCCATTCTCCGCGAGCTCAAAATGCATTCTCTGAATAGGTGCGAGGGCGAATTCCACATCCACCTCTTCGTTAGTCGGGATCGTGGACTTCTCGGCAGAGCGAGCATTGAATGCCAGCTGGGAGATGCTCTTGCACCGAAGCACATCGTGGACGGTTACGACGATGTTTTCGGCTGCGCGGCACGCAGACACAACCTGCATGGCAGTGATGCTGTCGCCCCCAAGGCTGGCAAAGGACTGGTTAATGGCGACCTTCTCGATGGGCTTGTTGAGCACCTTGCTCCATACGGTCTGCAGCTTCTTCTCGATTCCCGTCGCCAGCTGCTGGGCAGGATCGCTATCGTCCGCGGCGCTGTAGATGCCACGCACCATGTCGTCAGAGAGCTCGCCTTCAACCCATGCTATGACTCTTTTGCGATCCATCTTGCCGGAGGTGTTCAGCGGGAAGTGCTCGAGGACCACCCAGACCTCCGGCATCATGTACGGCGGCAGGTGGTTCGCCAAGTGGCCGCGGACCTGGGACATGAGAAGGGCGACTTCTTCGCGGTGCTCGTCGCTCACTATACGTATCTCGTCGTTGTCACCGGTTGCAGCGATGGATTGCAGGGAGACGACGGCGAGCAGCTTGCCCTTGAACGGACCCGATGCGGGCATAAACGCAACGCCATGCTTAACCCATTCGTTGCCCCAGAGGTGGAAGTCGATTTCCCCCAGTTCGATTCTCTGCCCTCGCAGCTTCACCTGCGCCTGGATGTTCTTCCGTCTCACGAAGCTGACCGACCCGTCGGCGTTGTACCTCGCCAGATCCCCCGTCTTGTACATCCGTCGGGGGGCAGAGCCAACCGTCTGGCCGACGGTAAACACCGGGTTTTCAATAAACGCCTCGGCTGTAAGGTCCGGCTGGTTAAGGTAGCACCTCGCCAGGATTGGCCCCTCGATCACGACTTCAGCTACTGCGCCCACAGGGGCCAGTCGATCGTGGTTGTTGATCTCGGTCAGCCACATGAATGACCCGCACGCGAAGCCAAAGTTGGCAGAGCTTGAATGGGGCCGCACTCCGAAGTTTGCAGACATAGTCATCGAGCACTCGGCCGGTCCGTAGATCAAGGTCAGGTTGGTGCTGTTGGACAACGAGTCCACCGTCTCCTGGCGGATGCGCTCGCCACCAAGAGCCAGCACGTTCAGTCCATCCACGTCGTCCGGACGCAGCAGGCTGGCCACGGTGGGAGTCAGGTTGGCCCAGTTCGCCTTCAAGCGTTTGATGGCCCCGGGCAGATCATTCATGCGTTCGTACTCCGAGGGCTTCACAATGGTACCGCCGCGCATCAGGGTCGTGCAGTGGTCCTGAATGGCCACGTCGAAGACATACGAAGCGAATTGCAGCTATTCTACGGTCAGTGATGGTATTCGCCGCTCGGTGTCCGGACGGCCACTTACCACTCTGGCGTCGCTGTTGAGCTTCATCGCCGTTCCATGGGCTCTTGAGCTGGAAGCAACTGCTTTATGCTCGAGCACGATGCCTTTGGGCGTTCCAGTGGATCCCGAAGTAAAGACCACAAAGGCCGCGTTGTCAGGCCGAACTGATGTATTGGCAGGTCCATCCTTTGTCGGCAAGCCGTTGATGAAGCCAGCATTGACGATGACCGACACCGTGCAGACGTCGGAGAGGAGCTGCACGTCGAGCCCGTGTACGCCATCGGTCAACACCACGCGCGCCTTGATATTCTCGACGATGCTTCGCAGTCGACCGACCGGATGGGACGGGTCCAGCATACAGCATACGGCTCCGGCTTTCAGGACTCCGAGGATCGCTACTGCAGTCCAGATCGACTTCTCAAAGCACAGAGGAACCATCGCTTCAGGACCGATTCCGACGTTCAGACTTACCAGGTAGTGGGCTAATCTGGATGAGAGATCATCGAGCACCCCATAGCTGAGACTTCCGTCCCAGGACTCGATTGCTGGATGGTGCGGTTGCCTGCGAGCCTGCTGCGTGATGAGATGATGGATGCACTCGTCAACGAGCTCCGGGTTGACCGAGTTCCATCTCGAGATTTGATCTATACTTTCCTCGCTCAGAAGGTCCACATCGCCGACTTTCTGGCCCGGCGGGCCTTGCACTATGGACCTCAGAACCTTGGTGAACGTGCTCGCGATATTCTTCGCTTGACTGTCGCCGATCCAGGAGCGCCAGTAGTTGAAGCGGACGTCGACCTTGTCGCTGGAGATGCCTACGTTTACCGATGCTTGGTACTACATCCAAATTACATTAGCTCGATTCTCCCGGGTGAGGGAAGTTATCCTGCCATACCTCAGTCGGGTCGTACATCTCGGCAATGCAAAAGCTCGTCCCGTCGGTCATCGTGATCTTGTCTGGCACCACGCGAGATACGGACATGGCTGTGTTGAACAGTGCCTGGCCGGACAAGCTCAGGGCGTGCTGGATATTGGCCAGAGAGCAGTTCTGGTGCGGAAGGCTGTCCAGGAAGTCGGACTGGATCTGGAAGACCAATTCACGCACGTCTGCGCCGTCACGCAGGTTGATATGGCAGACGAGCATGTTGATGTACGGGCCAACAGCGTGCTCCACGATGCCTTCCACCGGGGCATCTCGTCCGCTCGTAAGGTATCCGAAGCATACGTCGTCCGTCCCGGTATACGCGCGGAGAACCATGGCCCATGCCAGCTGGAAGATATTCGACAGCGTTACGCCGTGGCTGCGGCAAAACGCATGCAGCGTTGCAGCAGGGAGTCCGGCATCCAATTCCATGCTCTTCATCCGCGCTGCAGTCTCATCCTCGGTCCCTCCGAGAAAAGGCAGATGGCATGGCGTAGCGTCGGCCAAGTAGTTCTTCCAGAAGGCAATGCTCCTGTCCAGCGAGCCACTGTTGATGTACGAGATGTACTTGCTGTAGCGCGGTGCTGCAGGCTGGAGCATCAGCTCTCCGGCGTATGCAAGCCCTAAGTCCCGCAGCATTATGGGAAACGACAAGGCATCCACGATAGCGTGGTTCATTTCCAGTTTACAAAAGACCCGTTCCGAATTGCCCGTTATGACTGTCAACTGGTGCAGTCTTCCGCTTTCTGCGAGGGACGAGCCATCCCCGAGACCCTGGGGATAAGCTGGCTCGTTGCTATGCTGGTGCACAACAGGCACATCGGAGGACTTGAGGACGGCCTGGGCCAACTGTGTTTCCTGTGACGGGCTTCGAACAAATCGAGTTCGCAGGATCGGATGCCGGTCGATGACTTCTCTCCAAGCATTCGTCAGGCGCTCGACGCTTACAGTCTCGCGGTGAGACGGAGCGATGATTTCCCATATCACATACATCCGGTAGTGACTCGAACTTCGCCCCTGGCTGAGAATGATCCCGTCTTGAACAGGCGAACACGGGTATATCTCTTCTACGTGGGAGAGATTCGTCACTCCAGCCTCCAGCAGCCCGTCTTTGAAAGCCGCGAGCTTCTCCGCCGTCAGCTCAGCGTCCGCGACTTCGCCATCCACCGAGCCCTTCTCTTCCGGTAGCGCAGTCGCCTTCTCAGCCAGCTCGGAGACATTGCGAGATCGAATGATATCCTGGAAGGTCAGTTTGATGCCTGCCAGCCTACACTGCGCCAGGACCGACATGCCGGAAATGGAGTCACCTCCCAGGCCGAGAAAAGATCGATTCCGGGGCACTCTGGCTCGGCCTAGGACCTGGCCCCAGATCTGCCTCAATAATCGTTCCATGGGTGTCTCCTGCTCGTCCGCGTCTTCGTCTTCGTCCTCCCCTAATGCAGTGATATACGCGTACGTCTCGTCGTCCATGGCCTCGAGCCACTTCACCGTCTTCTGGCGATCTGCTTTTCCCGACACGGTGAGCGGCAGGCTTTCAAGCAGGACCCAAATTTCCGGGATCATGTAGCTGGGCAGGTGTCTGGACATCTGCACACGCATCTCTTCCACCCATTCGGCACTTGTCTTCATGTCCAACGGCTCTAGCAGCGCTAACGGGGTCCGTTGCGACTTGGCCTCAGACAGCGGTAGATCTTGAAGCGAGACGGCCGCGACCAACCGTCGCTTGCAGGGACCAGAGTCGGGAAACAGGACAACCGATTGCTTAATCCTGGGGTGTGCGAGACGTCGTTCGACCTCGCCCATCTCCACTCGCTGCCCACGCACTTTGATCATGAAGTCCTTGCGGCCAACGAAGGTCAGACTGCCGTCCGAGTTGTGCACCATCAGGTCTCCCGTCTTACAGAATCGGGCGCCTTTCAGCTGAAACCGCAACGGGAACCAGGCAGGCTCGTTGACAAACACGGCCGCAGTCCTTTCGGGGTCATCTAGGTAGCCTCGCGCGGTGGCCGGAGAATGCACCAGCAGCTCACCAACCACGCCGATGGGAACCAGTCTGTCATGGTTTCCCGGGTCGACAATCCAGCCGACGTCGCTATGTCCTACGTTTCTCACGTCGGATGTCTGTCCCATCTGGTCGTTGAAGGCAATCAGGCCGTTTTCACTGGATGCATAGCAAAACACGAGCCTGACCTTCTCTACCCAGGGTGCCGCCTCGAATCTCGACAGAGGCTCTCCCACTAACACCATGGATTCTAGGTACTGGACGTGGTCTGGGTTCATCTCTTTTAGCAAGGATGGCGTGAAAACAGCCCACGTAATGCGCATCTCGTTCAGGCATCCGACAAGGTTATTCCGCCGGGCATCCTCTGACGGAATGCACACTGCACCACCCGCAATAAGGGGCATGAAGATCTCGTACAGGGAGGGCGAGAAACTATACGATGCGAACTGAAGCGACCGGGTGAGCTCGGTCGCAGGGCATGCACCTTGCAGCCTTCTCAGTGCAGACGCAAACGCAGCGTGTTCGACACAGATACCCTGTCCACCGGTATGTCAACGTCTGTGGATATAAGATGCTATATACGGCCGGCCTGTACGTACCTTTGGTCTTCCGGTAGATCCAGAAGTAAACGATACAAACGCAGTACTCTGGGGAACGACAGACGATACCGGCGCATCGCTATGCTCCGGTAAGCTCTTGACAAACCCTTCATCGACAACGACGAGATTGTCAACAGAATGCGATAATTTCTCCCTGTGCATCGGAGATGTGACCAGGATCGTCGCCTTTGCTTCCACCAGGATATCTCTCAACCGGGAGACAGGACTGCTGGGCTCCAGAGGCACAATCGCGGCACCGGATTTCCACACTCCAAGCAAAACGACCGGCACCCACACGGATTTCTCGAACAGAACGGGCACCAGGACCTCCGGTCCAGCGCCCAGAGAGGCAAGGTAGTGAGCCAAGCTGGACGACAAGTCCTCTAGTTGCTGGTAGGTGAGTTCTCCGTCCCACGCGTGCACTGCCGTCGCGCTATGGCGTCTGCCGACTTGCTTCGACACCAGGTCATGCATGCAGGATGTGACATACTCGGGGCGAGTACTGTGCCACCGCAGCACTTTCTCCCTGTGCTGCTCGCTGAAAAGATCCTGCTTGGTAATCAGCTCTTGTGGATGGTGAAGGATGCAGAAGATTGCTCTCTGCAGAGTGCCGACGACATTGGCTGCCTGGCCTTCGGAAAGAACCGCAGTCCAGAACTGGAGGTTGGCGGATATTTCGGTGCCAACATTGGTGACTTGCAGGGTAATTGCGCTTTTCTACACGGGATTGATTGATCAGTGCTGTGCTGTTGATATAGACCACCTGTCGACACCGCGCTTACATCAAACTGTTGCTCATCCGGTCTATCTTCAGGAAGAGGACCGGTATGAACCACCACTTTTGTGTAAAATGTAGACGCCGCCGCCGCTTCTAAATCGGCTGTCCATGTATTACTGTGCTTTACTCCCAGGCTATAATCCGCCGCGATGTATTTCAAAGCTTCAGCGGTAGTCAATCGTTCTCCTCCTAGCTTTGCTGACAGGGGCAGCACAGTTCCCCCATGCAGTTCTCCAGGATCACCACCGATCTCATATCCAAAGGACACTGAATCCGTTCGTGTATAGCACCGAAGAACCATCGCCCAGGCCAGTTGGAACACGTTGGCCAAGGATACGCCATGTACCTTGCAGTGTCCCTGCAGCTTCAACGCTCCCTCTCTTACCGTGAAGGGCAATTGCTTAAGTCTGCTCTCTCCATCCAGGCCATCGTTCCGGGTGGGAAACTGGCATGGCTCAAGCGATGCCAGATAGTTCGCCCAGTAACCTACCTTCTTGTCTTCGTCCCCCCCGTTCTTCCCATTCACTGCGATATCTGCTGTTTCTAGGAGTGCAGGTGCCATGACTTACTTACCGTCTTTTTCTTTTACCTTGCAACACGATCCCCTCCAACCAATTGATAGTGTATAGGACAGTTCGGCAGTTCCGTAGAGACTCGGCAGTAGCAGATCAAGAAGATGATCCGTCTGCTCTCTTTTCTGGGGAGTTCAAGGAGACCATGAACAAACTCGAGGATAAGATATTATGTGCACCAAACAATATCCACACGATAATAAATGATCTTATCGTGCTTCTACCAGCTCTGCAGCTATCACTATTGTTGGCCTGTTTCTCTGCGAAGCTGTAATACCGTAGATCCACATTGTAAATTAACTTACGGGATCGTCAGCCCTAAGTCAGCATGACTCTCCCATGTCAGGTTGTCAGCACTAGTGAAAAATATCCTTACTTGCTGTCAGCAGGGCGTTTCAGTGTTCATGGGTCTCAAAAATGGGTCTTTCTGACAGTCTCGTGGATCTGGATACAGGTTGCTTGGATTTACACGACCTCAAAAAGACCAGGAATCCTTGTATGGCGCCTTGTTAGGGCTATCTGCCAAAGCCCTGGCCCTTCCCACAAAACTGTCACCATCTTCTTCAAGGCCTGTGAGAAGCACCTCTGGAAACACTGAAGATGGTGAAGAAGGTCAAACTTCTTGAAATTGAAATAGATTATACAGTGTACACCTCATTCATAGAGGCCTTGGCAGTGCAGTACAAATTTGACCTTGCTGCTGACACCATTGATAGGATGCAGTCAGAGACTGGCTATATGCCAACTTAGAATACATAAGTTGCCTTTTTTTTTTTTACTCTTCTGTTTTGTCTTTAATATCGAACATGGTCGGACATGTGGACGAGCCAACGAGTTCCAAGGCTAGCCGGACTAGCACAACATCGGCTTTTCTACAACGCAATGCCCTATTAGTATTGGAAAGACCAGGTCAAACAACGGGCCAGGAGAGATATCCTGAACAGTGGAATCAAGCAGAGGCGCTGAAGGGAAGTTTTCATTTATATCTGGGTTGCTATCCTGCCTTGTCTTCCCCTTCCTTCCATTGTTCTTCATCTGGTTCTTTCTTTCTCCCCCTCTGTCCAACGGCGGACGCCCGAACGTGGCCATCATGCCGGGGTCCAGCAAAGACCTCGAGTTGGGAAAGATCAGTAGCGCCCCTGCTCCTTCAACAACCGTGGAAGTAGGGGAATATGGGCCCCCGGCGAAGGGAGCAATCCCCGCCATTGCTGCCCGAGATGCAGACGAGACCAGCCCTCGCTGCCGACGAACTGGTCAAACCATGGTCGCCTTCCCCGTCGGCCTGCTGCTGTACGGCCGGTCTCTCGAGAAGCTCTATCACTGAATCGTCCCGACCCTCGCTACCGTGCTGTGCGGCTTTTGCTATCGAGTAGCACCACCCCGATGATGAGCTACCTGGTGGACATTTTTGGCGACCGCTCCGGTTGTGCGGTGAGTAGGTGCGTTCTGGTACGGATCTTAGACCTTGCAATTTTCTCTCTCAAACTCGGACGGTCAAAAAGAATTTCTCTACTCTGACGGCCGGCGTGAGTAGAGAGGTACATTAGAAGTGACGGTTCGCGAACATCTCCCAGGTGAGTCTAGACCTGAAGGCTTAACTCCGCTCTAGGGTTTCTGCATCAATCCAACATGGACCCGGACACGACCCTGAGGGGCCAGCAGAGATGGACTAAATTGAATAACTTCAAATTAGGTGACTAGTCCACTTTCTAGCTAGCTTATAATCGATTGCACATCTTCCCCTGAAATCACCATTCAGGACTACCTGTCACTTGACATATCATATCGGATACTTCCGTAGCAAAATTGCCTTAGCAGGGCTTACTAAATCCTTGATCCGGCAGGCCATTGTAGAGCCTTGCAAAAGCCGAGGATGATGGACCCTTTGCTAAAAGCTTTGTGGGGCTGTCAAACTCGATTAGAGAACCTTTATCCAAAAATGCAATCCTGTCGAAGTCCAGGATAGTATCGAGACGATGCGCAATGGAGAAGACGGTAGAGCCGGCGAATTCGGTGCGAATAATGGCTTGCATCAGTCTGTCTGTTTCCGAGTCGACACTGCGAGGTGGCGAGCTAAGCTTCGATTTCGGTTTTCGACGGACAATATGAAAGGAAGGGTAAATCGACATACCTGCTAGAAACTTCATCAAGGATGAGAACATGACTATCCCGGAGCAGTGCTCTCGCAAGACAGAAAAGCTGTTGTTGGCCCAGTGACCACGACTCTGCGACCAGCTTCGAATCCAGTCCCCCACGTTCCTCGACAAAATCCCACAGTTTGACCTTTTGGAGAGCCCCGATGATGGCTTTGTCGGATAGAGATTCGGTAAAGTCAAGATTCATGCGCACAGTCGCCGGTATAAAGAAGGGCTCTTGTGTGATAGAATTAAACCCAGAGCGGACGGCTTCCCGGGGCAAGGTCGAGAGGTCTATTCCATCTACCAGGATGGATCCACTACAGAGCTCTATCATCTGGCAGAGAGCCAGAATCAAAGAACTCTTTCCACTGTTGGCAAAATTAGAATCCAGTGACTCCCTGATGGAGTGAGGCTTCGTGAAGACCTACCTGCCGGTGCGACCACATATACCAATCTTCTGACCTGCCTGAATAGACATCGAAATGTTTCTGAGCGCCAACGAAGACTCGTCACTGATAGATGGACTGTTAGATTCATTGCCCCTGCCGCAGTGAGTCGCTGTATCTACGAACCCATAGGATGCTGACACATTTTGGAACTCAATCGCCCCGGAATGAGGCCATTTTTGGTCCACAACCCCCAACATCGGAATGGTTCGTTCTTCGGACATAGTTTCACTTTCGAATTTCTTAACCCTTGAGATGGCTCCCAGAGCAGTTTCGAGTGATGTATACCACTTAATCATGTTGGTCAAGCCTTGGTTAAAAGTCATGATGTTCACCAACGCTACTCCAATCGCGCCTCCGCTGGTTGACCCTTTCAGGAAAACAGTTAAAATGATGAGAACAATGGCCAAACAGGCCACCAGCATATCCATTACCAGAGTCAGCCATCGCTGTACACAATAGAGCAGGTAGACTGGTTTCTGTGACTCGTCGAGCAGCCTGGTATTCTGCTCTTGCAGCTGTGCTGACCACCCAAATGCTCGAATGGTTACGAGGCCATTCAGTGTTTCAATAAAATTTGAGTAAAGAGGCGATTTGACTTCCAGGTCTAGGAGCCGCAGTTGGCGTGAGGTCTTAAGATAGAACTTTTGCACGAGGTATATGACAACTAAGGCAAAGGGGATAGTCACAGCCATGTACTTGGATGAAACCGATATAAGAATTATCTGCACAACACATGATGCAGCATCTGGCCACAGAGATATCAGATCACTACCCTTGAATGACTGGAACCGAAGACTTACACAATGTAGTATTTATAGCCGCCATTGGTAATGACATGTCAATAAGTCGCATGTCTTGACTGAACCTGTTTGTAATGGCACCAGAACTAGTACTGGCAAAGAACGACAGAGTCGCTCTACACGAATGGTCCCATTAGCTGGAAGCTTCATTATAGATCTCTGGGCAATTTACCTCATTACTGTTCTTAAAACAGTTTTGTGTAGTCTCAGCGCTGATCTGGAGACCATTCTCACCATGAGACACCAACAAGCTAGAATAAGGAATGCAATTGCTGCTACTGCAAGTGCAACATAGACTCCCAAGTACAATCCGAGGCTGGCATTCGAGTTCTTTTCGTTGGCATCAGACCACCACTGTACCCATAGATCTATAAGTTTTTTTTTTCCAATTAGTCTTTGTGTCATTGGTTCTGCATGCACATTGCAACTTACTGGGGAAGTTATAGCAGAAAGCAACTATGGCAACGTATACCAAGAAGAAGAGCGAGTTGGCCTTTCCTGCAGCTTGCAGGTAATACACGTAAACGGACCTATCACCAGTTTGCCGCTCTTTCAGGTCGATCTCTGCTTCTCGTGAAATATCATCTTGTGTGGAAGGAGTGGCGTTCGTCTGTTCAATGCCATCCTCGGAGGTACCAGCTGTATCCTCTTCGATAAACAGACTCTGTACATAGCCATCGTTCGATCGCAAGCTCTGGTAGCTTCCTTGGCTTTTGATCCTACCATCGCTACCGAGCACGATTATCTGATCAGCGTGAGGTAGAAGGTAATCTGTAATCGTTGCTATTAGATCCCACCAGTTCCTTCGGATTGGATTTTTTTTTACTTACTTGCGTGAGTCACTAGCACCACTGTCGAGCCCAGCTGACGGAGAAGGCCTTGCTTCCCAAATACTTGGTTGAAAACTTGCCTTTCGGTGCGTCGATCAAGTCCACTTAGCGCATCGTCCAGTAGAACGATACTTGCTTTTGCATATACTGATCTGGCAATGGCCTGAAGCAGGTCTAATTAGCCCAATGGTGAACAAGTCAAGAACAACGAGGTGTGAACTCACTATCCGTTGCTTCTGTCCTCGACTCAATGTCATCCCATTACTACCAACCATAGTGAGATCTCCAAGTGGAAGCAACGCCAGATCGACGTCCAGTGCACAGGCCTTTAAAACCGTCTTGTACCATTTAGAGTCCAAGGCAGATTCTCCAATGATGTTTTTCTGCACTGTTGCATGCATTAGGAATGGATTTTGGTCACAGAATGCCAGGGACAGGCCGTAGATTGTGACTTGTCCATCTATACTGGGCAACTCATTTAGAAGAGCTCGTAATAGACTTGTCTTTCCCGATCCGATAGGTCCGACGATGATTGTCAATGACGAGGTTGGGAATTCGCAATGAATGTCCCATAGGGTTGGTGCAGCGTCATCCCAGCCAAATTTACCGTTCTGGACAGTGATTGCACATGGGTGGCCCTTTTCTCCATTCCTGGATTCCGCAAGGTAGTGATTTTTCTCGCCGATTTGACTCGAGATTTTGCAATCTTGCACTGCTACCAAATCCCTTCTTTCCTGGCGCGGTGTCGTTGAGAGATACTCTTGAATCCGTGACAAGGCCCCCATTCCAGCAGCAATAATCGGCACGGATTGGGTCAAGGTCACGATTGGAGTTGAGAGGATAGAGATCAGGGACAATGACGTGAAGGCCTGGGCCGATAGTAGAGACTGATGGGAGCTTACTGCGGCGACGATCGCGTACAAAGCAAATGTTGCGACGGGGGCAAAGATGGGCGCAACTTGAGCTAAAAAAGGAGTCAGACCAGAGACCGTATACGTGAGCTGATGACAGGAGGAGATGGTATTACAGATTGATAGAATCATCATTAATTTGATTCTGTACTTGGTGGATATCTGAATCTCTGTGGCTCGCAGCTTTTGAATGAGCGTTGTTAATTTATCGGTCAGACCTAGCAATTTTAATTCCTTCATCTGGCCCAAAGTCCGTGCCGTTACATCAATCCTGGTTTGGACTGCCTCATTCCATTGCATCTGTCCTTTACCCACTAAAGGAGCCAATAGTCCGGACACCACAACACTCGCTAAGTCATTGCTTAGTTATGGGTGCAGGCGCAAAAAAAAAAGAAAACAAAAAACACGACTGACCTAATGAAACTGTTATCGGAGCGACGCATGCCCATGATACTTGCCGCTCCAGAAGCCATATTGCCAAACCAATCTGGGTGAGATTGGACCACACCTCGTGAGTATCTTCAAAGGCAAGCATGACCTGCTCAACATCAGTGCTCATGAGCGTGACGGCAGCAGACTCGTCCAAGTCATGCGTGTTAAGCTCCAGGGTCCGACGGTAGATTGTAGTCACGAGGCACCCTCTAACCATGATCATGACCTGGTTCATCAGGTACGTGTACATCCCGGTAGAAACCTATTTTGTGGAGGAAAGAAACTCAGTATTTGCATGGCTGGTAATCAAGAGGGCGAGGAAACAGGTGTTACCGCTAGACCAATATATACTAAAGCAAACGCCCCGATCAGGCCATACCCGTCATTCTCAATCTCTTGTGTCAGTGGCTGACCAACGAAAGTGACGGTGCGATTGATCAGGAATGGTTGTGCAAATGTGAAGCCGAGAAGACACAGACGTGGGAAGCCGGCAGATACAATCGGTAACCAAAATGAACGCATGAGTTCAATAAAGAGTCCATACCTTCGGTCCTGTTTGGCCACTGGGCATTGATGAAACAGGTCAGTATATCATGCGTGTGGAAAATATAATAAAAAAGAGGTCCAGGTTTCCTACTTCTTGCCAGAACACCGGGATGTACCTTCTCCAATGCAGCCCCATGCAACTTCTCGTTGATCGTCTGCAAATCATTGGGCTGTAGGATGCTGCGTGAACCTTTCCACAAGAGCGGGTTCACCCACCAAAAGAGCATTTTATTCCAGATGCCGCTCGTCGATTCAACAGTGGCATCTTGATGCTTGCCCTCGAGGAGACGACGCTTTTCCACGGCTTCCGTCATGAGCACAACAAGTTTCAGAAAGACAGATGCTGTGAAAACAGCGGCAATGGCGGTGGCTCGATGAAGGAGCCATAGTGTCCTTGTCTGCACGATATCACACAGCAGGGACAGCAGCAGGTAGATATTGAGCAGCGTTGACGGGCGCACTGACCGCACATGCTGAGCATGCGAGAGCAATCCCATAGCTAGAGCGACTGGGAGTCCGAGTGCTGCAGCGGCAACGGAGACGTTGGTGGCTGGTGCTGAGGGTAGGGCCCATAGCACCAACAGTACGACCTGTATGGCTCCTAAGGCCACGATGCAGTACTACTTTGTGTTACCGATGATTCGATCGATACTTTCCTTCAAAAAAAAGAAAAAGGGAGACTGACGCTTTTCCATCTGCCCAGAAAGCTCGGTTGGACCTTTCTCGGGCTTCGGAGCAAGAAGACATAATTGCACGGGGCGAGAAGAAGGAACAGAGCAGAGGGAGCGACGGACAGAATAGCCTGCTCGAATAAGAGGGTGAAGTCAAAGGCAGCGCGACAACCGTGGTTAATGACGGGACCGAAGGTGTTGTCTTCGCAAGGCAAAGGCATCTTGGGGATGTCCACGACCTGCCGTGGACGCGCAGGCGGTGTTAACTTTTAAGTAGCGGTGCTAGGTATCAGCGGGTAATATTACCAGATTCCTGAAAACGGGGAAGTGGTCCGCCGATCCATGGGTCCGGAATCGGGGAAGGGCCGGAACCCTAAAAAACGGTGGGGCCGTCGTAATTACCGATACTGATACCGATATGTTTCATGCTGACAGTACGGTAATACCGAGCACAGCCCTTGCCCTTAGCCCTATTGCTATTTCTATTTAGTCGCCGTCGGTCCCCGTCCAGCATCGTCTGCGTTGTTATAGTTATCAGTTACGCCACGTTCCTGGAATATGGCGCTTCGCTCCCGATCGGTTTCCACAGCTGCTCAAGCACGCGAAACCGACCCCCTTTTGCGACCATCGAGCAGGGAAGACGCTGCCCCGTCAGGGTCCAGGGTCGGAAGACTCTCCATCTTCGCCCTGTGTGTATTGCTCGTGACAATCGGCGACTTTGGAATCCTCCTAGTCACTGTTCCTCAGACAAGACTCTACGAAAGCATTGCCTGCTACCATTATTATGAGCTCCACGATCCCAGTCGCATTGGACCAGGCGGGGGCGTGGCTGAGAAATGGTGCAAGGTCGCCCCCGTCCAGGCAGAGGTCGCGTTTGTAAGGGGCTACGAGGCGCTGTTCACGTCCATTCCAGGTACATATGCTCGTCTTTCGCGTAGGCTCTTGAGCCCCTGTCAGCCAGGCTAATCGGGAGAAAACAATAGGCGTCGCATTGGCAATCCCGTATGGCTTGCTGGCTGATCGCTGGGGTCGCAAACCCATCGTTCTGCTGAGTATGATAGGGATTTTACTGTCCATGACATTTACGCTTGCCGTGTGCAGATTCTGGCAAATATTCCCCCTGCGTCTCGTGTGGTTGGCGCCAGTATTCACTGTGATCGGAGGTGGTGCTCCTGTCATGTTCTCCGTGATATTGACCATGATTGCGGATGTCATGCCTGAGAATGAAAGGTTCAACCAAACCCTTGCGCCGTCCCCTTTGCTGCGAATCAAATAGCTAATGGCAAGATCGTTCAAAAAAAAAACAGGGCGACAGCCTTCTTTCGACTGATGACTGGCCAGTATCTAGCGCAGATTACCGCCACGCCCATATCGTCGAGTTTAATGCAGTCCCATGGACCGTGGTTACCCATCAAGATAGGCTACATCTGCGCATTGCTGGCTTTCCTCATGGCATGTCTGCTCAGGGAGACTGCGAAACCGTGCGAATCATTTGACGGGGCCGTGGAAACGACGGAGGAACCGGCGGCAGCAACAGACGAAACACTCGGCTTCCGAGCGGCGCGTCGAAGCAAGTCCCGCGTCGAACTACAAGCGAAGCTGGCATCTCTCTGGGATCGCGCGACGGCGATGATCCGGCACGACTTCAAGGTCATCATCCTCATCCTCACATTCTTCATTAACGCTGTCGAAGAGCCCACGCAAAGCCTGAACCTGCAGTACATCTCCGAGCGATACGGCCTCAGTCTCGCCCGCGCGGGATTCGTCATCTCAATCAAATCCGCCGCCACCATCATCGCATACATGGTCATCCTGCCGGGCGCGTCATGGCTGCTCCAGCAAAAGCTGGGTCTATCGGACCCGCGAAAGGACTTGTTCCTGGCGCGCGGTAGCATAATCGTGCTCTCCTTGGGCTTCTTCATCGTCGCATGGTCCCCGACTGTCGCCAGTGTCACGGTCGGCTTTGTGGTATCGACCATGGGCAGGGGCTATGGGAATCTCATCCGCTCTCTCGTCACTTCGCTGGTCCCAGCTCGGTTTACGGGGCGCATGTACACGATGATCACGGTCATTGAAACGTTTGGTCTTCTGCTTTCCGGGCCTCTGCTTGCCGCCTTGTTCCGGGTGGGCTTGGATCAGGGCGATGTGCGGTGGCTGGGGCTGCCATTCACCGTGGCCGGTGCCCTGGGTGCGCTTGTCGCCGTTGTGATCTGCTGTATCAAGGTGCCGGCACATGTGCCCAGACGGGATGAAGAGGAAGATGAGGGCTCGGCGACCAGCATTTACTAGAAACTCCCTCGAGGGGTGGAGAAGCAGATTGAAGCCCTGCAGAGAATATACACATACAGCATTTGTCTTGCTAGCTCATCATCAGTCATACATTGTAAAGCAACCAGAGCATCATTTCCCCATCTCACAAACCCTACCCAGCCGCTCCTGCAACACCAGCAACATACGGTCCAGATCCGAGTCCGGCTGAATGACATCCACACAGCATCCGTAGTCATACAGCTCAATGACCTTGTTGACAGCCTGCACCAGTCGCTTTTGGAGGTGCTCGCAGGTAGAAGCACGCTCGGCGGGGGAGGCCATGCCGGCTCGCAGGCCCTGGCGGAACGCCCGGCGGATGCGATTGATGTGGGCCTTGTTACTATCGAGGGCTGAATCCGGTGGGTCATGACTATGGGACTAGATTGAATGAGTCCAATCACGGCAGTATGAAGGGATGGGAAATGCAAGGAAACTTGGGTGTATATATATATATAATATATATACGTAGATAGATGGAGATAGATATAGATAGATACCTACCTTATCTCGGGAATCGCCCGAGCCATAGAAGTCACCTCCATGGCTCCTCTGCGCGTTGTCTTCGGGGTCGTCTGCATCGGTACTCGAGTCGTCTGAGCCGTCCAGGTCTGGCCCTCTGCTGTTGCCGGCCTGGCTGTACGGACGGGAACCGTTGTCTGGCGGCTGTGGCGTCCCATGCGAGGGCGGGTTTGTGCCCATTTTCTGCTGGAGGTCGGCGCCCAGGTGCATCTGGGACATCTGCGCCATGGGCAGCAGCGGATCAACGTCCATGGGAGCGGCCAGGTGCGCGGTGCCCAGCGCCGGCGGGATCGACTGGGCATACCACTGCCGCAACATCATCTCGACATCGGACGAGAGCAGCGGCGGGAAGTAGGCGGCGGGATTCTGTGGGATCGGGCGTGGCGAAGGGTCTGCCGGAGACGAGGAAGAGGCGTAGGAATGGGGCGACGGAGAGGGCACCGGCCGGTGGTAGCTGGAGGGCGATGACCTGCTGGCATTGAACTGGTCGCCCGGGAGGTTCTGGGCCAGCAGCGGTGCAAGAGGAGACGTGGATGGGCTTGGGGCTTTCTTGAGCTCCTTCATCCTGCGGCCTGTCATGGGTTAGCAGGTCATTCCGTCAGTCATTCGGTCATTCAGTCGTCTATCCATCCACCCATTGACGCCAGGAAGGAAGCATTGGCATACGATGTCGTCGCTGCGCAACTCGGTTCTGGATTCTCCTCCGCTGCTCCACGTCGCTGATGGACGCCCAGTCCTCGTTCGGCACGTTGATCGCATTGGGCTGCATGCTCTCCATGGCTCAGCCAGTGCTCGAGACAGCTGGTACATCGGAGCGTCTACTTTTATAGGAACGGAACGAAGGCATACCGCGTAATGCTGTCTTGCGGGGATATTAAACAGCCACCGGGATCATGCTCCAGCAGTGCTCTAGTGCGCCTGGTAATTAATCTAGCCAGATCTTGGGTTCCGTGAAGACTACTATAAATTAGTTCTTCAGCGACTGCAACGTCGCTAGATTGGGCCTTTGGCTATGCTCTTTGGGTTTCTGCAGCGGCTGGACGCCGGCTTCTCGGGCTACGATCCGCGTAGGGCCTCTGCAGGCTCTCGCACAGAATTACCGTACTGGCTTCTTATGTAGCATCAAGGAAGGTAGAAAGAACACTGCTATTCCCTAGATAAGGCTTACCGAGTAGGTCCGACGGGTGCACCGCGGAGCCATCCCATGGCTGTATTTGGCCGTCCATGGCTGTATTTGGCCCGTCCAGAGCTGTATTTGGCCGTACGGCTGCCGCAGCAATCACAACAGGTATGCCTGTCCAATGGCACGCGTAATGGCCTCGCTCATCCCTCGCACGGCTGCCGCATGGCGCGGGATTTCATGGCCGCCGCCATGGTCGTAGATCGTGGCGCGGCGCGCATCGCACAGCCGATGCAACAGCAGCTGGCGCGAGTATTCGTCGTCCTTGCGCCCCACAATGTTGGCAGTGGGGATGGGAATGCGCGCTAGGTCCTCATCAGGGTGATATCGTCGAGTGCTTGGTCCGCGGGCGTCAAATGGGTTGCCGCTGCAGATCACGATGGCGAAGCGGAAGAGCTGCTCGACGGGCTGCGAGGGACACGTTGCCATATGGTGAAACAGAAAGGATGAGGCCAGGGATCCACCCTGCGAGAAGCCCATGACGCCGTCGAAGGGCCCCTGCTCGTCGATGAGTTCGTACACGAGCTGATAAGCTTCCCGGACGCTGGCCGCCGACTCCCAGTCGTAGAACGAGAGAAACGGGCCGTCGTAGTACTTCTCCACTCCTGCACGCGACGGCTGTCGCATCAGCAATGAGCATCAATGCCAGCGCGATTTCGCCATGTTCGTGGCGCGAAGCACAGGGGGATGGAGGAAGGATGAAGGATGGAGGCTCGGGAGGCGGTTACCGTTCCGCGGCTCAGTCTCAATCTCTCCGTTGACGAAGACAAAGTCGCATTCTGTGTTTAACTCGGCATTTATCGATGCTCGCAGCAGCGCTGGACCTAGCTGTCAGTCCGGTCTTTCTAGTCGGTGAACGGCGCGGCGGGCTTGCGCAAGCGGCTAACCTGTCTGTGCCTCGAATATCTCCAAAGGACACCAGTCAATAGTCAGCCCGTGGAAGAGACGCGCGCGCGCGAGGAAGTCCCCCTACCTGGGAATTGGTTCCCATTCCGTGGAGGCAGAGAATCCGCATTTGGAAGGATATGGATGCGCCCTCTGCAACAACTGCCGGGCGTGAGGCGAGAGAAGGTAGGGGCTGAAGAAGCAGTTCACTACGCCGGACAGCCACCCTCCTCCCGCACGCAGGACGCGGCGAGCCCTAGCGTCCAAGCCGGCCCTGCAGACTGACGGTCAGCCTGCAGCAGCCCAATTCCGGGAACTTAAAAGCCCCGTGGCTCCACCTATCTGTGGTAAGCTGCGGTAAGCTGCGGTTCGATGGAGAGCTTGCATCCTTTGCCGCCCTGCCGGAAGGATGCCGGTTCTTGCCTGTCAGCCTGTGCTTAAACCGGTCAGCGAGTCAGCGCGCAGGTCAGCAATCCGGCGAGCTCAGGCATGTTCCAAACATACACGAGTCAGTCAGTGTTGCAGCACCGGTGGGTCCGATCGCGTTGCACCGGGACACTGCTAATCGGCAGGCGTGAAGAAGAACGTCAGCGCTAACAGCTGGATGCTGTTCACGGTAGAGCCGGAGCAATGTACTTGTAGGTGATGCGTGTCGTAGTCTGCCCGGGGGCAACTGACGAGGGAGCTTCGAAGGCCATAACGTGAATCCAGCTGGTCGGGAAAGATCAAGGTCAAGATCAAGATCATACAGAATCGAAGCCAGCATGCCCTTCATCAGAAACATCGAACAGCCCATGCCCATCGCCGTGGTTGGGCTGAGCTTCAGATTCCCCGGGGGCGCCAATTCCGACGAGGCTCTCTGGGACATGCTCGCCAACGGTCGAAATGCATGGTCCGAAGTCCCCAAAGATCGCATGAACGCTGACGCTTTCTACCATCCCGATAATGGGCGAAAGGGAACGGTGAGTGCAACTGTCGACCGGTGTGCCTTTTGCCATGCCGGAGTCACTGAGAGGCTTTGCAATAGTTCTACGTCCGCGGAGCGCATTTTCTGGAAGAAGACATCGCGGCATTCGACGCCCCATTCTTCTCAATATCCGCGAATGAAGCCAGAGCGATGGATCCCCAGCAGCGGATGCTGCTGGAGGCAACGTATGAAGCCTACGAGAATGGTTGGTCCTCCATGCATGCAGACATCCGCGTTATCTTTAGGTGAGGTAGTTGACGGTGTATTACAGCTGGAATACGGCTAGAAGATGTCGTGGGCAGCAAGACAGCGTGCTATGTCGGCACCCTCTCCAACGACTACGGGGACAATCTTCACAAAGACATGGAATTCAGCACGAGATACCACAGTACCGGAAGCATCACGTCCCTTCTCGCCAACCGGATCTCGTGGTTTTTCGACCTGAAGGGGCCCAGCGTGATGCTCGATACCGCATGTTCTTCGAGTCTGGTAGCCTTTCACCTGGCATGCCAGAGTCTACGGTCTGGGGAGGCAACATCGGTTAGTATTTTTTTTGGCCCAGGGATTGATTTGCAGTGTAGCACTGCGTGCTGACTTTTGGTCAAGGCAATTGTTGGAGGAAGCACCATCATTCTCAGTCCGGACTTCTTCATCCTGCTGGCTGGACCCGGTTTCCTAGGGCCCGATGGAAAATGCCACTCGTTCGACAGCAAGGCGAATGGATACGGACGCGGAGAGGGAGTCGCGTCGATTATCCTCAAGCCGCTCGACGCTGCACTGCGTGACGGCGACCCTATACGGGCAATCATTCGAGGCACTGCGACCAACCACGACGGCAAAACTCCAGGCATTGCTCTTCCAAGCCAGGAGGCCCAGGAGGAACTGATCCGCTCTGCGTATAGGAGTGCCGGCTTAGGGATGGGCCAAACGGGCTATTTTGAAGCCCACGGAACCGGGACGCAGGCTGGAGATCCCATCGAGACCGGTGCCATCGGAAACACCATCGGTGCGACCAAGTCGGCCGGAGATCCACTGCTAATCGGCTCGATCAAGAGTAATATTGGCCATCTGGAAGGTGCTAGCGGTCTGGCTGGCATCATCAAGGCCATTTTGATTCTTGAGAAGGGCTTGATTCCGGCCACTGCTGGGTTTGAAAGCCCGAATCCAAGGACCCGTCTCCAAGAGCAGAATTTGCAGGTGAGACTGATGTCTTTTCCCGCAATTGCAATGTAGCCAGACTGATTTTTCGTTTGAAAAGGTAGTGAGTCGGCTTACACCGTGGCCCAACGACAGTGTCCGGCGTGTCAGTGTGAATTCTTTTGGTTTCGGGGGTGCGAATGCTCATGTTATCCTTGACGATGCATGCCATTACCTGCAAGACCTGAATAGAAAGGACGAGCCTCCCAGCGATGCGAGTTCCAGTGGCGACGAGGAAACACTTCGAGACGTCGTCTCTGAGGCAGGATCATACGGAACGAATGGATCATCTCTCTCTCAAACCCACCTGTCCCATTCATCCCAGCTCTTTGTCTTCTCTGCTCATCATGAGAGTGGCTGTGCTGATATTGCACGCTCTCTGGCAAAATACCTGGACAAAAAGGGCGAGGGTTCCTTGGAGAACGAACTCTTCCACGATCTGTCCTACACCCTGAGTGAAAGACGGAGTAAGCTGATGTGGAAGAACTTTGTTGTCGCATCTTCAGTTGCTGAACTGAGCCAGGCACTCCAGAGCACAGGGCCAGAGCCTGTTAAGTCCTCTCCTGCTCGCTCTCTTGCGTTTGTGTTCAGTGGTCAAGGTGCGCAATGGGCCACTATGGGCAGGGAGCTCATGGTATTTGACTGTTTCCGCACGTCTCTCGAGTCCGCTGGTGCGTTTCTGAAATCCCTAGGCTGTGAATGGGACCTGATAGGTAAGCATAGCCTCCTTTCCTTTCCGAAAAGAACAAAAAAAAAAAAAAGGGAGTGCGTTAATCCCAGCATATAGAGGAACTCGTCCGCAATTCCGATTCCTCCAGGATCAATCAATCCGCATACAGCCAGCCGATATGTACTGCCGTCCAGGTTGCCCTCATTGACCTTCTCGCACAACTCCAGGTACGCCCCAGCGCCGTAGTTGGTCATTCAAGCGGCGAGATCGCCGCAGCATACAGCGTCGGCGCAGTATCGCGTGAAGCTGCATGGCAGATCGCCTACCACCGCGGACGTCTATGCGAGAAGATCAACCAGACCAAGACGCACAAAGCGGGAGCCATGATGGCTGCCAATCTGTTGGAAAGGGAGGCACGGGAGATCCTGGAGCAAAATCCGAAGCTGAGAGTTGTGGTAGCCTGCATCAATAGTCCCTCAAGTATCACTCTCTCGGGAGACCGCGATGACTTCGAGGCACTCGAGGCCGTATTGGCAGAGAAAGGGGTTTTTGCTCGACGACTCAAGGTTGAACACGCTTACCATTCCCCTCAGATGGAAATAATTGCAGAGGACTATCTTGACAGTCTTCGTAATCTTCAGCCTAACGGGGTGAAGCATGGCACTCCTCCACGGATGTTCTCCTCCGTGACTGGTTCTGAGATCGCAACGGACGAACTGACGCCGGAATACTGGGTCAAGAACATGGTCTCTCCAGTTAAATTCACCGCGGCAGTCCAGGCTATGCTTCGTTTCTCCGCAGGCAAGAGGGTTCGAAGGACCGGACGTTCTGCAGTCGACATTCTGCTCGAGGTTGGACCTCATTCGACTCTCAAAGGACCTCTGAAGCAGATCCTGGATCACGAAAAGCTGGAGGTTCCCTACCTTAACCTTCTGGCCCGTGGTAAAGGCGGTTTGACAACCTTCCTCCAGGCTGTTGGTGGGTTATTTCTCCGAGGCGTTGCAGTGGATATTCTGCGAGCCAACCGTCTGGACCAATTCGACCGTCATTCTCTCAAAGTGCTGACGGATCTTCCCTCCTATCCCTGGATGCATTCCCTCCGGTTCTGGTATGAGTCTCGTCTAAGCTATGACTATCGCCATCGATCACACCCTCGTCACCACCTGGTAGGGGCTCCCACGGCGGATCACAACGCACTGGAGCCGAGATGGAGAAACTACCTGCGGGTCTCTGAGAGCCCCTGGATACGCGAGCACGTCGTTCAGTCTCGCATAATCTACCCAGGTGCGGGATTCATCGTGATGGCAATCGAGGCTGCCTCTCAGCTGGCCGATTCGTCGAAGAAGGTCAAGGGGTTCGAGCTGCGAGATGTCCAGATCAACCGGGCATTGCAGGTGCCGGAAGACGAAGAAGGCGTTGAAACCATACTCCACCTGCGTCCGTATCAGGCGCAGAGCCTCACCAAGGGCTCGCACTGGGACGAGTTCGTCGTCTATTCCTACCAGTCAAAGCAGGGCTGGCAAGACCACGCGCGTGGCTTGATCGTGACACACTACCACAGCAACAAGGCCGGATTCGATCTGCATCAGGAAGACGAGAGACAGCTGCAGATGCATCGGGAGCAATACTTGAGATCCTCTGGATTATGCTCGTCGACAATCGAACTGGATGCGTTCTACGATCGCCTCGGCCAGATGGGCATGGAATTTGGTCCGGCATTCCGCAACCTGTCGAGCATTCGACACTGTGACGGCCAGAGTGTCTGCCAGCTGCGTATTCCAGACACTAAAGTGCAGATGCCAGATGAGTTTGAGTTTAAGCATGTTATTCACCCCATCACGCTGGATAACATCTTCCACATGGTTCTGCCCTCTCGAGTAGGATCGGGTGCATCGATGAGGGATGCGCATGTTCCGGTCTCCCTGCAGAGTTTGTATATTGCTGCTGATATAAAAAGCAACCCTGGAGCCCTCCTTACAGGCCAATCCACCATTACGCATGAAGACGACAGCGGTTTTGGGGCAACGGTGGTCGTGTCGGACTCTGGGTGGGACAGCGTCCAACTTGTGATTCGAGGCCTAGAACTGAAGAGACTGGCGGCAGTGTCAGAGAATAACTCACCGGATGCATCCAGTTCCCAAGCAAGAAGGATTGTATTCCACTCGGCATGGAAAGAAGATATTGATTTCATCAACCAGGAACACGCTTCTCGGCTGTTCACGGTGGGATTGGGCTCAGGAGCCAACGAGCATATCATGATTAGAGAACTAGAGCAGACGGCTCTGATCTACATGAAACAATGCCTGAGATCGATTGGACAAGCTGGAGCAGGCACCGAGCATCTGGCTACTCACCACAAACTCTTCGTGGAGTGGATGAAGGAGCAGGTTAGGGCTTTTGGAGACCAGATTTCCACTTTGGACAAAGAGTCCGAGCAAATACTGGTTGAACAGACCAGAAATCAAAGCATTGACGGTAGAATTATGTGCCAGGTCGGAGATCACCTCGAATCCGTCCTGGAAGGTCGTCTGGAACCGCTGGAAGTGCTCTTACATGAGAACCTGCTCCATGAATACTACGCCAAGGGATTTGGATTGGACCGAGTCTACCATCAATTGTCAGGATACATCGACAGACTGGCGCACAAATATCCCGATTTGAGCTTTCTCGAGATCGGGGCTGGCACAGGAGGTGCAACACTGCCGGTGCTTCAAATCCTGGGAGGACATGGAGACCATCCGGCACGGTTTCAGTCATACACCTTCACAGACATCTCGTCTGGCTTCTTCGACAAGGCTAGAGAAAAGTTTGATGACTGGGACAGGTACCTCTCCTATCAAAAGCTCAACATCGAGAATGACCCAGAAACACAAGGGTTTCAAGAACATAAGTACGACGTGGTGATTGCCGCGAACGTCTTGCATGCAACAAACACAATGGATGTCACCATGGCCAACGTCCGGAAGCTCCTAAAGCCAGGTGGAAAGCTGGTCATGATCGAGATTACGCAGCAGCTTATGCGCATCCCAATGATCATGGGCATCCTGCCCGGCTGGTGGCTGGGTGAAGAAGACGGTAGACACGGCGGTCCGACGCTGAACTCATCCGAATGGGATGCACTGCTTCGCCGGCAGGGTTTCAAGGGCGTTGAGATCGGCCTTGCCGACTATGCTGAGTACCACAGAGATGAGCTATTTAGCGTCATCGTCTCTACTGCTGCTGATGATGATAGCACCTCCGCGGTCTCACACCCGGCATCAGGGACTTTGATCGTTCAGCCCGGACAAAAGAGTCACAAACTTGGGGATATCATCGCAGATCTGGAGGATACTCTAGCTCAGAGAGGTCACCAGGCCTCGCTGGTAACCCTGGAAGACCTTCCCTCGGAGCTGACAGAATACACTTGCATCGTCCTTCTAGAGTATGGCCACCCAATTCTGGCCGATGTCACCAGCGAGCAGTTCAATTCGATACAACGCCTGCTTCTCACTTCCAAGCAGGTCCTTTGGGTCACCAAGGGGGCCGCGATCGATACTCCAGTACCTGAAGCGAGCATGGTCGTCGGTCTAGCAAGAAGCATACGCGCAGAACAGCCAAACGCTCTCATCACGACTCTAGACTTGAGCTCTGACTCCGACTCGGCTGCGGATCGGATCGTTGACATTCTGCACTTTCAGTCAGACTCACAAGCGGCATTGAGTCCTCACTCCCGGGATTACGAGTTCGTGGAACGGGATGGATCAGTTTTCATCAGCAGGCTGGAAGAAATCAAACCCGTCAACGACATGGTCGTCTCCCATTCCAGTAACCGGTCGACAGTGATTCCGTTCAAACAGTCAAGGAGCCCTCTTTATCTGGAAGTCAAGGTACGCGGACTGCTTGATTCCCTGCAATTTACCGAAGACCGCTCGATTAGCCAGCCACTCGCCGATGATGAGGTTGAGGTTGAGGTCAAGGCCACCGGTGTCAACTTCAAAGATGTCATGGTCGCCATGGGGAAGGTGTCTGGGCCGTTGGGTCTTGAATGCAGCGGATCCGTCACCAGAATTGGCTCGAAGGTGACCAAGTACAAACCTGGAGATCGAGTCTGGACGACTCTGCTAGGAGCATATAGGTCCTACGTTCGGTGTCATGAGTCACTTTTCCAACCCATTCCAGAAGGCATGAGCTACGAAACGGCGGCTTCGCTGCCCCTTGTCTACATGACAGCATACTACTCTATGTTCGAGGTGGCGCGCATGCGCAGGGGCGAGAAGATCCTCATCCACGCAGCATCCGGGGGTGTCGGACAGGCAGCCATCATCCTAGCGAAGACACTTGACGCAGAGATCTTCGCGACTGTCAGCTCGGAAAAGAAAAAGCAGGTCCTAAAGGATCTCTATGGAATTCCAGATGACCACATCTTCAACAGCCGGGATCTCACATTCGCCAAGGGGATCAAACGGATGACGGACAATCGGGGCGTCGACGTGGTCCTCAACAGCTTGGCGGGAGAGGCCCTTCGACTATCATTCCAATGCCTCTCCATGTACGGCCGATTCATTGAACTGGGCAAGACTGATATTCTGGGTAACAGTGCGCTAGAGATGGCACCTTTCAACGGGAACATCACCTTCGCCTCCGTCGATATCGCCATGATCATGGAGAAGGACAGACAGATGACGGCTAGGATTCTGGCAGAGATGGCGGTTCTTCTACGGATGGGCGTTATCAAAGAGATTCATCCAGTGACTGTATACGACTACTCGGAGGTTGAGACAGTCTTTCGAACCATGCAGTCCGGCTCGCATGTTGGTAAATTGGTTGTTAGACCGACAGAAAGCAGCGTCGTCAAGGTACGTAAGGCATTTATTTAAGCCCAGCGATCTATCTACGTTTTACTTACGGAATGAAAAGGTCCACCCAAAGAGCCAGTTCCCCCTTCGATTCAAATCCAACGCTACATACCTACTCGTCGGAGGTCTGGGTGGCCTAGGACGAAGCATTGCGCAGTGGATGGTGCACAGCGGCGCCATGAATCTGGCATTCATTTCTCGATCCGGCGCACAGAGCCAGAAAGCAAAGGAGCTCAGGGATAAACTGACCCATGCTGGAGCAACGGTAGCCATTTACGCCTGCGATGTTGGCGACAAGGAAGCCCTCCAAGAAGTACTTAGCAGCTGCAGTCAGAATATGCCCCCAATCCGAGGAGTGATCCAGGGCGCGATGGTTCTACAAGATAGTCTCTTTGGAAACATGACGGCGGAGAAATTCCACGCTGCCGTGCGCCCCAAGGTCCAGGGCTCGTGGAATCTGCATGAACTGCTGCCTCGCGACCTCGACTTCTTTACCATGCTGTCGTCTTCAGCCGGCATCATCGGCAGTCGCGGTCAGGGCAATTATGCTGCCGGTAACACCTACCAGGATGCCCTTGCCGCCTATCGCAGAAGACAGGGGCTGGCGGCATCTACCGTCGATCTCGGGGTGATCCTCGATGTCGGCTACGTGGCTGAGAATGCAGAGACGCAGGAAAACGTCAAACGATGGGGGTTCGTGGGCATTCCGGAGCAGGAATTCCTACACATCCTCCAAGGAGCCATTGCCAATTACAAGCCCTCACCATCGCCTCACGAGGAGGTACCTGTCCAGCTCACAACCGGCCTCGCGACAGGAGGCGTTATTCAGGAAAACTGCGGAGGCGAGTTCCCATACTACTTCCACGATGCGCGGTTCTCTCACCTGCGCAATGTCGATATCAACCAGGGAGGCGCAGCCGGGGCCCGCGGTAACACCAACAAAGAAATGAAAAGCCTGCATGCTCAACTTGAACAGGCAAAGACCCTTGAAGATGCGCACGACGCCATCGGCACGGCCTTCATCGGAAAGGTCTCGAAACTACTGCTGGTTCCCGTGGACTACATCAGCCCTAACAAGCCTCTGCATGAGTATGGGGTGGATTCCCTGGTCGCTGTGGAGATTCGCAATTGGGTCTACCACGAGGCCCGGTCGAGCGTGTCTGTGTTTGACATTTTGAGCAATGATCCGATCAGTACACTGTGTGGGAAGATCGCGTTGGGCTGTCCTTTGCTTAAGACACTGGTGGATGCTAGTTTGGAGAAGTGAGGGCTCAAGTCTTGGTGAAGGGCATTTGGTTGTCACTGTACTTGATAATTTGAATGAGAATTGTTTGCCAGCGCCTTTAAAAGAAAGTAGATACAATTGTTTCTCGGGGCTAACTAATACGCTTCGAATAATAGCTCAAACATCTCACTTCTACCCGGCTCTGACTGAAACAACCGGAGGACTGCCACAGAACTAAGCAGAGGGCAAAGCAACAATCCGATCCGACCTCTCCATCCCCCCAGTAAGAATACACTCGGCAGATTGCTTCTCGTGAGAAGCCCGAAAGTGGTCAAACTTCTCATCATGCCAGCTACGGGCAGTAACAAGCCGGTTTTTCGAATCCCGATAAACGGTATTGTCAGCCGGCCGCAAAAAGAAGGCAATAGAATGCCTATGCTCCAGCTGGCGATGGGTAAAAGGCAGCACGCGATGGACGGCAGAGAACAAGCGGTTGCCGGTCAAAAAGCGCAGCGAATCGCCAACATTGATAATAGCATGGTCCTTCTTGGGCGCCACGTACAGCCATTTGTTCTCCACGGGCGAGAGAACCTGCAGTCCCCATTGCCGGCACAGGAGGAAGGTGAAGGTGCCGATGTCCGTGTGTTTGTTGTGTCCAACGCCCTTGACTGCCTCTTCCTCCGTCTGACGGGGGTAGCGGAACATGGCCATTGTGCTGGTCGTGGGCTGGGATTCGTCATGGAAGGACTCCAGCGGCGCGGGGATCTGGTCGCCCAGGGCCTGGGTGAGACATTCGAGGAGCGTCATCACCAGACGGTGGGCGCCTCCAATGAACGTCTCGAAGAGTGGGAGATTCTGCTTCAGGGCCGGGGCAAGATTCTCGCTGCGAGACTTGCATTCCGTGAAGGAGATCTGCAGGCTACCTCGTCAGTCAACAGTTTCGTCTTGTACGCATGCCACAAACCAGACCTTCAGGCTCTCATAGTGGTCGAGATGCTCGTCAGTCGCACCAGTGGAAGTGCCGCAGGGCTCGTAGCTGCAATATAATCGACACCATCAGCAGAGCGTATGGCAAAGCATCAAAAAGACTCTCTCCCAACGCACCCGTGGATATCACTATGGCGCTCATCCTTGAGCTTCACCTCGCTAGGCTGATCGAAGTACGCATCCATGAACGCAAGAACGTCGTTCCAGGCATCGACCATATACGATGTCTTGGCCGTGGCCAGGTTCAATGAGAAGAAGCCATAGGTCTTGCACGCCTGCAGCAGGTTCTGGATCTCTCCTTCGTCCCGCTGGAGCAGTTTGGCGGCGTCCAGCGTGGGGAAGTGCGCGATATTTGCCCCGGGAGGAGGTGCAGTATCTATCGCAGTATCCATCGTCATCAAAGGAGTACCTTGTCAACAGAAAGGGGTTGGTTGAGGGGATAGGTCCGATTGCAGCGAGTTGGGTGGTTGATGCAGAATAGCCCTAATAAGTTCACGCTGAGCCTAGGGATCTCCCACAGAAGGGGATCCATCAGGCCATGTTCCATTGAGAACTCCCTGAACCGAAACGGTTCCTGAGATTCCCATTTCTGACAGTCAGGAGGGGTATACAGTGTCAGCGTGCATTTTAGATGTTACGTATACATGGTTTGGAGTGTATTTCTCCCCCTGTGTCTGACGCAGTCATCAAGCCCTAATCGATGACACTCCTGTCAGCACACAGGGTCAGCACTAATAGTTAAGGTTAAATTTAATTAATGGCAGGGTCGGTAGGCCTCCGAATTCACCGAGTTGACTACAGCTGAAGAACGCTACTATGGCATCCCGCAATCTCAACACGACCTGGAAAGATATTCCCATCAACAATACGAGCACGATTACGCTGACGACGTGCGTCCAGACGAACCATCTTCACCTGCATCGAGCAACCTGTGGCACAGATAATCCCGTCTACGGGCCAGACGACAGCAGCATGTGTCCCAGGTGGACGACATGGAAGAGCATACGGTAAGCCTTAACACCCGCCCATCAGGCTGATATGTACCCCTGTGCTGGCCCGGTGCCCTAATACGCATCGATGCCACCAAAATTCTTCAGCTCTTCACAGCCCGCACCCAACCCTCTTCTTCAGATTATACCACGATGTTTACATGTCAATATGTCATCTTGTCGCCGTAAAGACTCATGAACGAGGTGACGATGCGGAGTTGCAGTTCCACGAGATGTGAGACAGCCGGCTGGAACCAAACCCTAACCCTAGCTGTGGGTGTATTTATAGACAGTCTATTCGAGTTTATGCCTATATTCATAGCCCAAAAACACCAGAAGCAAAAGCAGCAAATATAAAAGTCAATCTAATAGAACAATCCAATCAAACAACAACACCCCTCCTCTTCCACCCCCTCCACGCCAAAACCCAGGCAGATATAGCCACCCAGACACTGACCAGACAGCCCACAGCCCAGAACCCATAACATCTCCATCCGAAGCACTGACCGTCCCCTGGACCGCCTCCAGAGCCTGCAGCGCTTTGGTACACGTTTGAATATACAACACCCCAAACCGCAGCCCCGATGGCTGGGAACATGGATACAATGCCCCAGTTTGTGGCAAAGTTCTCGACGCCCCATACTACGTTGATGATGATGGGGACCAGGGAGAAGGCGCTTCCATAGCCGATTCCGACCAGGCCTGTCGTGATGTGGGCGAGCTGGGGATGTTGGACGGGGAAAGGGGAGCTGAGGAGTAGGAAGCCCAGGGAGAGAAGGAAGGCAGAAGGGAGGAGGAAGGTCATGCGTGAGACAGTGGGGTGAGCGTTGGTGCTCTCTGGATTCTCTTCCTGCCGGTGGCTGGATGAGGACTCGGGGTCATTGCGGGTGAAATGGTGAGTTGCTATGGGCGCGAAGAGATCTGAGAGGGAACCTGTGAGAAGTCGGGCCATGGTAGACGTGAGCGATATAATGGTGACGTGAGTAGAAGGCAGTCCGGCTGGTGGTGATGCGGAAGGCAACAAGGTTCGGGGATTCAATGTTTGAATGATGGTGCCGAGCTAGAGAAAGCAACATGCAACATTAGTAGCTATTTTAAACAGACAAGCGACAAACAGGGGCGCATACATTGTTCATATAAGCTTCTCCCGGTCCGGTAATCAAGAAGAAACCGCCTGCCAGCCACCACATCGTGTGATCCTTAAGAAACATCCTGGTTTCAAAATTTAAAAGCCAGTTCTTCTTCCTGCGCTCCTCCTTTTCTCTCTCCTCCTCGAGCCTCCTGGCCTCGCGTTCCTCATCTGACATGACTATTGATTGGTTCTCGTCGTCGCTATCGTCGGACTGGCCAAATGTACCGTACGCAGCCTGTACTTCGCTTCTTGACCGGAAGAAGTCGTTCTCACCAAGAATGCCACTCCGCTCTAGTTCCTCGACTGCTTCGTCGATATACTTTTCCTCTTCCTCGTCCACGATCCTTAACCCAAGGGTGCCAATAAGGCCAATCCCAAAGAGCAATATGGAAAGAAACAGGAAGTACCGGAAGACATCGACATCACCGCATTTTCCATCTTCCAATCGTTCACAGAGCAGATAGGTTCCCACCTGACTCTGCCACATACCACTAAGGCCAAAGGCTGCAATGGGAACAGCCAGCATGATCCCCTTATGCTTCCCCCTGCCGAAGTTCTTTGCGCACGTTGCTACCGCGGCCAAGTACATGCAACTTGTTCCCGCCCCAATCAGGGCAAATGCCACGACCATCGCCCAGAAAGGCCATCCGGATCCGCCAGCGTCGGGAGGGGGGCCACTCTTGTAGGTCAATGCCGCTAGGAGATACCCACCGCCGAATAGGAACCCCGAAGATAAAGATAGCGGCGACGGAGTATATCGATCACATAGGTAGCCGAACAGCGGAACAGGAAGATACATCGAGACCGCCGCAGCAATAGCAACCGCGTTGACTCGGAGCTGTGTATAATGGAGACGTGTGAGTAGCAGGGAACCGTAAAGGGAGAAAGCGGTGATACTTCCAGCCCCGAGGCTGCAAATAAGACACAGTTAGCAAGCCGGTACCCTCCTAATCCCAATACCAAGAGAGGACTCTACCAGGTGATAACACCCCAGGCGAAGCTGCACACCCTCACCACCTCTCTCTCCATCTTCCGTCGATCACGTTCCACAATGCCCTCAACCACATCACTCAGCAAGCCATTGCTATCATCGCTGTTTGCCGACTGCCAGGGGCTCTTCGATCGGGACCGTGATTGTGATGGTCCGCGCTCTACCGGATGGCCATCGGCACTTACACCTCCCAATAATGGTCTATTCGCATCAAAGTCGCGCTTGTCAATAAGAGGCTTGGCATGGCCGTTTCGGTGAGTCATTGTCGGGTGCAATCCCTAGGTGGGGGACACCAGGATGAGCGAAAAGGCTCGGTGTAACTCTGTCACGGGCAGTGATGAATGTGTCACGCTAATCAACTAGATTCTGTCAAGCAAGATATATTCACCCCAGAATAATTTACCATAGACAGTTGTTGCTATTATACCAAAAAAGCCGTTTGTTAGTTCAACACGGGAGAACTGATGGTTGCCTCACGCTAGACTCACATACGTCACTTCGGATTCAAGGAAATGGACTCGTCAGCCGGCAGACAAATGAAACATGGATTATTTCAAAGAAAGAAAACCGGCGGGTAACAATGCCCTGCCAGTTCATCGATACCTGTCCAGAACCCAGGAAAGGGCTGTATACAATGGGAGAAGAGAGCGATGGCAACAGCAGCTTGACGTGGACGAGGAGATACGCTGCTTATCGCCTATTCACGTGATGTATTTACATTACTAATTATTTAGTTATATATATATATGGAAAATCATTTCATTTTCAACAACAGCTCGCATGGCTTAGTTGGTAAAGCGCGTGACTAGTAATCACGAGATCCTCGGTTCGAATCCGAGTGCGAGCAGTTTCTTTTTTCTTTTTTCTTTTTACTTGTTGATCACAAGTAAATATACATACAATAATGAATATCTAGGTAGTAATAACTGCTTGTGTGTATCTGTTTCTCTTGGCCCTTTTCGGGTTTGGTTCGCGATATTTGTTCACTAAGGGCAAAGGAAGCACGCGTGGCTCCCAACTGAAGGGTGAAATATATATGTCAGATTGTCTGTCTGGAATGAGTTAAAGCGATACCTATGCTTAGTTCCAAGCTGTATCTATCCCCTTTCAATGAACACAGATCTCATACCGTCCCAAATCATACGACCCCAAATCGAGATCCCATCTCAAATGGCCAGCCTAATAAACCAGGAAACAAGAGAAAAACAATGTCAGTCTGTGGTCTCTGTTGAGTCTTCCACCCCCTTGTCAATTCCCGTGAAGTGGCCCCTAGTTCCCTTGTCTACTTTCGCCTCCTTGGTTTCTTATTTATAAAACGCCCAGGCCCGGGCATCCTTGGCTTTTTTGGACCTTTAAATCCTGGGTTGTACTGTGCTCCTGCAGAGATGATCTCTGGGATCTGGGAACTTGGCCATGTCACATATTATTCTCTCCGATCCCCCCAAGACCAGATGCAAGGGGGACACTCTTGCTGTATCCTATTGAGATATCATCCCAATATATGTCCTCGTGGCCACGGCACCAACATTTTAGACGAGGCAACGAGTAGCAAGATAGCCAACAGATGGACCGGCATAATGAAAGATGTGCCTGCTTGTAGTTTCAATCTCTACAACGCACAAGCACTGTTGCTGAGCAGTCACTTATTCCTTCCAGGCTTGCACATGGAGTCTTGGTAGAGATATTCACAGTGAAACCACATGATATCCTGGGGTTTGTCTGCACGGTAAAGTTCTTTCTTCGAAGATCGGGCAGTCTTTTGATCAAAACCCACTACTATTACATGACAAGTACATTGTTAGGCTCGTGGGATCGTTGTATTACTTGGCGCTTTGGGGTCTTCCACCCAAGGTGTCGGACTAGCAAAAGATTTTAGTGTAGCCTCTCTGCTCCCAGCGGCTTCTGGATCGCATGTTTGTTCTTAATGGGCTCCATAGAAGCAGTGTTCTGTGTTTCGGTGTGACTTTGGGCCTATCTTGATCTTACTTTTCAATGGTTCCACGGTGTGAGGTCAATGATGAACAGTTTTGCCATTTGCAATGGAGGTCTTCAAATGGATGGGGGAATACTGGGAAATTGCTTTGAATTCGACATTGTTCACTGACCTAGTTCCTAACCAAGCGGTACCTAAGTGAGCAGTGGTCATAATAGTCATCTATGTAGCTTTTGTGTGGTAGAGTTAATGGATGTAATCATGAGGGAGCAATGATATCTTTTCCATAACCTATGATAATCTTCGTCGACTGTTGGCCTTCCTGGAAGTGGTTGTGTGGAGGGTTGCTAGTCAAGGAAGACGGAGATATATATTTGAAGGATGAAAGCTGAACATAGCGCCTGAGTGCCCAGAGAGGATTGCTTCTCATCTTGTATTGTGACTGAAAAGCGCCTTTCACCCAATCAGCTCGCATGGCTTAGTTGGTAAAGCGCGTGACTAGTAATCACGAGATCCTCGGTTCGAATCCGAGTGCGAGCATTTTTTTTTTTTTTTCTTTTCGCATTCTCACTTCACTTCAATTTAGCCACGACAATGACAGCGACACACCTAGACAATCTACTGCATAGGATATATGCCACCATTTAATGCACTGAGGGAACCCCGTAAAAGTTTAGGCGTTCCGTTTTGTTGGCTCTTCAGTGTTTTGCCCGGGCTTGGGCACCGGACGGAGCTGACGTTAAATAGAATGCTTGGTCCGCGCAGTATAGCAGAACGGCGCAGTCAGCTAGTCACACAAGATTTTACTGCGATCATTTTCGGTGTTAAGTTCTTTGTTCAGTTCTTCGTACCGCGTGTAGTGGCATTGGCCCAGGTATCGGCTCAGCTACGGTCTTGTGGGTGTTTTGGTCTATCTATCTTTCTGCTCTCTTTGCCACAGCCTCTTCGGCTCCTTTCAATTCCCAACCCGTGCATGCAGCCTATCTACCTCAACACTCACTCCAGGACCGCCCTCATGAGCTCACTAGTCTCTTGTGCATCGGTTACTGTTGATCTATCCTGGATGCGTCTGCCGAGCTCGGTGCAGGATACAGTAGTTAGGTCAGCCGACCTGTAGACTCCTCCAGGTGCTGGTGTAAACCAAGCAATGGCGTACAAGGCGATTCTATGAAGAAGGTACAGTTAACAACACTGCGAACTGGGGCACTAGAGATGTCCTACGACTTTTTATTGGTTTTTACGGGAAATCTTATGGGTGATAAAAAAAAAGAAAAAGAAAATGCTCGCACTCGGATTCGAACCGAGGATCTCGTGATTACTAGTCACGCGCTTTACCAACTAAGCCATGCGAGCTGTTTTTAATATCGAATCTATTCCGATGTAAAAGTACCGTTGGAATACAAATTTGCAACCCTATCACCGAAGAATGGAGAGCACGGCGTATATTGTGAGAGATTCTTGCTTTAATTTGGTTATAATATATCTTAATTCATATGAAAATGATCAAGAACCCACATAGAAGGAGCAAAGGAATGAAATGAAGCATTTGGACCCATGTGCCAGTCGTAGCACAGAAAAATATCATGAATATTGATATTTACCGGTACTAGAGTAGTCAACCACATCTCAATGACAAACTTTGTCCCACTTACACCCTGCCTCAGTTCATCCAACGCTCGCTGGCGGCTTCCATCCCAATCCCAACTACTTTGATTGCAGGACTGGGGACCTACTCGGGGGCAGAAGATCCATCGCAAACAGGCCGTACGTTCGGGATCCTTTGACGGTTGGATGAACTTTACCTCAATACCATCTGCTGATGGCGGGTTCGGGGGCACAGCAGGAGCTGAGGCAACCACGGCGGGATCGTCTCCTTTCAGCTCCTTCGATCACTCAACACACCGAGTGGCCGCTTGTAAACCGGCTGCGAGGAACACGTTTCGGATGGCGAGACTGTCTTTCTGTATTGCAGAGACGACATCTATTTCCGCAGTCTCAGGTTTGTGGTAGTTGAAGACCGTGAAGCGCTGAGGCTCTTCAGGAACTCGTCATGCTGCGGACTCGCCTTCACATATACTTGAAATCTGAGCCATTTGGCAGTTTGACGACGGCTATTGACTTGGGGATTCTGCAGCTTCTTTCAAGAGAGCCACAACAGCACGCGCCGCCTGAACGTCACCAACATCAACGCAGTCTGCCCTCGGGTTGTCGCGTCAATCCGTACCGAACCACGTCAACATGCCCAATTCCAGCTGCCTCCATAAGAGGCGTAATCTGCGAGAACCAACTGGAACCGGATCCGCCCTCGCAGCAAGCAGCTGCCATATAACCTGGGCTTGGCCATGCATCGCGGCGTGGAAAGGTGGTGTCCACGACATATTATCCTTCGCATTGGGATCCACAAGCCCCTGAGGAGCCAAGGAGAGCAGAGCGTCAGCAGTATGCAGCAGCAGCAAGCATACATGGTGTCTGTGCCTTTGAATCCGCATGATTAACATCAACTTCCCAGTTGCGAGCAACATCTGCACAATATCAACATGGCCATTCCACGCAGCAACCCAAATCAGAACCTGGCCTTTAATGTCACATCAAGCTGGATCCACCCTGGGTGTAGAAAGCAGTATCTTCAATATTTTTCCATGTCCATTCTCTGCTGCATATGACATCGGACTCCGACCAAAATCATCATGGACAAGAGATCATCCCCTTTCCGAGAAAGCGGAAACCGAGCAATCGCTGATCGAGCTCAGCAACATTGGGCGCACATGGACCCCAAGATGGAATGTTATATATGTGTCGTGGAGAGCGTCGATATCTCCAGACTAGACGGCAAAGACACGAAGTAAACACTACTAATTGGACTAAACGCATATTATGCTTGAATTCTGACCCTCACTATGTTATGTACAAATACAAGCATGGCTTTGAGAAAGAGAAAAGCAGGGAATCGGACAGCTTCCAGGTATAATCAATAAGACAGGTCCGAGAATGGAAAAACAGACAAAGATGGGGGACAAGACAGGCAACAATCTAATACACAGACATGCAGTCAGAGAGCCAAATCGCCCCTGAATGAAAACGCCACGGTGCCATGCATCCAGGCATGAGCTCGTTTAAAGAAACAGACTGTCGGGACGAGCCTGCAGCGTCTATGCCCGATCTCGTTCCGGAAACACATTCTAGTCGTAATGTCGTTGACGACAACAGACATTTCGTTCGGAAAATAAAACATTTTGCAGAAAAGAGAAAGAACGGGTATTAACAGGGGTATCAATACTGAGCACCCTGGACGGCCAAATGGAAGCTTGACACCGACCAGCAATAAGGATGCTCAATGAGAATGCCGTTTAAATGAAAAAAACATGTTTGTGAAAGCCTGACACCCAACATAAGGAGATCTATACCCAGATGCTTTTTTTGTCGCTAAAAAGCGCGGAAAAGAGAAAAAAAAAAAAAAAAGGTAGTAAAGAAAGGGTAAGATATCTGCTCGGGAATCAGGTGCTGACTTCGCCAGGGTCACTTTCGATCACTCCCTCGTCCCAGTATCCCTCGGAGGCGATTTCAGGGTCGGCACCTCTAGAGGAGATAGCCATAGCTTCTACCTCCCCTCTTTCAACGTAATCTTCCTGGCTGATCTCCTTGAGAATACGTTGAAAGTACATTCGCAATGTTCGCAGACCTCGGAGATATCCGCGGTCAATATCATTTGGATGATGGGGAGGACAAGGAGCATTGGGCGGCAAGGGATCTTCCCCAGTAACACAGTTTGCAAAGTCAACTATCTTCAACTGAACATCTGTGTTATTACGCCCATGGTCGCTGGAATGACCGGAGTACTTGTTCTCACGCTCAAGATGAGTTCCTGTCGTCGTGCTTTCTTCGGGAGTTGACTGTTCACCATCATATAGGATCAAGAGACTACTGGCATAAAAGCGATACCTTTTGAGCTTTCTGACCATGCTCTCCAACATAACCAACTTCTCCAGGATGATAGGAATTTTCTTCGACACGCTGGCATAGTTGATACCGTCATAGAGAAACCGTGTGAGGGCGTCCTGAAATTCGCGACCCGACTTTAAATCCCGTCCAAAGTACTTGTCTTCAAAGAGGTACTCTTGCTTCTTGACATTCCAGGTCTGCATGCCACACAGTCGGACACCGAGCTGTTGGGATGTAGTTGTCTGACACTTTCGCCTTTGGGACTTCTTCTTCTTCTCGTCAGCTTCGATGCCATATTGGCGTGTACCCATTTTCAAATCCAGAACGCATGGCCGGTTCATGCCAGCAGTGAGATCCTCTAACAGCAGGAAAAACTGAACCCTCTCATCCTTTCTAGTCTGAGCCTCCTTGGGGTTACTTGGTAATTGTGGGAGTTGATGGTGGTTATAACCGACAGTGTGGGGTGATCTCGGTGGTAGTGAAGGGAGCGAAGTGGCTGACTGGGAATCCGAGCCAGAGGTTTTCGGTGACCGAGATCCAGTAGTGGATGGAGGATCCCCATCCATCGTGAAGATCTCGTCTTCTCTATCTCCCCCGTAACCATCATCTTCCACGAAAACAAGATTGCCTTCCCCTGAATCGATGCTACGCTGTCTCTGTAGGCCACCCCCTGAATGGCGGCGTCGGACTCTCCTGTCACGAGAGAGCCAGCTTGAAGGAGGCTGCGGTTGATCGGTCCGAATCCTCTCCAGGTGATTGTGGTTGACTTCCAACGCAGTGGAGGCAGACGACGACAAACCAGTTCTCTCCCTGCCATGGGTGGTAATGTCGATCGCAGTGCTTCCAGGGATTTCACTGTCTCTGGGAACACTCCGGCGACTGCTAGAGGTTTGATCCTCGGAGAGATTGGCTCTGCAACGGCTGACATCGGAAGATGTCCTTGGCAGCTGAAGGTGGCCCCGGGCATGCCGCCGGTGGCGGTGGATGGCAGGGGGAGTGAAAACTTCTCGGAGGACCTGCTCCTGCAGCCTCCTGTTTACCGTAGTAGCCCCCCAGCTTTTAATCTGCCTCTTAGGAGTAGGGGAGACAAGAATATCATCTGCCGAATTACTATGCAGCGACTGATCCTTCATCAATCCATGATGATTTGTGAACAGTGCTGCACTGTCTGCGGTCCACGGTCTTGGGTGGAAAAGGTCAACTGGAATAATATGCCGATTATTTTCCAGGATCACTTTTGGGATGACACCGGTAACCTGTTTCTGACTGAATATTCTCGGTGTGTCTTCACCTGCAAGCAACTGAGATTTAGTGGCAGATGCGTGACCTGAGGACTTCTCATCGTTGATGCCCTCAAGCGCACTCTCGTTATCAGTCTGCTCAGATTTGCCTTCCGTCTGCGTCTTGCGCTTTGGTATCTTCGAAAATGTCACATTTAAAACGCCAATATATCTATCGGAGAAAAAAAAAAAAAAGGGGCAGAAAGTGTCAGTGCTCATCAGAACGTATTCTCTGGCCTATAGCAGAAAGTTGGGGAAGTGGGGTGTGGCACGAACCTTGCGAGGAACATCAACATCTCAGGATGTCTGCGTTCGATGCGCTCGTAGAATTCATTTTCCCTATTATTAAGTTGCTTGCAGACGGCCCGCCTCGAGAACCGAAAGACCGTCGTATGCCCACCGACCTGATGGCGATAGGGCTTCAGCTCCACAGCTCCAACAGGAGCGGTGGAGCGATGCTTGCGCCGCGGTCGTAGGAAAGACTGGGTTGGCGTAGCAGTGGGAGTCACGCCGGCATCGTCAGTCAAACTGGACTCCTCTTCCCGGGCCGACAAACCACTATCTTCGGCGGATGCCGTCTCAGATTCGCATGCTGAATCGTAGCTGCGTTCAGAAGCAGGAGGCAAAGGTCGTTCACTAACGCCTTCCAATTGACTATTCAACTCTTGCAAATCACCATGGAGGATTCTGCTGTCATTCTTTGACCGGAGGGAGATGTCGACATGGCTGACTTCCTCCCCGTCAGAAATCGCATGCACCTTTGGTGTCAATACATCATCATCTCCCACGGATGCTTTTGAAGATTGCGCTTCATCCTGGGTATCTGTAAAGTCCCGAAACTGATCGACTTCATCGGGAACGGTAACGCGTTCGTGAGGGAAATATAGGGCAGATGATATCTGCTCATTTTCCTCCTCCTCATCTTCAAATTGTTCTGATCCCCGGCGCGAACGCTGTTCCAGTGCATCGGGTGGCGGGGAAAGTTGGTTAGGAGTACCCTCGCTTCTGGCGTATTCTTGGCCACCTTCTACGAACTGGGTTGGGATACTTTTAGAGAACGAAGAGCGGCGAGCCCCGCCCGTTGTTAAGTGAAAGTTTCTTATTTCCTCGAGTAGGTTGTGCGGTAACACTTTGTAGTGATTCTCGGCATTATCTGCAGATCGGGGCTGTTGATGGCCCTCGCACTCAGGGTCAAAGTTCAAGGAGGGAGAGGTAAGTGAGGAAAGATGTGAATGATTCTTCGAGGTGTGAGGGACAGATTCTTCCATTGATGGAGGGGGGAACAGCGGATGCTTTCGATCAAAATACTCGGACCCAAAGGACTTTGCGGGGTGCCTGTTATGCAGTCCGGATGGCTCTTCGTATTTCCAACCGCGATCCTCTCTCTTCCTGCGTTCCGGAGAGGTGGTATTCTCCTTGAACAACCCCAAGTAGTGACTGGATTTTCGACTGCGGACGTGTGATGCTGGCTCTGCGTTTGTCAGGTTCGCCTCGATCGAATTCTCGACCCTTCCCCGACGACTCTTGCTCCGTTCAAATCTCGCGCCATTATTGGTACCATCTCGAGCGGATACTCCATGCGGTCTGTCCGGTATCGGTTCACGATCGAACGTCGGGGTTTCGTGACGGAACTGGGAAATCAACGACTGGCGGGATGAGGCAGAGGCGGTATCACTCAGACGGAGGAAATGACGGTTCCGATTGGCGAGGGAATCCCCCGTCTCATCCAAGACAGACTCACGACGGGGCTGGAAATGCTCCTGGACCTGGGTCTGTGAATGTATGTCAGTCTGATGCTGGGCTGCCCGACCCGCATGGGAGGGGGTAAGGGGCAAGAAGGAAGACTTTCTGGCGTCTGGAGATGCAGGAAGCGAGGGCGGAAGAAAGGGACGGACTGCGCAGGCGTCAAGCTTCATGGGCGAGGACGAGTCGGTAGCAGAGCTGGTGCGGGAGAGAGCCTTGGGGGTCGGGGGGCTGGAGGCAGAAGCAGGGGCATCTTCAAGATCGGAGAGCAAGTTGGCCTGTGGGGGATTATCCACGCCCTTCACAGCTTCCTCCTGTGAAGTCGTGGTATCAGTGTCCGACGGCAGATAGTGCGTTGCGAAGATGCTATCCCTCTCTGACAGCTGCGGAGCGTACAGCGACTGGCGGCCAGACAAGGTCTCGAGAGGAAGCGTCGGGAACCTCTTAAGAGAAAAATCCGCAGCAGGCGGTGCATGACAACCCGCGGGATCCTGGAGCACGCAAGGGAGATGGGTATGGTGGCGTCCTCGGTTGAACCGTGATAGCTCGGAGCCGCTGGGGCAATCACGGCGGACGGAGGCATCAGGTGTCACCAGGGATCCCGCACAGGTATTTTCAGTTGCAGACGGAGGTCTTGACATGGGGGGAAGGACATTGGTCAGGCAGAGAGGACGTGGATAGAGGGAGAGTCTAGTGCGAGGAGAAGATGGGCTCTGAGAGTCTGGGAATTTGAAACGATCCGGAGGACCAGCTGCAGCAACAGCCACTGGCGTCGACACGGTGAAGAACGGGAGTCTATCTGCGGGATATCCAGCGATCGACGGACGTGCTATCAGCCACGTTGCGCAAGCTCGAGATCTTACAGGTTGCGCAGGCCAGAGGATGTAGGAAGTAGCGCGGGCTTTAGCAGTGATGGATCAATGATAGCAGTAGTAGGAATGCGTCCAAGCTGGAACTAGGAAGAACTTAGTTGCAAAAGAAGGAATTAGCACGGAGTAGTCAGCAGCCTGTCTGGTTAGGCTGACTCAGCAGGCGTGACTAAGCTGACTAACACGACACGTGCCTCGATCGATCAGTCTCGACTCGAAAGGTTGGACGCTGCCAGTTCTCCAGCACACCGACACTTGTATACTCCGAATTAATACCTAGTCCACCGGAGCTTGCTTCAGATGACAGATAGAGGAGCATTCTGTGATAGAGCACATGCCTGATGAATTCCAATCCCTCGTTGTTACCATGACCGTCAGAGTTGTCATCACCCCTGCTGACACGACCTTCCTGTGGTTTGGCGCTCTATAGACTAACTAGGCAAGATTGTCAACAGAACCTGTGTCGCACACCTATTCAAACAATGACCAGACAAGCTGGTGAGGTTAGAAGACAATGCCGGTATCCGAGAGACACAAGGTTCAGGACATTGAGCAAGCAGTGTGGCAGGATTTCTTTCTTTTTACTGTCCTTTTATGATGTGTTTGGCTGGCAGAATTGTTCTAAGTATATATATCGCGTATCTGATTGAGAGCTGTTGATTCTGCTGAGTACTCGGATGTTCTACGGATTTGTAGTATCCTCCTGAAGAATATTGCCCCGTAATAATGTCAGTTACATGCGTGGATACCTTGAACGTCGCCCTTCCATCGCCGTCTGGGCTATCTGGCCCTCGCCGTTCTGCCAAGACGCCTAGGGCAAAAATGAAAACTGCAGTTCGAAGCTGGTTCTATATATATTCCCCCGCCTCCCTACCGACAACTTGAACCCATGCTTTGCGACGCCGTCCAAAGCCCTTCATGGCCGTCTTCTGACGTCTGATGCTCCTCCCCTTGCCTTTTGTTGCTCTACCAGCCAATGAAACAACCCTTTTCCCCAGGAGCGTCGCGTGATGGCGGCTGTCGACCGGCGTCTGTTCGACGCCAGCATCGTCGATGATAAGACGACTCCTGCTGGCGGCAGGGCATCCCTGATGGTATTACCATTGAGCTTGATCGCGCATATTGTATCTTATGTGAGCAATATACATACCCCTTCCCCTCTTCCTGTCCTTTGCGAACTACGAAGCTGACGGATTTCGTCTCCTGCACCAGCTGGATGATCCTGGTGACCTCGCTCGATTATGCAGAACATCCCGAGTCCTCAACTACATGACGCTCCCTCAGCTCTACAGAACAGTTGTCCTGACGTCGTATGACAAGATCCGGTACCGCAATGATGAGCCTGAAGGATATGGTGGTGCTAGTCTCTTCTCCATGGGACTTGACACGCTCATTACCCGACCGTTCGCATCGCTAGTCCGGTCGCTGACGCTCCGAGGAGAGTGGCGGGAGCTTGAGCTAAAGGAATGTGCGAAGTTGGGCAAGGTGCCGGACTCGTCGATGATGCTCAATATTGCGGTGCGTGCCGCGGTGGACAGGACAAGGGATCTCGAGAGTTTCAGCTGGGAGCTCAACACAAAGATGCTGCAGACAGTGTATCTGGGATTGTCGCAATTGCCCAAACTCACCTCTCTCACCATCAAGTTTCCGTCAAGCCGTGATCCTCGCCCCATCGTTGTCATTCCACCCATCCCTCATCTGCGCTGCCTGAAGGTCACCGATATCGATCCCCTTTGCTATCCTGATGACATTTCGACCCTTCTCCTGAAAAGTAGGAAGCTGCAGGAGCTCAAAATGCACTGGTCGCCTCGCATGAGAAATGCTCAGGAGCCAAGTGTTACCCTGAGCGACTATTTTCGCAAGTGCGTCGCCGCAGAAAAACCACTGCGTATCAAGAAATTTTCGGTTCAGAATCTCTACGCTGTTCACCGTGATGACATAGATAGAGCTATCGATGAAAATACTCTCGAGGAGTTTTCTTCTCTCAATGACCCGGGGTCAAGCGGCTCTAATATGCATACCTTCGTTGACAGGACGTGGCCAGTTAATCCGCAAAGCAGCGTTATCCGTTTGAAGTGTCTGAGGCATGATGTTATATGCCAGCGGCTCTGCGACTTCTTGGGAAAAGTCACCGGTCTCGAAAGGCTGTATTTTGTCAACTCAGCCCGTGATCCAAACTCTCCGGCTAATTTCACTCTACAGTCGTCGTCTCTGTTGTCGGCTGCTTCCTCGCCGACCGGTTATTTTGCCTCGAGCAATTTCGCTCGGGAAGCGACAAGTTCGGGATCTAGCTCCCCTGATGCATCTACATCAGTCCACAACCCCCAGATCAGCCTCCGCGACAACTACCTCAATACGGTTTTTACCCATCATAGCGCAACATTACGCCACCTCTTACTTTCTTCTCGCTGGATCATTCCCAGTACCCTGATTGCCCGCCTTGTCCATTCTTGCCCTCAATTAGAACAACTTGGCTTTGCTACCGACTTTAACACCATGGATACTCTGCCTCATCTTCTCCCAGTCCTTCGCGATCTGGTTGCGTTCCGCCTTCTTATTCCTTCTGGAAGTAACACTCCATCCCACCAGTCGATGTCTTCTGGAATACCGCACCAGAAAGCCTCTTCATACGGTCCCTCTGCTGCGAACTGGCCGAGGAAGCCGGCCTCCGTGCAATGCCTCACCGATATAATGGAACTGGACGATGCATTTCTCGCGGAGGAGATCAGCTTGAAAATTGCAGAGGGAAATGTCCCAAGCAAATTACAGATCATCGGTATCGGCTGGAAGGCATGGAAATTGATAGAGACCTATACGGCCCCCCCTGTCTCGATGGGATATCATGCCAACTTCCGCGGCGGACCACAACCGGGGAGAAGCCATTATCCAAACAACAGTATGGCCACAACGAAGACAATGCAACCAGAGTCGAGAAATTCGCACACACTAAATGTCAATGGCTATTACAGCAATGAAAATGGTAGCAACGCACCTAGTTCATCCACAGCTGCACGACCAATGGACGTCGCCAATCCGCCCCTACACCCTATCCGAGCAGAAGGACCCATACAAGCGCCGTCGCCACTAGGTAAGAGGACCCGGAATAGTGAAACTACGATAGCATCACCGACGAGCGACAACCTACCTCTAAAAACATGCTCAAATTCACATGAGAAAGAATCTGCTGGCAATGACGACAGCACGAGGCCGCGTAAAAGCCATAAAACTACTAAAACGTCAGATTTCAACACTGCAAATGCACCCATGCAGACGCAAATGTCAACATCCATGTCGACAGTCCTCTATAATCACAACAGTAACTGCATGGTGAAGCGACGCTTCAAACTTGTCGGATGGGAAGTTTTACGCAATTGGGAAATTTGGTCACTAGACTCCCAAGAATTGTAGAGCCTAAAAAATATATATATATATATATAATAATTTTTTTTTTCTAATTCTAATTCATTTATGTGAGTTTTGCTTGGCAGGCGTAGGCCATGCCATTTCATGAGTCAAATGTTCGATATTAGGATATTGAGAGTTGGAGTAGATGATGAGAGAGCGTTTTGACGGTAGGCTAACCCTCACCCATCTGAATCATACGATGTGCGAGGGATATTGCGGTTTGCGGTTTCCTGTCTCCCCGAGGTCTCTGTATAGTGTGCTTTTTCATCTAAGATTGATGAGGCTAAGTCCAGCGGATATAATACGACATACATTGTCCACTACACTGTCAAACGCATTGTGACAACCTCGAATGCCTCGATTGCGACTGCAATGGAGCTCCCAGTTTCCATATTATCGACTTCAAAGGCCTCGCCATCCTCCTCGAGCAAGTCGACCTTATACGTCTTTTTCATATCCAAGCCCGTCTCAATGCGAGCGATGGTACAGCAGCATCCCCGTATGCCTCGTAAGCTCGCAGGATCAAGTCAGGTCCATCCTCTGATTTCTGAATTGTTTCCAAAACGACGTTGAGGCTCCCGAAACAAGAAATCTGGGCAGCTGAACGAATCCATCGACGAGTCAAAGAGGAGAATTGAAATTGAAACGGCTCTGACAACGGCAGATTGATTCAATACACCGCGATGCGGCACGATGGCGTACTTAAACTTTCGTCGACCCATATCGGCATGAGCATCAGGAGCCTTGGGACTCAGTAGACCCAAACGCTGAGTGCTTCCATGCGTTGCAAATCCATGCAGTCTATGTGGATTGTGGTTTATATAGGACAAGGACTCCATTATCTCTCACCGTAAACAATGCATTTTCTCTCTCATCGTTTCCTTCCTACAGGATAGATTCTTGGAGTAGTCCTTGTCTGAGTGAGGTCTATGTGGGGAATGAAATAATAAAATTCAATTCACAGAGAGAATGCAGGATAGTCACCCGACGGCCCTGATCATGGCGTATTGGACCACCGGTTTATTTCGCTACGAGCACCGCCCACAATACGCCAAATAACCTTAAATGGCAATGCGGAGACGTGGAGAGAACTAGATATCAAAGACACCCGGCCATTGGCGCATCTCTCGTATACCCCGCCCTTACCACACTCCCGGAAAGCACTAGATACACAGGCACTAGTGGTATCAATGAGTACAAAAGGAAAACAGGCAGCTTAAAAAGCATGGGCACATTCCATTGGCACGAAGAACAGGATGAAGATGAGCGCCACTATCAAGACATACAAGGCGAGACTGACCGGCTTATAGCCATACCGGTCGACAAGCCAACCGACACAGATCAGCCCAAGAATGACACCAACAGTCGTGGAGTTGCTGAGCTTGCCGTTGCATAGGGACTTGATAACCGTCGTCACCCGTTTTCTCGCCGGACTTCTTCTGGAAGGATGGGCAGGCATACAGCATGCTCAGAAGAGAGGCATCATAGCCCAGCATGACGAGGACTGTCGATATTCCTGCCGGCCACAGGATGGCCCTGGGGTAAATCCTCAGGGCTTGCCGGACCGCCAGCAAGCGTTCAACATCAATAGCTACCTGGGCCTGCTTGGGCGTTGCAATGTCGCCGCCTCGACAGGAGGTGCTTCTTCGATATGTTTTGAGTCGGTGTTTTTGCTGGGACCCATGGCAATGGTGTGAATGAATGTCAATGTATGTCTTAATTAATCAATCAATCTGGGGGAAAGGCCTGGTGTGGGCGCAAGCAGCCCAAGTACCAGGGTGGATTCGTCCTGGATGGCGGCGTGCATTATGTCGTTGGGATACGATGTGCGACGACATGGAGATCGTGGAGATGAAGAGCACGGCCGTGCAGATTCAGCCACATTTGCCGCCTTTGGATACCGTGAATGCGACACTGCGCTTCTCCAACGGCGCTGTGGGGTCCCTCAGTTTCTCTGCTGCATCGTCGAAGGTGTTTGAGTTCAATTTTGTAGGAACGCGCGAATCCGTAGCTGTGGAGATCAATGGAGAGGGAGGAAATGTCCAGAAGGAACGGATGCTTGAGCCAAAACGGGGTGTTTGAGGAGATCAAGGCGTTTTTGGACGCTGTGGAGAAGGGCGTGTCAGATCCGTACAGTGCCCCAAGCCAGGCGCTTCCAGATGTTGCTGTGATTGAGAGCTCGTGCTCGGGAGGAGGGAAGATACAAGTGTAAAGAGTATGCGTCTACAGTAGAAGCTGAAGGGAGAAATCCGAGCTCGATGTTCAACCATCAACTGGACAGGTCCTTCTGAATTCAAGTTAATTCACTATTTGCAATCAATCGCCTAGGGGAACGCCCAAAAGCAGACAACCACGTCAAGTACACCTAGGACACCTCCCATCTTTCGCATTCATTATCGCCGGTCATTATCGCTCCGTGGAGAACGAGGACCGGTGCCGATGCAGATGAACTGGGCATACAGATCACTTTAAGATCGTAGCCGGGAAATGCACGTAGCCGCCGCGAAAGCAAAGGACCAAGAAAAAAAGTAAAGGGGAGGGAGAAAATCGAAACAAAAAGAGTAGGTAAATGGACAGCTACCGGGACGCCAGGTCCACTTGAAATTCTGACAGTTTCCCGCGCTTGCTGGTGGGAATGCGTATAAGAAGACGGTATTGAAACAAGGGATAGGAATACGAGGTAAGTGAAACGGGTATAGAGCGACGCTTGCCGGGCAGTGAATGTGAGGAAGGGAATGTAGCATTGCCCACCGAACAGAGGTACGTCAAGTTCAAATCTGTCCTTTAATGTCGACAACCCGGTGAGCTTCTGCTTTGGCAACTTCAAATATCCGGCCAGCTTTTCCAGTGAGTAGCCTCACAGAGCCATCCCTCTCTTGGAGTAAATCCTCAGAGGAATGATCCAGAATGAAGCGCGCACTCTGCTCATCAGATTCGAAACCCAATTCCTCTGTGATGAAGCGAATCTTTACGTCTGGTTTGTATCTGTTACTGATGTTAGCATGCTCTCATACCTAATGATATCGTCCTAGGGGGAATTTCATACGCTTTACAGATAGCTGCAAGAGCTGAGAGCCGCTCACGGTCGACAAACATATCCATGAGATATGCTCCCATATTAGGGGTATCAAGATACAGCTGGAAGAAACGGTGATAATTCCCAAGCGCAAGGGCTGAGCGTACTTCCAGGGCGTGCTTGACAGCAGGGTCTCTCTTGTCTGCTGTTGTTAGATCGGCCAACGCATCATTCATGGCCGTCCAGTTGCGGGTGTGAATGAAATAGAGAATACGATACGCCTTAAACTCTGTGGGGTGTCCGCCTAGTTGCTGTGCATACAACGCCCGCAGTTGAGTCTGACACTGATTATACTCACCGAGATCCCCTTTCTCCAGGGCAATACGAGCATGGATTTCATAGACGCTAACGGTAAACTCGTTCCTGATGTGCTGGACCGTCAAATCCTGACGCAACGACTTAAACTGATCACAGATATAGCCGTAGTTGTTATCTTTCTTCCACTTCCTTTTCAACAGGTCCAATGTCTTCATCAATACTGGAAGGGGACGGACTGTGTCCGGGTTTGGAGCAGATGTCAGGCGGAAGTAATTCTTCTCCAAATCCTGACATCTCCCGACAATGGGTCCCTGGTTTGCACTGGCGATAGGCGATTCACCGCGGGATGATGGTGAAGATCCATATCGCGTTCGAGGTTCTTCAAAACGCTTCCTCCGCATTTCCAGATTAGCTTTGGACTTACTACTTGAAAGTTTATAATCTTTTCGCTGTCGTTTGTCTGTTGGACTATAGGTCACTCGACTCTCAAAACCATTGCGGCTGTTAGTTTGTCTCCACGGTGGAGATTCGTGAGCATCCTCGTGCTGGTACTGCAGCTCAGTGGATTTTCTCTTCCTGGAAACATCCTCGCTTGCCAATCCAGATCTAACGACCAGAGTATCCCGCATGGATACACTTGGGTTGGTCAGAATGCTGTTACGCTCATTTTGGATCATGACCTGTGGCAGAGGCAAGGAATCCCAATCGATCTTGTCAAGCTGATCTCTTTCCGCTGCCTGGGTGATAACAGCCTTCAACTTTGTCTCCATCTCTTCTCTAGTGACACTGCTTATCTGATTCTCCGGTACGAAGCTCCTTTGAACGTACGTGCGAACGGAACTCGGCCACTCTACTCGTTTCCGGGGGCTGGGTTGGGCGGGGGTGGTTGCAGGAGCAGTCGACTCGGAGTGACGGGCAAGGCTACGGCGTGCTTGAACCGGAATATATGCAGGAGTATCTAATCTAGACTCAGCGCTGGCCGTGATATTGTCCGCAGGAGGGAGAGACTCACCATGTCCAGGATAATGTGCGGCTGTTGTGGTGGTAGTTGCTGAGGCTGTGGCCCGCCATGGTGGAATTCCCGAATTCATTGTGAGAGATATCTAATCAAGAAAAAGGGATAAAGAGAAAGAGAAAGGGTGAGGAGAGAGATAAGAGAGAGATGTAATGGGGCCTACGCGTCGTCCGAGAGACTCGAAGAAGGGTCAAGGAGCATCCTACACGGCACGGACACTGAGGTGAGATAAGAGTCGGACAGACTGGAGAGAGACAGAAAGGCAGAAGGAAGCACGACAACTCCGTATACGCTTTGCTGGCCGTGGATTTGAGATGAAATGCAGGTGCAGAGAGAAGGAAAGTTGAAAGGATGGGAGAAAAGAAGGGTGGCTCGCTTACGTTGCCAATTATAGTTGCATCGCAGCTGTGGCTGGAGTCTCCGCAGATGTCATTGCTTCTTCAGCTTCATCTACTCCGTACGATTCTATGATATATATGTACCACTGTCTGCGAGAGGACGCGAGAGGACGCGAGAGACATGCTCCTGCAGGCCGGCTAGATGTTCTTCAAGTCCTTGGATCTGACAACTGCACTCCGTCCCGAACTCTTCCCTGACGAGGCTTTACTCTTTGTTCAGGATGCAGTGGGGCTGTACGAGGGGTAAGCATCTTTCCTCCTTTCTTCCTTTCTTTCTTCCAGCTCATGTCCCAGTCCCATTTTGAACTAATACGCGCTGCTTTAGGAAATACAAGATCCCAAATTACCAGAATGGCCATGCCTACCTTACGTCCCACAGAATCTGCTACGTCTCCGTCGATGAGCCGCGAAAGTATTCAGTTGGCATTGATCTGAAAGATGTCGATCGCGCTGAGTATCAGGTAGGGTGCATATCACGGTCTTTCTGCTTGCGGTTGTAATATGACCTGCCGACTTATACCTAGAAGGCAGGTTTCCTCAAGTCTTCCCCCAAGATTACGCTCTACCCCAAGCCGTCGAAGAACTTCGATAAATCGGCAAGTGCTGGCACTGCTGTGTCTTCGAACGACCATTCCCCGCGTCCACAGCCCTTGGCAACACATCGAAATAACCGGTCGCCGAAACGTTTGAATGCGACGTGGATCTGCCCTATATGCTCGTTTTCTAACCCAGTCCCCCCAGAATTTGACCCATCGACCGCAAATACGTCGACAGATTTACGGCCGTGTTTAGCCTGCGGCATAAGACCGCCTTTCACGACGGTCCTGAAGGCCGCTGTCGCCGCTGCAGCGAGTCGCGATCCTCTTTTACCCGACCCACTTGTTGAGAGCAGGGAACCCCTCCCACAGTCTGGTAATGGCCTGCGTTTACCCTTCTCACCAAGCGATGGCTCTCTTTCTTGCTCCCGATGTACTTTTATAAATCATCCATCTCTCCCAGAATGTGAGATATGTGGTGCTCCTTTAACTCCTGAAAGCGCTTTAAGTGCTCTCAACGGTCCTATAAACGGTTCGAACTCACCGGCTCCACTCTCTGAACAAGCGAGCATACAAAATGTGGAGGTAACTGAGGTCATCAAGCTTTCTTTCCGTGGAGGCGGAGAGAAGATATTTCTGGAGCGATTGAAAGGGGCCTTGATCCAAAGGAAGTGGTTGCTCTATAACGCTCCACCCGTGCCACAACCATCAGAATCCCCATCTCCAGGACCATCTTTGATTACTCCGACGCTGTATAGTCCATCGCCCGCACCCCCTCGACCCACTGCGGTTGGCATTGCAGGTCTTGAACAACGGGGGCTGGAGGCGCGCAGGAATAATGAGGTCGTCATTGGCAATGCTTTTGAAGACCTAGAGGCTCTGATGGCATCTGCTAAACAGATCGTTGCGCTTGCAGAAACGTTGGCCAGAGAATCTGGGATTACAAGCACTGACAGCTCCCCAGAAGCGAATGCGGTTATTTCCGAATCCGCGACAGCTCTAGGGATGGTGACAACAAAGGACATGCTTGGTTCTGGTGCGGAGAGTCTGTATCTATCAGAGCTCTCACGAAACCTGGCCGAATACCTTACAGATGACCGAAAGGGAATCCTTCACAGGGAAGGAGGAATCATGAGTCTGATAGATCTCTGGGCCGTCTTTAACCGTTCTCGGAATGGGGTGGAGCTGGTCAGTCCGTCAGATTTCCAGAGAGCAGCAGAGCTATGGGAGAAGCTTAAGCTACCAGTCCGTCTACGTCGATTCAAAAGTGGCCTTCTTATCGTTCAACGACATGATTGGACTGACGAGAAGACGATTAGACAGCTGCAGAGTTGGATGGAAGAGCTTCGACGCATCCCGCCAGACGAGCCTGTCCCGTGGGATTGGAGCCTATTTGGAAGATCCGTGACAGCACAGGAGGCAGCACAGCGATTTAAATGGAGCGTAGGAGTGGCAGCTGAAGAATTGGAGATGGCTGAGGACAAAGGCATTCTATGCAGAGAGGAGGGCATTGAAGGCCTACGGTTTTGGAGCAACCATATCACTGATTCTGATGTAGACCTAGGGGACCTGGGCATTGCAGAACTCAGCTTTTAGATATGGCTATGGCTATTGATAGAGTTATGATCACTATGAATAGACTATGATATTTCTCAACATGAAGCTCTCGATAATATGAAGCTTCATCTATGCGGAGTCGATCTCTTATCGGTGAAACCCCGCAGTGGCTCATGCACATGACATAGCTTGTTCCGTCCTCCATCCCAAGTTACGTCTTCAAATAATCCAAGTCGGATCGGAAAAGCATCAGAAAATACGGAAGCTTCATTTTGTCTGCCAATCCAGACTCGCGTCTTTCATCGAATGACAGCAAAGCTGTGACGACCAGGGTGCAGTACCCTTGCTACGTCCTGCGTCATCCCGAACTGCTACCAAGGCTAAAAACACACTACAGAATCTCCTGTGTTGAAGTCAGGATTGTGTGGGGAAGGCTAACCAAGACCATCATGAGCTTTACCGTGATGTCATCAAGTGTAGGGATGATGGCAAGAAGGCCAACGATCGACCACCCGGCTCTTCTCCCCTTGCCAACATCTCCTTCCGGCTTGTCCCACCCAGTCAGCTTGATAGTACCTCGCTATTTATCACAGCATCGTGCTTTCTGGCGATGTATTCGTCGCAACCGCTTGTTTCAAAATGCTTTCCAGCAACGCTGTCCATCCGTCCTCCGCCGAAAAGAAGCAGATGATTATCACCAAATATGGTCCGAAGAACACCACAATAGACACCCATGCGGATGGCGTCGGTCAAAGTCAAGCTCCAGCTTCAACCGCCATGGCGGACGACGACATCACTGGAGAGAAGACTGGGATGAGACACATAACTTGTGGGAGATGAGAAAGGCCAAGATGCAGCGGCGGATGGAGGAGCTTGAGAAGCAAATCAGAGACGACCCCTACACTGCTTTATTTGGGAGAAGAGTTGACGCCTTTGACATACGGGATCTTGGGCACCGTTCGTGGACGGATATGTGGCGTGCTTTTCTGGGGCATGACATCCATGGCCATATGCGGGATTGGAAATCGTCAGATACAGCAGCGTCTTCGAATTTGAAATCTAAGAATACACCAGCATCACGTCAGAAGGGCTTCAGAAAGGGAGACAAGATGCCCTCTTCCGATGCTTCTATGGGTAGGGAGGTCAGAAGTGAGTCTCAACAAACCAATGCAGAAGTATTCGAGTTTGATCCGATCAGTGGTCGAATGGTTCCAGTAGTGGATGTGACGAGCAGAGTTGTGCCTCCCGGAGGCAGTGACATGAAAGTCAAGAATAAGAAAGAACCTGTTGACACAGTCCGGACCATTGATAGTTTGGTGGCTTCGTCTGAATCCACTCCCCAGGTAGATTCTGTGCAGATGCAGCGGGCCAAACATCTACCAGAGTCGACTTTGACCCCATCATCCAGGTCTAGATATGATATCCCATCTGGAGAACGTACACACCCGTTCCAGAATAATTCAGATGAGATACAGGGGGAAGACTCTCGTCCGGAGGCTCTGGATCAGTCAAGTCCCAGGATGGTTGACGCGCTGGACATGTCCCAAACCTCGGAAGATCCAGCAATGTTTAAATCAACGAGACCAGAAAACTCCAGGAAGCCATCTATCTTGTCACCGTCACAGCGGTATGATAATCTTCTTGGAGATTTACAGCGGCGAGAAAAGAATGAAGACCTGGACCTCCTGCAGGCCAGTGACATCCGCGCCACTTACAACTCCAAAAAGGCAAAGCAGGAGCTTGATGCACGGAAGGGACATAGGCGGAAGGCTCTGGAAGAAGATTTCGAGTCCCATAGAATGTCAGCAAATGATACTCTTGATGAAGAGATTCTAGAGGACATTAAGGGTCGACGACGCTTGAAATCCGTCGGTGAGAAAAGCGAAAAATCATACAGCCAATCTGAGACACATCAACCGCTGGTTGAGAGTCTGGTGACTTCAAGTGAAGGTCAACTGAAATCTGAAAATGATGCGAAACTGGACCGTGATCAGTCACATCAACCTGCTATCCAGACCGAGAACATGGTTTCTCTACACCATGATAATCAACCACCAGGCGACGCCTCTGCGAGTGTTGTCCCTGGTGAAATAGCTACATATCGCGTACTCGCATACGATTCTTCTACCCTCAAGGTGACCACAGCCGAAACCACGTCGTCTTTGCACGCTGCCGAAACCACACACCCGGCCGAGATTCTGTCGCGCCTAAACAATCCAGCCAAATTTCTTCCATACTTTGCAGAAATGGAACGAGACGGATACGATATCGTATCAGGTGGTGGGGATATCCTCGTATTCGAGAAAGTGAGGGGCAGAAGAAACACGGTAGACGCGCCAGCTGGATCTCCTGTTGCAACAGCTACTTTAGAAGAACCCACTTCTCTTCACGACAGTGAGCATCTCCCAGCAGAAGCTGTTAAAGGAGAATCCAGATACGAACCCAAATTTAGTAGTAAAGATACTGAAAAGGAAGCACCATCAACAAACCAAGCGCCAAGGATAGTTCGGAGACAGGAAGTCGTCTATACAGGCGGACCGCCGAACTGGTCACCTTGGCCTCCGTCTCCTGCGCCTCCTGACGAAGCCATCACTGAGCCACAACCAAGTCAGCAAAACGAAGGCCGATTTCGTAGGGCCGTGCGCAGAATGTTGCTCGCAGGGACAGCTACAGCGGCTACATGCTATGCTGTCGGCGCCGTTTGTGAATTCTTCCGTACAGGAGGGGAAGACGGACGGGGTTTCGATGCGTTTACTGAATTTGAATCAGAAAGGAGGCAGAATGAGCGAAGATAGAGCTGTTCTGTGTTATATTTGATTTATTTTGTCTGTACTTTAAATGGTTATAGGATACCATACCGACCCCCTCCCTACTCTTACCCGTTCACCCTATGTCCATATCACATTAGCTCCAGGTACAGTCTATTTCCGACATCAGAAAAAATAGTAGGACACCAGGCACCAGTCTTTAATCCATCCATGTAACGCTCTTCGTCACAAGAAACTCTTCCAGTCCCTGGGTGGTATTGAAGCGGCCCCATCCACTATTCTTAACACCGCCATGCGGAAGCGCCGGTTCATCGTGAATGGTCATACTATTAATGTGAACAGCTCTGTACCTCATCATCAGCAATGATTTACCTTCTTTCTCGCATAGTAGGATGAGGAAAGAAATCGAACTCACCCAGACTGCAACCTCTTCGCAATCGCAAGCCCCTTCCTCAAATCCTCCGTAAAAACAGCCGCAGAGAGCCCGAATCCGGAACTATTAGCGATCTTCACAGCTTCCTCGTCACTATCCACGATCATGCAAGCAGCCAGCGAAGCAAACGCTTCTTCCTGCCAGACTGTCATGTCTTGTTTGATTCCGCCCAGGACGACGGGGGCCATGCGGATGCCAGATTTGCTGTTAGTAGTGGAGGGTCCGTGAATTAGATGGGCTCCTGCTTCAAGGGCGGAGGAGATTAGGGCCTCGACTCGCGTCTTGGATGCTTCGTTGACGAGCGTGGGCGGTTCGCTGTCTGTGTTTGTGGATAGGGCGGACTTGAGGGCTTCTAGGAAGGCGTTTGCGATGGAGGTGTGGAGGATGATTCGGTCAGTCGACATGCAGATTTGGCCGGACTGTTTTCGATTTGTTAGCAAGCAACGTGTGCTATGGTGTCGCGAGGATCCTACATTCAAAAAAGCTCCAGCCAACACCTCCCGTACAGCAACCTGCAGATCCGCATCGGCACAGACAATAGCACTATTCTTCCCTCCCAGCTCCATCAAACAGGGCTTGAGATTCTCGCCGCAGGTGCGCGCGATTTTTCTTCCAGTCGCCGTGCTTCCTGTGAAATTGATCTTGCGGACTTCAGGGTGCTCGATCATAGCGGTGACCACCTCGGCGGCATCCTGCGGACGACAGGAAATGATATTCAGGCAGCCCGGCGGGAGACCTGCGTCTTGGAACGCGCGCCCAATGGCCCAGTAACATTTTGGGGAGAGTTCGGAGGATTTGATGATAGTCGTGTTCCCGGTAGCGAGAGCACATGCTGCGGAGCGAATACCGAAGACGTACGGTGCATTCCTGGTTGTGTTAGACTTGCTTGTTAGGGGACAGCAATGGTGTATCTTTGCCAATGTAGAATAAGATATGAAGCAACATACCACGGCACAATCCCCAGAATTACCCCCATAGGCTCCTTGTACACGATAGCACTCTGCCCCTCCCCCTCAAGAACAGGAACACTCCCACAAACCCCCGAGATCCTCGCCGCAATATCCCTCAGCATCCGGATACTCAGCGGAACGACAAAATGCCGAGACGCACCCACATTGGCCCCCATTTCCGTCCTCATGTACGTCGCATTCTCCTCAAGACGCTGCTCAAGAATATCAGCCGCCTTGAGCAGGATATCCCGTCTCGCGGCGGGTTTTGTGTTGGACCATTCCGGGAATGCGGCGGCGGCAGATTCAACTGCCCTCACGGCGTCTGCGGGAGAGGCAGCCGCGGCTTTCCAACAGGGTTCGTTGGTGTAGGGACTTATCACGTCGAACGTGTTGGGGGTGCATTCTTCCTCGCCGTTGATAAGGAGGGGGACTGTGATGATGTTACCGGACATGGCCGTTTCGGATATATAATACTATGGCGGATAGGAATAGATAGAATGAGACTGGAGACCGTGGTGTTGTAGAGGTCGAGGTGAGTATTCATCCATGTTGAAAAGGAATAGATGGATAGAGATCGACATGGTTATGGGCATGGACAGTGGGGATTGCCTCTTGAAGAACAATAAGGCTTCAAAGCTGATTAGAATTCAGTAGTGAGCGTTCACTGGCGGTCTTGGGTTACTGTTATTATTATCAGAGGGGTTCCGTGGGCCAACATGAAGATCCCTTCCACACTGTCTTTATCGGCCGTATGCCAAGTTTTTTTTCTATTTATTTATTTTTCTTTTATTATCAACATGCTCTGTAGGAATAAGAAGAATAATGATGATGTGGGGGTTTCGATAATAACAATCTTCCATACTCCGTACTCAGCGTAACGTTCATGCATAGCCCATACTGTTAGGTGTTGCAATACCTAACAGGACATAAAGTACTGGAATATCCACTGCCTGCAGAACACAGCGCATTGAAACCCTCCTTCATAGTTGGGAATTGCAGCGAGCAACTGAAGAATAACCAACCAATTTTGTTACGTTACGATCAATAAAAAAAGGACGGAAGAAAAAATAAACTAAGTGATCGACCCAGGGATCGAACCTGGGATCTCTCGTGGTACATATGTATGTATGTAAGACGAGCGCCTTAACCACTGGGCCAGTCGATCGCTTTGGACGGTTTGTAGGGTTATCGTTTATTAGCAGCGGCCACTTCCGTTCCATAAGGGAATTACGAGACTTATAGCCCAGAACAGTAATTGCTAGAGACTTGCTATTGTCACAGCGCAATTCAACCTGGATATCAAATCTTAGGTACTCATAACAGCATTTTCGATGCTGCTCAAGAAAAGATGTTCAAGAAACGAAAAAAGACAGTCATGAAGGGAGTTCCGTAGTATCATTCTCTTCGCCCTTTCCATCCATTTCTTGACTTTCCAGCTCGCTGGGGAAGCATCAGCCCGGCAACACCTACTTGGCGATGCCAACGTCATACCGATGGTTCACAGGAAATCCTGTGTCATGGTGAACAGGTTTCAGACGGCATCTGGACGCGGTCGCTAGCTCATGACAGCTGGAAGCCTTCCAGAATTGCCAGGAGTGAAGCCGATACCCGTCATTCCAGCATCTATTCCTTTACTTTCAACGTAGAAAGTACCCCTACTATGCACCACCACCACCACCACCGGCAGCACCAGCCCTAGCACCATTCTGCCTCCTCGCCCTCTCGTACAGACTCAAACAAGTAATGAATACCATCGTCTCAAAGTCCTTCCCATACTGCACATTGATCTGCAACCCGCCGCATTTCCGCACCGACCAGCTACTGTTGAACACGGCGAGAAGCTGGTCCGTCTGCGCATCGACCAGCTTGTAGTTGGACTGGAACACAGAAGCCGTCCGGCCATCCACGGCTTCATGTCGGGTTCTCTTCCAGATGAACTCCCTTCTCGTGACGGGGTGGCTCGGCGAAAACTGCAGGGTCATTGCCCATCGATACTGTCCGGTCCAGAAGCTCCCCTTGGTCATGCTTTCACACTGGTCGCTGTAGATGCCCCTGGGGCCCTTGAGGACGACTTTGAAGCTGTCGATGAACCCGAATTTACTGGTTGCGACTACTGGGCCTTTGTCGCTGGTGCCCGTGTGCAGGGTGAGATCTGGCTTGCCCGGTCTGAAGGTGGAGACTTCGCCGTGGAATAGGGGTCGATCATCGGCGGTCGTGATGTCGTAGTGTCTAGAGAAGGTGGATTTGTAGATGTTGTATTGGGTGTGGTGTTGCAGGTCGTAGGGCGGGGGTGCTGATGTTGGATTCTGCATTCTTCGTACTATCCTCCTTGTGCCTGAAACGATGATACCGTCTGTGAAGGATTGGGTTGTCTCGGTTTGAATGCTGGTATTTCTGCCGGATCTCGTTTCCCCTGCAGTCCCTCGCCTATTTTATGTGATGCGCTCCGTCGGATAGGCGAAACCCAGGTCTACGAGGCGATGCAGGGCGCACATTGTCACCGGGGTGTTGAAAGGATTAGCAAGGCTTTCTGGCTGCAGACTCTGGCATTTGCTGAAACCTTGACTGGCACAGCCTCAGGCAGTGCCAGTCTTGGCATGTCAGCTTACTCCTATTACTGTCTGGGCGGACTGCCAGTGAAGGGTTTTTATGATGTTTCTGCACCAGTGTCAGAGCTGCTCTGTAGGAGTTCCAGGACAACGAAGCTCACATGGACGGTTTTCATTTCCAAGTCCTGGTGAGAACAATGCCTTGCCAGTTGTTATCCCCCCTCTCTGGCAACACAAGACATATCCTATGCACAATGCACATGACTCATTGGCCATAAGTCTCAAAATGTCTCGCTGGAACAATAGAAGAGCATGGTATGTGTGGAATGAACGGTAATCCGGAGTCAGACTACAATGCGCTAGGTCAACACCATCACGACGCACTGCGGTCACTACCGATTTGGTTAGAGACTGGGGCTGGCATCAATAAAACAGTGGATTCACACCTCGCAATCACCGGTGACCAGGATACGTTTGCTACAAAAAACATAAAAACCACCTCCCAGAGCTCCGGAGATTCCGGTTTTGGCAATGGCAAACTCTCTCGTGAGCATGACACGGAGGAACGAGGACATTGACGGGATATACACCATCGGTGCTGTACGGAATACGTCTACTTTGACTCTACCATGGCCTCACTGGCATAGCCTTGGAGTTATCCCCTTCTCCTAGTTAAGCCCAGAAATCCTAGGGAATAACTTACCAGAACTTGGGAACTGAACTTGATCCACTCCTCGCGTGGTCAAACCCTTACTATTGCCCGGAGACGTCCATTCAGAATTCCAAATCATGCGCGAATAACTCAGGACTAGGGACCGGCATTAGATCGTCCCACTCGAATTTCATTACATTATTATTGTTGATTAGTTATTACTGTGGAGGCATAGCGCACTGACTCAAATATAGATAGCTGCTGGAGAAGATTCGAAATCGGCATGACTCCGGAGTTGATGCGCACGAGGACTTTGGTACGCTAAGCAATAGACATGTTCTCCTCGACCTTGAAGCAGGAGCATTATCCTCTTTCAGCAATCCTCATCAGCCATGAACGATTGATGCTGCAATGATGGTTTGACCGAATCGATTCATATCACCGCCCGATTCTGCCAATAATTAACCCAATTCTTCCTGGCGCCGTTATGCATTGCTGTTTCAGGACTAGCGTGTTACGATGCACGTTTAGGCCCTAGGATCTATGGTTAGGGCTGTGGATACAGGAATAATTCTCTCGGCATCCGTCGGGCAGCAGCAAGAACCGTGCAGCCTCCGAGATATATGCTATATATGCTATATATGCTATATTAGACCATGCAGGGGGGTACATATCATACGGTTTCTGCTATGACGCGGCTACTCGCAACGGCCGTTCAACTGGCGGTTCGCCGTCGATCGGCCTTTAATAGTAAGAAACTCCATACCCCGAGTGGAGATATTAGAGGGCGGATCAGCGTTGCAGGAAAACTCTTCAGCAGTCAGCTTGATAATCATTATGGAGCGGGCAGGTGCGTCATTATCCATATACCGGCTTGGAACGATCGGCCTCATAAGGACCCTGCGAGCTGGCTGGTCCGGGACCTTCATCTGCCACGTTTTTCTCGCAATGCAGAAGGGATGAACATCCGTGTCGATCGTCACTCTGCAGAAATGTTTGTGATATTAATTACCGTAACAGGCTTCGCGTTGTGGTCCTCTTTAGCCAGTGGAAGAGTTCGTGTACGTACAAGTAGGGTAGGAATCGACCTTGTCTGGGCTCCTGGATCCACATATGTATTAGATTTACTGCCCTCTCTGCAAGATTCAGGGTTTGCCTGAACCATGAATATCCCGGGGCTTACCGCGGCGTAACTGTAAACCGTCCAGACTCCAATGTCTCCAGATGTAACCCCCACTGTTAAGTTAAACTGGGACCTGGATCTGCTTCAGCACTGTCCCTGTCTGTCTGTCTGTATGCTTCCTGTTCTGCTGCGTACTCCATGTCATGGAGGGTTGTCTGCATTAATATAGAAGAGTCAAGGTCACTCTCATCTCCTCTCAGTCAACCGCCAACCCACATCGTCTGGCACCCCCCGCAAGACCGGTTCACAAGATGGCTCCCGGATCACGGGGACTGCAGATGATTGGCATCATCTCAGCTTTGGTCGGAGTAGCAACAATAGCCGTGATCCTGCGCATCATCGCCAGGCTGAAGAGGAGGCTCCGTTTCGGCGTGGACGACTACCTCTGCTTCACGGCTTTGGTGCTTTTATACGGCATGTTTATAGAACTAATTCTTTGTACGTCGGAAACAAACCCTTCGAAATGAAAGAAAGGAGAAAAAGGTTCTAATACAATACAGGGTGCACAATCGGCGGCAACGGCGCCCACGATGCAGACATAACCCCCCAAACCCGCCGAAACTTCTACAGAATCTTCCTCTCAAACCAATTCCTCTATTTCGTCCTCTGCCCCGTCGTCAAGATCTCCATCGTCTGCTTCTACCGCCGCGTCTTCTCCATTCCGCGCTTCCAGCAGTTCTCTTTCGGCCTGAACTGTCTCATGGGCACGTGGTCCGCGGGCATCTTCTTCGCCTGTGCTGGCCAGTGTCGGCCGCTGAGGGCTTACTGGGATCATAGCGTTCCGGGGCACTGTTTTAATCCAAATACGTTTTTCATTGTTAATCAGGTGTTTAATGTTGTTATGGACTTTGTTATTCTGGGGATGCCAATTCCTATTATTTGGAGGTTGCAGAAGGCATGGCACGAGAAAATGGAGTTGACTGCTGTTTTTGCTGTGGGTGGATTGTGAGTATACCTAGCTCTCCTTGCTTCACTGCTGTAAGGATTCGATGGCTGACGATTGTTGGTTTCAAGTGTCTGCTTCGCGAGCATTTACCGGATCGTGGTGTTGTTCTACATCGACCCGGCAGACACGACATGTACGTCTATATGTTCGTGTCTTTCCGACAGATATATATCCATGACTGACAAGACAAAACAAAAAACAGACACAGTCTACGAAGCAACACTCTGGACACACATCGAACCCTCCGTCGGCCTAACCTGTTCCTGTCTCCCTACGATCCGCGGCCTCTTCCCCCGCTTCATCCGCGGCCGCTCCACGAACAGATCCAAGACATGGACCACCGGACAGCGCTACGCCTCCAACAACGGCCACCTGAGCAGCTCCAATACCAGCTCCTCTGCGCCGTTCATGACCATCCCGCGCGGCGACGCCGAGTTCCTGATCATGTCTGATGTGGCTGCGTACGGGGGGAAGGGGTTGGATGATCGGTCTGTCGAGGGGGGTGTCATGGATATTACGGTTAAAACGGATATTAATGTTTATCGGGGGAGTCGGCCTCCATCTATGAGGACGGTTGAGTAACAGGCACTCTCTTGATGTGATGATTGATTTGGGTTGGACTTTCTGTTATTACGGCTTTCTTGCATGGTATGGTGCATTGGTGTTAGCGGGTTAGTTTCCTGTCTCTCTGGAGTTCTCTGTACCCTATATTCTGTACCCTACAGTGATCCGAAACTAGTATGGCCGGTACAATATCATGTCCCGTGGTTCTGTACTACTACTATCTGCCTTGGGAAGATAGAGCCAGCCACCGCGACGATCCGGTTGTGGATCGACAGGGTTAAGTTCAGCCGAGATTGCGTGGGATTATGTTCAAATGATTCAATCCAGCCTACATACGGGTAATAATCAGCTCAATTGCACGCTGTAAGAATGTTTCTCGCTTGGCAAATTCTTATCTGATCTAATTTCTTTTCGATGATCGTTCTTCGCGGATCCGTCACCTTCGACAATATGGGTATTCTTTACGTTTTGTAAAGTCTAATTCTGGCGATCTTCGCCCCGACGGCATAATAGATAGACTCCGTGCGGGTTGCACAGGAACCGTGAAGAACTCAAGTCCCCAATAGCACAGCGGCAGTGCTCCCACCGACATCCCGGTTATGGTGGCCATGGCCTCTTGCAGATTCCCACCGCAGTCTCCTGAATCGCGAGAACGCTCCAATCCCGCCGATCCCGACCTCGGCCTCTTCGGAGCGAGACAGCACGTCCAGCCTTCGTTGTTGTTGGCTCCTCTGCATCCGTTCCGGTTGCGCTGTCTCCCGTCCTTCCGCTATTCCTTGTAGACAGTGACATGCTTGGCGCTCTCCTTCTGTCCCGAAGTGGTCATTGCTCATGTCGACACGAGGTGTCTTGGCGTTGATAGTGATATCGTTCCTAGTATCCCCCTCGCCATGGTACGGATAACTTTGGAAGACCCGCTGGAGGACCCCGCATTGGGCTCTCCCGCTCATGAGGTAGATGATAAGCGCAACTAGTGCGCGAATGGCGGCATGGAAAGAATTTTTTTCCCACAAGTCATACTCGTGGCTTGCGAGAATCCGGAGCGGCTCGGAGTCTCTCGTTTGAAATGGGTTGTGCTTCGGATGTACGGCATCGTCGATGTCCTCCTCTTGCACGCAGGGCGGGATACCGGTTAAAACTCTATTATTTCCATGATTCGAATATCTGGCGATGGTCCGTGGGCGGACGGAAGATTCCGCCGAGGAGAGGGTGCTTGAACTTGAAAAACACCGGCGTCGGAGCGTACTGCCGCCTGGCAGTTCTCTCTGGTCGTAGGGCTTCTCCGAGGTCGTATTGCCTTGCAAAAGAGCACGGAAGATGCGTAATCGGGAGCCGTGAAGGTCGATCAGGAAGGCTTCCTGGTCTGGTAAATTGGAGGTGCGGGGTCGGAGTCGACGGATATTGGTGAGCAGTTGTGAGTGTATCAGTTTGCACTTCTCTTTCAGGACAGCTTCCCAGGATTCATCTTCCAAGGTCTGATGGTGAAGGTGTGAGTTGCCATTCAGAACTAAGAGCAACAGAAAGGAGAAATTGTACCGTTGAAATCGGAATGATGCACTCTGATTTCCCTTTGCTGGGATACAAATCCAGGGCCAGCATTGCTCCCATTTCTGGCCCTACTCTATGTCTCTGCCGGTGACAGGTCAGGTACTCCCCTCTGCAGTTGACAAGACGGGGACTATCAAAGTCAGCTACGAGCACAGAGAAAGCCAGCTAAATATCACGACTCACCGAAGATACGCGTATTCATTCCTGTCCCCCACCTGGCGCGTGCACTTCATCATGTCCAAGATATCGTGCAAAAGAGCATAAACAGCCTGTCCCTGTGTTCGCGACATATTTTCCGACTTCCCTGGGCCATCCTGGTTGGAACTCTCGTGGATAGGAAGCGTCTTTTCGAGCGTCTTGAAGAAACCTCGATAGCGGATGTCCGTCTTTGACCATCTGGCTAGGTTGACACGTCGAGCATCTTCGGCCGCTCGAAATACCCAGGCACCATGATCGATGATAGCTATACAAGACGGTAAATGAGAATTAGTCGCTGCCGTGACCATCATCATCTAGGGGAATTACCTACGCGATCTGTCGGCTTCCCGCAGGTATTGCTCGGGGATAAGGTCCTGGATAGGTCGATCCAGGAACACCTTAGCCTCCTGACTGTGGGTTATGATCTCAGTTTTGGTGTTTCCCATCGTGGGCAATAACTGCATGAGCAGAAGCAGATGCTTGCGTTGACGCTGACGCTGATGGCGGAACCGTGTCTAGTATGCCTCCATCCGAATGATCATCCAGGCACCCATTTCACAGACTCAACATAGCCACAATAGTACTATAAGGGTCGGGACGAGGACGAAAACAGACAAGAAAGAAACTAGACAACGAGGCAATGCCATCTTTCATTGTTGGGTGGATTTACTGAATGGATGGGAATGCAGTGTAACATAACACGCAAACAAAGAAAGCAAATGATTATCACCGCACCACTTTTTTCTTTTCATGCTGTGTGTACGTCATGGCTGTGGAGTGGCGAGGAGAATTCTGTCATTTGGAATATTTATAGAAGGCAGTGCAAAGGTATGGACATTGGAGGACTGCTTTCTAAGGGCTTGTGGAGAACGGCTGCCAAGAACGTGGGACAAAGAATTGCTCGTATCTATCATGGGAATAGGGAACCGAATAGCATAGTTATGCTATAATGGACAGAGAAAGCTGTTGGTGAGGTCGAATAGTAAAATAATCATCATTCATCCAGTTTGAAAGAAACAGACTGCTTAGTCAACATCCTTATCAACTTCCCCCCGCTACGCGGAGATGTCACGTACACAGCATCAACGCCAGGTCAAAGACACAACCACGCTCAGCCAAAATGTCCAAGCCCACCAGAACGCAAATTAACACGACGAATGCGCCGCGCCCAGCACCATTCCTCTCCCAGGGGATCGTGGTAGGCGATGTGGTCTACTGCTCCGGTCAACTCGGCGTAGATCCGAAGACGGGCAAGATGGTCGAGGGGTCAGTCAAGGACCGAACAGTAGGTACCCATTGATATGTATGTCTTCCGTATGTATGGACTATACAGGCTAATAATGCTTAGCGACAAATCCTCAAGAACCTAAGCGCCGTCCTCGAGGCAGGAGGGTCGAGTCTCCAGGATGCTATCAAAGTGAACATCTTCCTTGCCGACATGGCCGATTTCCCAGCCGTCAATGAGGTGTACGATAGCTTCTTTGTTGATCCAAAGCCTGTAAGTGTCGTGTCACATAGTCATTCCCGCCATTCTGGCGGGATATATTTCCTATAAATATCTGTCATTGATGTGGTCATTGTGGCTGTGACTTGGCTCATTGTGTGTATATGGAATAGGTTCGCACATGCGTCGCCGTCAAAACGTTGCCGGCAGGCTCTGACGTTGAGATTGAGTGCTCTGGTCTGGTGAGGAAGGATCGTTCTTCCAAGCTGTAGACCGGGTTCGTTCTTGTTGTCTATATACAATGTACATCCTACATACTGCATACGCTCTTCCTTCAAACGAAGGAAGGATCTACAGGATAGACCTACTAAAAATATACTCACTGTATATTGTCGATTCACAGTTGACCGGTTAATAATATCTCCATGCCTACGCAGCCAGGTAGATCTCCAATGCAGGCATCCCATGGTTGACGTACCACCAACCACGGGCCACGTGTAGCGAACCCTGGAACTGGGAATGCCCACCTTGGACCAGGAAATCTATAGACAGTATTTTGGAACGTTTGATTAAACATTGCGCTGTATGCTGTATTTTCGATTTGGAATGGTATGCCCCGAATGCCTATTGTTTCTACACCGTCAGGGGTGGTGGACCAAATGAGCTAGACCGGTCTCCATTGGAGTCTGACAACAAAGAAAGTTAATTCCAGGACATGCAACACGAGCTGTATCAGCCAAGTTTGATTACCTCATCCCTTGCAGCTGGCCAGAAGAATGCGAGGGAACATGTCCCCCTTTCCCCATTGTCCGGAAGAAGTTAGATGGGATGTAACTTAGATAGACCACCGATAATCAACGTCGACCAAGTCCATAGTGGCGTATGTAGTATGTACTAGGTAGGACAGGCGTAGCCCGTGCAGCAATAATAAGCTGATAGTAAAAGGCTGGATAGTATCGACCAAGCCGCTAGCAATAATAATCATATTTAATGTTATTATTACTCCCAAGCCATAATCTCCCATGTAAGCACGCACCGCATGTTGTCGCCACGGCCAGGAACGCGACCACCATCGGTGGAGATTGTTTCCGGCATCCGTTAGCTGGCCGACTGTAGCCAATCCGGGCTGCTGGACAAGCCGATCTGCGCCTGGACTCGTCCACGGAAGTGTGAAGTACCCAGGTTCTGCCCAATATCTGAGGCTGGAATGTAGTCCAGCCGCGCATATTAAGGGGGTGGAATCTGGACAGAACAGGTTCCGAGCACGGTTGGAACCGTTAGACTGGTAGAAGGAGCATTTAGGCATGTCCGTCCTCTGTACTTCTGTGTGTTTTACTAGAACAGATCGACAACGGCAAAAATAGAATGCTTCGTTAGATGACTGTCTGCATGTAACCATTATCCCGTCTGAGCCTCGTTAGTGCAGTCTGTCGTAGTTAAGACCAAGGAGTGCTAACTACTAGGCCAACGTAGCCGCAGCGCGCTAAGCGGCTAGCGGCCGCCTGTGCCACGTGCGTGGCCAATGATGGGCGTTTCTCGGAAATTGGCCATGACACGGCGGTGGCCCGACCAGACAGTGCGTGGCCCTATAACCCCCCTTGGCTGTTCGCCCTCCACCAAGAATTAATATTATTGCAGTGAGCACTGGACTCTCCCTGCCTCCCCCCCTAATCATCCCTGCCTTCAGCTTGCCTTCGCTTGTTATCGTTCGTTCGCTTCTTCTGTTCTATCTGTCTGTCTGTTTCTCTTTCTCTCTCTCTTCGTTGTCTTATGTTGTTCCTCTCCGTCATCGTCGATGCGGTCTTCGATGTGGCCTTCGTCGTCCCTCTACATCAATGACTTGCTGGCACTACGGCACTAGTTGGTTGGACTGACTTCTATCTGACTTCCGGCGCCTGAGATTATTAAATATCCTCCCGTCGCCCTCCTGTCCGCCCACCTCACCCAATACCACCTCCATCAAACAACCGACATCCTCTTATATCCTACCCATTTCTCGTTTTTCCTTTTGGCGCTTCGACTCTGCAAGGCGCTGTCCGCTCTTTACGAATTTATTTGCTGATTTTCCAACGCTCGTTACTGTTCCCCCCCTTGAGGAATTCTGTGCGAAAGTCCTCGTCCCGTTCATTTCACCGTCATTCCATCTATATATCGTGGAGAAGGATATCTACCGTTCTATACGCGTTTCGTTCATTATTCCGTGTTTTTCTCCTGATCACATTTCCCGTTTATCAAGCGAGCCCTGCTGCGATCAATTCTTCCGGTTGACACGCCTTGATTGAACAGCAAGTACGACGGCCTTCGCATCATTCCCTGTCGCCATCGTTCAGCCTATATCGCTGCTATAAAAGACTAGTCTTCTAGAGAAAAACCACAGCTGCGTATACGTCCGGCGATTCAATTGAGCTACTGCTCTGTCCATTCTTTCAATACTACAACCTTCCCCAATCTTGCGTCGCTCTTTTGCTGTTGGCCATACAGATTATATCCACCGATTCGTCGAGTTTGACTTCCGCGTGTGCTCGATTTGACATCGCACCATACTGAAAAGGTCCGACCAACCGGTCCGAAGTCATTACGGGATATATTTTCCCTTCTTATTATTTCTAATCCTCCCTCAATATGCGTCCTACGGTTGTGTCCATGTTGGTGACCCTCCTGTCCCTAGGAAGCCTCGAGCTGGTTACAGCTCAGGAAGCGGACGTGCCTCGATACTACTTCCCTCGTGAGCTCAAGAGACAGTATTCCAGCAGTTTACCGACCGTGCCCCCATCGCTTCCCGTTGCTATTCCCGTGGAAAGCTCTCCGGAGTCGGTTGCACCAGTGACTGCCCCGTCAAGCTTGTCCCCTTCCACTGTTTTCGTCATCGTTTCAGTGGACGAAAATGGAGTATCGCACACCATTACCCAGACTAGCCCTGTCTTGCCTACGAACTTCCCCTTGGCCGCAGAGAGCCCGACTGTCTCAACGACTGAATCAGCCCAGCAGGCTACGTCGTTGACTTCTGCTGAAACTTCGGCTCCAGCTGAGACCGTTACTCCTGAGACATCAGCTGCTGTCGAACCATCCACCCCCGCAGAGGCATCCAGTTCAATCGAGTCCTCTGCTCCTGCTCCAGCGTCCAGTTCCGTTGAGACCTCCGCCCCCGTGGAAACATCCACTTCTGACCCGGCTACCCCCAGTTTCACTTCTTCTGCCTCAGAGGCTTCTTCTAGTGATGTTGCGCCCTCATCAACTGCGACGCTGGCTACGCCGGTGCCAACCAACTCCGCAACGAACCCTCTCTCAATTGGCATTAGCCTTCCTGGCCTTAGCTTCGGTCTAGGAAGCCTGAGCCCCTCGACGAGTGCATCCAGTGCGGAGGGAAGTTCAATCCCGGCCACAAGTTCTGCGGGACAGGAGAGTTCGACTACTGTACCCCATTCAGAACCCATAGGTGCCACCAGCGCAAGCAGTCCTCTGAGTGCGCCTAGCAGTGCAGTGGAGGGAACGACCACGACTAATCCCCTAGCAGGGATCTTGCCCTCCATTTCCATCTCCATTCCCGGATTGTCGGACACTACAACCTCTGCAGGGTCAAGTCTACCCCAGGTCACCGCATCTTCAAGCGTTCCTCCCGAGGCGACGACGACGACGACCAATCCGCTAGCAGGGATCTTGCCCTCCATTTCCATCTCCATTCCCGGATTGTCGGACACTACAACCTCTGCAGGGTCAAGCCTACCCCAGGTCACCGCATCTTCCAGCATTCCTCCCGAGGCGACGACGACGACCGATCCGCTAGCAGGGATCTTGCCCTCCATTTCCATCTCCATTCCCGGATTGTCGGACACTACAACCTCTGCAGGGTCAAGCCTACCTCAGGTCACTGTATCTTCCGGCATTCCCACTTCAGCACTGTCCAGCACATCAGGAGTCTCCGCTTCCGGGTCACAGCAGCCCATTCCTGAAGCCACAACCACGCCGTGGGGTATTATCCCTGCTCTTTCAAGTATCCTCAATCCATCGACCACTCCGTTGGCTATCATCCCTGGGCTTTCAAGCATCTTACCGGAACCGTCAAGTACATCAGGGACCTCTGTTTCTGGTTCTCAGCTTCCTATTCCTACTTCGTCTACTACGCCCTTGGCCCCGCTGCCTTGGTTGTCAAGTCTGATCCCAGAGCCGTCAAGCACCTTAGGGACCTCCATCGGGTCACTGCTCCCTATTCCAACAGCGTCAAGTACATCGGGGACCACCGCATCCGGGTCTCAATTCCCCATCCCAGGGCTATCAAGCTCATTGGTGATCCCGATTCCCGGGGCATCGAGTATTCCAATCCCAGGATCGTCAAGCACAGGAACCACGACTCCGGGAGCATTTACCTCCCTTACCACGCCTATCCCTGGAGCCTCTAGTTCAACTACCACGTCCATTCCAGGAATACCGGTCACCCCTGTCAACCCAACCACTCCTATTCCCACGAGCAGCGCCGCGGCCCAGTTTACATCTGCCAGCATTCCGTCGATTGTGTCTTCCACTAGCGTTCAAGTCACCTCAACGCCCGTCCCATCGATCGAAACAACGCTTGGCAGTACCACAGTGGTTCCCACCCCAAGCACGGAGCCATTGACCTCTACTACCGAGCAGCCACCGGCCCCGACGACAACGGCCGGTTGGACGGCTACCAGCTCCGACTACGATTTTGTGCCATCCACTATTCTAGTTGAACCTCCGAGCTCGACGCAGACTACAACAACAGCCACTACTAGCAGCACAACGCTGCCCCTTCCAGCAGCTATTGCCCCCGCTGGAGGAGCGCCCGATTCGCCTCCTGCAAATTCTACCTTGGTACGGCTAGGCTTCAATGGGAAACTCAAGTACAGCTTCGTTGCCACGACGACCTTGTCTTCTTCGCAGATTTTCCTCTACGTCCCTCAAGGTCTTGAATACGCTCTGCAAATTCTCGGAAGCCAAGTGCATTCGGTTTCGATTGAGCCGTACGACAACTCAAAGGTCACTGGTTATGTTGCAACGACCCTGCTGATATACATTCCTTCGCATTCGGTGAACTCGCTGGCTCAAATGCTTCACAATCCAAACTCCAGGCTCTATGATCAGCCCAACGCACCGGTTCGAACATTGCTATCTATGCTGGACCCTACGATTCCTCTCCTTGGTGATGACGCAGGCTCTTCAAGCGGGTTCACCAACTTTAATGGCGGCGGAGCCAACAGCGGCAGTAAGGGTAATGACGGCTCTGAGGATGATGGCAACGACGATGACGGAGCAAGCTCTAGCTCTCCCGTCCACGCAAGTTCTGTGGGCATTGGTCTTGGTGTAGTTGGAGGTGCCGCAGTGTATGGTGCTGGAATGGTCTGGATTGCACGCCGCTACAGGAAGAAGCGCCAGCTTCACCGGCGCGTGAGTTCAACGGCTAGCCAGATGAGACAAGAGCCTGGTAGCGCATCACTGTTCGTTAGTGGTGGCAGACTTTCTCGGCATAGCCACAACAGCCGAAGGAGCAACCGCACACAAATGATCAGCGCACCTGTAACGGCCGAGAACTCGCTGGGATGGAATTGAGAATAAAATTTGTGGAAAGGGGAAAGCAGCTGAACTGGACTTTTTCAAGGCAAAACAAGCTTCCTAATCTACTTCCAACTTGAACATTCGCTTTCTGGCTCTCCTTTCTCCTTCCACTCATTTCTCTTCTTTTTTTTTGGTTTTATTTTTTTGTATCTTTTCCATTTATTCCCCAATTGTTCTTCGTATTTATACCTTTTTGCTTAAGGATATTGTATTTTACCTTCAAACCCCCCCTTCTTGATGGTGACACTGAGCTGCAGATCTACCTAGTGACCACCACTGGATACTTACGAGTCCTTCGGAACACGTATATATTATGTGGTCCGCCAATCGGTTGGTTGGGTGACAGGTATCTTTCATGAGTCAATGCCGCACACTTTAGGACCACCCTTCTTGTCTACGGCTTTCTTTTATTTGTACAGATGTATATCCCTAGTGAATGAGGAGAAAATTGGACAGATATCATTATGCCAATTATATCGACTGTAGTAACATGCCTATTTGTAATTCTCAATTCAGGATACCGGATTATATGTTCAAAAATAAATGCAGATGTCTATCCCAAGTAGGGCACAAAAAAACCACCCAATAAACAGCAACAATCACTCCGTCTTCTCCTTGCTCGAACTCCAAAAATACTCCCAATAATGACGTCTGCCGTTTCCTTGCGCCCGCTCGGGGTTCTTCTTTGTTTCTGTTTCTATCTGGGATACGACGGGAGCGGCATCCTTCAGGGCAGCAACCACACTCCCCTCGGACGGGATAGACAAAGACCGCACAGCATCCTCACCGGCACACGCGCGGAGGGCTTCACGGAAGGACCATTCGACAGCTTCTTCGACGGGTTTATCGAATACGTAGGGGAGGAAAGGGACGACAGAGAGACCGAGCTATTGATTTTCTTGTTAATTGCATGCTTGAAAACAGGCCTCGAGAAGTACGGAGGCTCACTCCAATAGGCGCCCACGTCCTAACAAACGCCGTCTTGGCATTCCTCAGCATCTTCCCAGAATACTTGACGACGCTGTGGATCGTCAAGGCGGGAAAGCCCATGCTCGCCAGGCTCTGGAAGGTCATGCGCTTTGCCATGATGAGTCGGTAGTCGTCTATCAGCGGAACGGCCGAAGATTGCGACTGCGATTGAGCATTATCGGCTAGAACAGCTCGGTTCCGCTGATATGCCTTGTACCCCTCATGGGCGACGTCGCCGATGACATAGGTCCAGGAGATGCCGTATGCGGTGCGGACGAGGTACGGGTGGACGACAGGACGGAAGGACTCGCCTATGTCGGAGGTGTAGGCGACGTAGCGGTGGGCGGAGAGGAGGATTGTGCGGGCTCTGTTTGCGTATGCAGCGTAGCGGTAGGGAGTGTCTGTCGAGTCGATGTTGCTGGTTTGTTGATAGGTGTTAGTGAGGTTGTCTTGATGGTGTTCCGAGGTGAGGTGAACCGTGCATGTTGGACGTACTATTTGGAATCTGCGTCATAGGAAGGAGGATTAGGACTGGCATTAACCGGTTCCTGGCATTCTTGTGGAGGCCGTTGCTGCTGTTTTCCCCAAGCCATGCTGGATTCAAGCCGAAAAGAAAGAAAAAATTACGCTATATCGGTAAGGTAGTGAATATGCCGCAGGAAACAAGCAATGCCTAGAAAATTGAACCAGTATATATAGCTCCCCACTGGATATTGCTGCTGCGTGGTGACACTCTCGGAATGGATTCTGTACAGCGCAGTACAATCATAAATATGCCTCCGGGGAGAAACTCGAGATGTTGAAGGCGAAGTTCACCATGCAGATCCTGGAATAATTAAAAATAGGCCGTTTTCCGTTCGACCGGGCTTCGCTGTGCTTCCATTGAAGATAAAAAACTTCTGCTCCACACGGCTGCTGCCGATAATCATAGATACATAGATACTACTGCCGTAGCTGCAAGGACACTGTCGGACTCTGTCATGGTGCCTGGTTGGAGCATTATCCGCATGCAGAGGATCTTGGGAATAGGGTTCATTGATCGATTTCTATCTTGGAGAGCGCCCTTTTGTCCAGTCTCACACTGTCCATGCCCGAGAGGAAGGGAGTACAACTACCGTTCCCCGCATGCAGATCAACCAGTCCAGCTCCAGTCCAGCTACCAGAACAGAGCTGGACATCCTCCAGACTGACTGCGAGATGACCTGGCATCCTGCCTGCATGCTGGTTTGCACCCGCTCCAGCGAAGACAGAACGTCCCCCGTGCCCTGGATGAAGAATCGGAACGCAGGCATCGCATCGGCGTAGGAAGAGAGGCCTGAACATGCGAGGATTGGCAGTCTTCCCCAGCGTTGGCGGAGGCTGATGCGCCAAGAAGGTCGAGAACAGCGAGATACGTGCTGACCCCGCGGGGACTCCTCCATTAATAAGTTGTACAGCTGCAGCTGAGCTTTCAAGCGATCCATTGCTGGGTCATGGCCATCGTAACTGACGTACAATAGTTAATAATGACATGTTGACCTAATTGCGCTGGATACCTTTCGTCATCGCCGTCACCATTCATATTATTTAGGGATTCCTGCTATTATTGCTATTATTATTTATTTATTAAATAATAATAACGATTCTTTCCTCTTCTTTCCCTCTCGGTGGGCCGTGACTGTTTAGGTTTAGGTTACGCCGTACTTTATTTACTTTTTCCTGTCTCAGCCTTTAATTCTTCTTTCCCCTCATCCATTCCATCCATCCCACTTCCATCTCTTCCCTGTTCTTCTCTCAATCATCTCGTCAACCATCGCCGCATCTCTCAGCATCATGGGTGTTACCAAGACTGTTCTCCGCCCCGGCAACGGCCAGGACGCCCCGAAGAAGGGTGACCACGTTTCCATCCACTACACCGGCTGTCTCTATGACGAGTCCAAGGCGGATAACCACTACATGGGGAAACAGTAAGATCCCCTTCTTCCCCCCCTGAGAAATGAGCCAGAAGTATTCAGGTCACGGGATGCTAATCTTCTCATTACACACAGATTCGACAGCTCCAAGTCCAGAGGTCCCCTTGAGGTTTCCATTGGCGTCGGCCAGGTCATCAGAGGTGCGTGTTACTCACTTCATCGGTCGCTGCCTGTCGATAATCTTGTCTAATTGGCCCCAGGCTGGGATGAGGGGGTGCTCCAGATGACTCTCGGTGAGAGGTCGATTCTGACCATCAGTGGGTAAGTCGTTTACAGGACATTTGGATATTTGCGGTTGTATGGCTCCGCTAACCATGCAAACCACAGAGACTACGCTTATGGCCCACGGTATGTCTGATGTTTCAGTCACACATACACACACATTTGTTTCTCTGCGAGGGACTCGAGTTATGTATTTACATGGGCGCTGGTACTAACGAGATTGCTTTCAGTGGTTTCCCCGGTCTCATTCCTCCTAATGCTACTCTCGTCTTGTAAGTTTGGATTCCCCGGGGTCTGCATGGCCACTCACTAATACACATTAGCGACGTCGAGCTTATCAAGATCAACAACAAGTCTGCTTAACCGGGTGATAACGTATACGTTCCTTACTTATGTCTCTTTCTTTCTGTTCCGAAATGAAACGACACAGTCACCATGTCCAAAATTCTCATGCAAGACGAGGTCTATTTACGTGCTATTGATTCAAAGCAAGAAAAAGGGGGGGAAAAAAAGAATAATTTTCTACCTTCCGGTAGCAGAACCGATATTTCGTATTACCTAGGTAATACTATTTTGGCAAGATCTGCCTTTCCTTTTAATTCAAATGATAATGCGATCATTCTGTATCTTTCGTTAGATTGGTGGATTGCCCTGTTGTGTCTGCCAGATCTTAGACTAGAATCAAGACGGGATCCAACAGATGTTCTGTTTTGCCAATGTGATGGGCTCACAAGGATAGAATTCTCTGGCGCATGCTCCGTCTGTGACTGGACACCGGAGACCATCTTGGCTAAATCGACAAGATCGTGGTCATGTCTTCTGCATCTGACGGGATCGCACTTCTCTGTTTCTGGACAAGGTGTGCCTTCACTGTACTCCCAAATGAGGCGAGCAGGAAAAGAGAGACCTGCAAGCCAAGGACCAGCCGTCCAACAGACACCATCCTGCAAGGAGATGGTATAAAAAATAACCCGTAATACCCGGTAGATCTCACCCAACAGCAAGAACAGTAGCAACCACATAATCCCCATCATGAGAAATGGACAGTTTCCCAACCCTCCCCCTTGCTCCTCGAGCCGCTGCTTGGTCCCATTGTGCATCACCAGTCACCGGACGATCCAAATACACAATCTCAGGCCTCCCAGACCCTGAAGCCACCCCCGAACTATCCTCATCATCCCTCGAAACCCGAACAAGAACATCCTTCCATCCCACCCCGGCAGCCCCGAGCGGCGCGGCCTTCTTGGCCGCTTCTTTCGCGGCGAATCTACCTGCCAGCCAACGGATCATATCGGGGGATACAGAGATAACATTGTGATTGGAATATTCGTTCGTATTGATATTGGTGGTGATGCGGAATCGCGTTTGAAAGTCCTCCTGTTCTGAGTCACAGAGGATGCGTCGCGTGAAGCGGTTGAGATAGCTGGGTCGGTGGGTGAGGAGGCGTGTTATGCGTGGGAGGTGGACGATGTCGGTTCCTATGTTTAGGGGGTATGGGAAGGGTTTTATCATTTTCCCCCTTCTTTCCGCGTCTAGTTTGGATTAATGTGTGAAGGTTTCGATCAAAGTATCTTTCACGCAGCTTTCTGGTGATCGGATTTCAAGGCGGTCAGCGGAGATGTCTGAGAGGGATAGACAGGCGGCTACGGGTCAGGCTATGGTACAGATAGATAGACAAGACGTAGCTCCGGGATCAAAACAGGAGTTGGAGATATCTGATGTGGTTCAGGGTACGGCGTCCGGATATCAAATATTAAAAGGAAACTGTAAGATTCATGTTCGTGGTAAACGCTCTATATCAATATACTGCCGTATCTAGCACATCGTGAAGCTTAACGCTTAAGGCCTCCTACTCTCTCTATATATGCGGGATTCGGGGATCTTCCCTCCCGGAACATATATACTCCGAATCCCCGGGATGAATTATTAGATAATCCGCCTGTCCGAAATAGGTAGTTACTATATCCTTCTCTTTTTCCTCCTTCTCCATGCTTGAAGGTCTTGTTAATAGCTGCCTAGATAGCTGAATAGCATCCTATTTATGTTATAGTTGATCTCCACGACACTATCTTAAACGCAGCCTTTGGTCAGGCTCCCACACAGAACCCAACTGTATTCATACAGGTCTCAGTTGGGTCAAAATCCGGGTTTTGACCAGAACCCGCCGCTACATTACAGTGCCTCTGCCCTGCCTAGTTGTGCAGGCCCTGTGTACAGCACCTAAACACAGGCTTGCACCTCTATATGGTGCCTAGGACCAGTAGCCAAATAGCAGACCTAAGCAAGTGAAGTTATGTAGGTATTCATGGATAGAGTTGTGTACAGAGTCAAATCTAATTGTAGTTCCAGGATTCTGCTGATTGGAAAATCTGGCCGCAACAGATTGCCGTACAACTACCATCACCAGAATACCTGAATAGCTTGCTGGAGAATGTCCGTGTTCATTCTGTAGATGGCGCTGGTGACTCCCAGGAAGCCGATAAACTACTGAACCACTTATTGTGGAGCAATTTTGGGCGAATATCAATGTACCGAGCCGGCGATTAGGCTGGCTGTAGAATGCTTGATTCCTGATGCCTATCGTGCTTGTTCTGCTTGCTATCTTGTTCTACGAGGAGGTGGTCTTCCTTGTGGCTGCTGACCCTACGCGCAGTTGGGGAGCAAAACTGCGGCCCGCTACTCTAGCAGAAGCTCACACCCCCTGTGCGGCACTATTTCCAGTAAACTGTTGAATCACTTCCTCAAATATATTTTTGCTTTGTGCAAAGTGCTGCAACATGCTCAGATCTAATCAGTGAGCAGAAGGTGCCAAGACCTGAGCACTAAAATGGAAATGGAAGGCCTTCAATGTTGATAGAAAAGAGTACCTATGTACAGGCCAGACGCATCCGATAATCTAATCCGGCGCGGCATCGAATCGACAACTCCCATCCAGACCGTTAGCCTTCGCAATGGCTAAAATTCAGCCGGATCCATCACCAACGTAACGCGACAGACAGACAGACAGACAGAAGCAACAACCTCGAAGCTGCACCCGGTATCCTTATCCTCCAAACCGCCAGTTCCTCCGCATTGTCTTCTTTTTGTGGTTCTTGTCGATATATAAGGGCATTTAGTGCTTGGCCTTGTTCTCCTCGCCGCCGACCTCTTTCAGGAATTGTCTAGAACAAACGTGGTTAGTCGGTACATTCTCATACTAGTTATCCACATTCAATTGGTCCAATTTCAATGCCTTAAGAGATCAAACTGCACAGCACAAAAAAAGAATTGGCAACATACTGGATGAACTGCTCCTCATCCTTAGACGAAGCCACAACGGGAGGACCCTGCTCCTTCTTCTTCTCACCACCACGAGAGGAGAGCCAGGTAGCACCGAAAATAGTTCCGAGGGTAGCCATGGACAGCTAGTAACTCCTGGTTAGCACGACGAAAGCAGTCCAGCGTAGCATAGTGTGGGTTGGAACTTTATCCACGTACGACGTGAGAGCCGACCTTCTTGCCGGCGATCTGGTAGTACTGGACCATTGTGAAGGACAGAGGGATGGGATGGGATCTAGAGAAGTCCAGGGGAGAATCGAAGCAATTGGATGAAGCGGAGAGGGTCTTGTCGACTTGAAGGAGGTGGATGTGAACGGCGACGGGATGTTCGTCCTTCCTTGCAGTCCCGACAGGTCGTGTGCTGACTCAGCGACAGAAGATCATGTGATCTACAGGGAGCCAGGAAGTGAGCATCGTTTGCCCCGTAAATGGGAATCCAGGTAACTTCCAACAGGAACATAAGCGGACCAGACTATTCAGTTAGTTATGACGAGCTTTTAACCCATGTAACATTCGTTTGACTCAACTTACAATAATCCCTATCAATCCGATCCAGCCGAACTTCTTAAAAGACATGAGCTCTCGGTGCTCAGATGCCAGTACTGGAAACCATTGGAAGCCACGGCCTGCTCTGGAGAGGTGACTTCATGCTCGTGGATACTGCTAGATTCAGAAATAGGGACGGTTTCGGTGTCTCCGGGAGTCGTAGGCTGGTAGCCGATTATCATGTCTTTGGCCCGTAGCAGCTTCATGTTTCCCCAGAAAGCGAGGAATAAGAGGAAGTAGAAATGGGATAGAAACAAGCACAAAAGCTCATGTTTTCTCTAGAGCATGTTGATATAAATTCTATCAAAAAAAAAAAAAAAAAGAAAAAGAAAAAGACATGACTGCATGTTAAGGAATTCGGAATGCAGCCAGGGCTTTCTTAGGGCTTTGGCTTTGTTCCAAGTTGGAGCTCTGGCAGGTCCACTTCTCCGCATCAACTGTCACAAACTGCATGTTTAATCCAGGGTAATAGTCTATCTAGTTGCAATTGGAAGCAGAAGGGTCGCGTCTAGTATCTACAGAAGGGCATTGGTAACAGGCGTCTGGTATCCTTCTTTGAACCGCCAGATAGGGTTGAGAATTAGCCGAAAATCAAGCTCAGCAACGAAACCATTTGCTGTATCATCGTGTATTTGGTTCTCATTGGGGAGGGCATGTAACTGACATATAAAGTCTGGAATGATGATGACGAGGGCATAGAATACGAATTCTTCGTCACTGGCTATTAGAAAGACAGTTTAGGAATGAAAAGACCGGTCTGGCCTTAGAGTAAATGCCAATTCTGCATAGGCCGTGACAATGGTAGCTATCATCTTGTGTGTCATTTATTCCATTAGACTACAAGCCGATCACAACTGAGAAAAATGCAACTTGAAAAATGATAGCCAATGCGAACAGGGGGAAAAAAAGAAAAAAGAAAAAAGAAACAACAGATAGGGGAATAATAAGATTAGGTAAAGTAGACCCAATTCCAAACCATGATGATATAGCGAATGAATATACAAAGGTAGCAGAAATAATCCACTGCATAATGTGTCGTCTATTATATACTCACTTGACAAAGACCAGGAAGATAAGTTATCAAGGGGGACGAAAAGGAGAAGAGGATCAGTCATCTTTCAACCCAACTCTGACATCAGAACCACGAGTCCCGCTCGTAGGTACCGAAGGGCTATGGTATCGTCCTCGCAAAACTGTCGACGATGATGCCTGTCGCAAGCCCGCGGGTCTGGTGAGGCTAGAATCTCGTCCTGCCACAGTTTCCATGGCAGCGGCACGATTGTTATGCCGTGCATCCAGCCCAGAATCCAGCTCGATCAAGTCCCCTCCCAATACCCTGTCATCAAACCCCGGCACGTGACTTCGACCGGTTGACAGCTGGGCTTGCTGCTGCCATTCATTTATATTAGTTTTTGCTCGCATGGCAACCTTTCTCACCCAGCCTTCGAGCATGCCGCCCAGGTTATCAAGGGGCGTCGATGCTATCGAAGTCGGTGTTGACACTGGTGACGTCGTCTGGCTCTGCAGATCGGTCGCTGACGGTGCCAAATTTGGCATATGCTGGGCAAAAAATTGGTTCAATTTGTCCGGAGCTGGACCGGGGGCAACTACATCGCGATCGAGAGTGCCCACTCCTGGGCCAGAAAGGTGAAAGCTACTGCGATTGCGTTGATGGCGAACCCCAGACCTAGAAGTTGTCTGGCGCATGTCAGCATCAAGACGGATTTTTGGGGCAGTGATCGAGGATGGCTGAGACTCAGATGACTGAGCCAACGGTATAGTTGGATCTCGAACAGATGGCGGAGGCGGCTCTGAGTCAGTATGTAGTAAAGATTTTCGACGTGTGCGTGGGAAGAAGCCTAGCGTTCTGCGAGGAACACGACCTATCTCAACAGGTGATGGAAATCCATCTATTTGGACCCATGATTCATGCTTCCAGATCTGGTCCCTTTCATTCTCGGACTTTTTATTTGATGGTATATCGTCATTTGATGGTGCCTCAGTAGTATGGACAGTCACGGGTGCGATCGAACTCGCACTCAAGTCTTCTGAAGAATCTTTCGCAGCATGGATATTCCTGAGATCTTTACGTTCTGCAGGTGGAATGGGCCGTCCTTTGACAGAGCATGATCCGACTGGTAGAAGCACAGTCTTTCGACTCTGGATACTGTCACTAGGCCAAAACCCGTTGGCCTTCCTGAATATAGCCGACTGACATCCGTAGCGTATTGTGACCCCCGATATTGTATCATTCGGTTGGACATGATGTATGTACACCAAGGCCCCTGCGTCTTGCTCCGGGTCGATAGTCGTTTGGTTTGACGGACCAACTGAATCCCGTCGTTTATGTCGACTGGCAAGATCCGATACGGAATCTGTGTCTGCCAAGAGCAAAGCCTCCCTTTTCTTCGCCTGCAATAACGCCAATCTCTCCTCCTGACTTCCCCCACCTATTTCCGGTGTAGTGCGGCCTGACGGGCCCCAAGATGACGGCGTCAACGATCGAGGAGTGCTTCGTAAGTAGGAATCTGTCCAGGATGGCTTCCGCTGCGTATGATTCTTTGCTGTTCCGTTAGATGTAGCTGTTCGTTTAGTATCACTCCCCAGAACCGATGAAGCTAGACCCTGCAACGACGACCAAGATGCGTCTAGGAGGTCTACGGCAGCACGAGACGTCTCAGCCAGATTTAACTGTCTGCTTCCAGCGAGGCTAAGTCCACCCATGGGAGTGGGATCTCTCTTCTGCTGTCCATCACGATCAAGCGGCCTAGGTGCACGGGATGGGTGTCTTATAGGAAGGGGGGAGATCTGTCGGGAAGGATGGGGGGACGGAGCAGCACGACGAGAACGGGGCGTTGACGCGCCAGAGGATAATGCACTCTGGTATCTCGAGGAAAGACCGAGTTCGCCATGTCCAGCGTCGTCATTGTTACTGTCGTCGTCGTCGTTAAAGGATGGCCGGCGGCGGGTACGCGATCGGACAGTCGAGGCATCTCGCTGGGCTGGACTCGCAGTACTACTCCTGGGAATGAAAGAGTTAAGGAACCCGGCACTGTTGGAAGTCATCCCCGTCGACCATACGTAGAGTCTCTGTTGATCTGCTGAACTTTGCGCGTCGTCACACTGTTATTGTCGGCAGACAGTTCAAGCTGCCAAGGCGCGAATTGCCATCTGTCTCCTAGGAGAGAACCACTCGCCATCCACCGCAAGAATCACATCCGGGGTTCGTGTTCACTCAGAAGCTCGGGGTCAACATCGAAGCAGGTTTTCGGTGCTCTGGAAGCGAGTTTGTTGGTCTGCGGCAACCAATTAACGAGGTTCTGGGAGGTGGTTGAGTTAGAGAACAGAATAGGTGGGATGCCTACGGGATCGCCTTTCGGGCTGACGACAATCACTCGCCTGCCCGGCTTGGCTCAGTACTTTGCACCTCTCTCTCGATGGTTTACTAGAAGATAATACACAGCTTGTCTGCTGCGGACCGTCACCGTCTCAGTTGTCAAAATACCGTCCAGCTTTCACTTTTGCTATTCAGGGGCAGATGAGTTGGGCTGAGACACTGCCGTACAAGTAAATAGTTGCGGAGCTCTACGATTATTGCCTCGGTACAGGAACAGGCGTGGCTTAATTAACTTAAGCCCAATGAGAGTGAAACTAAGCAGCCTGTGAGACTTCTCATCTTTCTGTCAAAATAAATGGTCGATTCCATTGACGTTGGTGGCAACAACATGCGAAGGAGCCGAAGAGACTCCAGCCGCCTCTTCTACGTCACTGTCGGAGTAGGTCTGGCGGGCTTACCTCGGAGGAGACTAGCCGTATCTCTGAACTAGATTTCGGATATCATTGAGTATTCTAGCATCCTTTGTCAGTGCAGATTCCAATTGAAAATGTCGAGGGCAATTCATACTGTTCTCTAAGTGCATGGTTGTCAGTGAAGAGAGCAGATACGTGCGTGTTGAACTTCCTATTCCCGTGTCAGCTACTGGACATGACTCAAAACGCCGGATAATGTCTCCTCTCACAGCTTGTAAAGGTCCAGACGACCGTTGTAATCCTCTTCAGGCGGGGAATTGGGAGCATGCGGGCGATACATCCTCCGGTACTCGTCGCCAAACCGATTGCAGACCGGCCGCCTTTGGCCAAATTCATCTGCAGATATTCAAGTCAGACAGGTCCATGCAAGTCTCTATTAGCCATCCAACCCACATTCATGATGGGCATGGAAGCAGCAGGCGTCGAAAATTACAGGTGCCCCGGCCCCTGCGTCAACACCGGCATTGGCATACTGAAAATCCCCGCGGACAAGTGAAGGATTCGCTGACCAGCCATTGCTCTCAAGGGGGCGCAGCAGACGAGGTATGACTTTGTCGAAAAGGACAGGGAGCAGAACATCGAGGTCTGGTTCCGGTCCTTTTGCTTTCGCCCTCGGCTCAATGGCTTGCTTCATACCTTTTGCGAAGAAGACCTCCCAGCTTCCTTCCCACCTGTGGCAGATTACCAAAAGATGTGGTCATATGAAAGCCGAATTTATGAGTTGAGCACTTGCTGTTTCGATGCAAAGCTGCAAGAGAAGCGGTAAACCTGCCGGGGGTCTAGCATGTCTCCTGTCATCTCCCTAAATTCGCAAGGGAAAAAGTGCAAATCCGGTATGTTGTCATGAGCTCCATAAGCAATAGGCTTTGGCTCGAAACCAAGAAGCATAGCGTATATAGCTTTCATGGATTCGAATTTGCCATGAAGCATATTTTGGCCTTGCTCTTTAGACACGACTTTCAGGAAGAATGAATGCGGTGTTCCATCTGCCAATTCGACGCTGACTCGGCTGGTATGGGCCCAGAAGCTGTTGCCATAGTCCTGGATAGAGACAACTCGACAGCCTCCCGGCAGTGCTTGTAACATGTTCTGTCAGTCTTATGGCCATATATCATATATGCTTAATAAATAATCCTGGCACACTCACCTGCAATGACTTGGGGATCACCTCAACCTCTACATTTTCCCGGTCGATATCTGGAAAGCGATCGCTATTGGATTTCATAATAATAACGAGCTGCGAGTTGGTCAACTGGTTCTAACCTTGCTGAGGGTTTCAGAGAGAGCATGTATCAGCAGATTGTTCTGGTCTTCAATGTACTATGAGCTAGTCTTCAATGAATGCTCTTGAAAGAGACTGTGGGATTATCATCAATCTGCTTCTGGGATGCTCATTTTGTCCGTTGAAAAATAGATGCAGAGACATTGGAATCTCTGCCCGGCAGTCGAGACATTCGAGATGACACTCCATTCCTGTAACCACTCGACTCGACTCCCTTGTCTATTCTGGGCATTTTAACAATTTGATGTGTTGTTGTCATTCACAAGAAGCACACTTGAATATATAGGGTAAACGCGGTAAAGCACAAAGGTCAAGGTGCCCAGCTCTGATGCACTTCATTATTAGATGCAGCCTTGACGCCTGTCACGGGACCAAGGTCACGTTAGCTGTTGATGGGGTCGAACTCGCTGAGTTGTTTGTTCTAGTTAGGAGTTAATTAGTAGTTAGTTATTTACTCTATGCTAACTAGGAAGGAGTGAACCATGGGAACCACCAACAACATAGTTACCCGGCTCCGGGCCTCCATAGAACAACCAACTCAGCGAGTTCGACCCACCAGCATCTTATACGTCTCAGGGACTTACAGTAGCTTATAACAAAGAGAGATTTACCCACAGCTTCTTCCTCATATCGCGTAGCGCACCCATCGTCCCCTGACAACGCCTCGGAATAGTTTCCCCGCATACATTGCATGGTTATTGTAGGATGTTCTGCTAATTTCGGGGACGGTCATGGAGGGGTCGGCCGAAATGAATCAGACAATATCCCGAGTTACTAGCTATTTAAGACCAGTGATGGCCAGATTTTGACTGTTTTCTATATTTATTTATTCTTAGATCCATTGTTGATAACTTGAACATAAGGCATCAATGTTGCAATGGCATCATTCGAGAACAAAGTCCTTGGGATCACAGGCCCGTATTACATATCTTTCATTTCAAGTTTCTTTCGGTGCATCTTTAACATTCCCCCAGTGAAATATATACTTGAGAAGCCGACATAATGTATAATATAATACTTATGCTATGAAATGTAGGAGGTGCATCTGGAATCGGCCTTTCAACAGTCCGAGTCCTCGCATCCCGAGGGGCAACACTCGCATTGTGCGATATAAACGATCAGAACCTGCAAACGGCGGCTAAGCTCTGCACTGAGTCCGGCGCAAAAGCCGTGTCAACCCGCATAGTTAATATCCGAAACGCCAAAGAGGTGGATGACTGGATCGCAGATATCCTGAAAACACACGGAAGACTAGACGGCGCTGCCAATATCGCTGGTGTATCACAGAGACCAGGTACCACGGGGCTCATGGACTTGAAAGATACCGCCGATGAATCCTGGAAATTTGTACTGGGCGTCAATGCAACGGGAACGTATGTACTATGTAGTCCCTGCTGCATCTATCCATCTTTTTCCAGGTAGAACTGACTGCAAGTCCATCCATAGATTCAACTGTCTTCGTGCAGAACTCAGAGTAATGAAATCAGGAGCAGCTATTGTGAACTGCTCCAGTGTAGCGGGTCTGATTGGGACTCCTGGTGCGGCAGGATATGTGGCAGGGCAAGCATGATCTTTTCATTCATCCTTCTCTCTGTTTTCAGAAAATGAAATGGATTATGACTGTCGACAAAAGAAAGCATGCCATCATAGGCCTGGCAAGGGTCGCAGCGATGGAAAATGCGCCGCGGAATATCAGAGTCAATGCTGTTGCACCGTAAGTAGATACTTCCTTATTCCATGTTGAGAGAACAGTTCTATTCTGTTAGGAAAGACATCAGACAAAGTATGTGCTGATGATTGGGTTCTGCAGCGGTCTTACGGATACCCCATTAACAAAGCTTGCTGGAAGTCCAGCTGGATCCCCTCCCCCGATTCCGAACAGCTTGAATAAGACAGCGGCGCCTGCGGAGATTGCGAAGACAATTGTCTTTCTCCTCAGCGATGATAGTAGCTTCACTACCGGATCCATCTATACAATTGATGGTGGATGGGTATGCTGATTGCAAGCAGTCATTTATGCATTAGGTAACGGTCCGGATTCCAAGAATGCCATCTCAGGTAGATTAGGTATTAGAGAACTATCATAGGTATTGATTCCTGAAAAAGAAAGATCCCTCATTGAGGACCATAGATCTATAGATCCGTTCATGTGTATTAAAAGCTCATTCATGATACCCGCAGGCTTAAGAAATAGAAGCCTTCACATCATCAGCAACATGTTAACATGATCAAAACGGATTCCTTCTAGTTATATGGTATAGAAAACCCCGAGGCGATCTACTAACCAGAATAAGTGACGAAACTGGTAAGGAATAAACTCTCCAAGACTGAGCGTTTGCGCGAAAGAAAGAGAATGAAAGGCCTGATTAATTTTCGAAGTAGGGAGTGGGCTCCACGAGTGAGCATGACTGTTAAAAAAACAAAAAGATACATGTCCAAACATAACGCCGTTTCTTCGTGGTGTACATGACTGCAAGTCACTGCTGATAATGAGTGGAACATCAAGAGAAACTTCAGACCAGCTCATTCCGGAGGCTCCGCCAACGGGACGAACGGACGATTCTCAGGGTCAGATCCTGTCTCTGACTCTGTACTCCAGGACTTTTCCGAATCTCGCTGGCTTTCTTTTGCTTGCTGTTGTACTGGGACGGGCGGCGGGATGATCTTCACACCTCCGGCGTGACCGAAGAAATCCTCCGTTCGGAGACCACGAACCTCATTGGGATCAACAGACGACATATGGAGGCGTTCTGCCTTCTTTTGTCGGATCAATTCCCTGACAGGGACCATGGCCGCATCACGGCATGCTTCTTTAATGTCACTGCCAGACATCCCCGCCATGGCCCTGACTAGGTAATCAAGATCGAAATTCTCACGATCGACTTTCGTATCTTTGAGTATTAGACTGAGGATACGAAGTCGCTGCTCAGCTGGTGGCAGGGTGACAGGAAATTTCTTGGGCATACGCCGGAGAATTGCCTCGTCTATATCGTTAATTCGATTTGTAGCCCCGAGTACGACAACACGTTGAGGCTCCCCGAGCGAATTGGCTGATGTCAGACCATCCCAATGTGTCATAAACTCTGCTTTGACCATGCCACTGGCCTCATGTTCTCCGCTTCTCCGTGTGCCAAGCACTGCATCGATTTCGTCGATGAAAACGATTGAAGGTTGTAGTTTTCTGGCAAGACTGAAAACCGCATTCACCAGTTTATTAGAGTCTCCGTACCATTTCTCTGTCAGCGTTGAAATGTGCAAATTGATGAAACATGCTCCACTTTCGTGAGCGAGAGCTTTCGCAAGCATGGTCTTTCCGCAGCCTGGGGGACCATAGAGCAAGACGCCCGAAGGGGCCGTCAGGAGAGAGGACGTAGAAGAATAAAGATGAGGCATGGTCAGCGGGTATATAACAGATTCTTTCAGCTCCTCAATGATGTCGTCCAAGCCGCCAACGTCCTTGAATGACACAGGAATGTCATTCGGAGCAACGACGTCCATAGCAATTGCTTGCTCATACTGATTCAGAACAAGGTCCACCTTCTTCGGTTTTCGTTCTCGTCTGGTCCCGGTTGCAGATGAATCGTCGTCTGAATCTTCTGCCGAATCAAGTCTTCGTAGAATGGCTGCAGACTTCCGTCGCTGTTCCTCTTTCTTTTGTCCTTCAGGATCGAAATCTAGACGCGATAGGAGATACCGAATGAGGAAGTACGCGGAAGCGGACTGCATATTACGATGCATTAACCACTTCATTTCCTGCGTGCTCCAAGGGAGAAATTTGAGCTCACCGTGCCAGCCACCATCACAAGCTCCTGTAAGAACTGCTGCCATCTTCGACCGCCTGCTGAAGCCATCACGGCGATGGGGCGTAACAAGGTTGACAATAACGTAAATGCAAATGCCAAACCTCTAATGGAAACTAGAATGCGAAGCAAGTGAATCAACAACTCCGTTGGAAGAAACAGCTGGCAGAAGATCCAACTGCAGGGAACTGCGGAAGTCGTCGATGCGCTTCGGCCCTGGCACGGTAATTCTGCCCAAGTGCATCCGGCGGTGACACGCTGATTGGCCACTGGCGGCAGCTGTCACATGTTTCGGTGACAGGTCGGAAGTTGCGTGTTTGCAGTGTTTGTATATTTTGACCACTGTTTGGTTTTGTCGCGTACGGAGGACAATATTGAATCTACACCATTGATGATCAGCGCATCGGCCTGTCCGTTTGCGCATTGCCCTCATATAACACAATGGCCAAGCGAAAGGCAGAAACGAATCCCCCCAGCCGAGATAATTCGAATAATGGGGACGCAATGCATTTACGACGCAATAAGCGTTCCGCAGTCAATGACGCGCCTGCCGACGGCCGCCCGCCGAAGAGAGCAAGGGGAAGGCCTAAAACTTCTCAACCAGATGCTGCTGGAACGATATATAAAGAGCGAAATAGCGCGCGTCCAATGTCTGCGCGATCCGAAGAACCGGAAGCTACAGCGCCTAAACGGAGGGGAAGACCGAAGGGTTCTCGGAGCTCCACTGATACTCAAGCCTCGGTGGTAGCGGAGGCAAAAACCCAGACGGACAATAATGTGCAGGTCGAGGATGAAGAACAATCCATCGTGTCAAATGACGAGCTTGACTCATTACAGAATGCCTCGAAGTCCTCGAACCCCCCGAAGACAGCAGGGAAGCGTGGTTGCAGGAAAGCAAGTGATACAGCTAAAGTCGTGACTGATGGTGCATTCGAATACACACCTAGAGCGTCCAGACAGATCAAGTCACCAGTCATGCCCAAGCCTCAGGTTGCACCCGCTGTGAGGGGGCGGAAAGCAAAATCGGAGGAAGACAACGTTATCCCCGAAACGCAGAAAGTATCAGCACCCGAAGTCGATGAAAGTATCTTAGATGATAAATTGGCCTCCGCCACGCATGCCCCGACATCTCCGACAAAGTCTTCGTTTGATACCCTGGCGTCGCAGCGGAATGTACAATACTCACCTTCCAAGCGGAAATCGGGAGTGACCCAGGGAGAAGAAAAACCAAGCGGAGAGATTGAAATGAAACGCAAATTTGATGACTTGACCAAGAGATATGATGCTCTAGAAAAGGTATATCGTAACCTGAGGGAAGTAGGAATTGTCGAGGCAAATGCCAATGTGGACAAAATGCGAAAACAGTGTGAAGCAATTACGAAAGGTATGATATATGCATCTTATGCGTTGCCGGTATAAATACTGACTTCTTAGCTTCCAATGAATTGGTCGCATCCCTCAAGGCCGAATTGGTAACCGAGAAGGCTCTTGGTCAGCAAGCACGATCTCTTCAGAGACAACTAAAGGATCGAGAAACGAAAGTAGCCCAATTAGAGTCCCGATCTGATGAGTTGACAGATCAGCTCTCGTCGGCGCAGTCTGAGGTTAAGGCCTTGCAGACTAAGCTCGCCGCTGCCCGGAATACCGCCGCGAGTATCGAAAGTGCTGCTGCCAAGGTGCCAGGGAGCGCCATCAAGAAGAACGCAGCAAATCGCCTCAATGCCGCTGCGAGCGCTGAAGCAGCACAAGCAGCACAGATTGCACAGTTGAAAGAGGACCTTTATAGTGATTTGACAGGGTTGATAATCCGCGACGTTAAAAAGAGGGAATCAGACAGTCTATATGATTGTATCCAGACTGGAGCTAACGGAAGTGGGTTTCCCTCTGTGCAAGCCGCCTGTGTGATCTCTGCGCGCTAACATACTGGCAGCTCTTCACTTCAAGCTTGCTGTTCCTCACGTCTCAGTGGCCAATTTCGAATCTGCGGAATTTCAATACATACCATTTTTGGACGAGAACCGAGACCGAGACTTGATTGACATCCTACCAGAATACCTGACAGTAGACATCACATTCTCGCGGCGGCAGGCATCTAACTTCTATACTCGCGTAATGGATGCCCTCACTAAACAACCTGCTGAGTCGGACGATTAATGTCCGTTATATATACTTATCTCTTCAACTTGTTTTGGTCACTGGCGCCTGGTTATGTTTTGTTTATGTTTTTCTTTGGAGTATATCACCAGAACTGGCGTTCATTTTGACAGGAGCTGCCTACTATTCGTACGCTGTATAGTCTCCATATCACCATTGGCATCAAAAGTTCACAGAAAGCCTGTTAGTATGTTTTCCTACATTGGGTTGTGAAGATGGCATGTAGAACTTACAGAAATATCCCGTCTTGCGGAACTATTAGACATCTTGCATGACAGGAGTGGGCGGGCCGCCGTACGCAATTGGCCGGCAGCCTCCCCGAATTTGAAGCCAGGTAGAAGTGTTCTCCGGAGTAACCAGCAGTCAACATGCATTAGAAAACGGCCAGGGTGTCTCTTGCTTCTCCCATCTTTCCTTTCCAACGTTCCTTTTTTTTTCTTTCTTTCCGCACTTTTGCGGGTGACAATTCCGCGGTGACTTGACTGTCTGGCCTGGTTCCCCTTAAGGAGAGGAAATCATGGCGCGTCTCGGCCGCGTTGGGTTTCTGACCCTCGCAGTGGTTTTCCACCTCATGTACGCATATTCGATATTCGATATATATTTTGTTAGTCCAATTGTACGTGGAATGAGATCATTTCGAGTCGAACGCGAACCGGAAACCGATGCCCCGGCTAAACGCCTATTTCTTTTCGTCGCGGACGGCTTGCGCGCGGACAAAGCCTTTCAGGCATTTCCCGATCCATTCTCAGATGATGATGATGATGATGCAGATTCAAGTGCCAGAGATACGATGCACCTTGCTCCTTTCATTCGTTCTCGAGTCCTCTACCATGGCACCTTTGGTGTGTCTCATACACGAGTCCCCACGGAGTCGAGACCTGGGCATGTTGCGCTCATTGCAGGATTGTACGAGGATGTGTCGGCGGTGACGACGGGCTGGAAACTCAATCCTGTGAATTTCGACAGTGTCTTCAACCGCAGTCGACATACATGGAGCTGGGGTAGCCCGGATATTCTGCTAATGTTCAAAGAAGGCGCGGTTCCTGGGAAGGTCAATACGGAAACATACAGTGAAGAGGCGGAGGACTTTACTGCGGATGCCTTACAGCTGGACATATGGGTTTTTGATAAGGTGAAGGAATTCTTTGGGTCCGCGAGGGACGATCCGGAGCTATATGCGTTGTTGAAACAGGACAAGCTTGTTTTCTTTCTCCATCTTCTCGGGCTCGATACTACCGGTCACGCCTACCGCCCCTATTCTAAGGAATACTTAAGAAATATCAAGTTAGTGGATGATGGCATAAGGGAGATTACGGAACTTGTTGAAGATTTCTATGGGGATGACAGGTCAGCCTTTATCTTTACTGCCGATCATGGGATGAGCGACTGGGGTAGCCACGGTGACGGGCATCCGGACAATACCAGGACACCGCTTGTCGTCTGGGGCTCCGGCGTAGCACATCCAAAGAAAACGCGAGATGGATTTCCATCGGGTCATGAGGACGGATTTTCGTCTGACTGGGATTTGGAGCATATTCAACGTCATGATGTTGCGCAGGCCGACGTCGCTGCTCTCATGGCTTATTTAGTCGGGTTGGACTTCCCTGTCAATTCGGTCGGTAAATTGCCGCTGCGATATATCGATGCCAGTCCCCGTGAAAAGGCATTGGCAGCATTAGCAAATACGCAGGAAGTCTTAGAGATGTATCGGGTCAAGGAAACGCAAAAGAAAGCCTCCTTGCTTCGGTACAAGCCGTACCAGCCTTTGGCGGATGATGGCGAACACTCGGTCGAGGACTACCTCAAAGAGATAGAGACTCTGATTGCGCAAGGGCTATACGACGAATCAATTTCACTATCCTTTGATCTCTTGTCAGCGGGCCTGGAAGGAATGCGCTATTTGCAGACCTACGACTGGCTCTTCTTGAGAACCATCGTTACTTTGGGATACTTAGGATGGATTGCGTATTCGCTGACTACTGTAATCCATCTTCATGTCTTACACGGCACCTCTGACTCGCATCGGACATTGTCGAGTTCCATGTTCTTCTCGTCAATTCTAGTTGCTTTATTTTCAATCTTGCTGTACCAAGGCTCATCGTGGAGATACTATCTTTATGTTAGCTTCCCTGTTTTCTTCTGGGAAGAAGTTTTCGCCAGGAGAAAAGCGTTGGTAGCTGGCCGCAAAATTATCCTGAGCCGTGTCCATTCATTTGGGGGCTATCTGACATTTGGGTTGCAAGGAGCACTGTTTCTTGGAGTCCTGGAGGCGTTGGTATGCTATATGGTCCTCCTTTTCCTAATTGGATTGCTGACAGGCTTCAGGTCCAATCTTATTTCTTGCGGGAAATATTTACTGTGTGCTTCATACTGGGAGCCTTTTGGCCAGTAGTATATGGCCCGAGTTTTATAACTCAGCATGCACTTTTATCGGCGACATGGGCAGTTGGCTGCCTTCTGATGAGCACTTTTACACTCCTCCCTGCTGTAAAAGTGGAGGACATTACTACTATGTATGACCCTTGATGCGCGTTCTTTGAAAACTATTGGTGTATCTTGCTTCTGACAGTATACTTACGCAGAACTTTTGGCGCCTTGCTGATGTTCCTCACCGGTGTTCTGTACTTGCTCTTTGAGCATGTAATTGATAAGCGACATCGGGAGTCGAGGCAGCTGTCCAGTGCCCTGGGCGGGCTTGGATCGCGGGTGATAATGGGGATGCAGGTATGAGAGCGTTTCAGAGTGGTCCTACAGCTTTAACTCGCCCTCTTGAATTAAGAAAGAAGCTAATTCTGGATGATAGGTTGGCATGGTTTTGCTCGCGCTCATTGTTACCAGATCTAGTGCTGCCTCTCTCCAAGCTAAACAGGGACTTCCACTGGGAAACCAAGTCGTTGGCTGGTTCGTCTTGGGTAAGCATCCATCGATACCTAACTACGGGACGTCGCTCACAGGCTCTGGCTAGTTGCTTCGCTCCTGCTGCCGTTCCTTCACCGGTTCTATCCGAACAGCCATTACGTGCATCGTTTGATGATTCTTTTCCTTACATTCTCGCCAACCTTCATCATACTCACAATCTCTTACGAAGGACTCTTCTACTTCGTCTTCTGCATGACATTGGCCACCTGGGTCCGACTGGAGCATGCCATCTATGTGCACACGGCAGCTCCGAAGTCTCCTGTGGTGTCAGGGGTCAGTGACGGATACGTACAAAAGAAACCGAGCCAGATTGCCACAACCACAGTGGACGGCAGGAAATACAGCTACCGGGATCTCGGTCTCTCGGACGTGCGCGTAGCGTTGTTCTTCTTCTTTCTCCTTCAGTCAGCATTCTTCAGCACCGGAAATATTGCGTCCGTCTCATCATTCTCACTCGAGAGCGTCTACCGACTCATTCCTGTATTCAGTCCCTTCAGCCAAGGTGCATTGCTGATCCTCAAAATCCTAATCCCCTTTGCCATCATCAGTGCCAATCTGGGTATCCTCAACCGCCGACTGGAGGTTGCACCTAGCGCGCTTTTCATGGTGGTCATGTCCATCTCGGATGTGATGACGCTGAACTTCTTTTACATGGTCCGTGACGAGGGATCATGGCTCGACATTGGCACGACCATTAGCCACTTCTGCATTGCGAGTTTCCTGTGTACATTCGTCGCGGGACTGGAATTTTTAAGCGAGATGTTCACTAGTGGTGTTGATTTTGGGACGGTTGCTTCAGCGGTTGTCAATGGCCATGCAGAGAATGGGCCGGAGACAAAGGGAGGCGTGCAAACAGCAGAAGGAAAAGCGGTTCCTGATGGAGACAGTGATCTGGGCATCAATGGGTCTGCTAAAGCTGACAGTGCCGTGGATGGCGTGCCGTCATGATGTGCAATAGATAGCATAGCTCTTTTTTTTTTGTTTCGATTAGACTCTTTAATAATAATACTGAATTGTCTCATTCCAGATTTATCACCAGCAACCAATATAGATCAGGGGCCATTGGGAGAATAAATCGCTCCGCGCAGGGAAGGTTACGACTTTCTGGGGACGATCCGGCCCGGTTAGAGGGCTTGGTACGGGAACTTCCCGAATATACAGCGCCGTACGGAGATGATGGTAAGCCACTGAGCTCAGGCCGTGCAATCATATGATAATAATGATAATGACAGCGATTGCCCCATAGACACTAGGCAGAAGTGTATAATATCTATTTACGCGATATCAGCCTGGCAATCCGTGCAGTCTGGGGTTTGGGGGTCGGGGAGTTGACCTGGGGGATCAACACGTGCTAGGAGGCTGCGACAATCGCAGGACACAGTCAGTTGATCATGGAGCATATGATGGGTGCCTTTGTGCATAGATAGATGTATCGGATGCATCAGACTGCGCCGAGTACTGTAGTTGCAGCGTGAATACGGAGTAGTATCAAACCGTCTCCGCGGGGCCCCAGCAGTGTGTGCATCTTGGGCTGATCTGGGCGTTTTGGCTGTGCATCCCCGGCGATCGCACCTGGAGAGGCTTATAGCAACGCCATCTGCCGCTCTATTGCCACGCCACTGCGCAGAGCTCGTCCATCCCTGCCTCCTTACCTCCACCACCATCCCCGTGCCCATGTCCATGTTCATCACATCTATCCTGTTTACGGTTATCATACGACAGTCCTCCCGGCCCTGGCATCTCCTTCACCCTGCTGCTGCGTCCTGTGCCGTCCCGAAGGCGTGTGGCAGACCGTACACTTGCGTCTACCTATTCCTGTTCGGCATTCTTGCTCGATCGGGAATTCTTCCCTCTTCTCATACACCCACCACGCACCACCCCCGGTTGCAAAAGTACCACGTAAAATCGTCAATACGTCCCTCGTTGATTTCTCGATCAGGAACTTGTTTGCTCCCGACTTCTACATCCTGACTGATTTCCTCTCTGTCCCTTCCGTTGCCTCCCTTGCGCTGGTCGTCTGTACAGTCGTGTCTCAGGGAGTCCGTTACCGCTTCGGGCTTTCTTGTCTACATTCTCCTCTCCTCCCTTCTTCCCGTTTCGCGATCCAATTCCATCCTCGTCTGATGGATGCTGCCTGGCAATGAGTACTGCAACAGAGCCTCACCCTGACCCCTCGTCAGCTGCCCAACCCAGCCCTGCTCCGAGTACTGCTGGTTCCGTCGGTACACCAGGGAGTAATAATAACAATGCGCGCCCCGCTTCCCAATCGTCAGGACCCGTCGGCCATGTGAGCTTCAGAAGGTGCGTCGAATCTTACCTCTCCCTCGATACTGAATTAGACCTTTGTTCTATCTGTTAGCGCTTTGCCCTGTTTTGCGCGGGGCAGAGCAAAGGGGCGGTCGGAAGATCCTGACACTCGGAGATGAAGGGAAATGAGACGAATTCGGTTTTTCTTTCTTGGCCTTTTCTTTTCTTCTTTTTCCCTATGAGAATCAAGTACGTGTGAAAGCTAATTCTTGATTAATTGCTTTGAATAGGCAACGAGCGTCGCGCGCTTGTGAGGTATGTCGTTTTCCTTTCTCGAGATTGACGCGACCTGGTGTGCAAACCTCGGCACCTCGGCTCATCGCAAACTGAGTGTACCTTATTTTGTCGCGCTCGGGTGTCGAGGGTCGAGGCACAACACAACGCAATACAGGCAAAACTGTTGCTGTGGGTTTTAGGCTAACATTGTCTTTTTTCTTATCTTGTTAGACTTGTCATGCCAGGAAGGTGAGGAATTCTACTTCCCCTACGACGCGTCCCGCAATTTCCCACTAGACGCCGTGTCACTGACCACGATGGTTCACAAACTAGGTCCGGTGTGATGCTGCCAGCTTGGGTGTCCCCTGTACGAATTGTGTGGCTTTCTCGATCGAGTGCAGAATCCCTACACCGAAGCGGAAAAAGAATCAAGCGAAAGCCAAAGAGGGCAATGTGTACGTGTGGAAATTCCCTCTGCCCATTCGGTCTAATAGACTCTCGTCATAGCTAAGGTTGCTGATGGCATACGACTCTTTGAATAGCAAGGAACCCGGTGATGCTTTCGAAAAACGGGAAGTTTCTGCAGTCCCTCAAACGAGCAATCGCATGGCCATCGATGATATGCTCGCTACCTCCGCCGCAGAACCTCTACAACTGCAACAACTGCCTTCTCTCAACCCACCTGAGGGACAGTTCATGAAACCGAGATTTTCGCGCGCTCCTATAAAAGATGCAGGTCGGGTTGCACATTTGGGAGAATCGTCGAATTTGTCGCTCCTTGTTCAGGATCGCCATGGGTCGACGGATGTCGTGCATTATCCACTCCCAGCCAACGTCAGAGGATCTCGCGCCCGACTGACTGATCTCGATAATCTGGAAATCGATATACTCCATCAGCGAGGTGCTTTTCTGCTCCCGCCAAAATCGCTCTGCGACGAGCTAGTAGAAGCGTATTTCAAATGGGTGGCTCCCATTGTTCCGATCGTCAACCGCAGTCGCTTCATGCGCCAATATCGTGATCCCAAGAACCCCCCGTCCCTGCTGCTTCTCCAGGCTATTCTTTTGGCCGGATCAAAGGTCTGTTATAACCCGCAGCTAATGGATGCTAATGGTTCCACGACCCCGGCTGCCATGACATTCTACAAACGGGCCAAGGCCTTATACGACGCCAATTATGAGGATGATCGCGTCACCATTGTGCAGGCATTAGTCCTCCTCGGATGGTATTGGGAAGGCCCCGAAGGTTGGTGACTTCGCTTCCGCCGTACGTGAATGATTTTTCTTTTACACTAACACGATGTAGACGTAACAAAGAATGTCTTTTACTGGACCAGAGTTGCAACAATTGTGGCACAAGGATCTGGCATGCATCGAAGGTAGGCACTTCCCCAAAATGATGACACTTCTCTCACTTTGACCCGGTTGTCCATCCACTGACAAACTCTTGCAGTGTGGAATCCTCGCAGCTCAGCAAGGCAGATAAACGTCTGTGGAAGCGCATCTGGTGGACACTCTTTACTAGAGACCGCTCAGTTGCCACAGCTATGGGCCGACCGACTGGGATCAATACAGACGATTCGGATGTGGGGATGTTGACAGAAGATGACTTTATTGAAGACGATGTTGATTCTCCCGCCGAATATCCTCCGGATCCGGTACATGTCCAATTTTTCCTCCAGTACGTCAAACTTTGTGAGATTATGGGCCTGGTGCTCTCCCAGCAATATTCCGTCGGGGCGAAGTCAAGACGCATGAATGCTATGGACTTGACGCACTCGGACATGGCACTGGCCGATTGGCTGCAGAACTGCCCGAAGGAGTTGTGCTGGCAAAGATCACGACATCACTTCCTGGCAGCCCTGCTCCATGCAAATTACTAGTAAGTTCTCCAGACGTTTTGACTATCTCTCTATATGGTTCAGATCGCTCATGCAGAAGTAGCACTACCCTTTGCCTCTTACATAGGGCACATATGCCGCCGGCGTCTTCTACGATGAACAGCTACCGGGTAGAAGAAATTGCATACCCGTCTCGCACGATTGCTTTCCAAGCCGCTGCTATGATAACATCTATTATTGATACCCTGCAGGCTCATCACGAGTTGATGTACGCACCTGCTTTCATGTAAGTACGAAGACGCTCTTCACCGTCAATATTTCCCCTTTAGAAGACCACCTTTCGGCTAACTCTAGTTACAGTATATATAGTTTGTTCTCGGCCTTGATCATGCACGTTTACCAAATGCGGTCATCCGTTCCTTCGATCGTGGCAACTTGTCAGGAGAGAATCCAAATTTGCATGCAAGCTCTCAAGGATATCTCGAGGGTATGGTTGGCTGCGAAGATGATCCATACCCTTTTCGAGTCCATTCTTGGCAACAAGGTCCTCGAAGAACGCCTGCAAAAGGCGGCAGGCAAAAAGCATCAAAAGATCCGGCAGGAACAACAGCAGCAGAACCAACAACAACAGCATCCATTGAGGCGGGCTACAGAGGCCCCCAAACGGAAGTTTGATGACATGGATCTCGGCCTGCCCAATGGAGGCCCCACACCTCCAGTTTCGTATGAACGATCTCGCCCTCAGACACCAGCTGCTACTCCTTCCAGAGATCTGGGCCAAGCACAATCAGCCACCGCACAGCAGACTTCCCCAACAGCTCACCGCCCTTACCAGGAGACAGCGTCTGGAGCGACAGCAGGCTTTAATGCTAATACACGTCCCACAACCCCCTTCAATGGTCATTTCTCTTTGCCGGCAACGCCACCGGATCTTTTCCTTGTTACCCGTACCTCACCTAACCTCTCACCGTCTCTCTGGGAAAACTTCCAGCCGGACCAACTGTTCCCTGATGGCGCCGCCATGTTCCCCGAGCTGAATTCTACCACACCTCCTTCGGGAGCTGTTGATCCCCAACTGCAGATGCCTGGACAGATTCCGCCGCACAACATGCAGCAAACACCCATGATGATGAACCAGGCCCAGCAAGTTTCCTCTCGCAATATGGGCAACCAGGGGGCTTCGGATATCCTTGGGGTGCACATGTCTGACACGTCGTTACAGAATACGCAGCAGCAGCATTCGCCCCAGAGTCACCGTCATGAACAGCAACAAAACGTATTCGGGATTGAAACTCACCATGGGATCCCAATACAGCATATGGATACCGCTCTGGGTGGTACAGGGCCTGACGGTGCCAGCCAGGATGACAGCTGGAGTAACAGCTCTCGCACTGCACCCACTGCACCGACTACGCTGAATGTGGAAGACTGGTATGTTCGCCTTAACTCTCCTGAATCTCCTGCTTGAGTGCACAGCGCAAATGTTAACGATGTCTCAGGTTCCAATTTTTCGGCATCCATGGTGGCTTCAGTGATTTGACTTCTTGAGATGGCGCACACTGGCTGGGAAAATAATGCAAAAGGGCAGTCTATTCCAAATTGAATGTTGTTTTCGGCGCTCTGTATACCTCGCAGTGTGTATAAATAATGTGGAACATTTATTCGGGGTCCTAGGTGTATTTGACTTTTTCTTATTCCCCCGGGCTTTGGCTTTGAGTGGCCGTCTATATTCGTCATTTCCTTTTACCTGTTATTCGGATCGGTGTTCAATATTGTTTTCCATGTATGTCGCCTGTACATCAATGTACCTTGTACATGTGCTCTTTTGTCTTACAGTACAGCTACAACAACGATCCGGCATGGATTGGATAGTGCGGTACTGTCGGCACTTGAGGATTGATTGCATTTAAGTTTCCTGGTCGACCAGGAACACCACTTGCGGCAGATGTCCCGCCAATCTACCTCTTGGGAGTTGGAGTTTACACCGGCATCGGACAGACTGCATCTACTATGCACTCTGGAATGGGGCTTCTGCATCCAATCCGGATGTGTTCATTGCAAGCCTTGGAGCCCATCCCCAGATTCTTTCCTCACAAATACTCTCTCCCCACAGTTGGGTGTTAAAGATACGGTTGGCTGGGTGGCTCTAAGCAGAACCTGATCGTGCATCAATTTTCCAATATTGGGTTGCGGGTTCCGATGATTACTAGAACGCTCATCTTGCGTGACTGCAGGCAAGCAGGTCCTCAGATGCGATGGCATTGGATACAGTGAGCTTTGTCTATCTGGAATCTAAATTTAATCACATCAAGTACCATAGGGATGGCTATGTATTCGTACTGAAAGGAGAGTGCTCAGCAGCTTGCCATGACACCTTGGTCGTTGTCAATGCAACCTACATCAACTGAAAATGGAGCTTATTCATGGTTATTTTTGTATATTTATAGTGTATGGTCTGACAATCCTATTCCATGCTACTATGTCTATATTGTTGTGGCTGAGGCGTAAGATGCTTATATTTCCACTGTCAGCATGACTATAAGGTAACAACCTCAGAATGAATGTCTCAGATATTTCTGTTTTTAGTCTCCAAATCTGCGTAAAGGAGGGAATATGAACAGAAGAAAATGGATATAAAAGGCTACTTAAAGGAATGTCAATAGAATAACAACATCAACAACATCAACAACATCAAGCAACACTCAAGCAACAGCTTTTGTTTACTCCATGACCGGTAAAGCCAACTTGCTCCCTCAACTTGAAACTACAAATAAGACATCAAAATGAAGTTCGCCATCGCCATTTCTCTTCTCACTGCCACAGCCGCCCACGCAGCCCCCGGAAACATGAACTTCCGACGATCCCAATCTGTGCAAATCCGCAACTTCGCTTCCAACGTCAGCGCAACCATCAGTATGGCCGATCTGCAACTGTCCCTGTTTGACCCAAACCGGAGCATCTACACCGACTGCTCTGTCGCTTGGTGAGTTTCTTCTTTCCCCCGAACACACCGAAGCCCATGGGTGTGGTAAAGAACGGAAACAGGAATCCTAACATGTTACACACAGGAATACCGATCGCCACATCGCTCCAAGCCCAGAGGACTCGTGCACGAACGACAAGTACCAAATCAGTTTCCCTGATGGGATTGACGACGTTCAGAAGTTTACGCTGAAGGTCGCTATTGTCGACGGGGCTGAATCGGGGCAGGCTGTTATCGATTCGACGGTGGCTGAGTCGGATTGGGTTTGCAAGAGTAACCCTTGGAACGGGGTTAAAGAGGGCTGTGAATGGGTTGGTGTTTTGAATATTGCGGTTTAGATGTGCATGGTATTGTCTGCATGGTCTGTATTGGAATTGGAACGGTTGTGCTCGAGTAGCTGAAGAGCCCTGCTGTGCTATTGGGACTTGCAAGATCTGCGAGGTCGCATATATCGTGTCTGTCAATCGTTCTTACTTTCTTATTATTGCTATTATATCGTTGGACATTCTCTACCATCGTATAAAGATTAGAATTAGGGCTAACATCGAGAATAGGCCGAGGTTGCCAAGATGCAGACTAGGCTAGTCCCAGAATGTCTTAGCGGATGACGAAATCGCCAGTGTAACTTGGAAGCCAATCAGAGCGCGAAAATCCCAGAGGCGGTGAGCATCACCCGGAGCAAACCTGTCATCCGATTTGCAATAAAAAGAAGAAGCATCCTCAGCGTCAACTCCTCCTTTCTCTTCTCCCTGTTGGAGACCTGTGTATAGTATATCCATTGCCATTGCCGTGTACCTATCACTGATCTATTTTCTCGTTCCCCTCTCCGTTGTCGCTGCATCCGCCCTATCTCTCCACCTCTCCACCTCTCCACTCTTTGTCTGCGTCACGTCTCGTAAGCGATGTCGGTGCCAGGATCCGCAGCTTCGGTCGGCGCTGGGCCGTCGTCGAGTGCTTTGAAGAAGGGGTTTCCTCACGTCGACCTGGAAGGACATAACCTGCCTCCGTCCCCTGCTCCGTCCAGTCCACGCAATGGCAAGCGATATGCCATCGCTACAGAGCTTGTATATACGGAAGGAAATGATCAGTATAATGCCAGTAGTGTACCGATCTATCAGGTAGGAAACCCCTTCGGGATCTTCCGGGCTGTAAACAATCGCTAACCTACTGTTCTTTCGATTGCTAGACAGCTACCTTTAAACAAACGTCGGGCAGTGGAGGCGGAGACTACGATTACACCCGTTCCGGAAACCCGACCAGGACGCATCTGGAGCGGCACCTCGCGAAGATCATGTCCGCACAGCGTGCCCTAGTCGTGTCTTCTGGTATGGCTGCATTGGATGTCATCACGCGTCTTCTCCGCCCTGGGGATGAAGTCGTCGCCGGCGATGATCTCTACGGTGGGACTAACCGTCTCCTCAAATACCTGTCGACCTACGGCGGCATCGTAGTGCATCATGTGGATACGACGCGGGTGGAGAAGGTCCAGGAGGTGCTAAACCCGAAAACGACCATGGTCTTGCTCGAAACCCCGACGAATCCGCTGATTAAGATCGTTGACATCGCCCGCATTGCGACGATCGCACACGAGTCCAGTCCCAATTGCCTTGTGGCAGTCGACAACACCATGATGTCGCCACTTCTGCTCAATCCGTTGGAACTGGGCGCGGACATTGTCTACGAGAGCGGGACTAAATATCTATCGGGCCATCACGATCTCATGGCGGGAGTGATTGCGGTCAACGATCTGGCTCTTGGGGAGCGGCTGTACTTCCCGATCAACGCGTCCGGCTGCGGACTGTCGCCCTTCGACTCGTGGTTGCTGATGCGCGGCGTGAAGACCCTCAAGGTTCGTATGGAACAGCAGCAGTACAATGCACAGCGAATTGCCGAGTTTCTCGAGGCCCATGGCTTCAAGGTACGGTACCCTGGACTGCGGTCGCACCCGCAGTACGAGCTGCACCGATCCATGGCGCGCGGTGCTGGCGCGGTACTCTCCTTCGAGACTGGCAACGTCGAGGTGAGCGAACGCATCGTCGAGAGCGCGAAACTCTGGGCCATCAGCGTCAGTTTCGGATGCGTCAACAGCTTAATCAGCATGCCCTGTCGGATGAGTCATGCCAGTATCGACGCCAAGACCCGACAGGAGCGCGCTATGCCAGAGGATTTGATCCGACTGTGTGTGGGTATCGAAGATGCTGACGATCTCATAGATGATCTGAGGAGAGCTGTAAGTCCTTCCCCCCCGCCCATGTTGCCGCTATGACAAGGACCCGAGTTCTGATGGCTTTCGGTTCCACAGCTCGTCCAGGCTGGCGCGGTCAATGTTACACTGGACGGCTTCCAGGCTACCCACCAGGGCGCTGGGGATTCGGAGAGTGTTTCGACGACTGCTTAGTTTTCATCTCGATTGAATGGATACCATACCTCGGTTTCGTATATTTAAGTCTAGGATCGCGCGGGGTTCTTTTTTTTTGGGGTGCCATGTAGGCAAGTTTGACTGGCGTTCGGTGTTATAAAAGCTTTCTGTCCTTTTATCTTTCCTGTACAGTAGCAGTAGCTATTGTTATTTGCAAAGTGAGACTGGCAAGTGTTCTTCTCCCCGGGTTTAGGGCTCCAATGGTAGTCGCCGATAAGCCCTTGGCGCCGGCATCGGAGCAGGTCCGACCGCGCCCGGAGGAGAAAGTAAGCGTCAACTTTGCAGTGACTCTTCCATCGCGAAGTCTCTTAAGACTTCACTTAAGACCTCTTCTTACTTCATGTCTCTGCCTCACTAGTTCTGGCGAGTCGTTGCGCCGTCAAGTTGCCCTTTCCTTCCTGTACAGTCCCCCTTCCCGTCTAGATCATGTCTCGCCCCGCTATTGCTTCCGATGCGTCTCTCTCGACATCCATGTCGGATCGTCCGTTGACGAAAAGCTCGGCTTCGGAGACGAAGTCCAATAACCAATGGAATACAGATAAACTGGGACTGCGTCTGGGGGTAGACACGCTCAGTGCGACGCTGGCAGGCGCGTTAACATGTCCCATAGTCACGATTATCGACCGGTGAGTATGATTCATATGCGAGCTCTGATCTGCATCCTCGCTTGATTGCAAGAGTAAAAATACTGACAGCTGGTGTTTTTGAAACCCGCAGAGCCATTATTGAAAAAGCTGCAAAGGGATTCCCTATCGCGCGTACCACGATGTCCTGTCTCAAGGACATGGTTACGCGTCCGACAACCTTCTTTCTCAGCACTCCTTTCCTCCTCATCTATACGCTGTACACATCCACCTACTGGACTGCCAATGCGATAGACACGGTGACATCAACTATCCGAAATCAGCCCTTCTCAACAGTGACGCCGGGACTGGGCAAATTCCTGGCCACGACGACGGTCAACATGTCCATTTGCGTATATAAGGATGCGAGATTCGCAAAGATCTTTGGGGCTCCTCCTACTCCTGCTCCTGCTCCCTCATCGCCTGCCTCTCCCGTGCCAGCAGCAGCAGCGGCAGCAGCAGCAGTAGCAAACTCAACACCACAGCCGCTACCAGTGAAGCGAATCCCCATAACCTCCTACACCCTCTTCTGCCTCCGAGACAGCGTGACCATCTTCGCTTCCTTCAACGTCCCACCGCTCCTTGCGCCTCGAATCCCGGATTTCCTTGCCCCAACGGACTCCATGAAAATGGCACTGGCCCAATTCTCCTGTCCGGCTCTCATGCAGTTCATCAGCACGCCCATGCATCTACTCGGGTTGGATTTGTATAATCGGCAACCACCCGGTGGATTGTCGTGGAAGGATCGTGCGTCGCGTATCCGCAGGGACTACATTGCGAGCAGCTTTGCGCGGATGGGGAAGATCGTGCCTGCTTATGGGGTTGGTGGGGTTGCGAATGTTTGGCTGAGGAAGAGTATGATGGAGTTGGTGGAGGGCTCGGAATGAAAGATATGAATGAATATATAATATCATTACATATAAAATATCATACCAGATAGACTTGTGCTGGTCTTGTTGGCGTTTGGGGGCGTTCTGGGTGCATATTCGATTCCATGTGGGCTCTGATTTGGGGAATAAATACATGCATAGCATATGCTGCATTAACCACTGTACACGATATATGGCTAGATCCCTTTTCATACTGTATGTATTCAAATCGAAGTTGTTAATTCGACAATGAATATTCTTAGGATCGTATAGGATTATATTAAACGACCAAAGTGGACATGTGATCCATGTCTAATGCATCTTGGCTACTGCGACGGCGAGCTTGATTATCCTTTCGGTTTGTTATTATTAGCGAACAGCGCCCAAAAATGTGGAAACTCGCCCCTGAGCTTGCTTTAAATTATTGAATTATGCAAGTGGTTCCTTCTTTTATTTATTACTGTTATTTATGGGCTGATCCTTTTTCAATTTATTCGGTGATCCTCGTCCTTTCAATTGTCGATTGCAGTTGATGTTTTTTATCCTCTTTCGCCTCTCATGATTCCCACGATATCCGGATAATATAATACCAACAGTTGAATTGAATTGAATAATGGAGCCGGACAAGTTCATCGATCCCAATTTAACGCGCCAGGATCTGCTGGTTCTGCAGAGTCTCCTGCGGGATGCCCGGGAGAAATCGACAGACAACACCAACACCAACACCAACGTCAACAAAGGCAAAGGCAATGGCAACAAAAATGGCAAAGAAGCTCCAGAAAACAAGGAGGCGTCTATAATAAACCACATGGAATCCCTCAACAACCCCCAAAGCCCGCACTTTGATCCCACCGTCTTCGTCACCTGGGACACCCCAGACCTCCAGCGATTCCTCCCCAGCTTCATCACCACCTACCTCCTGAATCCCTACATCCGCCTGGGCCGCAAACTGGTCCGCATGGAAACAGACGTCGTCATGGTCACTCATCTCCTCCTGTACTGCTGCACCTCCATCCCCAGTGCCGTGTATCTCTACTGCTACCGCTTCACCTGGATCCACGCCGTCCTGCACTGGCTCATGCAGTCCTACTTCACGGGAACCTACACCCTGATGATGCACCAGCACATCCACATGAACGGCATCCTGACCAAGCGCCTTGCCGTCCTCGATGCCCTGTTCCCTTACATCCTCAACCCGCTCATGGGCCATACCTGGAACTCGTACTATTATCATCACGTGAAACATCATCATGTCGAGGGTAACGGTCCGGACGATCTGAGTTCGACTATCTACTACCAGCGGGATTCGGTGGTCGATTTCGCTAAATACGTCGGCCGTTTTCTGTTCCTCGTGTGGTTAGAGTTACCGCTTTATTTTCTTCGGCACGGGAAGCTCGCAACGGGGCTCAAGGCTGGCGCGTGGGAATTGGGGAATTATCTTGTTCTGTATCTCTTGTGGAGATTCGTCAGTGCGAGGGCGACGGTTTTTGTGTTCCTTTTGCCGCTTCTGCAGTTGCGCATCGGGCTTATGGTGGGGAATTGGGGTCAGCATGCTTTTGTCGATGAGGTTGATCCCGCGTCGGATTTTAGGTCCAGTACGACTTTGGTTGATGTTGCCGTGAGTTCTCTCTTCTCCTCCTCGGTGTTTCCATACGCATCATACCGTTTTAGCTACGGCTAACAAATTCAGAGCAACCGCTTCTGCTATAACGACGGCTACCATACCTCCCACCATCTCAATCCGAGAAGACACTGGCGCGATCATCCCATCGCCTTCTTGAAACAGAAGGATCGCTACGCTGAAGAGCATGCTCTTGTTTTTCGCAATATCGACTATATCATGCTTACCGTGAACCTGCTGCGGAAAGATTATGTCCACCTCGCCAAATGCCTCGTGCCAATGGGCGACCAGATTCCGTTGAGTCTGGAGGAGAAAGCTGCCATGTTGAGGGGGAAGGCGAGGAAGTTTACCGAGGCTGATATCGAGATGAAATTTCGCGGTAAGTAAAATATAAGACTAGAGATCGATGTATATAGACTGCATAGACGGCTGCACACAACCCGGTTTTGATTTAGAAAAGTTTAGAAGATAAGGACTTATGCTATGTTTCGCTTTTCAACATCCTCCTTTAATTCCCCCCTGACCCTTTTCCGTCCCTCCTCTTTCAACTTCTCCTCGTCTCCCCGTTTCAGGGAAACCTGCGGCATCAACCAGGCCGCTACAAAGAACGCAAACGCAGCAAGTGCAGCCCCTACAATGAAGATAATCCGGAATCCCTTCCTGTATGCCGGGACCAACAGGGAGCGGATCCGTGCGGATTCAGACTCGGAAAGTTTAGAAAGGTAGTTGTTCGGACTGGTTAGGATCTGCTTTATATCGGATTTGGGTAGAGGGGAGCGGGAGTTCGAGAGGGTGGAAGATACGGTGTTGTTTCTATCAGTTATTAGCAGTGAATGTTAAAAGGGGGGGAAGAAACCCCAGGAAGTCTATTCTTACATGATTGTTCCTGCTATGGCGAGACCGAGTGTTCCCCCTAGATTTCTCACGAAGCTAGTATTTTATTACAAAAGATTAGCCCAGCTGATCTGATCTGATCAGGGTTCAAGTAAAGATGAAATGAAGATGCTCACTTCCTAAACGACGTCACTACGGCCATCTCCTGTCTTTCAACGCCGGCTTGGATCGCTATAAGCGCTCTGCACCTCGCAAATAAGCTTCATATACAAATGCACTCTTGGTCGTGACCAAACCAGACTCACGGTTGCAAGGTATTTCCCACCCCTAAACCAGTCAGGATACCGTATCCGATCTGTTTCCCCAGCCCCGATGACTGGTTGAGTGTCGAGATCAAGCCAAGGCCAACGGCCCATATGATCCAGCCGAAGAGGATGCATTCCCGGTACCTGCCGACCCAGTGCACGACCAGGCCTGAAAAGGTGCTGCTGATAGCTAAGCTTTTTGTAAGTAACTGGCTTTCTTCTGTTCTGATCAGTAACCTGTTTGCTCTGGGATACATACTCTGCATGAGTGTAATAGGCAACAACAAAGCACCTGCTTTGACGGTCGAATAACCAAACACCAACTGATAAAACGTGGGTATATAGTATACCTGCACGAGAAAGTTCCATCCATTGATGAACATGGTAAGCGAAGCGCCGTTGACGATTCTCGCTTTAAATATGTGCATCGGGACTAATGGGGACGAAGTGCCCTTCCATTCCCAGAGGACAAAGGCGACGGAGACCGCGCATCCAACGATGATCGTAGCAATGACATGCGCCGAATCCCAGGTATACTGACCACCGCCCCAGTTCAGTCCCAACAGGAGCACTGCTGTGCCCCCGAGCGCGAGGAAAATACCCACGAAATCAACGGCTTTTAGCTTCACGCGCCAGTCTCCCTGGACTTTTCGCAGGGGCATGAAGAATAACACGCATAACGTCGTTAGGGCTGTGAGGGGGAGATTCAAGCGGAAGATCCATCTCCAGGAATCGTGGGATATTGACGACAGCGCACCACCGATCACGGGGCCGATGCCGTTGGATATCGCGACCACTGCACCTAGGATACCTTGGTACTTGCCTCTCTGGCGGAGTGGGACGACATCGCTGACTATCATCTGTGCGACTGTCATCAATCCACCACCGCCGACGCCCGTGAAGGCGCGGAAAACGATCAATTGTGTCACGGTTTGTGCGAGGGATGCGGCCAGTGAGCCTATGAAGAAGATGCCTAGTCCGACGAATAGAACTAGCTTCCGTGACCAGATGTCCGATAGTCGTCCGTAGAGAAGCTGGAAACACGTTGATGTGCTGTGATCCGTATAAGCTTGGTTTCAATGTTATGAGGGCGATGCAGGAATGAACGCATAACCACTCACACAAAGTATCCCGACGCTATCCAAGAAGCCTGGTCACTCGCTCCCAGCGCATTTCCAATGACGGACAAACTTGCAGCTAATGTTGTCTGGTCCATCAACGCGAGGAGGTCTACAGTAGAACATGCCAAAAAGATCTAAACCTCAGTTTGAATCAGTAATGCATGGTTTTCGTACTCTGGACCGTATAGGCTCCCCGATGGATGTAGACTCACCGTAATGATGGTCCTTCTCGGGACATAGTTAGTCTGTTCGTTGAAGACATATTTCGGGTTACTCGACTCTGACGCCTCGTCTCCTTCAAGATGAGACCCCTTAATCTCAGCCGTCTCGGGAGGATGTTTGAATACCGAGTCTGGAGCAGCGTCCGGCATTGCTATCAGTATTCTCTCCGGATAACCAGGATACCCCAGATCAATTAGGGCATGCACGGATAGAAAAAAATGTCAGAGAAGGAGAGAGAGAGAAGAGAACAGCGACATACATTTAGAGATGGGGTTCCAGAGATCGACGTCCTATATCGGCGATACCAGGAACCATATGTTTTGGATGAGAAGGCCATCATCTCCATACATGTCGACACTCGATGGAGCTCTGCAGGGCGGATGAGTCTGAAGACAGGCCAGGAACCGGAAACGACGCAGCGACGATCTGCAAATCATCTAGAATATACTTTCAAACCCTCTCAAACATGCTCACCAAGGTACTCATTGTGTTCGTGATGGAAACCCGGAAATTGAGCACCTTGATGCCCTCCGGCCCCCTGGACGCATGGAGCAATGAGCGCTGACGGAACAGAATTTTCAATTCTACAGGGTCCCCAGCGGTAATCTCAGCGCTGTTATATGACGGCTGCTCCGTCTGGATCGACGCTATACGGCCTATTCTCTCTTTCACATTGGATCATTTGGGAAATCCATGTGTTGTTGTTTATGATTATCCACCTTTTCTCCCCCCTCCTGCATAGCAGTGCTACCAATTGCAACTTTTTCAGTATAGATTTGTGGGTTTTCGCCATGCGTTCTGACAAGAGGCACTTGCATGACGAGGGGCAATCCGCACACTCTGCAGAGGTTTATATTGCTGTGCCTGTCGTCTTGTTTCTCCTTGGCAAATTGACAGAATCTTCCTTTCTCTCTTGACGGTTCACAAGGATGACCGGTCTCAATGAGCGAAATGTGTACTTCGGGCCTGATTCGATGAAGCAGTACTTTGACCCGGACTGTCAGCCTCCGTTGCCGCTTGTGGAACTTCCACAATGTCTCAACCCATACTACACAGATGGCGTACGGATATATGCAAAGATGATGACCATGCATCCTGCGAACAATGTCAAGGCCATGCCAGGTGCGTACCCTCCCCCACATCAACACGAAAGTAGTCATATGCTGAGTGGACGTTAGCGTTAAACATGCTGGAATCGAGTGTCACCCCTGGTAAAACCCGAACGATCATCGAGTACAGTTCGGGCTCGACAGTGATTTCAATGTCGCTCATTGCTAGGGCCATACATGGAATCAACGATACCCGGGCGTTCCTGAGTAACAAGACGAGCGAGGCCAAGTTGAAACTAATGCAGTTCTTTGGACTAAATATAACGTTGTTCGGGGGTCCGTCTCAGCCCGAGCCTATTGACGAACGAGGTGGCATTCAGAACGCCAGACGGATGGCCATGAACTCGGAAGAGATCATCAACCCGAACCAGTATGAAAACGATGACAACTGGCAAGCGCACATCCGCTGGACGGGCCCGCAGATCTTCAAGCAACTTCCCGAGATCAACGTGATCTGTGCAGGGATGGGGACCTCTGGAACGATGACAGGTCTCGGGACCTATTTCAAAGACGTGAAGCCGTCGGTTCTTCGGGTTGCAGTATGCACGGCGCCTGGCGACCGAGTTCCTGGGCCCAGATCCTTCGCTCTACTCCGACCCGTGGAGTTCCCGTGGAAGGCAGCCGTTGATGTGGTCGAGGAAGTCGGTTCGCCAGAGTCGTTTTCACTGTCCCTTGACTTGTGTCGAGAGGGATTGGTATGTGGTCCGTCGTCTGGTTTCAACCTGCAAGGCCTTTTCCAAACGCTGGGCAAGCGTAAGGCTGCCGGCACGTTGTCGGAGCTGGCTGGACCGGACGGGTTAACACACTGCGTGTTCCTGTGCTGCGATTTGCCATATCAATACATCGGGGAATATTTCGAGAAGGTTGTACCTGCGAAGTTCCATCCTATCCAGAACGAGGTGCGATTCACTACCCCGCAGCGATTCCCAATGCGCAAGCTAATATGATATATGGTTTCCGTGGCAGAGACTCTCCAAGGTGGACCTTTACCGGTACGACGAGAGCTGGGAAAGGAGCCCCATGGAGCTTCTCCATGCGATCTACGAGCCTCCCCGATCGCTGTCCCAGTTTCTCCTCGGAGATGTTGTGCTTCGAAGCCAATGCTGCGTGCTGGACCTGAGGAAGGAAAGAGATTTTGCCATCTGGCATCTCTCTGGTTCCGTCAATGTGCCGCTACAGAGTCTCGATTCCGACACCCCGGGGCCCTTCGCGGATGCCAGCGTGCTGGAAGCGCAATGGCTAGAGCTGGACCGGCTGTTCAGTGAACGCGACGTCTTGGCGAAGCTTCAGCCACAACGCGTACTGCTTCTGTGCTATGGCGGAGACACTGCGCGCATCGCGGCCAGTGTGCTGCGCGCCAAGGGGATCGAGGCAGACAACGTACGCGGAGGCTATCAGGCGCTGATGGACGCTCTGCTGAGCGAGTGTCGAGTGACAGCACCGACCGTTGGAGCCAAGTTGCCGTGTGCGACAGCCATCCCGGTTGCCCTTCAGTAGTTTCAAGTAAAGTAGATGCAATAAAGTGATGCTGCGAAGAAAGAAAGGAAAGCCAAGGATCCGCCCCGAACCTTGGCAGCTTTGTCCTCCAGTAGAATGGCCGCAATCCCGCGCAAATCTGCTCAAAAACGCATGTCATTTCCTGCAGGGAAATCTTGCAGGGAAATATGCTCAATTGCGAGCATTGTTTTGTGTGGTGTGGTGGTTGGTGGTTTAAATCCCCGAATTCAACAATGCTTGCTTTTCTTTTGTCCTTCCTGGATGCTGCTGTATCTTCCACCTCCACGCATGCTCCAGCTGTCCATCACTTAGGCATAGAAGGAACAGGCCGTTTAAGTGCGGCAGGTGCGAGTTGCCCAAGATGGATATGTCCAAGCATTCAGGCGCTCCCTGGCTCGACCAGCCGGTGATGCTTCATTCCTCACGCGAAAGTGGTCCCTGCAAATTGACACCCGAGCAGTGTGCATACAAGAGCTATCGCTGGAGGAACTGGTGAGTCTGTCTTGCTCCTCTTTCTCTACTTCTCTACTTCCTGAATCAGAGCTATTGCACTGACAGTGTTGCCCGCAGGTACATCGCAGATCATGTCTACGCCCTGGGGACCATCTACTTTCTATGTGCAACGCTCGGCGTCTTCGTCATATCTCACTTTCTCAACAAGTACGCTCCCTCCTCGCTGAAGAAAAGTCGGCTCTGGCGGAAAGCAGAGGCTGTTGCGCGGTATGTCGCGTACAAGGGCTTCCAATTGCCCGCGCTGCGATACTGGTCCCCGTCTCTGGGCGTCATCTTGCTGCTACTGGCAGGCGTGGTCTTCTTCTTTGGTTCGTTTTCTTTCCAGCCAACCAGTCTCCCATCTGAACAGGAGCATCCAGGGGCTGACATTTCAGCAGCAATGACTCTTGGTCCCAAGCCGTACTACTGGCCCGACCCTGGTGTTGTTAAATATGGAGGTAGTCCGCCCATTGCGACAAGGAGCGGCTGGATGGCCTTGGCTTTGCTGCCATTTGGAATGTATGCTATTCTCTTGTCCGTTCGAAAGGGTCCTTACCAGTGCTAATCCCTTGAAAGGGCTATAAGCGCCAAAGCCAATTTGATATCCGCTTTGACGGGCGTATCCCACGAGAAACTGCAGATCTTTCACCAGTGGATAGGCTACGCCATGTTCGTTCTTGCGTTGATACACACCTTCCCCTTCATCGTCTACAATATCCGCGTTGGGGACATGGTCATGCAGTGGGACACGCAGGTCACATACTGGACCGGTGTGGTAGCTCTCCTTGCTCAGGCCTATCTGACATTCTTGTCGATACCTGTCATCCGGTATGCCTCCAGATCAGATCACATTCCCAGTGAGCGCCACAGGTCCTAACAATCATCCTAGTAAACGCTTCTACGAGACTTTCAAAGCTACTCACCTCCTGGCCGCATTAGTGTTTATCCTCTTCTTCTTTTTCCATTGCGATTTCCGTCTTTCCTCCTGGTGTGTTTTTATTCCATCATGTTCGCGTCCCACAGGCGCATGGCTAACCCTTGGAAAAGGGACTACTTCATCGCTACGGGATCGATATACATGTTCAGCCTCTTCGCAGCACAATTCCGCACGTACTGCATGCATGGCGTCCACGAAGCCAGTCTCGATGTCCTCCCATCCGGCTTCGTTCGTGTCAAGATCCCCACCATCACCTCCTGGCGATCAGGCCAACACATCTTCATCCGCTTTTTCGCCCTTGGCCTGCATTCCCTAACCTCTCACCCCTTCACCATCGCCTCCACATACCGCGACCCGGAAAGACTTGGAAAAGCTCCCGAGATGATACTCACCATCCAACCCAGGGGGGGCATCACGGCTCGTCTAGCTAAACTCGCCGCAAAGTCCCCCGGAATCACCAAGAAAGTCCTCCTGGAAGGTCCCTACGGCGGACTACCCACCACAGCACCCAATTTGGGACACTTGGATACCGTTCTCGTCATCTCAGGCGGTTCGGGCGCTACCTTCTCTCTCCCTATTATCGAAGAAACACTCCATCGTCGACTAGTTCTACCATCATCACCCGCGACTAGGACTAGCTGCTGCGCTCCTGAACCATCATCCTGTAAAAAGCTGCAGGTCGTCTTTGCTACGCGCTCTGCAGCAGTCGCACGGTGGTACATCGAGGAAGTGGAGACTTTGTTCTCGACCTACGGCGCCTCAAACGAATCCTCGGCAGCCGTGTACATCACTCAATCTCAAGAGCAACAGAAGTCCACTCGTTTATCCTCATCGCTGGATGAACCTCCAGAATCCACTGCTGAACTAGCTGACAAGGAGATAAACCACACTGAGGACTCGACGTCTCCCCCGTCCTCAAGCCATTACAACATCATTCTCCATAAACTGGTTAGACCAAACCTCCCCTCCATCATTACCGGAGCGACATCCGCAGAAAGGGGATCCGGTAATCGAATCGGCGTCTTCGTCTGTGGACCTGAATCTATGTTGCATGATACGCGGAACTCAGCGGCTGAAGCGCAGGCTCGTGTGCTGAGTGGTGAAGTCGATGAGGTGTATTTGCATTCGGAGCCTTTTTCGTAAGCCTCCCCCGTTTCTCTCTTTATATCCATCGTTTGGATGCAATGCTAATTGATTACGATAAATTAGATGGTAGAAGATTATTCTTAAGGCGTTGGAACGTGATCTCAATTCAATTCAATTCATGCATGGCCAGCGATGGGGAGTATTCGGTTTAATGGGGAAAAAGTTGTATTTATATGGCAATAATGACCTAGTATTATGTCTCGGTGATTACTTACTTACTCCCTTAATACTTGCAATTGCAATAATTAATGAATGGAGCGCTATACTGTTGTTATGATTGATCTAGATAGAACCCTCAACATCTGTGGCGACACGACACGAAAGAAACCATGTAGTATTATCAGCTTTAGCTTGTGTAATGGCCATCAGCTATTTGCCCCAGAGAAAGAAAGAAAAATTAAACTAAGTAAATAATAAAGAAAGTTCTTATTCTTATCCACCTCCGTGGATGAATGACCATAATGACAATGCCCTTGGAGAAATCCACCATATACACACGCGCCTGAAAAATCCAAGTCAAAAGTTTCAAAGTCTCGTGAAATCTCAATGTGAAAAGACCTGAGAACGCCTCATAACACTCTGGCCGGTACACTATCAATTAGAAAAATATTTGAGAGGAAGGTAGGTTGTAGCAAGTAAGCGGGAAGCAGTCTTGAAAAATAAGTGAAGGGGGAAGAATTCATTTTAGATGAAGAAGAAAAGCCATCACACCTCATCAATAATCACTAATGCCTCGACAACCGAATCGACCAGGGCCTGACCTTCCAGTTTCCAGTGGCCATCCTTCCAGACGTCCTTGAGCCAATATCGCCAGTCTCTTCCCCGAGAACCAAACTGGAATCCTAGCTCCTGCGCCCATGATGGATGATGATAGCCACCAACTCGGCCGCTACCCCTGCCTGCATCGCCGACGGAAATTTGTGAGTTGAGAGATGCTGTAAGATCCGAGTTAATGTGTCTGCTTCCAATTCCGATGCCAGCCATGCCTTGCCGCATCCGCCATTCGCGTTCAGCTTTCTCACCCGCACGACGGGCGACGGCTTCCTCGTCCACGTCTTGGTAGAGATCGCATTTGTTGCATTCGGTGCACCGGGAGCCTGGATCGGCGCGGAAGTGTTCACAGAAGTGCTTGTAGCCCTCGGGTTCTTCGTCTTCTTCCTCATCCTCGTCCTCATCCTCATTCATCTCTGGGACAAGGGCAGCGCCGTCTGGGTTGACGTTGTTCTCGTGTGGTGGCACTCGGCGCCCTTGACGACCAGGTCCTCTTAAGCGTGGACCTAAAGCCTTTCGACAGAGGTAGCACATGGAATACCCACATACGCAGGTGAGCTTGTTGCAGCCGGAGGACTTGACAAAAGAAAGTCCGCAGCGAGGACAAGTGCGCTTCACGGCAGCCGTACGGGCCGCCTCGACCGTCGTTCGAAGGTCGAGTAGCAGTGGTTCATGGCAGATGTGTGGATCACGCCAAGGTTTGTGGCAGTTAATGCAGCTGGATTGCCCGCAAGAGGGACTTGCACAAGTGAATCTTTTAGGGCGACTTTTGAGACAGATATTACATAGGGATTTGTGGAAAATAGCGGACAGAGAAGCACGATCGAGTAATAAGAGTATTATTAAAGGAATAACGAAAAGGGGTATCAAATCAATAAGAAAAACAAACAAGCAAATAGTAGAGATGACACTGTCACGGCGAAATCGCCAGGAAATCCCCCTTGCTGACGGGTGATAGATGGAGTCGGCTTCGGCATAGGCGCAAAAAGGGCAACGAATTAGCTTCATCTGTGATTTGAGGAGAGTTTCGGAGGCCACCCGATCTTCGAACTTGCGGTATATCTCCCATCCAGCCTTGTCCAGAATGATAGCACGCTTGACGACTTCGGTGTGCAAGTGACCATCACAAGTGCCATGTGAAAGCGGAGCAATACACCTGAGCGTAGACCTCTCAACATCCACGGACTTATTCCATCCCTGGCCGAACAGAGCCTCGTGTAACGTCCGTCGGATGCAGTTATAGCAGATGATATGCGAGCTGGTCGAGCAGGTTGACATCTGTTCGAACGTTATATCCCCAAGACAGCATTCACATTCGTACAATGCATCCGCCGCTTTAGCTTCGCTTTCATTCAGCTCTTCAGCAAGCTCAAAATCTCGCTCTTCTTGCATCTCCTTCCTTTGCTGGAGTATTGGCGTAAGTAATGCCTCATGCAACTCCCGATCTAGTTCCTCGCATCCAGTCTCTTTTAGCCGCGGTACCATCTGTCCATCAGCATGACGCTGCCACACTAGCATGACATGGTCGTCTCTGTCCTTCTTGCGTTTGAAGGAAGGTAATATGCTGTGGAGGGTCGCCCGCCAAGTTCTCCGAGAGAGATCACGAAGTGTAGGCCGCGCGCGGGTGTAGGAAAAATTCACCTCCGCCAACACAGCATCGATAGTGCTCTTGCTCAGGCTGCCAAATTCCTTCGAAAGGACAGTTTTGACGGACGTCTTGTACTCCTTGGTGCGAAACCGTTCCTCAGGAGGCACAATATTTCCATCGGTATCTCGTCCAGCATCATCATGTCGAACGTTTTCAAGGTTTGAGCCTTTCCCGTTCGGTGTGTTCCATCTTCCCGCAACCCATTCCTCCTTGTGTCTCAGCAGCTGCTCAACGCAGACATGGAGCCGACTCTGCCCATCAAAGCGGACAAGCAGTTCTCGAAACACCTCGACCTTCACGTCCGGGAAAATCCGGGCGAGTTTATCCAGCGCGTCATTCAGCTCTTCCTGTTCCCGTTTCTGCTCGTCAGCCTGACGGGCCAACACCTCCAGAGCGCGAGATCGTGACGTGGCTCCGAAAGGGTTGCCGCGGAGGGCCTCGGCTAAGGTGGTGGAAGGGTTTCCAGGAGACGCTTCCAGAGTTGCGGGAGATTTCCAACCTTGTTTCTTCTCCGAAGATCGTCCTGTCGAAGCTGGAAGGAGGGGATGATGGTGATTACCGTCGGTGGTCTGATTAGAAGGAGACGTGGAGGATTTGGAGAAGCTGGGGACAGGTAGGGATAGCACCATCTTGGCGTTTTTGTTTTGCTACATCATCGTAAAGAAAAAGGGGGAAGGAAAGACGATATAGCTTCGACTTGGATGCCCGTAAAGACTGAAGCCTGAAAGGAGATGTTGAAGCAAAAGGGGGTGTGGTTACAGGGAGGCTGCTGGCTGAAGGATGAGTGCTCAATCGGGCGAGACGTTATTTAACCCGACGCCGTTGGAATCGATTACCGCCCAACCGCTGACACATTGCTACGGTGCATGCACGCCGCAGCAGGCAGAAATGAAAGAAAAATAAAAATCCCATTACAAGTACATTCTGAAGTAGCTGGCAGTCAAAATAAACCAAAAATAAGATAGCCCGTGTCCAACCGGCATGAATATGACAAACTACGAAGTACTACTTTTACAGCTTGGCCTTGGCTCCTTCGACCAACTCCGCGCCAGCCCCAGTAATGGCCGGCTTGCCTGTCTCCACAACGGTAGTCTGGAAGATGACGATGTTTCCTTCCTTCCACATCTCCGTCCTCAATGTCTGGCCAGGTAGAACGACACCGGCAAAGCGGACCTTTACATTCTTGAATTGACCGAACTTGCCATAGACATGCTTTCCGGAAATGCCCAGCGAGCACAAACCGTGAAGGATGGGAGTCTTGAAGCCGCCGACCTTGCTAAACTCAGGGTCAATGTGGAGAGGGTTGCGGTCGCCGTTGAGACGATACAAGGCGGCTTGATCTTCCGATGTCTTCTCCTCAACGACCACGTCCGGCTTCCGCTGGGGTGGCTTGTAGGGAGCCACGGCTGCCTTAGGACGGGGAGCAGTTGGCTTCGCAGATCCGCCAAAGCCGCCACTTCCGCGGATGAACACTGTAGTTTCGTTGTAGAAGAGGTCCTCCTTGGTGCTTGCATCTTTGGTTGTATAGCCCATCACGACAATAGCGGCGTTGCCCTTGTCCACAACATCAATGAGTTTGGGGTAGGTCACTGTCTTGCTTTGTGTCGGAATTGGGTATTTGCGAATCTCAAGGTACTGCTCGCCATGAAGCAGCATCATGGGCGAGAAGTTGGCCACGATCTCATCGAAGCTCCATGGGATATCAGCATTGAAGTAGGGAACAACGCCGAAGGTAGGCAGAGGCTGGAATTTTTCATCATTTTCATAGACAAGGGGAAGATCAGTGCGCTTGGCACCCAGACTGAGATTGTAGAGGATAACCTCACGATCGGTATAATCGTAGACTGTTCCATCAGATGTCAGGGTCTTGGCCTTCTCAATGGCTTTCAAAATGGAGTTGTCGCCGTCTGCCTCGGACTTGCCATCATTCTGGCGGTTAGACATGTTGGCGAGCACCCGTTCTGAACCAGACTGGGAGTCCTCTGGGTGGTCTGCACGACCATCGTCGAAGTCAGTAATCTGTTTCCAGTTGGAGACAATCGCCTCTGGCGTCAGTTTCACATCCACAGGGAATCCATGGCCACCGCTACGTTGCCAGCGAGTGGCGGTGAACCATCCGCTTCCACATTCGTAGAGACCCTTGGTGCCTGAACCAGGCACTAAGTCAGAAGAAAGAAGCACGACCAATGGGGCAACGTAGTCAGGCTTGAATGCTTGGACCAGTTCCTCGGGAAGAATGGTGGCAGTCATTGCAGTACCGGCGTTAGGAGCGATCGTATTGACCTTGATGTTGTACTTGGCACCTTCGACAGCAAGGGCGCGAGAAAATCCAAGAATACCGAGTTTCTATACCATACTGTTAGCAGGGAAATGGGGAGAAAGTAGGAAGTTTCGAAGGACGTACCGCTGCAGCATAGTTTGCTTGTCCAAAGTTACCGTAGATACCACTGGTACTTGCCGTGTTGACAACACGCCCGTACTTCTGCTTCAGGAAATAAGGCCAAGCGGCTTTGGTCACCTTGTAAGTTCCACGCAAGTGGACGTTGATGACTGGATTCCATAGGCTGTCGTCCATGTTGTGGAAGGCCTTGTCACGCAGGATACCTGCATTGTTCACAAGAATATCGATACGCCCAAATGCATCGATAGCAGACTTGATGACGGCCTCGCCGTCTTCGCAGGAGGCCTTGTTGCCTACGGCAATTCCACCGGCCTTCTTGATCTCATCGACAACAGGATCGGGGTTAACCAGATCATTCACGACGACAGAGGCTCCGTACTTGGCAAACAGCAAACAGTACGCGCGACCGAGACTAATGAAGGATAAAGGATCAGTAAGTGTACGAGAAGAATGTCAAAGACAGAGAATCGTACCCGTTGCCACCACCTGTAACAAGAGCCACCTTGCCCTTCAAGTCAGGCTCTGGTCCTGGCTGAGCGCTTGGGAGCTTCACGCCATCTTCCAAAAGTGTGATGAAGTCGGCAGGCCCTGTAGGGTAACTGGGCTCGGAGAAGTCATTGACCTCGTTCCACTTTCTGGCAATAGCTCCCGGGGTCAACGAAGCATCAGCCTTCAACAAAGCACCCTTGGCACGTTCCCAACGTAGCTTGGCTACATGGCCACCACCCACTTCGAAGATACCACCAGTTTCGGTAGTATTTGAGGGATGAACCAAGTATGCGACCAAGGGAACCACCCACTCTGGCTTTAGGTTCTCCAATACCTCCGGAGGCATGATAGTTGCTGTCATGCGGCTAGCGGCTGTTCCGATGTTAGAAAACCCAAACCCGGCAGAAATAGACGCTCTTTAACATACCAATTGGCGCAATAACGTTGGCAATGATGTTGTACTTGGCACCCTCTTTCGCGAGAGTCTCAGTGAAACCAACCTGGCCAAGTTTGGCAGCTACTAAAATTAGCCCAAAGTATTCTTATGAACTAGGAGACAAACCAGTGGATACGAACCCGAATAGTTCGTCTGTCCGAAATTCCCAAACAAACCCGCCGCAGAAGCGGTATTTACAATGCGACCGTACTTCTGCTTCCTGAAATGGGGCCAGGCGGCTCTTGCGCACTGTTGGATCCGTCAGCATATGTTCCAGTGCATGAACGAGGTTCCCACTGCATTGGTATCCTAGTCCATAGGTTCTCTGTATGCGCGCCTGACCTTGTATGCACCATAGGTGTGTACTGTGTTAATCAAATCCCAATCTTGGTCTTTCATGTTCTTGAAGCTGATATCCCGAAGGATACCGGCATTGTTAATGAGAATATCAATTCGACCAAAATTCTTGATAGCGGTATCGATGATAGCGTCGCCCTTCTCAACACTGTCGTAGTTCGCAACCGCCTTGCCTCCAGCGGCTTTGATTTCGGATACGACGGCATCTGCGGCCTGAAAGTTACAGTACGTTAGTCAAGTTGACTCGATCGGCTTCCAAATGAGACGGGGCCCGTCATACCTTTGATGAGTTGCCCTGGCCATTGTGGGAGCCACCCAGGTCGTTTACAACGACATTTGCTCCCCGAGAGGCAAAGAAAAGGGCATAGGCCTTTCCCAACCCACCACCAGCACCAGTGACGACAACTGTCTGGTTGTCAAAACGCAGCTCGGACATTTTGTTTCAGCAACGAGATTATATGTCGGGAGAGGGGGAGGGAGACTGCTTGGTGAGAGAGTGTAGAGTACAAGAAGCGGAATGGAGGGTGTGCGGATGATATGTCCCTAAATAATGGAAGCTCACGGAAACAGCAAAAGGGGTGGGGGAATAGGGACAGGAGGTTATGAAGAGAAGAATCGAATCCAAGAGGAAGTAAGTCTGAGGGGGAGCAGCCGAGGTGGAGGGGGGAGTATGATTTAAAGAAGCGACTGGGGAAAGCCTGGGGTCACAGAGCAGCTCGGCAAGCTGAGGAACCTCGGCATGTTCGAGGGTGCTCGGAGCGCTGCTGGCTACCGGCCGCTGCCGTCGTCGATTTCCGATGTGCTGCATTACTCCAGAAGACAGCTTAACGCCAGTAGAGACGCTTCACATGCCGGTTTTTGAGAAGAGCCACAGTGCCGCGCTCCCTGTTGTCTTTTTTCTACTGGCATAATGCTGTTTTGAGACAGGTGTAAGAATGCCCCGTTACTACGTCAGACAGTGAGAATTGCTGACTCATACATGTGATCATGGCATGTCCTACTCTCATCTTGTTTCATTCCAATCATTATTTTATTAATAAGGATGAAAGCATTTATGGTGTAAAAATAATGATTCCATTCGAGAGTACATATGCTCATAGGAGCAAGAAATGCTAAGTATTGATCAAATGGCATGATCTTGATGGCATATGAAAAGGCATCCACCAACCCACACTAGATGTTGGCACTCCGCTCATATCACGGTCCAACTTGGTTTGATAAAGACTTCATTATCTCATTTGCCTCCATCCGTGACTTCTCTACTACCTCCCCTGCACTTAGAATACTCTCGATCAGGCCGATTCCCGCTCCCCTATCCTTTCTTAGCTCATGCTCATCGATAAGGAGACCTATATTCATTGTGAGAGTAAGGAGACAAAATTCGAGACTTACGCCCAGACAACCATATTCGAGCCGTCTCCAGCTGATGCTGCTCTTTTCTGTGTGTCTGCAGCTTGTTCAATCGACTGCACTCCCGTTGAGACGTCTCTGTATGGACCGCTAATCACGGCCCGTCCATCATAAGCCATGGGCCAGAAATCAGGCCGGCCCTGAAGCGCGTCATGTAGAGTGGATCTTTGGACTCGATCAGTTCATGATGGTCGAAATAGCAAATAATGGTGGGGTATACTTGGCTGTAGACACGGCTCCATCTCTGGTAGAAACCATCACCGACTTGGCCACTTCTGATGATGAAGACTCGATGGCTGCAGCAAACTGTGCAGTGTGTTAGTGTTAATACCTCTAGAAAATGTTCTGGGGCTCGAATCCAGAATTAGCATACCCGTGTGCCCATTACAACACCAGACGCTCCTGAGTGCCCATATTTGAATCATCATTTTCAGTACGCAGAAAAATCATGCGCGATCAATAATAAAACAGAAAAAAAGACATACCTAGTGCCAGTGCAGCAGCGATCCCGCGACCGTCTACTATACCACCGGCAGCGAGAATGGAGATATCTCGTCCCAACCTCTTGATAGCGTCAGATATCTCCGGGAGCGAGGTGATTATACTAGCATTGCTTGCAAACTGATGTCCACCCGCATCGGAGCCTTGGACAACAATAATGTCGGCACCATCTTCGACAGCCTCAATAGCGCTTCTCACGGAACCTATCTGGACGAAAATCTTCATGCCCCAGGATATTCCAGCCGATTTTAAAACAGGAATCAACTTCCTGTGTTGATTCTCTGCCTGCGCAAAGAGCCAGATGCCAAGTGGACGATGTCGCCATATCAAAGAGATAAGTGTACTAGCGTCGTCGCTATGGAAGGTAAGAAATCCTACACCAACTGGGAGGCTTTCCACGCTATTGTCCCGCTCCTGGACTGCATCGTCCGGCAAGGGTTTCAGGCTAAGGAGTTCTCTTGCCTTGAACAGCTCCTTCTCAAGGGAAACAAGCTGCGCGCTAGAGTCCGTGAAGTCAAAGCCACCTCCGATGAATCCTGCCGATTGTAAGTTGACTGTCCTGCAATAAGTCTTAAAAAGTACAGCAGCCATATAACAACATACCAAATCCACCAGCTTTCGTAACTGCTGCTGCTAGATCTGCCTTTGCAGTGCCAAACATAGGAGCATTGGCAATGAATGGGTTAATGACGTGCGAGAACATGGTGTTGTTGGGCTACGGCGTAGGGCCAACACCTATGTAATATAGCGGTATTGATGATATTGACGTTCATTCAACACTATGGAAATTCTTAAATAGAGATTCACATTTCTGACATGCACATACATATCCGAGTCCATTTCTTGCTGACGGAGAGTTGCGTAAGCAGCGAGTCTATATAGAACAGTAGGTGGACAGCGAAATAACCTTCCGGGAGCAGCTAGTTACTCCGTCTCGGATTAATTTTTCTGTCCAGGGAAGCTTAGTCTTTCCGGAGCTATCCATTATTTTTTTGAATTCCATTACCTTGTTTCATTATTGGCATTATTATTTTTTTTTCATTTTCTTTTAATTATTTCTATTATCTTCATTCTCCGATATTTGATTTAATCCTGTTTTCAGAGTCCAGAACGCGTGTCCATTCGTTAGATGTCCTGGAATTTTTCAGACCGAGAACCATATCGCAGGTTGTCAATCCATTAACAAGTACCTGCGGGCCATTTTCCTAAGACTCCCAGTGATACCTACGCCGCTTTGCATTAGTTGTTCCCCGTGAAGCCGACCGTCTTTAAGTCCCGGGTCGCGAAATTTTCACAAGTTTGGAGGCCGTTACGATGTGGGCGCGAGCGATTCGAGGAAGGGTGGTCAGAGTCCCCCCGGCCCTACCCTCTACAATCCGAGACCGTGTGCTTGCTGGAGGCTGTACGTTCGCAGTAGGCGAAAGATTATACTTGACAAGTAATTCTGCTGCGAGACTGGCTGGCAATGAGACTGGTCTCAACTCCACGCCCGATCTAGGACAAGACGAGCCTACACCAGATTTGCAGACTGTGAAGGCGAAGACAGGAGAGGAGAGTGTTACCAACTCCCCATCCAGCCAAGGAAATAAAGTCTCCGATTCAGATTCCCGGCCCTGGGATGCAGGGCCCCCATCACTTCTTGAAGTTGCAAAGGCAGGAACATCTTCAAAAATCCATCTCGATGTTTCTCGGAAAGTTATCGACATAGAACTAAAATGGATGAAAAATCGTCGAGATATCTCAGACCGCGTCGCAAAAATGCTAAGGAGTGGACAGGTTGCCCTAGCGGCAGAACTGGTTCGTACGGCGCAGAAGCGAGGGATGGAGTGTACAGTGGCGTGGAACCATTTGATGACCTTCTCAATGGAAAAGGGAGAACCATTAGCTGCCTTTAAATTCTATAACGATGTTAGTATGTCCAAATATCTTCATTCTCGCCACTATACTGGCTGGCCGTAGCCTGCCCTCGAGCCCAGGCCTCCACTCTTATCTGTCATGCTAAAAGAGTTGCAGATGAAAAAAAGAGGAAGGAAGCCGAACGATAGGACCTACACTATTATGCTGAAAGGTCTGGCTAGCGCTCCGCGAGATCCAGCACTCCACCCTGTGAAGGCCGCCTACGCTATCTACAGGTCCTCGTTCGCATCAAATACCCACCCCAATATTTATCACAGCAACTCTATGCTTGATGTCTGCCGTCGTCACGGGGACATGGATATGTTATGGCAGGTTGCTGGCGAATTACCCGAAGAAGGACCAGACGCGCCAGATCGGCGATCGTACACTGTCATCTTGCACTCTATTCGAGAAGCCTCGCAGAGAGATGTCGCAAAAATGCAAAAGCAGGAAATGGATAAAATTCTGGAACGTAAATCTCAAAGTGTACAAGAGGCTAAAAGGGTATGGACTGATATTGTCTTTCGGTGGAAGAAAGGGCAATTGTCCATAGACAACGTTCTTGTGGGCGCAATGGCCGAGGCTCTTTTAGATGGTTCCAGCGAGCGCGACTGCTACGATGTTTTTGCCTTGTACCATCAAACGCATGGCATTCCAGTCTTGGTGGATAAGCCAGCTAACTTTGCAAACAACCCAAAGGCCAGGTTAAAGAAGAGCCGCAAGAGGGGAGCAGGGGAAGTTGAGGATGTCCCATTTGTTGACGAGCATGACTTATTAGTTGCAAAAGAGACAGGTATGACCAAGGAGCCGGAACAAGAAACTTTTGAGGGACTCTTCGACCCAGTCGTTCCAGCAAAGATGGCAGCGAACAGGAGAACAAATGAACAATCTACGCTTTCATACCTTGAGCCTGGCAATAAGGAGCTTACGCTGATATTGGAAGCTTGCCGAACGATGACTCAAGCCGTCGGAACTGGAAAGGCCTATTGGGAGCGTCTTACCCACGAAGATCATGAATACAATATCGAACCTGATATACATTCATTCCACCAATATCTGCGACTCCTACGTGTCAGCCGTTCCAGCCGCATGGCTGTTGATCTAATCCGTGATGAAATGATACCTACTGAGCAACTACAGAGGAAAACATTCCATATTGCCCTCAGCTGCTGTCGTCGTGATCGCAACAACATCAACGTCTTTAAAAACGCCAATGAGCTTCTTGACCTCATGAACTCACATCTATCTCTTCCCGAGGCTCGAGCATTACTTACTTACCTGGAGATAGTAGATATCCTGGCCGACAGCCCCAATTCACTCTTGGCATTTGATACTGGGGACGAATACCATTCCACCAAACTCGACGTCCTTGGCCGGAAATTGCAGTCAAGTTTGAGGACTACTGCTGTCTCTCACTTGCGCCCACATGTTGCTAAACTCGAAGCCGCTATAGTGCAAGAGCCGTCCAAGATGTCCTCGTCTAGAAGCGTACAAGCAAAGAAAACCTTCATGGATGCTGTTCCTGGCTATCTGGCCCTAAAAGTACTGGTTAGGACAAGAACGCTGATAGACACAATTTTGAAACCAGAGAACGAATCATTTCTCTCTGAGGCCGATCGCCAGCTGCTCCAGAAGGAGTCCCAACGATTGAAAAAGTACTCGGTCCAGAGTTTTGCCTCCAAATTCAAATCGTCATACGTGGTAGCATCTGTATTGCAGAGCAAAAACGCTGACTAGGCAGACAAATAAGGAAGATGAACCCGGTACTGGAGAAGCTTAGGCAAGAAAGCGGCAGCACCAGGGATACTGCCTTTACGAATTACACTTGATTCTCACCCATCTCACATCGTTTCCAACGTTTCAGGACTTTTCTTACTGGATCCACACGACTCTCTTGACGTCATGCATTGCATATTTGGCGTTTGGTATATTCCTTGTCCTCTGTGGAAAAAAATGTATTTATAGATATGACTGTTTCTCTGTAGACTATGTTTGCTGGGCTTGAGCCCAGGTCAATTGGGGCACTGGGTATGCTGTACATAATTATAAATACCATCTCATGATACAATCTCTAGTCCTGAAACCTGCAGATGAATTTTATACGCACCTCAGCTCTGTCATTCTTCAGAATCGAAGGAACGGTTTACCTAGGTAGAATACATTGATAACCTCCTGATTGCCTCTTCCATCCCACACCACCTTTGTGAAGGTTCACGTGGCTAAATGCCAAATCAATCTGGGCACGGGTATTGGGCGAGCAGCGTGTTTTCTCCGCAACCATCAAATATTCAACTACCTACTCCTTCAACAAATTGTATTTTCACCAGTTCAATTCAAAATGTCTACATCTCAAGAATTTAACATCCAAAATGGCTATATCTGCCTATTAATCAAAAGAAATGAAGTGCAAAAAGCAAGCTGCCAAGATGTTTGGGGTATCTGAAGTTACTCTTTGCAAATGCCTCAAAGACCACACTCAGAAACATGCACGAAAATAACTGTATTATCGGCCATTCAAGAAGAAGTTCTTGGCTTCTGAATGCAGACAAGTGTGTTTTTTCAACTTGCTCAGAGTTCCTATTGCAAAGCCAGTTGCAGCAAAATTGTAGATATCCTGTACAATCCCATGTTGCATAATGGTAATTTGTACATGGCTAAACCACTCCCTAATAATCTTAAGGTCTTCACATTTGTCACGCTGGTGATTATATAGTCGGGAATATCTTGTTTTGAGCTCATCATATCATTTAACAAAGTTGTATACCATTTCTACTAACAGTTGAAATAGTAGTTGGACCTCACTTTGATAATAAGATATTGGCCATTTCTCAAATATGGGGTGATTTGGAGGCCGCTCCGCGTCGATCCATGGAGAAGATCCATTGTACAAGAGGTTCCTCTTCATTTCAAGTCAATTTATGACCATTGGCGCGTGTTTCACTGCGACATAGACTGCTATTAAGTCGGTGGCGTAGGATGGTATGAAACACATTAAAAACACGTGCAGCTTCACGAATAGGGCCTATCTTGTTATTCCTGATATCTGATATTGCAAGTAGCAAGTACGACTATCCCCTCCTTCTCAAATTATTCGGGTTTGTATGTGTTTTTACTGGCATGGTGGGTGGTTGAAATGCCTCGCTCTTACCGACTAACCCCGTTAAACTTCGCAAAAATGCTGACTCAGCGACACAGCGGGACGACAAGGGATGTTATCCGGTTACGAACTAAAGCCACTCTAGCCTTCCGCAGTCGACAGCAATTGAAGCAAGCTTGGTGACGATTGCAACTTGCAACACCGGTTTTTTCTCGTTCATCAAAACTAAGCATACTCTGTTCCCCTCTGCATGGTAGCCATTGCTGAACCCGACATCTCTCAACGCGACTCGTCCACGAAGGCAATGCCCATGCGAGCCTGAACCTATCCTCCTAATACTCTACAGAAAGTATATTCGCGATGGCTAGTGCAGCGGGCCCTTCCCACGAAGACTTCCGGGACGAAGACTCGATTCTGGGGGATGATTTGATTGAGGCAGATGATGGTCTGTCAGCTTCCAGCGCTTCCCCAAGGCTTCTTCGCATTGTCAGTCTATTATTGTACTAACGCGAACTCAAGCCATCGCGGCCGAAGACCCGTTACACGAACCCTCCGATACAGCCCCCTTGAGAGGCAATATCCAACCAAGCGCATCCATTAGGGGGAATAATTTCTCTTCTAATTATCTGACATCTTCAATTCCCGGAGAGGACCGTCGAGCTCCTCAGAATACCATCGATGAGAGTGTCTGGCAGACGCTCTCGCGCGACCTTCTCGCAGTATGGGAGAAGATGCGACAGGTCCTGTGGCCTAAGTACCTCCTTGGGGGGTTATTACAGCGTAGTGGAGGTGGGATCGGCGCTGCTGAACGAGGCGAGGCTACTGGATTCGGACGCAGCGGCGGTCTTAGGAACCTCGTGGGCCGTTGGCCCGACGCCAATGTTGTCCTCCAGGGTGGGATGAGCGAGGGATTGCGCGATTGGGATCTATGGTTAGGATCGCTCGCTTATTTGTCTTCTGCGTATGCGATTGCTGTGATGTGCTGACCTGTATTTCTTTTTCGTTCTCAGGGGTCCGCTAATTTTTTGCTTGCTTCTGAGCATGTTTCTGTCCATGCGTGCTAAGAAGGATCAATCGTCTCTTGTCTTCTCGGGTGTTTTCTCCATTGTTTGGATTGGAGAAGCTGTTGTCACGTTGCAAATTAAATTACTAGGTGGAAATATGTACGTTGTGTCCCTCCCGTTTATTGACGGTCTCGCGAAACCTACCTGACCGAATGGCTTACTGACACCAATGTCTTTTCGTGCTTTAGTTCCTTCTTTCAATCTGTCTGCATTATCGGCTACACACTTTTCCCGTTGGTCATTGCATCTCTGCTTAGTGCTCTTGGCCTCCCCACCATCCCTCGCATACCGGTATATTTGGTGCTCATTGCCTGGTCCCTGGCCGCAGGAATCAGCATCCTAGGTGGTTCAGGAGTCATAAAAAACCGGGTTGGTATTGCAGTGTACCCTCTATTGGTCTTTTACGTTGCGATCGGGTGTCTGTGTTTCATTAGTTGAAGGGAGGAACAGGTGACGAAGGCATTATTGTCCCTTTCTTCTTGATATGATTTTCCTGGAGGATGAGAATTTATACAATGGTTTATATTCTATTTTGTCGTTATTCATTATTCCCTGCATTAGCCTTCCCCAAGAATAAGATCGGAATAACAAGATATCCAATGGAAATGCGTCCTAGAGTAAACGAAGGCGTAGAGCAGCTCTCCGGATCTGTTGGATACCTGCAGGCTCGGCTGCAGTGGGGTGGAGCTCGCCGGTGGCCGGGCGACAGACTCCCCGAACAACAAAACGCCGCCCTTCCATCCTCCTCCATACCCCGTCTGGTATCATATGTATCGCCTTGTGGAGATACGGTAGACACTTACTATCTACCATCTACAAGATCACTACGTTTCTCCCCAAGTCTTCAGTCCTGGGAATTGGATTTCATAACCTTGTTTCGTCCCTTATCATTGCTCACATTCACGTCGTTCGAGGCCCCTCCCCTCACTTGTACGGAGTAAGTAGACGTTGGTCAACTTTGCTGACACGCCCCAAGAGATTTGAGGCAAAACCCTTGTTTCTATCATTCTAGTCGCGTCTACTGCACAAGTGAGGTGAATTTACTGACACTTTGATTTCGACAGGTTCCTGCCCAGCCCACCCTATTGTCGCCAGCCGTCTGTAGCTCAACCTTAAGCCCATTAACCTCGACTCAGACATTACTCGATAGTTACAGTTCCATTAAGGTTACAAATAAAATATAAGGAAGGATCTAAGTCAATAATGGACCCGAAAGGTAGGAGCTCGAATCCCCTTGTTTACCCTGGTTCTTGTCACGCGCCGCAACAAATATTCTTTGCCCTTATTCGTGTCTAGACACGAAAAAGATGCAAATTATCCATTTTCTATATCGTCCTTTTGTCTAGGTTTCCATATATCTCTAACCCACGGACTTGTAGCAGAGACTCCCGAAGAAATCAACACTTCCGATAATGATAGCGGCGAACGCCCCGTTCGAAAGAAGTTAAAGGAGACATCAATCACATCCGCTCCTCCTAGCTTTGCTGAAGATCATTTAATTGATCCTTCTGCCAACAATGAGCGTGAAGGAGCCGACAGTAGACCTAGGAGCCGAGGTAGGAAGCGATCATTTGATGAGACTCAACCTGAGGAAGAGAAGGGCCAGAATTCCGAAGGGAGAGATGTCTCGAGTCCTAGGAGGAAAAGATCACGGGACTCAAACACTGAAAATGGTGGTCCGACTTCGCCTATCGAGATCGAAAAAAGGGGAGATCCTAATACGCCACCCAAGCAACCGTCCGGTGATGCGGCCTCGAGGGAAATTATGAGCCCCAAGAAGAAAAGGAGCAGGGATCAGCTCGACAAGGATGAATTGCAGGGGAAAGCGGCCGCCAAATCCATGGAAGAGAAAGTGTCTGCTGAAAGTCTTCGGGACAAAGGGGAGCGCGATGTGAAACGGCACCGGGATGATTCCCAAGAGAGAGATTCAGATTCAAAGGTTGGTCTAAAACGTGTGTAGGTGAGAACGTCCCATGTTGACCTTTTCTCGTAGGGTCCGATCAAGAGCGCTTTCTCGAACACCTCTACTGTTTCCCCATTCGGATCTTTAGCTTCCTCCACACCGTCCACTTCCAAGGAAGAAGAGTCCCCCAAGAAAGCTCCTAGCACATCTGCCTCGGCCTTTGCCTCATCAAGCTTAGCCGCGTTTGCCGGTTCTGAGCAGTCGCCTTTCGGTTCTCTTGGAAGTTCAACAACGTCGGTTTTCAAGTCCGCTTCTGCATCGCAGCCGGGGAAGCCAGCTTCTACAGGTTTTGCGGCTGCATCCGGGCCCTCACCTTTTGCTGCCGCGGCTACCTCTGGGTTTGGAGGGTCCGGTTTCTCAAGTTTCAGCAATGCTTTCCCAAAGACTATCCTGACTGGCGGCCTAACCAGTTTCGCTTCCCCTGGAGGTCCTGAGATACTCGGCACCTCCAAGCCAAAGCCCCTGGGAGCCACCTCAGATGATGAAGAGGAAGAGGAAGAGGTGGAAGAATCGAAACCCAAAGAATTCGAGAAAGAGATGCCTGATGAGAGGTTCCAAGAACAGCACAGTGGGTTAAATTTCTCTGTATTTCTTTGTTGGCTAGCTGCTGATTCAGATATCCACTTCTACAGTCGAGACGGGAGAGGAAAACGAGAAAACATACTTCTCGTGCAAAGGCAAGCTCTTCCAGTTTACTGAGAAAAAGTGGAAAGAGCGCGGCATTGGTACATTTAAGATCAATGTTAAAGAACCAGCTGAGGGCAAGAAGACCGCACGTATGATTATGAGGGCTGATGGTGTCTTGCGGGTGATGTTGAACTCACCTGTATTCAAGGGCATGGCTGCTGGTGATATCGAAGGCAAAGAGCCGAAGAATAAACAGATCAATCTTGCCAGCGTTGAAGAAGGCCGCTCTGTTCCTTACTTGCTACGAGTATGTTGCCTCTCCTTTTGATCGCCTCTACTGTGGCTGTTCTCATCAAGACTGACTCGATGCGTAGACCGGAAATGAGGAAGTCGCTAAGCAGCTTTACCACACACTTTGTCGCCTGCAGGAAGAACTATAAGTCGCTTCCCCCGTGCGAAATCCAGCATTGTGACTTCAGTAGGACTAGGACAATGCTGAGAGACAACCTAGGGGTGATCTGCCTGATTTCTGTAAAAAGGGAAGCTTTCTCGGTACTACATCTCAATTCAACCTCCCATGTACACGCTGTAGATAGGAAATCTCTCTTTATCTAGGAAATAGATAAGTGGTAACAACGCATAAGCCTTAAGGAAACACTAACAATGTGGATTACTCGGCATACGCAGATTTACTCCTGATACCTTCTCTAACTTGCCAAGGAATCGTCAATTATCATACTGGCAAGGCTTATTCTTACCAGATGGTCCTATATTCGTTCGGTGATAAGCCTATTTCACTTTCATTACCTGATTCTAAGCAAAAAGAGCTAGATTTCATCGATACGTCATTTTTCATCGCCAGTCCAGACCGACAACTTCCTACGCCAACTGAAGTGAGAGGCTTGTCCAAGGATATCAATACGCGTGCGCAGCCCACACCTGTCAAATATGAGGAGCTCAGCCTACTTGCGAAGTTCGGGCCTCATGTTACAACCATAGAGGCACTGAACCTTTGGATGATCAAAAAGGTTTTCGGTGACGACATTCCCGTACCCGAGGTATTTGGCTGGCGCATTGATAATGATGGATAGATATACTTTCATATACATGGAGCTGATCAGGGGGCCGACCCTTGAAGAGTGCTGGGATTCTCTTGGTATTATAGAGAAAAGAGCCATAATGGCCAGCTCTCCCAGATCACGGGAAAGCTACGCAGACTCACGCAGGACCCCTCGGAGCTGTTTATTGGTATGATTGAAGATGCCAGGTGAAGCACCAGAATCAATAGCTTACGTCGGTTTATGATCAATAAACCATGAATACCTATTGGACTACGTGTTTATCGACCAGCCAAAAACAGGCCTGTTCTTGAGCGTAAAGGCCTTCAATGACTGGTTTGCTTCTTTACATCAACTACGTCTTGGGCACAAACATGACGATCCTAACCGATCTTTACTCGGATACTGGAGAGATTAAGCTGACTCATGGAGACCCAAGTCGGCGCAATATCATTGTCCCTTCTACCAGTCCAGTTCGGGTTGTTATTGTGGACTGGCAACAATCAGGATGGTATCCGGATTATTGGGAGTATTGCAAAGCTGTCTTCCTTGGGAGGCTGTACCAGATGACCTGGCAGATTTTGAGCCGCCAGGAACAACTCCAAAGCCCATTATTTTGGAATTATGGCATGCAATCAACAATATCTGACAGATGACTGGTGTGGTAGATTTCAATGTAGCCGCCGGCATCAGTATTGAGATGCAAGAAGGATCCGAGGCCTGAAACATACCTTGTGCTATTTTAGCGCCTCGCGAACCTAGAAACCAAAGGAATGCTCAATTTCTCATAACTACCTGGGAAGAAACCCTCCTTAAGTACTCTTCAGCCACGGACTCCACCATACATTAGTATGCCGGAGGCCGCGGCCCTACGGCGTTCTAGGATAGGAAATATGAGGAATCTAGGGTTCTGCAGTGCCCTGGCACAATACTAGCCCGATATCTGACCAATCCATCACTTAACCACCTTGCCAAAGCTAATTATATCATATCATATCTACTAACAACCAAAGCACTTGCTATTGAATATAGTATGTATATACAGATTGATCTAGAGGAACATACAACCAATCAAAAAGGAGCATCAAACCTAGCAATCCTTGTATTTAGTGGTTCAAGTGATGCTTCCTATGAGGATACTCCCAGCAGATCATCTACTAAAAGCTATATCTTTACCCTTTTTGGTGGTCTTATTGACTAGCATTCAAACCAGCAATGTACAGTCACCAAATCAACTATAAAAGCTAAACTCCTATCTCTTTCTTGTATAGCCAATGAAGCTATGTGGTAGGAATATTTCTTTGAACAGGTTGGATTCAATCCCAGCTATTCAATATCTATATTGTACGACAACAAACAAACCATCAGCCTGATGACCAAATCAGCATCTATGCTTAATACTAAGCTTAAACATGTTGATATCCACCAACATTGGCTCCGGCAACAAGTTTAACAAGGGGACATACGAATACAATGGATTCCCACTAACCAGATGCCCGCTGATGGCCTGACAAAGAAGCTTACACGTCAGAAGCATGAGAACTTCCTAAAGCTTCCCAATCTACACGACGTTAGCAAACATCTGGCCGATGTACAAGCTTAACAGAGAACTCTCCTATGTTGCGTTCTTTCCTATTCAGGGTCCCAAATTGTCCAGCAGACCTACCGTTCAGTTTATTTCCTATTTTGGCAATCGTTTCAGCATCATTTCTTCATGTATATAGCTCGTACAGAGTACGATCTAGGGGTGTGTGTTGACTTAGATATCACGTGCTTTTAGTACGCTTAGTTAGCTAGCTACTCCCGAGCTCCAGAGCTCAACCAACTATCCAATACACTCATTAAATCTGTTACCGTCAGCTAGGTGAAGCCGGTAAAGATGAAGATGCGGATATTTGGAATTAAGTGCTGGTTGGTTAGATGTCCCCTTTTGATATGTAAGCTTCAGTACCAAGCTGCTACGGTCGTACAGTTAACCTCATTGTTATGATGCTTCAGATGATCATGACGGTTATCCTGTATTGTTAGAATCGCATAATGTCTGAGTGCTCGGCATCTCATACTTCATTTATGGGCTGTTTGCGCTATTCCATTTATAGTAATATTGGATTTTCAGCACGTGATCTCGCGTCCCAACTCGGGAGGTCCGCATCTCTTTGTTGCCAGAAGATTAACAACAATGGAGCCCCGATATGGCTGGTCCAGCATCAGAAGCGCCTCCTCGGGCGAAGGTACTGAAAAGAAAGAGGGTCGCTGATGATGACGTCCAAGAAGAACCCACTTTCAGCGTTACCAAGAATGACATTGTGGAACCAAGCAACATGTCGTCCGCGGCAGGACATGCGGACACGCATGAGAACAAGATAAATGGAAATACAACTGACAGAAATCCTCGTTCCCAGGAGATAGATTCTGAAACCCCCACATCAGTACCAATAGGCAGTGATGGCAATAATACCAGTACCAAGAAGAGAGGAAGAAGCACACCCCGTTCGGGCTCCTCAAAAGGATCCAAACGCCGCACACCTTCCGCTCCCTGGCCGGATACATTTAAGCGACTCTTTCAGGTTCATCGCGCGTTAAATCTTGTCTATACATTTTGCTGTACCCGGAAACATTTCGCGACGACGTTCAACAATGTCAAGAATGCTGTGCAGGCGCAGTTGGGGGGGCGAGAGCTCACGGTCGAGGACGTCGCGATGGTTAAGATTCTTGTTCCTTGGGCTGTGAAATTCGAATATGTTGATGAGGAGAGCCTGGAGGTTATGACTGCCACCTCTACTTGTGATACAGAGAAAAGAGAGATCAGGGAGTATGGGCTTGATAGGCGGAAAATGTGGGATCCTACGGATAGGGATATTGCATTAGGAAAGGATTTTGAGAATTATGAGCGTGAGAAGAGGACGGATACATTGCTATTCGAGTTTGTTGATGCGGATTTGAAGAAACAGACGAAGGGCCGTGTCAAGGCTGAGCCTGGGAAACCCGCGCCCTCGGGCAGGGCTACGAGGGGTGAAGATCTTAAGATGCCTGTTTTTGGTCACAAACAGATGCTGGCGCTGATTGAGAAGAGAAACTCTAAGTTTTCTGATGCGATTGACTCCTTCTTAGTTAAGTGCGAGGACGACAGGTCGGATCCGGTTGAAACATTAGAACGGGAGAGAGATGCTCTCCTGACCTCACTTTCTGGAACTGGAATGAACAAGTCTACCGATTCGTCCATGCTGCCAGCGGAGATTCCCAAAGAGCGCAAATCAATGGCGGACATAGTGAGTGAGATGCGCTCAATGGAGTGGTATTCCGGCCAGATCGTACCGAACGGGCATCGAGCGTTTGATGCCCAGCCTGCTGTTTACGGAGATCTGAACTTCCAGCTGTCTCAGAATCTTGTCAATGCTCTCTATAATGCAAAAAATATCACAGAATTGTATTCACATCAGGCGGATGCAATTAACCACCTGTACGAGGGCCATAATGTCATTGTCTCTACCTCCACAAGCTCGGGGAAATCATTGATCTACCAGATTCCCTTGCTCCATGAACTCGAAAGAGACCCAGACAGCAGAGGAATGTATATCTTCCCGACGAAGGCGTTGGCACAGGATCAACGACGCAGTATGAAAGATCTTTTACGGTACATGGATGAGAGACTTCAGAATATCATTGTCGAGACTTTTGACGGCGACACACCAATGGCGGATCGAAATGTCATTCGTGACGAGGCTAGGATCATATTCACGAACCCCGACATGCTACATATCAGCATCCTGCCAAATGAAAACTCCTGGCATACGTTTCTGAAGAACCTAAAATTTGTTGTTGTCGATGAATTACACGTTTATAACGGCCTATTTGGATCGCATGTCGCTCTTATAATGCGGCGACTTCGCCGAATATGTGCCGCCGTCGGAAACAGACACGTTAAGTTCATCTCTTGTTCTGCTACTGTTGCCAATCCGGAGGAACATATGAAAACCGTCTTCGGTGTTGACGACGTTAAACTGGTGGATTTTGACGGATCGCCCTCTGGTCGCAAGGAGTTCATCTGTTGGAATACCCCGTTCAAGGACCCCAACGACCCATCCTCAGGCCGGGGAGACACCATCGCGGAGACGGCGCGGATATTCTGTCAATTGGTTCTACGAGGTGCCAGAGTCATTGCATTTGCCAGGATCCGGAAACTATGCGAGGCTCTTCTGCAAGCTGTGCGCAACGAATTCCAAGTCCTGGAAAGACCGGGAACTGCCAAGCTGGTCATGGGGTACCGTGGGGGGTATAGCCCCCAGGATCGGCGAAAGATCGAAAAGGAGATGTTCGAAGGGAAACTTTTGGGGATCATCGCAACTAATGCCCTGGAGCTGGGTGTCGATATTGGCTCCCTTGATGCTGTCATCACGATGGGCTTCCCGTATTCCATTTCTAATCTGCGTCAACAGAGCGGTCGAGCCGGACGCAGAAACAAGGATTCTCTCTCCGTCCTTGTCGGGAGTGGATTCCCCACAGACCAATATTACATGAAGAATCCAGATGAACTCTTTACTAGACCGAATTGCGGGGTGCAGGTGGATCTGTCGAACGAGCTCATCCTCGAGGGCCATATACAATGCGCTGCCTTTGAAATGCCTATCCGTCCAGAAGAAGACACTGTCTACTTTGGAGAGAAACTCTTAGATATCGCACCAACGAGGCTTTTCAAAGATGCCCTTGGCTTTTACCACTGCCATGAAAGATTCCGACCGCATCCCTCCCGCTGCGTCACCATCCGAGACACGGAGGACCAACATTTCGCTATCATCGACACTACGAATGACCGCAACCTGGTCCTGGAGGAAATCGAAGCCTCACGGGCTCTATTCAGCGTCTACGAAGGCGGGATCTACATGCACCAAGGCCAGCCGTATCTGGTCACTGAATTGAACCCAGACCGACGTCTCGCCCGCATTGTCCGAGTCAATGTCAACTGGAGTACAATGCAGCGCGACTTCACGGATATCGACCCAATCGAAACGGAATCCCAGCGCCTGATCAACTCCACTTCTCCCTGCCGAGCCTTCTACGGCTCTATCCAGATCCACTCCGCCGTCTATGGCTTCTTCAAAGTCGACAAACGCGGCCGCATCCTCGACGCAGTCGCAGTCGATAACCCACCAATCGACATCCTAACCAAGGGCATGTGGCTGGACGTCCCTTCCAAAGCTCTAGAAATTCTACGGTCTAGACACCTCAATATTGCCGCCGCCATCCACGCCGCCGAACATGCTGTTCTCTCACTACTCCCTTCTTTCGTCATTTCCACGCCGGGGGACGTGCGAACAGAATGCAAAGTGGCCAAAAAGGAACTAGGTCGCGAACTTAGACTTGCAAATAGCCATAACAATAATAATGTCTACAGGCATGGTTCCGAAATCGACAATAACTCTATAAAGAAGATACTCCAACCGCCTCATCGGCGACGTCCGGCACGTTTGACTTTCTACGATGCTAAGGGCGGTTCCTGCGGTTCCGGGATAGCGGCGAAGGCGTTTGAATTCGTCGATATGCTTCTCTGCCGTGCTGTCTCGAGAATTGAAGGATGCGAGTGTGTTGTCCCGCAGGGATGCGTGGAGTGTGTCTGCGACGAGAGATGCAAGGAGATGAACATCGTTATGAGTAAAGTTGGAGCTGGAGTGGTGCTGAGGTGCCTACTTGGCTGGGAAGTGGATGTGGATTCTTTACCTTGGGGGCAGGATTGTGAAGGCAATGAGGGAGGAGGTGAGTTAGCTGGGGGTTTGGAGACTATTGTTCCTGCTAGCGAGATCCCATCCAAGAAAGGCCGAGCAGCCCTCTTGTCAGTACACTGTGGTTGACTCCTGGTTGCTTAGTAATGCATTGGCCTTTTGTGGAGTATGATATTTGAATGATCTCACGAAAGGGAGGGAAAGAGTCGGTTCGTCCATACACGACCGTATGAAATGCATAGCTGGATTCCTTGAAGCTCGAACACTTGCTTAGATGATGTCCTACAGAACTCGGGGGTAACGGGGTTTTTGAAACATTTACAAAAGTAGTTTAGCGTATTGGCATTTAGGGTTTGGAAAAAAATCAAAGAATGTCGAAGGGTGCAGCAGTTACTGTAGTACTCTGTAGGCAAGCTTATATCATACATAACCCTAACTAACTAGTTAACTAGCGTGTTGCTCCTAACTTCCCTCTCCATCAATCTCCAACCTGCATCACAACAACCTAGTCTTCTTCTTTGGCCAGGGTCTCATATCGTAACAAGGAGGGCCACTTACCTCGATGATGTCACTGGACTCTTCTGACTGAGAGGCAACAATTATCTTCAAGGAAAGAAATTAGCAGTATCTATGGCACAGCCTCAGAGAATGGCGGGAGCTAATCACTTGCCTCGATTCCAAGTCCTTCGTACCCCTAGCTCTTCAAAAAGGAGAAAACGAAGTGCCGAAGAGAGCAACTCTTCAATCCAGCATCATCTCCCCGGCTATTCATTCCAATTCTTGAAAAATGCTGGAATGAGACTTCAAATATCCGAGATGGACAATAACGATTCGGCAGCAAAGAAAGCCATTCTACCTTCCTCTTTTTCAACAGATGTTTCTTTTCTTTTGGTGGAAGCTACAATAGGATCAATACACAATCTTTCATGTTGGTTCTTTCTCTACCATCATGCTGGTTTAAGTCGATTCCTAAAATTAAGGCTACATGCTCAATTTCCGGTGTGGGCTTCAAGTTATTGTAGAACTCACATGAATTCTTGGTAGGACGGTTTCGAGTATTTGAGAAACCATTCAAATGTGTTAATGTCAAGGAATTCTCCTTGAATTCATTCTACATTCTCTACACTTAGGATTCTAGTCAAATAGGATCTATACCGTACCAACAGCATCATCTTATTCGTAGTCACCTAGGTCCATGATAACTCCAATCAGTCAAATCAACTGTCTAATATCCCTATATCCTCTACTATAAACGATCAGGGGTATACCAGTGACGCTTGGTACAATTATAATCTTTTCTCCTTCTAATATCCTACAAAATAATATGTCGCTGGAAATTTTAGGAGATAAGCCGTCCGTGCTAGCATGGAGATGCCTCTCCCCTGGATGTATATTGATTGGTTTGTATTTATTTTCATGTCCATTTTCTTTGGGTTTACTGAGAGTGGCAAATATAATATCCAAAAGGGAGGATTGGAACAATCCCCATCTATCCTGGTCAACCGAGAACCCCGATGAACGTCGCCTCCTTCTTGTGCGCCAATTTCTCTTTCTAGGTAGTGCGGGCTGACGGTGCATCAGCTACGGAGAGGGATATGAGGGTTATTTTTATGGGGCTTGAAGGGGGGAAGTTGGAAGGAGGGCTTCCTGTTTGAGGGTGAGCCGGGACCAGAATACCTTCCTGGTGTTAGTCGGGGCCCGCCATATGAGTCTAAGGATATAGGAAATCAAGGCTGTATGATGACATATACATTAGCGCTATCATGTATATTTCTATATGCGCGGGAGAGAGGTGTACATTGTGGATATGGTGAAAATATATATACTCCGTGAACTCAATCCAAAACAGTGGTTGGTCTATAAAACCGACGTTCAGCCAAGTGGCAAAATCGTCACAGGATCGGTTGCCTGTAGCCTCATATAACAATGACAGATGAGAAGTTAACATCGCAGGGAAGGGCTGTTGCAAGCCCGGAAAGACTATTGATAGGGAGAGAATGGATCCTCAGCAGTCAACAGGTCCTGACAATTCGGGGATCCAGGTAAGGCGAGGAGAACGGATGCATGGAGTAAAATAGCGCCAGTTTTCAGATGCTCCCAAAAATGCAAATCCTTCAAGAAACCAAGTGCTGGATGTCATTATGGTAATAGACACCAGATTTAGTTGGGATGCCAACAGGTTAGGTGAATGATCTAAGATAAGCTCACGTAGATGCATTGAACTCTATGCAGATTCCGACGGCTCTCCAGGGTCATCCAAATTCAATTTCCCAAAGACAGCCTTCATGTTTCGGACGTCCTCCCTGAAATTGTCTCGCGGTTTACTCATCCGTTCGTCTGTCATGGTACGAATCTCACGCACGATGTTGGGGTAGTCTTCATCGTTGGGAAGCCACCAGTAGTTCATCTCTGGAACTTGCCACATTGTGGCTAGGACGCTTCGGAATTTGGGAGAGTAGATGTATCTATATGAAAGAAACAGGCATATGTCGTTAGTCTATGGCAAATATTTGTGTTTTCTTCGAATGATTCTAGACATTACTTGTCTATGCAGCGCAAAGTCAGTCTCGTGTAAGGGGAGTTAATGAAACTGACCCGTTTCGTTCCATCTTGGCAAATTTTCTCCTGCACCACATACGATGCTTCTCATCATTGGGAAGAAACATACTGGAGAGGGAGATACTATTCTTGAAACCGATGAAATATCCATTGGGCTTGTCGGGCCAACGGTCAATTGTTTCAATCAACCGACACTGCTCCAAGGCCAGACTTTCAAGCTCTGATGGCGGCGGTTGCTGCAAGGTCATATAGGACTGATAATAAAACATTAGGGTGACAGAAAGAAGGTCAATCCATGCAAAGTTAAGGTCCCACAAGGGGCCTTGGTAGAGACCGCCAGGTAAATATGGATCGACAATGTCATCGCACGTCAAGGCCACTTTGTGGGAGTAAGAAGTGACTGCACTTTCAGAGTCGTCAAATTGCTTCAGGATATTCTTTATATATTCCAGATTTTGGGAAAGCTGGTCATTCTGTACCATGAACTCTTCCATCGAGATCATACCATGAGAGAGCTTAGCATACAGCGATGCCATGTCCAGGCCAATCCGTCTGGTAATTGAGGCGGCGTAAGTGAGCTGTTTGTCTATATCATTCGGGTATCTGAGCGCCTGCTCAGCATCATACTCCTCTCTGCTGATATACCATTCGCGGGAGAGGATGGTCTCGCTTCCAGCCAGGATTCCTGCTGCAACATCAAATCGAGCATACCACGAAAAAATTTGCCTGTAAGTTTCGTTGGTGTTTATAGATTCGGAAGTTGATAGCTCACAGATCAAGGCGTGGGCGGCCTGATGGTGATCTATAAGGCTTACCCAGTCGCCAATATATTCCTAAAAAGCCACAAACGGTAAGAATGTCAACCAGCCTAAACATGATGGTTTAAAGATTTGGTGGGTTTGGGATGGGGCATTCTGGGCTATACCTCGAATGAGGTGAGGACAAGGACTGTTATCAGCGTCGCTTCACCATGCTCCTCTCCCGAGCCAAGAGATTTGCGCAACAGCGTCAAAGCCTTGTGGTAGAGTGTAAGGAATGTATAAATTTTCCCACCCGGGTTCTGCAAAGAATGATGATATGCAGCGAAACCCGCTAGTGCGTAGAGAAGAGGATCGTACTGCAAGGCATACTCGACCATTTCCTGGTGAATAAATCGATCACCGCCCGTCCTTAGAAAATAATGATAATGAGTCAAAAATTGCTGATGATAGTTGAGGTAGAATTGCACATCCTCTGGCAAAAACTGAATAGTACTGGGCAAGACATAAGGCTCGCGCGCAGAGAGCCCATCGCTGGTCGACCGCGAGCTCAATGAATCAAGTATGGATGATTCAGTTGTCGATGGAGATGCACTGTTTTCTGAACGAGTTATGACGGCCTCCGGTGTTGGTTTCCTTTCATTCCCTGCTGTAGAGCGAGAGTGTTGTGTTTCGTGCGAACGCGATTTGGATATTGTGGCCCCAGCATTATCCTCTTGTATAGCGCTGAGAGTTCTCGTTTCATCAGCGCCTTCTGCCTCGCCTTGGTCGGACCTGTCACTCCCTGGAGATGACACAGAAGAATTTGCTTTCGCCCTGGCGCTCGAACGCGAGCCACTAGTTTTTGAAGGAGCTACCCCTGGCGTAGGGTAGACACAATTGCGATTCCCCTTTCTGCATCTATCACAGATGGGTAGAGTCTCGTCGCACTTCACTCTGCGTGATCGGCAGGTATAGCAACCGGTTCTTGTACGACGGTGCTTTTTCTGGCCCGTTTTCTGCTGTTGTTGCGCCGGGCTGCTCGAAACTGATCCACCTGCAAGTACAGGCTGCGGGACGCGAACCAGCGCGGTGCTATGCCACAGTGCGACATGATCTGGGTATTTACCCGAGAGAAATGAACTGGCAGCGAGTTGAGTTGATCCGGGCTGAGAAATTGTTTGCAATGGGGATGAGTTATCACGTAGGTAATCGCCCATGGCGGCTTGTGGCGAGGGGTTGGAGCGCGCCATGTCGGACCCAGACAGGGCGGCATCTAAGGAGCATCACGGGGGAGAGGACTAGGCTAGAAGTTCATTCAGCCAAAGAGGTCACAAGAAGAAGGGATAGACGACAGATTGGCCTGTCTACTCCGGACCTGCAAGGAAGAGAGAACGCCGAGCGCGCGGGGGAAGATGGAGCTGAGCTTCCAGGTCGAGTCTCGACAGCATTCGCTGATTCAGCGCAGCTAGCCGGATCGAGTATATAGGGCCGATAATCAGGGTCCACCCGCTACTTCGATTCAGAGTCCGATCTGGCTGTGATGCACATGGAATCGTGCAGCGCAGGCCAGGGTCGAATTGCCTGGTGGGACATGTGGCTACTGGACCCTGAAAATCGCTGGGAAGGCAGGAGTCCCTGGCCACCGCCGAGGCAAATCATGTGATATGGTCACGTGTTGTGGTGATATTGAATTAATTTAATGATAAGTACTATGTACGTCTGTATAGGAGCGAGCAGGACCGGACGACACGCTGTCCCCCAATATACCAACATCGAGAGATACTACTCACACGATAGCGCTCACCCTCCACCGGATGGAGGTGGACGACCCCCCGGCGGTCGTCCCCTACCCAGGAACCGCCTCCTGGGACGAAAAGTCGGATCCTCCTTCGGAACCCACCACTCCTACCCCCTCCACCGCAACACCCACAAACGGAGAGCCCTCTCCTCCCCGGACAAGATGCCTGATACTCCCTCAGGCCCAACACCTAGCAGGCCAAACACGCTGTCAATTCGCCAGCAGATCAATGCGGTAGCTGAAGACCAGCTCCTCCTCCTGAAGGATTGGAGGCAGGCACTAACTTCGCTCGCAGACGCGCTCGATTCGACTGTCTCCTCCCTCCACGGCCGGCCCAAAGAACTCGCCAAAGGACTGGCAGCCAGGTTCCTGACTCTGGCCAAAGGCAGCACACCCCAGCTAGGACCAGAAAAGCCTCCTATAGCTCCCCCCAAACCAACTCCAGAGCCTGTACAGGCCAAACAGGCCACTCCAACTGGACAGACACCCCAAGCACCATCCTGGGCCTCAGTAGTGGCCCCAGGACTAGACCAAAAGGGATGGCAAGCCATCAGACCCAAACCTGCCAAGCAGCCGCAGCAGGCAAGGAGGATAGATAACCGCATCTTCCTCCGCCTCCCAGAACCCTCCAACCTGCGGAAAATAGGCCCTCATGGAATCCGCATAGCCCTTACAGGAAAGGTCCCTGGAGGGATCTCTCGTGTACAGATAATCCCCACAGGCTATGCCATCACAACCACAGATGAAGGCAAGGCCTTTTTACTCTCTGCACAAGCGAAAGAGCTAGCTGCAGATGGATACTTTGAAATGCCAATAGAATACCACCAAATTGTCATTCCCCGGATTCCCCAGAGGCTCTGGTCCCTAGAGGGATGGACAGAAACCACACTAGAAGACATCAGCACTGAAGCGGAGCGTATCACAGGCATTAAACCATGTCACGTCAAGCCCTCAAACCACCTTACAGAGGCAGGCTCAATCACTGCAGTCATTGCCTTCCCAAAGAAGCCCAAACATGCAATACAATTATTTGGCATCTCTGGCCTATCTAGACCTACACGCCCCAAACAAAGACCACTACAATGCTCCCGCTGCCACCATTTCCATGACACACGAGCTTGCCGCTCTAACACTCGCTGCATCTCTTGTGGCTCCACCAAAATAGAGCATACCTGCCGTGTACAATGCATCAACTGCCATGGCCCCCATGCAGCAGACTACCCAAAGTGCCCAGCCCGGCCTATCTCCCGTAAAGGGACCATCACCCACCTTTCTAAAGAAGCACTAGCAGCAATACGCAAAGCTGGGAGACTGGCTTTCCAGCAACAAGCTGGAAAGGTGCAGGCTACACAGGCAAGCCCACACACCCTAAACCAGGCCACAGACCACCCATCAAGACAGCTCACCCAAGAGCTAGCCAGTCAGACCTCTCCAGAAGAACTATGAAAATCATACAGGCCAATGTAGGGAGGGGCGGCCCCTCCCATGACCTGCTGCTATCCTTCACAGCAGACATCATCCTGGTCCAAGAGCCTTGGACCAATATGGCAAAACACCTCACAAAAACACACCCAAGATATCAACTCTTCAGCCCAACCCCCCACTGGGAAATCAGGCCCCGAACTCTAACATACGTACGCAAAGACCTTCCAGCTCACGCACTTCCACAACCATCCTCCCCAGACATCACGGCAGTAGAGGTAGATGGCCTCACAACTATCAATGTCTACCGCCCCCAAAGGACCCAGCTACTCTCTCTTCATCCACCATATCTACACTCCACACCCTACTCCAATACCCTGTCCCACGGAACACCATCATCGCAGGAGACTTCAACACCCACCACCCATTATGGCAACCAGAAACCCAACCACACACCCTCTCTGCAGGAGCCACAGCTCTGGTAGAATGGCTAGAAACCCAAGGACTAGTGCTCTGCATGGAACCAGGCACTCCAACCCGCGGACCCAACACCTTGGACCTAGTCTTTGCCAACCTCCCAGTGGTGGCTACAGTAGAGGACCACCTTAGCACTTTTAGTGACCATAAAACCATCCTAGCACAGCTAAAATGGAGGGAGCCACAGCCACAACACAAACTAGGCTCCACTAACTGGGAAAAGGCTCGAGAACTCCTGGTCCCCCCAGACACCAACCTACCAACAGATACTCTGGCAGAGGAACTGGTCAGCCGGGTACATCTAGCCATCCAGGGAGCATCAGAATACAACACCCGCAGGCTCCCACACACCCCATGGTGGACACCAGAGCTCACAAACCTACTCCGGCAAGCAAGACAACATCCATCAGACCTCCAACCTCTTCAGAAGGCAATTTCCAAGGCAAAAGCTAATTACTGGAAGGAACGGATTGAGCAGGCAACAACTCCCACTAAAGCCTTTGCACTAGCAAAATGGCAGAAGCCCTCCAACCAACTAGCTGCGCCCCCCCTACTTGTACAAGGCAACCAAATCACCACCCCACAGGGCAAAGCAGACGCCTTCCTCACCTACCTCCTGGAAAAGGGAGCCTCCCTTCCAAACCAGCTTGAAGAAGGACCACCAAACAGACCTCTAGATCCTATACCTTTACCAACAAAGGAAGAATGCTGGAATGCCCTTTGCTCTCCTACCCCATCTGCCCCTGGGGAGGACAATCTTACCACATCTGTATGGAGAAACCTATGGCCTATTATAGGAGATACAGTTACAGCACTATACCACCAAAGCCTGGAGAAAGGCCAGTTCCCGCAGACCTTCAAAGCAGCAAAAATCATCATGTTGCCAAAGCCAGGCAAGAGAGACCTTACCCAACTGGGCTCATGGCGGCCCATCAGCCTCCTATCCACCTTAGGCAAAGGCCTAGAACGTCTTATTGCAAAATGGATGGCTGTACAAGCAATCCAGGGAAAACTACTCACACCATGCCACTTTGGTGCTCTCCCAGGCCGCTCTGCTATTGACCTCGTCCAAGTACTAGTTCATAGAGTGGAGAAAGCCTTCCAACAGGGAAAGGTAGCCTCACTACTGTTGATGGATGTAAAGGGAGCCTTTGACGCAGTAGACCACCAAAGGCTTCTTTCATACCTACGCCTTCAGGGATGGGATGATTGCCTGCTCATATGGACCCAAGATTGGCTTTCCAACCGCTCAGCATCTGTCCAGATTGGAGAGGCAAATGCCAAAGCCTCAATAAAGGGAGGACTCCCACAAGGATCCCCCCTCTCCCCAATCCTATTCCTGCTCTATGCAGCAAGGGTAGTGGCCACTTACAAAGCCTCCTTCTGCTATGCAGACGACCTAGGAATCCTCTTTGTAGGGGATTCTCTCCAGGAGACATCCCAACAACTAGCAGAAACATACAAGGCAGTAACAGCCCTGGGAACAGAGGTAGGTCTCCCCTTTTCAGTGGAAAAGACAGAGATACAACACTTCTCTAGAAAACTCAAGCAGCCTCCCCCAGCAGTCAGGCTGCCTGGTGTGGGTGAGATCTCTCCCACACCATACACCCGCTGGCTAGGGGTCCTCTTGGATACAAAACTTACCTTTAAACCACATATCAACTGGGCATACAGCCGTGGTAAGCAGCTAGCACAGCACCTCCAGAGACTTAGCAACACCCAACATGGGTGCCCAGTAGCACCTATGCGTGCTGCAGTGCTTCAGTGTGTCCTCCCAACAGCATTGTATGGAGCTGAACTCTTTTACACTGGCCAACAGCAACTAAAGGCTGTCAGCTCCCTCCAGTCTCTACTCCGAATAGCAGCCCTAGCAATCCTCCCAGCATACAAGACAACACCCACAGCAGCACTCCTCCGAGAGGCAGACCTGCCAGACCCAAGAGCCCTTTTGGAGAGCACCCTCCAGAGGGCAGCTGCTAGATACGCAGGCCTAGATGCAAAGCACCCCATAGCACGCATCCATGCAGCCCCAAACTATGGGTACAACACAAGGCTCACCAGGATCCTGCAACGCATCCCCACACCAGCACCAGAACGCAGGTGGGTAGAGCCACAGCTGCCACCACTACGCATGCTGCCAACCCACCGGGAAGGGCACATCTCCTCACCACTAGCCATATCAGTCTACTCAGATGGCTCCCACACGGGCCAAGGCGCTGGATATGGATACGCCATATACTACGGCTCCATCCTAGTCACCCAGGGACAGGGCCCAGCAGGCCCCCAGACAGAGGTCTATGACGCGGAGATCATGGGCGCTGTGGAAGGTCTCCGGGCAGCAGTTGGTTTGCCATGCACCGCATACGCCAACCAGCTGAACCTCTTCCTAGACAACCTGGCAGCAGCCAGTCTACTAGCAGATGGCAGGCCCGCGCCACACAGACGCCATCTCACAGACACCTTCCACCAGCTCTCCAAGCAGTGGCTCAGCCTGCCGTACATCCTAGCCTCTCCCCGCAGGCCCGTACGGGTCTCTTGGGTACCAGGGCACACTGGAATCGCAGGCAATGAGCTGGCAGACAGGCTAGCAAAGCAGGGAGCAGCCATGGATGGCTCCCACATCCCCCCTCCCCGGCATACCTGAGACGAGAGGCGAAACAACAACTCCATACTGCCACCCAGGCAGCGTATACGCGCAGCGCACCCCAGGCATACCAAGACCTGGGCATCCGCCCCCATACGAAGAGCAGCCGGGCCCAGGAACATAAATTACCACGCTGGGTACTAGGCAGGCTCATTGCGGCCCGCACTGGACATGGGGACTTTGCAGCATACCATGAACGCTTCCACCACACTGACTACCTAGCAACCTGCTCCTGCAAGAAGCTAAAGACCCCAGTACATTTCTTCTTCTGCCCACATACTAGGAAGCGCTGGAAGGAGAGACGGAAACACACACTAGCTGGGCCAGCAAAAACCATTGACTGGCTCCTAGGGACTGCTGCTGGGGCTGAGGAATTCAGCCGCATCGTGCAAAACACATCCTTCTTTACGGATATATGCCCAAACTGGGCCCACCTAAACACAGAGTAGTGTACAGTCAACACATATCTTCCTGGGAAAGAGGGACTGGCTCCCCCTCTCACCTATAGGGAGGCAAAACAGGGCTTTCTACCGCTTGAAGCCCCAGCCAGGGCAGTGCTGGGAACTTCCCCAACTCTACAGCACATAGTGCTCAAATTTGTCTCCTTTAAGCATGTATTTAGATCGTTGCGCACGTACTTAGATCCTCTTAGATAGTATACGCTTGGGAGGCACGTCCGGTTGCCCTTCGGGAGGCCGCGGTCACCCGCCACGTGACCGCCAAGCGACGTTAAATAATAATAACATAACATAACATAACATGTACGTCTGTATAATATATGCGTGATATACACGGTCTCGATCCATCGAGTCACCGATGCGGTCGATCACTTATACCTACCTAGGTACTAGGCACGGCCTGTTTAGCCGTCTAGTCAGGCTATGTTGAATAAGCTCCCCAAACCTAGTTACGCTGACTGCATTCAAGTCATCTTAAGCTCTCGTGTCAGGTCTAGAACAAAGCGCCAGTACGTAGGCGGTGCAAGAGCCTTCTCCTTTCACCGTGCTGCATCTCCTACTCCCGTTCAAAACCTCCAGGTAATATTTCTTCCGGGTAGCTTCTTCACAGACAGCCATTGGGACCGGGTCAAGCTACTCTCCGTCCTCGCCCATAGAACCATACAGAACGAACACACCCTTGTAACGGACAGAGCAGAGGAAAGATAAACTCCAAGACCGAACCAGATGTCGGTTTTAACAATGATAAAGGGCCTGTAATCCACAGACACCCAGTCGAGAACACACTTTTCTTTCGCCCAGACAGTGGCCCCGATATCAATTTGGTATAAAGCCCATCGATGCAATAACTATGAATTCATGAGCTCCCACCTCGCTGTTTCTCCTCTTGAACTTCCTTTATGGCAATTTGCAGCCCTTCAATGACAGCTCCCCACTCAACCTCATGGACCTTGTTTTCAAAAGCTTCAAGATTCTCGTCAACACCTTTGACAAATGGAATCTCCCGAACAAGAATAGGACTGCCCATGTCGACTTCCGAAATTACGTTATGGATCATGACGCCCGTCTTATCGATTTTGCCTTCTTGCCACGCAGCATGTGCTCGTTCTATAGCGTTCTAATATGTGCAGAGACCATATTAGCAATCTTACTCCTAGACAAGGACATCCACTGCTAGGGAGAGGAATTGGAAAAGAAACACCTACGACTCCATTGAAAGCCCCCGGCAATGCCGGATGTAAATTGATGATCCTCACTCTCTCACTCTCTAATGGCTCCAGAAATCGAGGAGAAAGCACATGCATAAATCCTAGGCAGACAACCAAATCCGGCGAATCCTCCAGGACCAGCCTAGAGAGTTCCCCATCGTACTCTTCGCGGGCGGCCTGGATGCCCTCTGGCGTCGCGGGGTGCTGTTTCTTGTATTTCACCAGATTATGGTAGGCCGTAGGGATATTTGTGCGCGTAGCTCTTTGGAGTCCGAAGGCATCTTTGCGGTTGGAGATGACTCGTATTATTGTTGCGGAGAGTTCGCCGGAGGAGATTTTGTCGATTACTGCCTGGAGGTTCGTACCATTGCCGGATATTAGGACTGTAAGGCGAATTGGTTGTGTCATTGTATATATCTTAATTTTTATCGGATCGTTGGGAGACTGGATATTTGTTTGTCACAAAACGAAAGATCAATGGAAAGAAAGGCACGCTCTATTGCGGGGATGAAGCCGAAATTTCAGTTGCCCCGCCGCTTGGAGAATGAATCGGATGCCAGCAATTGAACGATGGCGACTCTGCAGACTAGACAGGGTACAGTGCGGGTTAGTAGAAGATCAACAGTTGATCGATGATCCAGATACATTCCTCTTACTGCTTCCTCTACTCTCTACGCCTGCTGTGCGCGTCGCGTCGCGATTGAGACCGGTGGTATGATAAGTCATCATCACCAGAGTTGTAACGTAATCCACAAGCGAGTGCCGCACCAAACGCAATTTGCGTCACCTACACAAACATACCTTTTTTAACCACCAACTATGCCACCAATTTGCTCTAAAAAAGCCAGAAAATCTACCCAGAAAGAGGGTAGGGTCTTGCTAGCTATAAAGACTATTCAGAAGCAAGAAATACCCTCAATTCGTGAAGCAGCACGCCAATTTGATGTCCCTGAATACACTATACGCTGCTGCCTTGCTGGCCGAACCTTTCGAGCTGATACACGCGCAAATAATCATAAATTGACTGAACTTGAAGAGCAGTCACTTCTACAATGGATACTCTCTATGGATAAGCGTGGGGGAGCACCTAGGCTAACAGCAGTGCGAGAAATGGCCAACCTTCTACTTATGAAGCGTGGTTTAGACTCAATTCAACCTGTTGGTCTAAATTGGGTCTATAACTTTGTTGAACGCCATGATCAGCTTAAACCCCGCTTCTCTCGTTGATATGACTATCGCCATGCTCAATGTGAAAACCCAAAAGTGATTCAAGGGTGGTTTGACTATATACAACAGATCATTCTTCAATATGGGATCACATCTGATGATATATATAATTTTGATGAGACAGGGTTTGCAATGGGCCTAATTGCAACTGCAAAAGTGGTGACAAGAGCTGAATATTATGGCCAGCGTGCTCTAGTTCAACCTGGTAATCGTGAATGGGTGACAACCATTGAGGCAATTAATGCTTCAGGTTGGGCACTGCCACCATGCATTATTTTTAAAGGCAAAACCTATCGTGAGGCCTGGTTTGATGGCCTTCCAAATGATTGGTGCTTTGAGGTTAGCAACAATGGATGGACAACTGATGAAATAGGCCTACGCTGGCTAGAGGACCTATTTATTCCAGCAACCAAGGGTCATACAAAGGGCAAATATCAATTATTGATCTTGGATGGTCATGGCAGCCATTTAACACCACAATTCGACCAAATCTGCGCGGATTCTAATATAATCCCTATTTGTATGCCTGCACATTCATCACATCTATTACAACCTCTTGATGTAGGCTGTTTTAGTGTTTTGAAGCGAGCATATGGTCAATTGGTTGAGAAGCAAGCACGTTCTGGATCCAATCATATTGATAAATTGGATTTCCTTACAGCTTATCCCCATGCTCGTATAGAGGCATATAAAGCTGAAACTATTTGAAATAGCTTTTCAGCTACTGGATTAGTTCCATATAATCCAGATCGAGTGCTTGAGAAGCTGGATATTCAGCTTAAAATGCCTACACCCCTATCAAGCAGGGGTAGTGAATTCAGCATCAAAACACCACAAAACCCTCACCAATTGAATCAGCAGGCATTATCAATTAAAGCGCTATTAAAGCAGCACTCACGGAGCCCACCAAGTCCACTTAATCAGGCAATAGATCAAATTCTCAAGGCCTGCGAAACAACAATGCATCAGACTGCTTTCTTAACAAAAGAAGTATGCGAATTACGTGCTGCCAATGAGAAGCAGAAGCAAAAGCGAGCCAGATCTAATAGGCAGATGGCTAGTGAGAAAGGCCTTTCAGTGCAGGAAGCTCATGGGCTAGTATTGGCATCAAACCAGGCCTCTGAAGCTCAGTCTGCTGTACCAAGGGAAGCTAGTTCGGCAGCTTCACAAGGGCCCCAACGGGCCCCCCCAAGGTGTAGTGACTGCCATGAGATAGGACATCGAAGATTGCAGTGTCCTACACGATTTAATCATTAGTTTGCTTTGTATATAGGCGTTGTGGCGAATATACATAGGTTTTTGGTTTATATAGCGGATTGGGTGCGGCACTCGCTTGTGGATTACGTTAGTTGTAAGTTAAACTTAGTTGACTATCCTACATACTATCAAAGTCGCTGCTCCCTATTCTCGAGCAGGAAATCCTGCTAATTGGGAAATTTACCCTGCTGCTACCAGTTAACAGTGTATCTTCGGCTCATCAGCCCAAACAACAGACATTCAACTGCTAGCAGAACAAAACCGGAATCTTCTAAGCTGTCCCCGAGAAGTGAAGAGACAAAGTAACGAGACACAAGAGAATTAACTAGAAAATACGGCAAGACCCCTGCTTGATGATTTCCCATATGCAATGCCATCCCATAGTGTAAGACCGCCAACGCAAAAGACAAACGAAAGTCAAGATGCTACTCAGACATGAAAGAATAATTCAAAGTCAAAAAGGGGGAAGGAATATGAAAAAAACCTGTTCTCGTAAGAAGACAAAATTGACTTCGCAATGCAATATCAACAACCTGGGAGCCAGAAAGGGAACGAGCGTAGATGGATCAGACCTTTCATTCAAGGGTTCCCGCAATAATAATGGTTCTGTCTGAAACTGACAATGAGTAGCCAGCATTGTTGTACGCGAAATAGATAATATCGAAATAAATATCCAAAGAAAATCAGTTAGACAAAGGACGTGCTTCATGCTGCTGCTTTTCTGGGAAGAAGGCAATGCGCATTCAAACACACAAAAGTAAATCTCTGCAAATAAGGGTTTGATTACAACTGTGCAGCTGGTACTTGATCAGGCAGCAGCTTCCTGGGCTGGTTCAGTATTAGATGATGATTCATACACGCCCTGGCCCCGACAGAGTGGACAGGAGTTTCGCCCGGTGGTCAACCACTATCGTTGTCAAATGTCAATTGAAAGATTCTTCAGAAGTATGGCAGAGCCGAAACATACCTGGTCTATGCATTCCTTGTGGTAAAGATGCTTGCACTTGCTCAGTTGCCTGAGTTCTTCAGCCGCTTCGTAGTCACTGAGGCATATTAAGCAACGCTCCCCCTCAGGAACCTGAATAGTGCCAGCACTATCCAACGATTCCGCAACAAGCGAGCCAGCATATTCTACTAGACGGAATAGCCCTCCAGCAGAGCTGACATCCGACTGAGTTGCAACAGGCGGCTTGGCTGGGCCCAACAGCGACGAGAGTAAAATCATATCTTCGTAAGTTGGATTCTAAACAATATGTTAGCCTTAGGTCACGTAGATCAAACACTCGATTAGGGGCGTATCGTTCGTACATCTGTGAAAAGGCTGGGAGTTGCAAACGCCGGGTGGTTCTCTGAGAGGTTCGTTCCAACGACATAGATCAACCAACTCCGACCAGTAGCCGGGCCTGAGTTGTCCGGCTCAACGACACCATTTCGCCGAACCGCACCAGACCCAAGATCCCGGTGACGAGCGTATTCAGAATCGCTCCGACGCCGCTGGCGAGTCCTATGAAGGGGAACACTCTCTTCAGGTTCAACCGTAGATTGGTACGACTGGCCCTCGTGAAGGTGAGGTAGAGCTGATGCGGTCGACAATCTACGACTAGGTGTCGAAGAGCCTGAAGGACCAGCTGACAGATTAGATTCAGCGGGTGTCGATGGAGGAGGATGGGGTCCCGGCGGGCTCTCTGACAGAACGGACGGAGGCGAGGAAAGACCGCCGAAATTGGCCGCATCTGAGGCTCTCCGAGAACTATTTGCAATTCCCTGTTGGCGTGTCGTATCAGGATTTGAGAAAAGACCACCAGGACCTCCCATGAAAGGACGGGAAGTTGCTCTTGGTCTTCCATCAACACGTGAGATAGGATTGCCACCAGCCTCTTGATTTCGTGGTAAATTACCCGGCGACAAGAATGGCAGTCCCAGTAAGGCATCTAGACTCGGGCCAGCGTCGCCTGGTTCATTGTCGCGTCCACCGCCCGAAGGGACCGACCTTACACCCACCACAACCAGAGTAACAGTGCGCCCGCCACTACCCTCCGGGGAATCGTCGACATCCATCCTATCGTCATTGCCACGAGCATTTTCAGCATTGGTGGTCTGGTAGCCAGATGACTCAGATGGCCGAGAAGTCTCCGGGTTAGAAAATCGGAAAACCCTAAGAAAATTAACTGGTGGAGTAGATCCATTTTCTGATGCACTGGATCCTTCAGTCAGCATCCCAGGATTAGCTTGCGCGGACGTGGCATTCTGTAAAGTCTGTATAAAATTTTCCAGCGAGCCGTCTAATCCACCGTTTCCAAGGGCCTGTATGTTTGGCAATACCGGGCCTGTAGTGCCGGACAGCTGGGCTGCAATTGCTGTAGCTGCTAACTGAAGCACCCGAGAGAGTGGAGTTTGTTCTTCTCGCCGTAAGACCCGGGCGGAACGCGCTCTCAGGAGGCTAGGAAGTCGCCGCACGCTCGTCGAGCCCTGACCGGGTATAGGCGAAGGTACTGGAGACATTGAATGATCGTTGTTTATGGCAGGCTCCACAGAATCGAGCTCGTGGGGAGGATCCGTGATATCCATGCGAGTATCCAGGGCAACGGGGAGAGGATGAAGATTATCAGAGTCGTCACTGGAAGCTGGTCGTGGGAGATGTGTTGAATTTCCTGTATTCTGGCTAGGCTGATGGCCAAACATCTGGGATATTGGACTCGACAGTGAATTTCTAACTCGATGTAACCGAACACTTCGACGCCAGGATCCTCTGCCTGGATCGGACATGCGTTCAGTGGTGTTGAAATACGTAGGGTACAAAGGGGGGTCTGAGTTCAGCACAGAGTCGCTGCGTGGAGCAAAATACGGGGCACGGGCAGTAGAGCGTCGCCTTGTAATGCCTCTGGAGCTAAGCGAACCAAATGGACTGAAACGGCTGGTATTATGGAGACTATCCGATCTCGATGTTGACCTCGATACAAGGCCATGCCGGTGAGCTTGACCCTCCGCCGGCGTCTCCTCTTCACTGTTGAGCAGTCCACGAATGACTGAATTCGGCAATATTCTGGAGCCCAGTCTCGACATGGTGGACTGTCTTCTTGCAGTCATACGAGCAAATGCTGCCGATCGGTACTCTTGCGGGTCAGGCTGGACTCCATTTTCCAGCTGAACACCATGCAGTTGTCTCGGAACGACTGGCTCACCAGTTAGCAATGTAGGCTGCTCCCATGACTCCGGCGCTGAATTTCCTTGGCTTGAGCTCGGGGTACCATCTGTATCCACTCTAGCTCCCGATGGGGAATGAAATTCCCTAGTGTACTCAAAATCGCGTCCGCTGCTCATATCTTCATTCCTATTGTCTCGACCATGTCCTGCATAAAAACGTGTAAAGAGTTCTCGTGTACCAGTGTGCCGTCGATCTCTTTGAGTCGAAGAGGACTGTCCCATAGTAGTCAGCTGCACGATTTGGGCGAATAGCGAGGTCTTAGAGCCCTTCGAATGCCATGGAAGGGAGTTCAACTAGCTAGAAATAGAAAAGAAGTAAGCAAGACGGAGGGAACGATGCAGTTAAGCTGGGGCGTATCTAGAGGATGGAAGGTGTCCAAGCCCAAGAAAGCTGTGGGAGGCGGCGGTCAAGACGCGCTTGTGAGCAAGTAGGCAGCAGGAATGAGACGTACCATTTGATAATCTCGGGGTTACAAAAAAAAGAAAAGAAAAGAACAGTGTCCAACGTGCCAGAGAAATATCCTCTAGAGCCGTTTACGCCCTCTAAACAGTACGGGGCTGACACTACCTCGCGGCTCTGACGGCAAACGGTCCCAAAACCCGCAGCTACCGTTCCAGGGACGTAGTTTTTCGCAACTGATCGCAACAGGGGGACTTATGTCCGCGCGAGAGATAAAAGAGGAGACGGTATGTCGATAGTCGGGATATGAAGGAGACGAGTTGGGGAGAGGAGAGAGGAATGTCGCTGCGGGAAGGAAGGCGGACGGAGATGGCTGTATGGCTGGACGAGTAACCACAGTGAAACGCAGCGAGATAGATATCCCCAGCTTAGTCCTCACACAACCACAGGATGTTGCTGAGATCGGTGGGGATTGAGAGTCCTCTGGGAGGAGAGAAGTCAGGAAGGATGTTTAGAAAGGAAAAGAAGCTGTGGGTGATGGTGGATGCAGGGGAAGAATGCTACTGAATAAGCAGTGCGGTTTGTGCCGGTCGACCTGGAGAATTCCTGGAGGAAGAAGGGATCGATTGACCGGTGAAGAAGGGGAGAGAAACGAAGTGGATACGGATGGTTAATGACGACGAGACTGCTGGCATTCAGCTCTGTCGAAGCAGGTCCTTTGAGCCATATTATTAGTATTAGAATGATATCGCATACGAACCACTGCGGGCCGCATACGCATTATTGGGAATGGGATTGCTCGGTGGCGTCTGAGGCCCATGAGCCTTTTTTTAGTACCTTCGATTATTATTATACGGAGTACCTATTTATTATTATTATTATTTTTCTTCCCAAGTTCTTGGCCAGGTATTACTGCAGTTCGCTTCTGCTGCCTCAGGCGTCTCCCGCTGCCTGAAACAAACGGCAAAAAAAAAAAACTGCGGACTTCGCATCCTGTCCCTGGCATCTTCTTGTTCAACCATCGAGCTGGACAGAACAAACCGGATCTTATCATCCTTAAAATGGACCGTTGAGATCCTCTTTCCGGGTATTGGCGCAATGTGTCTTGCGGCGAAGATATCCGGTATGACAAGGCCGATGCTAACAGCTACGAACCAGTTTCTGTCACACATGCTCTGAAAAATTCCTGGACTTGAGCTCTGGATTATGATGGATTTCAAGCCGTCCGCTTCTGCTTTCTCCCTCCCACTTCCACCGTCACAACAACCGCAGAGTGTGCGCATTGCTCGATATGAGCCTAGGAAACGAAGAAAACACTCCGAGGATTGGGATGAAGATACCTCAGATGTGGGAGGAGAAATGACAGACGCCGTCTCTGATTCCGGTGTGACTCTTTCCGGTACGGATTTGATCTTGTCGCCTGAAGAAGCCCACCAGTATCGAATTGCCGGTCTCCCCTTTGATCAGAAGTTGCCTTCAGGAAACTTTCCCCATGGGGCACCCAGGGACTGGACACGTTCCAGTCGCCAAACGCAGAATCATATCATCGCACAACTACCATCTTTATCGCCTCCACTCTACCCTCCACAGTCTGCGGCTTACCAGGGAAATCTCCGATTGCAACATCTTGCCGTGATCACTTCCATACTGCATCGGTGCCTTCTGCAGGGTGACTACGTCCGCGCTGGGAGAGCATGGGGGATACTCCTTCGCGAGGAGTTCGGAGGCAAGCCCATCGATGTGCGCAACGAAGGAAGATGGGGAATCGGAGCGGAGATCCTGTTACGGCGGGGCCATCGGATATCTCACAACACTCCCGGGTCCGGAAGCTTAGGAAATCTACATCATGGAATGGCAGATGCCTCTGGGCTTTGTTTTACTAGAGCCGGGTTCGAAGATGCTAAAAGGTATTATGAGAGACTTATCATTCAGCATCCATTTCGAAAGGCTGCGCCTGACGCGATATCCTCTTTACATTTCTATCCCGCAATGTTCGGCCTTTGGATATATGTTGTTCAAGAAGAATGCAATGCCGCCAGGAAAGATATACAGTGTCGCCTTGGAGAATCTGAGTGGTTTTCGGAAGATGAAGAGACCGGATCAGAGTTTGAGGACCAACATGGCGAAAGGCCAAGACGACGAGGTCTCCTCGCCGAGGTCGATGATAAAGAACGAGATCAGGCGCAGCAGATTGCGGCAAGGATGGATGAAATACTCTCATCCCCTCCGTATTCTGACTCCCAGGAGCTACTAGAACTTCGAGCCATGGTCTCACTTTGGGTCTCCGATCTTCTCGTCTCCTCTTTGCCGCAGGAAGAATTAGACCGTCCCAATGCCGATTATGATTATCATCATCGTGATGACGATGATAACGATCTTACGGTTAGGAAAGGGTTTCCGGGTTTGACTCATGCACGGCGAGAGCAGAGACTTGCAATGGAACGGAGAGAGGCCGAGTTGCAGAAATCGAGAAGATTCTTTGAGAGAGCTAGGCAACGTGGCAGGAGCATGACAAGTACCCTTGAAAATTTTCGGATTGACGATTCAAATTCCCCAAACCCCTCATTGTGAACTCGTCTTAATATCTCGAAGGGTCAAAAGCAAGTCAGCGCAGATAGGGATACCAAATTTTAGGCCATTATAAGTATTTAACAACACATGTTCAGGGACATGTATAATTTGGACTGCAATATTTTTATGTTCTTCTTCTATGTATATTAAAGTAGATTATACAAATGTAATATCGAGAGGATGGCCTATTAATACGGTCTGGACCTGAAAGGAATGGCAGCTCGTCACGTGACTTCGCGATCCATCTGCGCGCATCGCGTTTGGAGCTTGCTTCAAGTTTGACTACGAAAGCTGGATCTCCATCAGACAACTCGTCCTCAACATCACCAAATAATCTAGAAGGCTGTGGGCGCACATTCTGTTATCCTTTATTTATCAGCCACCAATATTTACCGAATTGCCGCAACGAGGACGATGGGGGTAGGCGACTATGTCCACTCTAAGGAGACCGGTCAATTTCCCTCTCCCGCAAACGGCATCTCAAATTCCTTCCCATCACGGCAGGCCCTAGCAGAGCAGGTGAAAGTTGGAGTTCCTACAACGAAATTGATCACACAATTACCGTCGAGAACAAATGGAAGGATACACCAAGAATACCATGAAACCCAGGAAGATGCAGTGGAGAGGGATATGTTTGACACTGACGTGGAAGGAATTGATGACTCTACTATAGCCGGCACGAGCGTCCTGGGTGCTGATGAACATGTGCCATCAGGACAAGTTGTACAGTATCAACATGATGATAGATCGGAATCGAGACCCTTATACCAATCACAACACTCGCGACGGGTACATGAAGCCGCCTGGTATACGAATCTCGGAGACCAAGTCATCAAGACAGCGGAATTTGAATCCGATGATGCCGATACTACTGAAGGAAGCCAGCCTACATTTGTACCCGAGGATGATACGGGGAATGAGAAGACTCCTGTGGATGACTGGTATCTTTCTAGTCGTCAGAAACGCAGGTCTGTGGAGGACCAGCCCTTGAGCAAGCGGTTGGAGACTTTCTGGGCCGCTAGTAAAAGGACTCATGCTCCCCCCAAGTCTACAAATTCAGGTCCTGAAGAACAGTTCCGCTTGTCCGCAATACCGACTTCGACAGCATCGGGCTCCAGGAACCCTAGCCGGTCATTACCGAACAGGAAGATCACTCTGCCTCGCAGTATGACAACTACTCCGAGGACACGCTTCAGTCCACCAAAACCATCCCTTCTCGAACAGTTAGAGCTGTCTCCCACGCGTCAAACTGCTGGTCAACGATCACAGCATGATAGACAGAGGTCAACTGGCTTTGTCCCCGCTGACGACGGCGAATGGGGAAGCGACAGTGATACAAATGACAGTCCAGTTTCAGTGATTGCTCTAAATCAACACAGCATTAATGGGATTGATAACGATAACGATGGCAGAATCCAAGAAATATTCAGCAAACACTCATCCACGACAGAAGAGGCCCCTCCATCACCTCATCCGAAAAAGAGACATATAGAAGCGGATTATCCACCAGAAGTCCTATATCAAAAATCATTCAGCGATCTTCAAGCTGAACCCTTTGACTATACTCCTTCTCCTCCAGCACCATCGCAGGCTACTTCTACAACAACCACTACTACTCCACCTCCTACAGCTGAAGAAGTTCAGAATACACCCAAAGACAGAGTCTCCTTTGCTCTCGGGCTTTCTGAAGAAGAACGTCGTGCATATTTCTCGAAGCTATCTATGACCGAATGGGAAGAATGTGGAGACCAGATTATCGACCATTTCACTGCATTACTCTCAAAAATGAAGGAGCTACGCCAGGCTCGACGGAAGACGGCTGCTTTGTTTGAGGCTGAAATCAAGCGTCGACATGACAAAGTCGAGCAACAGGATTCTGAGCTGTCGACAAAATTACTGGAAATGAGAGAGGGTGGTATTGGAATGCTACGTGGGAAGACGCCTGACTCCCAAAAATAAAGAAGTCCGTGATAACGTCCTCTCCTTTATACCTTTCCCACTCTGCGGATGATGTCGTTATTTCACCTGATCAGCATTCATTGAGGGGAATCATGGAATGCTGGAGACTTGTTCTTGGGCGATCTGGTCTGAAATCGAATACATCTCTGTCATCATCTTAATCAAAATTGGGGTGACTCGATGTGACGTTTGAACTTCATGCTAGCTGGCAGATCTATGTAGCTGTTTTTACTTCCAGCTCTGTTTTATTGTTTTATTCTTTCAGGAGGTTATTCGGGAAGCCAAACTGTGGTCTATTGCATGTGAGCATTAAATGGAGTTTATTTCGTTAATTTTTTATTTTTTAAGCCATCATATCACGCACACAGTATGTCATATACCCTGTACTACATACCATCTATTGCATTCAGTCAAAGGAAAGGGATAGAAAGTGAAATGAGGAATCATGATTACTACGTAACTATTACCTTTGCGTTAAAATGATATGATTGAACCCTCATATACCATCTTATTCCTCGCCCATTTAGCCAGCAGATTTGTTTCATACTACGTTGTCTTTTGCCTTCCTTTAGTAACCTTGAAAGTGGAAAGTTCCCCTGGAAAGCCATACTTGGATAATATACATCAAAACCAAAATCCTGTCATAGCCAGCGAGCGGCTTGATGACCAAAACCATCATTCAATATTGCGAAACACTAGGCGCCGGCCCTGCTTTAGAAAGGAACGAATGAAGAGCAAAAACTGAAGTCAAAAGGAGGGGGAAAAGTAATATATGCGATTAGAACACAGTTCATCAAATTTCATGAGTTTTGTTTGAAAAGCGCCGAGGCAAGTCGTTTGTAATCCTCAAGTAATACAGACACATCACTGATCTTAAGGTCACTAGCGTCCTCGGTTTCCAGAAAACGTTGAATAGGTGGTTCAAGTTTGGCTAGAGGACTAGAGATGCTTGGAACGTCTTCAACTGATATCGAGGGCATCGTAGTCTTCTCCGATGCAGCAGGGGATGGGGTCTCTCTAGGTGGCTCGGTAGTGGCGCGGCCAAAACTTCTGATCATACCGGGGATGTGGCTAAGTGGGTTAAAAGTATTCCCAAAGTTCCTCATGGATTCGAAAGGAGTCGGAGTCGACGAAGAAGAGGATATATGTGTGGATTGAAAGAAGCTTGACGGCGTTTCATCTTTCTTTGGACCTGGTGCCCCTGCACCAGAAACAGATCTTTTGGAACTGCCCTGGGTTCTGGCGCTATCGACACTGCGGTCCCGCGGTGTCCTCCGTCCACTGACAAGTCCAATGAATCGGTCTTCGGTCCTAGCTTGCTGTCTCTGAGACAACCTATCTGCATCGACGAGCTCTTCCATGGATTGGTCATCTTTGGCCGCCTGTTTGTTATCGACAGTTGAAGGAGGGGCGACCAAATGGCGAGCTTCGGCTAAAGTCTTGGGCAATATAGGGTGATTCCCATCTGTACCTGGTTGCAACTCTTTTAGGCGACCCAAAACAAAATTCAGGCTACTATCTAACGTGGCGCCGATATTTTTCAGGCTCTGGTCAGCCGTATTGCGGACAGCGTCATTCGCAGCACCAAAGACTTTTGAAGGGGGCTGAAATAGATTACTCAGGCGTCGCTGTTGGGGGGATGGAGATGGCCGACGCAGGGGTAGTGTAGCCGCCGTTCTATCCTGACTTGATGGTACCAGGAACTCCAGGGATGCTGATATTGATGTGGTACTGGATGTCGTTATTCCCTTCTCAGCCGATAATCGATCCGTCGTTTGCACGGCTGGTGCCGACGCGACTTTCAGATGTCCATCCTGTGTCTCCTCCGCACGCAGGCTAGGGAGATCCACATTCTCCACAAAATTAATTGCTGCTTCGAGGTTAGTTAAGCAATATGCAGTTTCACCGTCCATTTTGCTTGAAGACCTGAAATGCTGTATAAAATGTAGATTACTGACGACGTTCAAATCCTCCGTTGGGGAAGTTATAAGGGCATATATCAAGGTAGGTAAGATCTCATCCGCAGAAGATGTAGATGGAAGCAGCTTAGTCAACGTCTCAACGATCGCCTTGTGTACAGCCACCAGATGTCGAAGCTTGCCAAGCGGGTACTTTTCGTCGTTCATTCTCTTCAGGTGTCCTTGAGCCATGGCAAGGCCGTCATTGGCCTCCTTCTGCTTCACTTCATCGACTGCCGTAGTATCAATATCAACACCTAGATCCTTCATGCTAATACCAACCAGAGCAAGAGCTGCAGTCTTGGATCGTAACCTTTCGTCTTGTACCTTGTCTAGAGAGCTCTCATGCTGCCATATCTTGTCGTAGACACTCTCGCATGCTTTCCGTTCCACGGCCTCTTCTAGCGCGACCTGCTTCTGAGCAAGAAATTTGCGAGCCTTCCTCTTCTCTGTGACCTCTGAGGCAGTCAGCATTTGACGGCTGGATGTTACTTTTTCCGAACCATCCTGCTTGTTACGTGATCTCCCCTGCGTACTAGGGTGAGGAGATGAATCACGATTTATTCGAGAGGCAAGTGCGGAAATATGGGTTGCTATATGTGAATCTGCACGAATGTAAAAATCCTGGAAGAAATCCGAGATCTTTTCAATAGACGGAGGAGACGAGTGCACTTTGGCACTTAGGGAATCGATAAACCTACACAGCACAGAAGTTGGGTTGTCAGCATACAATGCAGTATAAAAGACAGGAAGCATCTAGTCTTACCGGTCAGTCAAACTGATCAGTTCAATTGGAAGTTCCTCCAGCTGGTCCGCGGCAGCGATCTCCCCACTCTGCTGTTCGCCTTCCCCAGGTCCCAAATCGGAAGAATCCCTCTTTTCAAAAACATCGGGACCAGCATCCTCATTATAGTCTGCAGAAAGAGGTATCGGAAACTCTGTAGAGTCTATATTTTCTGCGATCGTCAGAGTCTGGACTGTCTTCGCCCTGCTCCGAGCAAAGGGGCTCACGGTCGACGGTTCAAGCCTGGTGAATGATCGAGCCGTATGCAGACGGGGCGCTCGGGAGTCGTTATTTACAGGAGAATGAGAGGACATTACTGCTTTGTATACTCGAGACTTCCAGCAGCAAGGTCAAGCTCCAGCTCCCAAGTGTAACACGACCAAAAACCCGGTTCGGGTATGTCTTCCAGTATTGTGCCAAGGCACCTATGCTGGCAGTGGGATTTGAAATTGACTCCTCCCACTTATCCAAACGGAAAGCCCGGGAATAGCTCGTCAATGATGAGATCTCTGCGTGAAGCAATAGTTCGCGTGGGAAAGAGGAGCAACGCGAGATGGATTCGATGGAGTGGCCAATCACGTGCTGTCTCCTCATCTGATCGACCCGCGCTGCGTCATTCCCGATAGCGATCAGATATGCCTTAGCCTGAACCATCCTCCTTTCCTGCCTGGCCTGGACAACGGTATCGCTGTATTCTATATCTCCATCGTGTCCATCATGGCAGGATCTCGAAAGTCAACAAGGAAACGCGCCATGCACAAGAGGAACGTTGCTAGACTCCTCCTCTCCCTCACGACACTACCTAACCTCGTCCCTGCTTATCAACCCGGCTACTTCACTCCTCCCGAGATACCTCTGGTTCCCCCACGGATTCCATCTACAGACTCTCCAAGTCTCTCTGGGACACATGAATTTGTAATTGCTCTCTTCTCTTTGTTCTGTTGATGTTTATTGACTGTGCACAAGACGCTTCGCCATATTTTCCATCGAGGAGCCTATGAACATCCGAATCTCCACAGGAAACTCGACGTCAGGCCTGATACCCGCCTCTGGGTTGTCTCAACTGATGAAGCTGAAGATGAGCCTGTAGCTTTTATCAATACTCCTTTAACTGCTTCATCCTCTCCGCTTACTATTCAACGGCTTGCGGACCGACGTCTTTCCGTCATCGAATCTCATCTAAAAACTGCAAGATTGTCCGGTTCGGCTGCCGTATTATCACCGTCGGAATGGTTGATGGATACGCTCGCCGGCCCAAACATCACAGACAAACAAACCATTTTAACTTTTGCAAAGATGACACAGAATGACTATGTTGAGGAGCCAGGCACGGAGGATTGGGAGGATATCAACGGTCCGTTCAATTACTCCCGAAGCTTCGGCTGGCAAGGAGATGGCTTAAGAGGGCATATATACGCAGATAAGGAGAATAGCACAATTGTCATCTCGCTGAAGGGCACCTCACCGGCTCTTTTTGATGGGGCCGGCACGACCACAAACGACAAGGTCAACGATAATCTCTATTTCAGTTGCTGTTGTGGGCAAGGAGGCTCCTATCTTTGGAGACAAGTTTGCGATTGTCAGAAGTCCCCATACACGGCAAATTTGACCTGTATCATTGAATCTATGACTGATGAGAATCGATATTACCGAGCTGCCATTGACCTTTATTCTAATGTGACAGAGCTATATCCGAATTCTAATGTTTGGTTGACTGGCCACTCTCTGGGTGGCGCCATGACAAGCCTGCTTGGACTGACGTTTGGGCTGCCTGTGGTCACTTTTGAAGCTGTTCCTGAAGCTCTACCGGCAGCTCGGCTCGGTCTACCTAGCCCTCCTGGAAATGACCCAAGGTTACCCCAGAAACGACAGTATACAGGGTCCTATCACTTCGGACATACCGCTGACCCTGTGTACATGGGCACATGCAATGGAGTCAATTCTGTTTGCACTTGGGGCGGGTATGCGTTGGAGTCCGCATGTCATACCGGTCAGATGTGTGTATACGATACTGTTGGTGATAAGGGTTGGCGTGTAGGAATGGGAACACATCGAATCAAGGCTGTGATAAGAGATGTCCTCGAGGCATATGATGATGTGCCACCCTGTGCACCTGAGGAGGAATGCTATGACTGTGAGTTGTGGAAGTTCTTCCGCAGCAATGGGTCTGAAAGCACCACAACCACCACAACTACATTGACAACTTCCACGACAACTTCCACGACCCCAGCCACAACAAGAACATCCACCTGCAAGACTCCTGGATGGTGGGGCTGCTTGGACGAGACTACCACGACTACGACGGCGTCTATGACGACAACAACTTCCACGTGCAAAACACCTGGGTGGTTTGGATGCAAGGATCCTACAACAACCACCTCCGCAACCTTGACACCGCCTGGCACGACTACTCCATCAACAGCCACAACAACCACTACATCGTGTGCTGACCCTGGTTGGTTTGGTTGTCGCGATCCCACCAGCACGGTTACTGCAACTTCAACACGCGACCCCACCAGCACGATTACTGCAACTTCAACGTGCGAGACACCTGGATACTTCTGGGGATGCTTGGACACACCAACAAACAGTCCTCACCGCATCACGTCGGGCCCCACGCCTCCGCCTCCCCCGTCCGGGGGCAGAGATATGTGCACTTCGAAGGCATTTTGGGGTTTCGTTTGTGTTTGATTGATTAGACTTAGATATCAGCGTAAACTTCAAATTTCTTATTTTTTGTATTGTCTATTATGAAAGCACCGTGTATGCATCCATGAGGTTACCGCAGATTGTTGGGTTTTTATCTGGGCTATATTTGTTTTTCGTCATTCTGCGTACTACTGTTATTTACCTTGTAAATGAGCCTTGGGAGGGCATCCACCATCAATCTCCCAGTTTGAATATCAATTCCTGATCTTGGGGGTATGCCTAAGGGAAAGGCCAAACCTCGGTGGGTGGGATAGTGATAATTACGTGCTATACCTACGATGATTAATTAACTACTCCGTAACTTATATTGGAGTATCTTACTCAGGATGCTAGCTAGGCCGTATATCAAGGATGTAATCATATGTTTAGCTGGACTCCGAAGATTAGGTTAATAACCTGTGCTTTGATTTTATCCTGGCTAGACACGAAGGCTACCCTTGGCCTGGTGCGCTTCAGCTTTCTCCGTTGGACATCATCACTATCTTCGAATTCATACACTGATCATGTTATTATCATTCTTTTATCTGATATTGCCTCTTTGGACCCTTGCATGGCTTTGTAGCTGGACCACTGAATGCCAAGAATATTGTAACTACGAATGCTACATCAAATTATTCTATGAAGCAGGTGATTGAGACGTCTAGTCGTTGGGCCCAGTTTTGTTTCTTGGGGATTAATGTTCCCACTATTGTTGAATCTTGGAAGGAAGGTGAACACACCCTTTGTGAGGATTATCCATGCGACACTCTACAATATAGGGAGTTGGTCTTTTGCCCTTGTTGGGAAATAAAGGAAACCCAGCTATAACCTTACACACCAGCATCTAATTATAAAATCGAGGCCAGCATTGAACATGAGCTAAAAGACACTACACCTAGTGCTTTATAAATATAACTTTAAAATTGCATGTCATCTGCTACACCTTATACCTTGATACACAGTGATGTATGGGGGGAGGGGTCTCGTAAGCCCGTAAGAGCAGCCCTGGATGCAGCAAGCGTAGAGGTAGGTAGACTACACACATACATCCAAGTTTGGTATTTAGGGGGGCCAAAGAGGCCATCGAAGGAAGAGGAGAGAAGGGAATGAGAAAGATGGAAAGACCAAAACACACACAATGAGACCGTAGCTTGGCCAACACCTAGGCTAATACCATTGCACTGAAAATTTTTGTTGAAGAGCTATCTAACCGGGTCTAGCATTCTATTTTAGCGTCAGCAGGGCTGGTGCCAGGGCCTGGGGAAAACACTGAAGAAACAGGGAAATGAAACGCCTAAACTTTTCTGGGGTTCAGTGACCTCCCTCCCGTTAATATCATGGCTGGGAATGGCTCCCCTGCTAGTATGATGTATTGGGGTATATCTGATTACTTCACGGTGTGGTGGGGGTATACTAATGGTGAGGGAGATAAGTAGTGGAGGGTCTTACGATGGGAATAGATGGGGAGACACTGGGTTCGGGCGAAGATTTGCAGATCGGGAGGTTAGGATCATTGGAGTAGGATATGACATTTGGTTGATTAGGATCTCTGTTTTCTACGTGGTGGATTTTCATTGTCCACGGCTCTTATGCGGTGGTTAAATACCTAATAAGATTCGGGCGTACGTATACACAACCACCCTTATATATATCCAGGATTCCCCGACCCAACTAGGATAAAATATACCAACTCCCCCACTACAGAAAAATATAGGGATGCCCAAAAGCCTCCTGCACATAAATAGATACACCATCTCATATAAAGAGTCTCGCATGAGAAACAAAGCGCATTGGGCTTTCGAGGAGCCAGCCAAGAACCCACAAAGTCCTCAAAAAGATGCACAAAGAAACAGCTACAATAAATTTTAATGTAAGTAACGTTAGAATAGTTAAATGTAACTGGAATTAAATAGTACCACTATTTTCACACTAAATATAACATAGTAGTTTGAAGGTAAGCCGGAGAGGAGAGGCTGTCATCTGATTGCCTTCCTTTGTGGATGTTTCGGAATTTTCTGCTAGTTATATTTTAGCAAGAAACATCTCTCAACAAATACGCCCGGATAACACAATTGGTTAGTGTGTTCGGCTTTTATCCCTACCACCTGGTTAGGTTTCAGGAGACCGAAAAGTTCTGGGTTCGAGTCCCAGTTCGGGCGTTTAATTTTTTTTTCTTTTCTTGCGGAGTATTTCACAGAATACAAATGTACACTGTCCCTAGTTGAAGGTAGTGATCTGCCCTGTAGAGTACCTAATAGTGAAAAACTTAGAGTACCTAATAGTCAAAAGTTTTTCCTGCACTGGATAGCGCTGTATACACAGGGTGGAGTCCCTACGAACAGTATGGTAAGCTACATCATGGTAAGCCCGAAAACTTTCACCAGACGAGGGATAGACGACAGCCAAGTATTGCTGAACTAAGCCGGATCGACCTTCTTGTTTCGGGATTAAGCGGAGCTACAGACAACTGAGTAGGTACACCCGGCCATTAATAAAATAGGACGTCGGAGAAGGCCGCGGCTAATCAAACCAGCCTTCTAGAACGACGGCTGGATTATGGAGGACAGCTTATCCAGCCCTGCCTACTGACTAAAGAAATGGAGATATATGTTCCAGTCTTCCAAGAGTCCCGGTGTGTAATTTGAACTACGATGCGTCTGGGTCTATTTCCAATCTGTCTTACAAAGCGCAAGCAGCGGATTGGCCCGCTCAGACCTGCGGTGACTTCATGGAGTTGCGATTCGCTTCGCCTTGTCGTTCCCCTCTCGCTCCCAAGATGAGGAGGAGAAAGTTTACGTATTCCCTGCGCATGCCTCATGTGTCGTGTGAATCTATGCGATAGGTTGTCGGCGATGAGCGGTGTCCAAACTTCCAAGGACGAGGAGTCGTCTCCCGCGTCTATGACGTCTTCATCTACTTGATAACCTGAAGGAATGGCTATCTGCAATTATTCAGAATGCCCTGCCAGGTCATGGCCCCCACTTGCAGAGGTCGAAGCGAGGATGGAATCGAGTATCTGCTGGACGGTGACCCTGCGGCTTGTTGCTTATAAAAAGGCCCCTGTTCTAGCCCTCTGGGCCTAGTGAGGAGGCTATATCTAGCTGGCTGCTCGCTGCCTCCGTTGCTGGTAGTGTTGATACCAAGCTTTCCCTTGTCTCCATCTTATCTATATTACCCGATACTGCTTGAGCCTCTTTCGTCAGAATCGTCACCATGGGTAAAGACGACGAGCCAAGTATGTGACCTGCTGCTTCCTGCATACCATCCTCCATCCATCGTAACTAATAGATCATGCAGAGACCTATCGCTACAATGAAGCACCTGTATACACAGCCTCTAATGGCTGTCCGGTATGTCTATAGGTATTCTTTCCATGTTTCTATGATATCCTGCTAACCTGGTGTCCAAAAGGTCATGGACCCAGAGGCCTCTCTGCGGGTTGGTCGCAATGGTCCTCTACTGCTCCAAGACTTCCACTTGATCGACCTGCTCGCTCACTTTGACCGAGAGAGGATCCCGGAAAGAGTGGTCCACGCCAAAGGTGCTGGCGCCTATGGCGAGTTTGAGGTTACAGACGACATCAGCGATATCGTAAGTTTCAATCGGTGTCCATCCCGACCAGTCCATGCAACTAACGACACTGCTGGCTTTTTAGACAGTCATCGACATGCTCAAGGGAGTTGGCAAGAAGACCAACATGTTCCTTCGTTTCTCGACCGTGGGAGGAGAAAAGGGCTCCGCTGACAGTGCTCGTGATCCTCGTGGGTTCGCCGCCAAGTTCTACACCAAAGAAGGTAACTGGGACTGGGTGTTCAACAACACACCTGTTTTCTTCCTCCGGGATCCAGCCAAGTTCCCCATCTTCATTCACACCCAAAAGCGCAACCCTCAGACCAACCTGAAAGATGCCACAATGTTCTGGGATTACCTGTCTACGCATCAGGAGTCGGTCCACCAAGTGATGCACCTGTTCAGCGACCGTGGCACACCATATTCCTACCGCCACATGAACGGCTACTCGGGCCATACTTACAAGTGGATTAAGCCCGACGGCACCTTCCACTACGTCCAGATCCACTGCAAGACCGACCAGGGCAGCAAGACCTTCACCAACGAGGAGGCAGCTAAACTGTCCGCTGAAAACCCGGACTGGCACACCCAGGACCTGTTCGCCGCGATCGAGAAGGGAGAATATCCGTCTTGGACTTGCTACGTGCAGGTTCTCAGCCCTGAACAGGCAGAGAAGTTCCGCTGGAACATCTTCGACCTGACCAAAGTCTGGCCGCAAGGTCAAGTGCCGCTGCGCCGATTTGGCAAGTTCACGCTCAACAAGAACCCGCAGAACTACTTTGCAGAGGTAGAACAAGCAGCGTTCTCACCGTCGCACATGGTTCCGGGCGTTGAGCCTTCGGCCGACCCAGTCCTGCAATCCCGTCTGTTCTCCTACCCAGACACCCACCGCCACCGCTTGGGTGGAAACTATGAACAGATCCCGGTTAACTGCCCGCTCAATGCGTTCAGCCCTTGGCACCGGGATGGATTCATGAGAGTGAACGGAAACTACGGCGCAAACCCGAATTACCCATCGAGCTTCCGGCCGCTGACATATCGCCCGGTCAAGGTGAGCCAGGAGCACGAGAAGTGGGCGGGAGCATTGGTGGCAGAGCAGATCCCCGTTACGGACGAGGACTTTGTGCAAGCCAATGGACTCTGGCAGGTCCTTGGCCGTCAACCGGGCCAGCAGGACAACTTTGTCAAGAACGTGTCAGGCCATCTGTGCAATGCGCACGAAAGGGTGCGGAGACAGACGTACGGCATGTTCCGGCGGGTTAATGCCGACCTAGGAAAGCGGATTGAGGCGGCGACCGAAGCCCTGGTCGATGGCTCGAAAGCCTCTCGGCTGTAGTGTGAGTAAGAATATTGTGAGACCTGGCAATGATAATAATGCGTGTACGGTAATTTGATTTTAATTTGAAAGGGATTAATTAGCCAATATTTCATCCCGGTGCATGTTATTAGCGTATATCGAAGTTCGTATTCTCCATCCGGGAAAATCTCGGGAAATCTCCATGTTCAGATACCTTTGAGACTTGTAGCATCTCCCCCCCCCCCCCCCCCAACCAGAACATGCATAGTAATCCCTGCAAGCCTAACAGACACGGGACACTCTATTTACAGGAACGGCAAATCAACGAGCATTTCGAGCATCCAAGGTCGCACAGAAAGGGCGGGAAAAGTTCCGAAATCTGGGGATTTTACTTTCGCAGGTGCACGCCAACATATGACGGTGCAATCCAGACAGGCATTGACCATGCAACCACCCCGCAGATCGGCCAAACGGGTTTATTTTCGCACCAATGAACCCGCATTGGACAGGGTGATCCTGGGATTTGCGGGGGTGGAATGGTTGGATTGCATCTGGAGGTTGTACCTGTGTAGTTAATCGCCAGAGGCGGGCTGTCAACAGGAGCTATGTAATTCTACACCCTGGATAAGGGGCATTTTACATATCCCCTATGAGCAACGCTGTCTGCGTGATGTGAAAGTTTAAATCCCTCCTCCGCCAACCAAAACTCCCTTTTGCACCAAGTCGCTGCAAGATACAGACCACGCCAGCTTCTCTATTGCTTAATTGGGACGGTTCTCTGTTCTGATTGCTTCGCCTGGTGATTCTACTCGATTCTACGGAGCTGGCAGAGTGTCTCTCGGGCCGCTGTCGTCCTTGAGTCGCTTTCTCGACTGTTCTTCCCTCGGTCCCTGAGCCCAGGGGGACTGCTGCTGGCAGACATAAATAGGGCGTCAATTGCCCTCGTAATCCGAGTCTGCTTCTTGTGGTTGTTATTTACTACTATTGCTACCAGTTCTCGCAGAGGGACATGCGATCGCGCAAGTGGATACCGGTTTAGTCTCGGCGGCACAACGTAGGATAAATTTGAATAATCATAAATCTGCACTTGCACTTGCATTTGCACAACGGCCCCAGGTCAGTCCAGCAATTTGCTTTTCAAAAGCTTTAGGCCATCGTTCATCTGCCAACATCCATCCATCGCGACTCAACTCGATTCAATCCTCCTCCCATCCCATTCCATCTCGGTCTCCTCCAATCCCAATGAGTCGCCTGACTGACCTCCTCGCCAGTCTTCCTCTCCCTCCCCAAGCAGCTCTTCGCCATGACGTACGATACCATTGCGCCTGTTAATAATCTCTCCCCTCCTAATTCCGATTCACCTTCTCCCCCCCCCTCTCCCCCCTTACCGGCATCGCCTGCGACCTCCGTGACCAAGGTTCTCGCCCACAATGCCAAATCCGCCGCCGACAAGGAGCGGAAGATGACCTTGCTTCAAGGCGTCAAGCTCTATCCTAAGGCCGTCGCGTGGAGTGTTCTTATCTCCACCTGTATCGCCATGGAGGGCTATGATATCAGTTTGGTGAATAATTTCTACGGGTTTCCTCAGTTCAATGAAAAGTATGGGGAGAGGTTGGACGACGGATCTTACCAGGTTCCTGCGCGGGTTAGTATTTTTCTTTCTTTCTTCTTTATTTTTATTTTATTTTATTTTATGTTATCTTTGGCTTGAAAGAAAAGAAAAAAAATTTTGTGGTTCCTAATTTCAATCAATCCCTTTACAGTGGCAATCGGGTCTCAGCAATGGTGCCTACGTCGGAGAAATCATTGGTCTTCTTATCAATGGCTGGGCCTCAGAGCGGTTTGGATATCGTTATACTATCATGGCATGCCTTGTTCTGATCAGTGCATGGACAGCTATCTTCTTCACAGCGAAGAACATCCAATCACTGTTGGCGGCTGAGATCCTCGCAGGGATTCCCTGGGGGGTTTTCCAGACGCTAACCATCACCTATGCCTCGGAGGTTTGTCCGGTTCCCCTACGTGGCTATTTGACCACCTACGTCAATTTCTGCTGGGGCCTGGGCCAGCTTATTGGTTTGGGGGTCATCAAGAGCATGCTGGACCGTCACGACCAGTGGGCGTACCGTATCCCCTACGGCTTGCAATGGATGTGGCCTCTGCCGCTGTTTCTCGGTATCCTTTTCGCCCCAGAATCACCCTGGTGGCTAGTCCGAAAGGAGCGAATGGATGATGCTCGACGATCTCTCCTTCGTCTCACCAGCCTCAATCGGGAAACCGACTTTGACGTGGACGAGACCTTATCCATGATGCTGCACACGACGAACATGGAGAAAAAGATCACCCAGGGAGCAACATATTTCGACTGCTTCCGCGGCACAGATCTTCGCCGAACTGAAATCGTCTGCATGGTCTGGGCCATACAGAACCTCAGCGGTAACTCCTTTTCCAACTACTCGACCTACTTCTTGGAGCAAGCTGGACTGAGTTCGTCCACCTCGTACAATTTCGCCATGGGTCAATACGGTATTAATATGGCCGGGGTCTTTGGCGCTTGGTTCCTCATGACTCTTGGCATTGGTCGCAGATCCTTGTTCCTCTACGGCCTTTGCGGCCTCTTCACCATGCTGATGGTTATGGGCTTCTTGGGCCTCGTTCCGAAGGCCCATAAAGGCCAAGCATCCATGGCCACAGGCTCCTTGATGCTTGTCTGGGCTCTCTTCTACCAACTCACCGTCGGAACAGTTGCATACTCTCTTGTCGCTGAGATTTCTACTCGCAGACTGCAGATCAAGACCGTCGTCCTTGGTCGAATCCTCTTCAACATCGCTGCAATCGTCTGCGGCGTGCTGACACCGTACATGCTCAATCCCACAGCGTGGGACTGGGGTAACTATGCCGGTTTCTTCTGGGGAGGAAGCTGTTTCCTCTGTATTGTGTATGCGTACTTCCGGGTCCCCGAGCCGAAGGGGCGGACATTTGCAGAATTGGACATCCTCTTCGAAAAGAAGGTCTCAACTCGGAAGTTCGCCAGCACCCATGTGGATGTTTTTGACGATACCGTGTTGGAGGATAGCGCTAGTGAGGGCCAAATCCCCCCTCCCGAGAAGGGAGGGTTGAATGAATCGGAATTGGAAAAGGGCGTGCGCTATTGATAACCCTGCGCCCTACAAGATTTAAATGAGATATATGATATAGCTCTCTTTTTTTATTTATTTTTTTGCTTGTTTTCATGTATGTATGCATGGATGAATGGCGTGGTTGGATATGATGGCGTGGAATATTTTTTTCTTTTTTAATTACGGACTTAATATTATAACAAGAATGTGTGGACCTGTGAAATTGACGCCAAAAATGACAGCTGCTGAGGCCATAAACGGCCGCATTTCCTTCCGTAATTTCTAGCGGAGGGTCGGTAGTTGCCTAGTGCTCGCACGTGATCTGCACCACTATTCTGCACCCGCCAAGCATTGGCTAGTCACCTCTCTGAGGTGCTCAACTTCAACGAGTCCTCACCTCGTTTCAACTCACGACTAAAAGATGCCAAAAATGGCCTCCTCTGCAGGCAGATCCTGCTCCCCAATTCGACCTGGCTCCCTAGGTGCCATACAAAATGACGCTCTCTGCACTCTAGTCACCTCTCATCCTCCCATTCTTTGTCCTCTTCAATCCTCCTCATACTGGTCAGATTCTGGATTGATCCCAGAGCTGCCACCTCCCCTTTATACCTACACCTGTCTAGATAGCACCCTCTTATCACGGTGCTGGACCACCTTACTAAGTATGGCGGCCAAGAGGCTCTGTTCTGCCGGCGGGGGAGGAAAGTGCGGCTACTTGTTCCGTCAAGTCCGGTGCGGCAGCTTCAGGGTCCGTCTTCATAGAATAGGCTGTGTAGTGAGCCTGTGTCTTCTCTATCATCCTGGGATAGGGCGCCGGTACTGCTATTGCCTTCGTACGACGCATCCTGCATCGCTCGAGTGGATGTGGTCGCAGTCGCCGTTGCCGATAAAGCCACGCTCAAGGTTCAATCTTGCGCAATTCAAGACACATAAAGTGGCTGTTCATATAGCTTGGTACCGTAGCCGTCAAGGTCTGCAAGTGAAGGGTTGTTGGACAGAGGTTTTGGCAAAGAACAGGACGCTGGTCGCCGGCTGAAACGCTCTTTCCTCGCGAAGCGGGAAGAATTCGAGCTGGGCTGGTAAAAGAAAGTCGTTCATGTTGAGGTATTTGCCACACGGCGGCAAAGCAAGCAAATGAAGAATGAGATTTAGATCAGTGAAAAGATATTTGCTTCGCTATAACACGCTTTGTCTTTTTGCTGCGGTCAGCTCTGAGGCGGCTCCTCAGTTGCGTCCTCATTGGGTCCCCACTGGGCCCCCACACTGAGAGAAGCAGTGAGAGACTTTTGGACTATAAGTAGGGCCATCAATATCATCCTTTGTCCTACAGTCCCATTACTTTCTACATTTTGGTTTACAGTATTCTCTGTCCAATGGAGCAAGCTTCCTTGATGGAGAACGAAGCATGGTTGGCCCAGCACGGCGCCTTAAGTTAAATTAATCGGGAAGAAGAATACTTGAGCAGAGGACATGAACTATCGCGGAAAAATAGCTCAGACTACGATTGACTTGGCTGATATTCCATCGCGGAGGGGGCAATCTAGAGAATCACCGCAGCTCACTTGGCATACTTCTCTACCTCGATGACTCCATGTGTTTCAAGCATTATAATTGAGACCCATTTTAATTTATAAGTGGACATCCGCTTGTTCTGTAGCACAGTGCATCCTGGTTCAACAGGCACTTTCAAGCTGGCTAGCTATCATCTCAACATAGAGGCGATGAAAGTCAATAATGAACACCCGTCTGAGCTCTTCCATGTCTCCATTCTGAGTAAGTGAAGAGGTGGAGCTAATTCAGCGCCAGCTTCGCAATCCACCAAGCCTTGTCTTTCCCAGACACCTGAACCATGTCGTCCAAACATTGAAGTACAGCATTCTTCTGGGACGCCGAGAGCACAATAGGGCCCTTGGAACTAAGATCTTCCATCAGCTCCAAGGCATCAGTTGCATCATGGAGTTTTTTTTCTCTTGCATGGGTCGTAACCCGCAGCTGTGAATCTTAAAGACGAGGAGATCAAGCTTGGAGATATACAGAAGTGCATTCCGTTGAACAGTTAATATCAGTATTGCTGCAGAGGGCACATAAGGTGACTGTAGACCATCATTAATAATATGCTGTTGAAAATAATGATACTAGCAAAGATCTCACCTGCCAATCAGGAGTGATGTAGATCTGGATTAGTTTGCCATTTGGATCCTTATAGAAGGACAGCTGAGCTCTTTGTTGGAATGGAGATGATGGTATAGCAAGCAGCTTGTCTTTAACTGCTTTGGGAGCGCCCTAGACAGTTATGAGGAAATCGACATCCTGATTGGCCATATATGCTGTCAGAGAACTAAAAGTTGATGAATGGATTATGGCTCTTGAAAGCGAACCACAGTGGTACGGTAATTGCGAATATATCTCCAGAGACCTAGACCTCCAATGATGGCGATCCGGGAGCTTGAGAATTCAGGGATGGTCTTGAGGATTCTAATGACTGCGCTGGCAGCTGCCTCCAACTCAGTAAATGATGGCATGTTAGACATTGTAGGTGGTGCAAGTCTGAAACAATAAAATAAGTTCTATGAATGATTCTTATTGAAAGAAAAATGTTTTTGAATATCTTTCCAGATGCTGCTGCTATAGGGCTAGTTTTATTAACCTGGTCTATACATGTCACATGACCTGGGCGCCAACCGAGACATATTTAGCGCTGAAGACCCCCTCAATGAAAAATAACTTTTCAACCTTCGAAACAATCCGTGTTGCATATAGCCGCCGATGGCTGAGATGCAACTCCAGATCATTTCTGATCTTCATCTGGAATCGCCAGCTGCATACGACATTTTACACATTGATCCCCAAGCATCGTATCTAGCATTAATCAGTGACATTGATTATGTCAAGGATAATGGTTTCTTCTAGTTTCTTCGCAATCATCTAGAAGTCTTCCGCATTGTATTCCTCATTCTAGGCAATTACGAACCATATCACAGCAATTGGGATTAAACAAAGTCACGTGTGAAACTATTTGAGTCTGAAATCAATGAGTCTTTCAAGCAAGGCAGAACGCCCGGCCAATTCGTTTTCCTCAATCAGAAACGCTATGATTTTTCACTGACACTAAGCATTCTCAGTTGCACCTTATTCTCGCAAGTAACTGAAACACAGATGGAAAGTGTTAGCTTTGGCCTGAATGACTTCTATCATATTAGTGATTGGTCGGTTGAGGCACACCAAGAAGCGCATCAAGCTGATCTTGAATGGCTCAATCGTGAAATCAGTTCTATTGCGTGCTTGAAACCTAGTTGCAAAGTTGTTGTGTTTACTCATTACTATCCATTAATTAGCAAGAATATTGTCGATCCAAAACATAGACATAGCAACATTTCATCAGGCTTTATGACCAATTTGTTAGGCAAATTTTGCTGGAAACAGGAGGTTATCAAGCTATAGGCTTTTGATCATACACATTTCAATTGCAATTTTTGAGACACAGAGACCAGGAAAAGAGTGGTTTCAAACCAAAGGGGATACTATTTTTCTCAGGCAGAAGTTTTCGACACTGTTAAAATTTTTGAAATATGAGCCGCTGAGAGCGGATGCTATAAGAGAAGCATGACGTTGCTCGTAAAGAGAAAGGACAAGAAACAATTAATTCCTTGTTGTTAATCGAGAATGGCTTCAGATCAGGTCTTTGCAGAGTTCATCTAGAAGAAGGTACATCCTCAAGAATTCTCCTTCTTTAAGTGCACGGTAGAATAGTCTATACTCCTCGCCCAGGCTTTGCTCATTGAAAATATCCGTTTCGTCCATATAATCTGTGATATAAGTCAGAATCGCCATCCAGTAATTTCCAGACCTGGTGCCATAATCTTGACAGAGCAATCTAATCACAGCCTCACAATATTGAACAAGGTGAGGGATTTGCACAAAGCTAAATTCAGGCAGGAAGTGTCCTCAGCCCTGGCCAGGAACCGCTGATGGGAGTCGTTTGTCTGACGCATTCAAGAGATCTCAGTCTCCATTGGAGAAGGATAGTTGCGACAGCACATCAGATTTCTGGTATAACAATACTTCAAGCTCATCATTGATGTGCCAATGCTCGATAGGGAGTTTTCCTCAATATCCATTTAAAACAGGGCAATCTAGGCCTTTTACACAAGCAGCAAAACCAGCTTTCTGAATAAAAGATGACGCTGTCTCCATTGATTTGTCAGGCACAACAAAGGCCACACCCTATCATTAGGTTAATAACTTTTCACTGAGAAAGGAAGAGAAATACAGACATCAACAATGGTGGGAACACCATAGACAGTCAGTCAATAGTTGCCCCAGGGAATATTCAGAATGCCAGCAGAGGTGAGTATACGAGAGATGGTTGCGACAAGCTTCGTCTCCAGCTTTTGAGCTCGGCTGTGAACATCAGACATAGTGGAAGCCATTTATCATTTCAAATATATCGAGGAAGCAACAAAAATGATCACACTTTCGATCGATGTCACGGTTGTAGCAAGAGCAGTAAAGAGAGACGAGAAGATCACAACAGCTTCGGCGTTCGAGCAGGAGGCTTATGTCAGCAACGCCCAGATCCGGGCTCCCACTAGACTGACGGGTCCGTCTGCTTATGTAATCTCTACGGATTAGGTAATCATCCAAAATGCAGGCACGAGCCTGGCATCTCTTCCCATGCCCTAGGCATGAGGTGAAGCGACACCAACTCCAACACCAAGAACTTCAATTCCACTGCTTGTTATATTAAGCTGATTATAACACATCTGAATACCGTAGAGGGCAGACCCTTGAGGTCCTTATATGGCCTGTTGCACCACAATTTGTACATTTACTTGGGCCCCAACAGGCCTGAGTAGCCTGGGTCTCAACCCCTTCAAATTGACTAGGCTCCTGCTTAGTACTTGACCTTGGGATAGTTGAGCCTTGAGGCTGTGCTGGCTCAATACGCTGGCGAGGCTTAAGGAGTAATTGTGGAGTCCCTTCACGTATTAAATGCCAGTGTGAGTGGAAATGATCAAGTAGGAGAGCCCCATGAAGAGTATCCAATATATGCAAGCATGGGAGCCCATAGACTCGAGAGAAGGTGCCTGTACAAGCTAGGGATAGAGATGGATCTCTTTTCATAAGCAGTTTTCGTTGCTCTTCCACCTTTCTCAAAGCCTTATATGTATCACGGTGCTGGACCAACGTACACCGTATGACGGTCCGGAGGCCGGTTCTGCCTGTACTGACCGCCCCTGCACGTGCCTGCGAGGAAATATCTTGAACCTCTGTCTCGATCTTGTTGTAGCTCTTCGAGCTACGTCCTGTCTACCTGCCTGTACGATAGCTTGCCTGCCTGCCTGCCTGCGTGTTCTTTCCAATCTATTTCTGTTTCCTGATCGCCTGAATCCGCACCTTGACAATATGATATCCAGCCATGTACAATTCCGTATAAGGCTCCTGAGAGCTCAAGAGGGATTCAAAGTTGCTGCTTTGCTTGGTTTGACTTCAGCTCAGAGATTTGATTAATAAGAGCAAGCTTTATTGCCTTCCAGGCCTCAAAAAGGTTGAATGTTGATCTCTTTAAGTAAGACTTCAAGAGTGCATGGATTCCTTCAACCCAAGAGGTAGCTGTATTGCTGAAATGAGTTGACTAGTCCACCCAAGCTTTAACAAGCCTCTCTTTGAAGGGGATAAGCCATGTGGTCTTAATATATCCAACTTGTTCACAGTACTCAGGGATATATTTCTGTTGAAACTCAGTGAGACGCTCAGTATAGGCTCCTTCAGTTGGTGAGTTGATGATTAAATGCCAAAACCTATAAAACTCTTTCCATTTCTCAGCCTCTGGGAATGCTGGCTGACATTGAGCAAGGACTACCTTATTTGCATGCCAAAGGCAGAGGAGTGTTGCAGCACAAGGGAAGATAGTTGAAGCTACATTTATAACTGCAAGACAGTGATCTGTTAAAATAACAGATGGGAGGTGAGCATTACATTGCTCATAGAGTGATCTCAATCATTCAAGGGCCCATATATAGTCCTCTTCTGCCTCACTACTTAGAAATGCAAATGCAATGCAGAAAGACCACTGGGCTGCATCAACACCAATCATATCAAGAAGTGGCATGCCATATTTATTTGTCTTGTATGTACAATCAAGGAGGAGGAGTTCAGGGTAAGCCTGGAGATAGGCAAGTGAGTCAGGATGTGCAAAAAGAACTGCTGTGACATGGCCATCTGATGCAAATTGTATTTAGCTCCAGAAGCTTTCTTTGTTAAGTTGATTTGTAAGTGCATGAATTGAGCTCTGGCCTTCACATGAGCCTCGTCGTACAGCTGCAATTTGATTATAGATATCTTGCCATATAGCTAAGGAACCACTCTGCTGTACAAGTGTCTGAATCTCTTTTGGTGAAATACCAGCATTTGAAAAGCTTGCAAGTTGTGAAGTGCCTCTAGATAGTTGCCAATGTACTGGATGGGCAGATGGATGATGGCTTGGTTTATGGTTATGAGCAGAGAAATGCTGATTGGCATGATGCTTTAGAATCCAGCTGCCATTTGTTGATTCCTTAGCTAAGACTGAAAAGGGGCAGCCAGTCTTCCGAGTAGTTGTTTTCCTCTGGCGCTCATCTAACATCTTAGGCAGATGGTGGCTTCGATCACAGGCGTATATGACTGTAGAGGAGCCATTCTTCTCTCTTGTAGATCTCTGGGTAGTGAAGGCATAGCCTCTTGTCTTAGCCCATAAATTAATTGATTCAAACAAGGCATTTCGAGACTCAAAATAGCCTTCCGGGGGAAGGCAGTCATCTGGGAAGGAGGCCATGGAGTTGATGGTGGTGTGTTCGACGGGCTTCAACTTTCTTGCGGCTGGATGATTACCTAATCCGTAGAGATTACATAAGCAGACGGACCCGTCAGTCTAGTGGGAGCCCCAGATCCGGCAGATAGTTATAACTATTCCTGTTCTTCCAGAGAATTACCTTGTCGCGTGCCTGCGAGCGAATACTGAGACTAATTAAAGTAGCTCTTCGAAATGTATCGTCTCGCACCAGTGGTCTAGTGGTAGAATTCATCGTTGCCATCGATGAGGCCCGCGTTCGATTCGCGGCTGGTGCACATCTATTTCTTTTTTACCTTCTCCATTCGTTAAATAATGAAGTCAAATCAAATTAAATCTTCGAGTTACGTCCTGTTCAGCTACCTGTACGTAGATCAGCTGTAGCCTGCCTGCCTTGTGTGTTCCTTCCTGTCACGGCTAAGCTCATTTACATCAGTCATCCCAATGTGGATCACGTGACTATAGATGGTGATGTGGATCAGGGGTGCGCCGTCTGGATAACCGGATTCTAAAAGGATACCCTAGGATTCGTAGGGATCGTGGCGAACGCTCTATATCGATATACTGCCATTTCTTGTACACCTTGAAGCTCTAAACGATTGCTTCGTGTGTCCCTATATACAACTTCCAGGATATACGTATGGTGGTCCTTCCTCCCGGAGCATACATACTCCGTATCCGGGACCGGATTATCAGATAATCCACCTGTTCGAAATAGTATATCCTTATCAGATAGTTATGTTTCTAACCACCAGAGTCTCTAGGAAGACCAGCGGTTAGCTCTATACGAAGGCTACACACACATTTCATCCTTCATTCAATTCCTGACACGTCTCCTAAAACTCATCGTAGCCTGTATCCGCGTTACTCTACGCCGTGACGCCTGACCTGCGTCCTCTGGACCGCAGGCCTAACATTTCCAATCCATCTCTATCCCTGATCGTCTGTCCCCTCACCTTGACACCTCTCTTCCTCCACCTGCAAATCTAAGTAAGTACCAGTATTGGACCATTCTATTTTGTGTGAGGAGACTTGATGTAGGCTAGAACATTTGCACAGCCTTAGATAGCTTCCACCAAACTTTAAACCCAAGATGCTGAAGGGCCTAGCAGTAGTAGAACAGTACTAGTGAAAATATGCAACCCTTACTTAGCACAGAGCTGACACTGCAGGGAATCCAGACAGGCAAGATTGAGGGCAAACTCGGCTGGAATTCCATTATTGAAAGGCCATCACCAGGCTGGATTGAGGGTGCTTCTAGCAACCAAGGCAAGGATGATGTAGCTTAGCAAGCCATTATGGATCCTCTGGTTGGCAACCACTACTAACATTTCTTCTCTGATAACACCACACCTCCCGGTTTTGCTGTGTGTACTGGTGATATTTTCAGATGCATGATTGAGATGCTCAGGGGACTGGATGGAACCTACAATTTCAAGATTACTTGTGTAAAGGACACCAATCCGTGCAAGACGCAGCCGCAGCTTTTGGCCCACACAGCAGATGTTGGTAAGGAGTATAGAGCTCCAAGGGTTAATTTCTGCGACAGAATTTTCTTTCCCCTCAGATGAAGAGCACTAATGACAGACTTGGTGACTGCCCTACCATGGACATGCAGGCGGCTCATCGAACTCTGTCAGTGAATATCTTGCATGAACTGACTCACACAAGCCATGTGATGACAGGTCAAGAAGGTCAACAGAAGTAAGCATCAAGGAACTCCTTTCCTTTCAGGCCTCATATTACGGTTTAGGGTTGCGAGACATTCGATCTAGAGACGGCTGACTTGACTATAACTAAATCTCTTGACTATGTGTACGGCTATGACGGTTGCTACAATCTCCCTCGGGGCCAATTTGACCGGCATTGTGCATAAGTGTATGCAAAACGCCAGGAGAAAAAGGCAGCGGACAAGCAAGACAGAAATTGGATTTTCTGCCCCATCCCGAACCCCCTCCGGGATCTGAGTACATTGAAGGTGTTTGCGAAAAAGAAAAGTCGTGGTGGAATTCAGACTCGTGGCAATTTTATCTAGCGGGTGTCTACTTCAATACATACCCGTTGCAACAGACACATCCCTTATCCTCCTCCTCCAGCTAATCTTCCTCCTCCCCCTTCTCTTTCTTCCTCTTCTTCTGCAGTTCAAGAAGTGTCCAAATGCCCCAATCATAGTGATGCTGTATTTTTTTGGTGAAGACAATCCTTGGGGTGTCACTGGCTATACACACTTCAGCAACTTGTTTGTCGCAGGCATGGGGGAAGGCTAAACCTAAACGGCAAAACTGACTAGGAACGTAAATTCACAGGTCTCGTGTTTACACTACAACTATTATAAATGTACATAACTCTTCGATCCTGACAATATATATAGTGCTGTGTGTCGATATGACTTGCTTTGTAGACAGTGATATGGTGCAGGACAAGAAACCCTCGTACCTGGTAGAATGAAACAGACGAATATGTGTATACCTATATATGTGATTGACCCGCAAACCGACATGAAAACGTCTCAAGACATCTAGACAGAATACCGCATGATAGTTTTCTACTCATTAGACCACTCAGGTTTCTTCTTCTCAGCGAAAGCAGTCATCCCTGTAATCATTCCGGTTAGAGACAGACAAATACAATGAGAAGAGTGAATGCAGAGACACAGAGAGAGAGAAAGCAGACAGAAAAGGGGGAGAGCAACTCACCAATCTTCTGATCCCGACTCCCAAAAATAGCATGGAAGACCCTCCTCTCAAACTCAACACCCTCCCTAACTCCCAGATCCTGAGACTTATTAACAACCTCCTTAGCCCCCAAAACAGCCACCCTCGAATAACCAGCAATGATACTGGCCGTATCGACAGCAGCAGCTAACAACTCATCCTTGCCGCCCTCAATAACCTGCGCAGCAACCCCCCACTCACCAGCCTGCTTCCCACTGAAGTTCTTACCGGTTAGGATGAGTTCCATGGCCTTGCTCTTCCCGACGGCACGCGTGAGACGCTGCGATCCACCGGCACCGGGTATCGTCCCGAGCTTGATCTCAGGCTGGCCGAAGGTAGCGGTTGCTGTGCAGTAGAGGATGTCGCACATGAGGGCGAGTTCGCAGCCGCCGCCGAGTGCGTAGCCTGAGACGGCTGCTATGACGGGTTTGCGGACGTTGCTAGAGAGGTAGGACCAGGGGGCTATGAAGTTGGATTTGTAGGCAGAGGAGAAGGTTAGGGGGGCCATTTCTTTGATGTCCGCTCCGGCTTTTGAGATATTTGTTAGTATACTAGATTATTGTTCTTGTTTTGTTACATGGGTATTGGGCCTGGTTGGCGTAAATGCATACCGGCAAATGCCTTCTCGCTCCCCGTTATGATGATAGCGCCGATTTCTTCGTCATTTTCGTATTTGGATAGGGCGTCGTTGAGTTCCTTGAAGAGCGGGCTGGAGAGGGCGTTGAGGGCCTTCGGGCGGTTGAGTGTGACTATGTAGAATCAATTATCAGCCAATCCTATAATTCCAATATATATTCCACTCTCAGTAATTAAATGACATACTCAATCCGACGCCTGGCTTAGGAGTTGACGTCAGGATATTTTCATACGCTGTGGGAGCAGTTGCGGAGAATGTCCTGGAGGATCTGAGGTAGGACGTCAAAGGAATGGCGGTCTTTGACGAGACCAGCCGCGAACACTGTCTGGAGAAAGAGAACATGATTGCTTTTGGTAGAATATGGTAGAATAACAACAGGAGTCCGGCAATTGAAGAAGAGAGATGATGATGAGCTGCAATGGATGAATAACTATGAGGAGCTGTAGACCGAGGAGCTTCGTGGCCAATCAGAGCCGATGTTCCCCGCAATCCGAAAATGGCCGGTCCGAGCCCCGGCATGTCACGTGCAAAGAACTTACAGGTATTATTTACCGTAATAACGTTACACAAACAGCCCAGCCACAGTCACGTGGAAGTGCCGTTGCGGACTATGGAGTTGGACAGTTTTCTTTCTCGAGCCTCCCTTCAACAGCTTCACGGACCGCTGTCCCACTCAGTATCCCTCCAGCTGTGCTTCAATTCCCCCCGGCAGCTGTCTTAATCTGATTGCTCGATTCAGCGCATCAGGGTACTGTGACTTACCTTCATTCATTCGCCTTTGTCGACTTTCCGTTGTGTCTCCGATTATGGATGTCCCTGAACCAGAACAGACGCCGTACATGGCAGTCACGGCGCAAACCTCTAAACTTGCCAGGGTGAGTGAATCAATTTCTATAACTATACAAATTGAGGACGGGAAGGATGCAATTCTGGTTTTATATATGCGCGAAGGAATGCGTGGTGTTCAGTGACTTGCGCAATGCGGCTAACATAATTGCCCAGCAATATCAAGCCTATCTTGATGCTTCGACCCCCTTCACAACCTACCGGTGGGCCGGCACCGGTGCACTTCTTTTCCTCTTTTTCCTGAGAATCATTCTCGCCGAGGGATGGTACATTGGTATGTCCATTGTCACCTTACACATTTCCGTAGACCAATATCAACTAACGAAATAACTTCTCTCTGTCATTTAGTGGCGTATACCCTTGGCATCTACCTTTTGAATCTTTTCCTGGCATTTCTACAACCCAAATTCGATCCCTCTCTCACTCAGGATGAGAGCATGGAAGACGGCGATGCCTCTTCCAGCCTTCCGACAAAGCAGGATGACGAGTTCCGTCCTTTCATTCGCCGTCTGCCCGAGTTCAAATTTTGGCATGCTGCCACCCGTGCCATTGCGATTGCCTTTATCTGCTCGTGGTTTGCCGTCTTCAATATTCCGGTGTTCTGGCCTGTGTTGGTCATGTACTGGATTATCCTGTTCGTTATGACGAGTAGGTCTTTCTTCTCTCTTCACTTGGGGCAATGCAATTGCTATTTTTTTCTCTTTGAATCGGTTTTGCTAATGTGCTGCGTGTTATAGTGAGACGTCAGATTCAGCACATGATCAAGTACCGCTACGTGCCGTTCACCATTGGGAAGATGCGATACGGCCGCGAATAAGTTGACAGGTTTCCTACGGTGGCTCTCCTTTTCTTCGCGTTTTGGGAGAGCTACCCTTATATTCATTTGATATCCCCCTTGCAAAGAAACATGACCTATGTCACTTTGTTACGTGTTATTCTCTTTCATGGTACGCGGTTCTGGGCTGGTTTCATACGGCGCCGGCCCACCCATTGGGCATTGCCCTCTGCATTTTGATATGAAATAGCAGGATGGAAGAGACCCTGATTGATGCTCTAATGATACTGCATGCCGTGCCATTCATAATCTGAACGGGTATTGATGTTGGTGTCGTGATATTGTATCCGTTGATTCTCTTTTCTTTTCTCGTACTTCTTCCAGTGTACAGCTTTCAAGTCCAGCCTCAGTCCCTCTGGACCTCCTTTTTCTTTTGAGCACCAGAAATCATGTACTATTGTAATCCATGCCTTTATAGAATGGTGATGACTTTGATATCTTCCCATGACGCATGAAATATAGGTCTAGGCCAGAAATCTCTTGGAGTCTGAGAACCATGAAACTTAAAGCCCTGCTCTAAATACGCTAAGGCCTCGTGAACGCCGTCACAGTAGCTGCTTGCTTACCCAGGAAATATCCAGATCATCCAAACCCACTCGAACCCTAGTCGCTGTCCAAGAGTCCAGTGTCTTGGATGCCTACCATTGTCAATAATGTCAGGTTATTTACTAATGTCCTAGCAAACCAGATGGTCGTGTATATGATATAAAACGCCAATTCCTCCCAGTAACCATATTCCAGGATATCAGGTAGGTACTCAACCTTCTGATCTAGCGCATTCTCTCTTCTCCGAAACCACTGCTGACAGGCCCCAGCAAGCCTTCTTGATATATTGGTAAGTTCGCGTGGAGTAGTAATGGTAATTTATATATATGAATTCTATATGACTGGCCATGACATGACAGCACAATTATTCCTTTTGAATTCTATCAGAGATCAAGGAGGCCTCTGTCTAAACCAGACATGAATTGCACTACACACCAAAAGCTATGTACACCGTCGAATTGCAGCAAAACAAAAGACCATATATATCGTTCCAATATGACTTCCCATTCATCTCGTCTCGAATTTAAATGACGCTAAAATCAGAATACATCAAACAGCCCAGGTTCATATTTTGAGCTGTTCCACGCTCTTGGATCTCGCGTTATCCATACCCTTCACACACTCACTCAGGGAGAGTTCAGAGATGGACCGCTCCGGAGCCGGACGACCTAGTTCTTTATTTTTCGTACAGATCCAGGTCGATGCGTACATGTTTACTCTATTTTGTGTGGTCAGTAGACGAACTGTGTAAATAAGACATATAGGCATAATGAACGTACCTATCTATACAGGTCCCCGTGAACCTCGCACCAACCCGACGAGGCTTGAAGCCGTTCTCTTGAAAATGCTTTATGTACCACGGCTCGATGCTTGCGGAACGGAGAAGGACCCGACCGCCCATCTTTAAGGAGTGGTTCAATGCTTGGACCTGGGCTGCTGCCCCATCTCCCTTGGGATCGAACCAGTCCATGGAGTCCATGATCTGGAAGTAATCGGTATGAGTATGGATACAACGCAATACGCATGTCAGCAACTGATGAAAGAACTTACCACCGCGATTGTCAATGTTCCATGTCTGAGACGATTAATGACCTCGTTGATCTCATCTGTATGAATTCTTAAGCCGTCAAAAGCCCCGGCGCTGGACAACTTGACATGGGCCTTAGGTGTCAGATACGTCGGATGACTCCTGCACAGGGTCAGCTTTCTATTTCCTTTTTGTTGAGACAGTGATCCGTACTTCCTTGAAAACTGTCCCTGCAAACACAGATAGTAGAAATAGTTATCATTGCTGATCAGGGTCTCCTTGACGACTGGATCCAGTGTGTCCACGACGTATTCCCAAATTGACTGCCCGCTGACCTCAGAAGCCTTCTTCATGTCTTCGGTCAAGCCGTTTCTTTTAAAAAAGTCGCTGATGATCATGTTTCGCTGGTTTCGAGGAACTCCGGCAGCCTTCCACGCAAACCACTCTGTTCCAACTACTGCCCAGTGAAGAGGTCTGCTCATTAAGACACGACGGATTCGCGGCCAGATCTCCCGTTGTTCATTCAGAGTTGGCGCTTCACACAGTTTTCGGACCTCACCCTCAAGACCAAAGACCTTGAACAGATATCGGACCATTTTGATCGCATGTCGTGATCCACCAGTCTCATATAGCCCCTTCCCAGAAGTGGATGTGAAAACATGAGTGTGTTCAAGCCAATATTGAAATGCTTGGCTGGAGAGATGTGGACTTAAGCGATAAATCAAAAGCTGGCGGAAGTCAGGGTGCTTCCCTTCTCCGAAGATTTTCCAGACATCACGATGTCCCAAGGCAATAAAACTTGCGACTTTGAGCTCAAGGAGGTGGTTCTGGTTCGGATTCAAGTCCACTGCATGTACTCTCCGAGGACTTTTCTGGAGATAGTCCAAGACATTATCTCCAGCACTCGTGATAGCCAGAATGACGTCGTCTCGTCCGATGTTTAGCAGTCGATGATCCACGCGTGGGTCTTCCCAATTAAATGCGTATATATATTCGTTCTGAAACTGAGTGTGCTTAGGAAGCATGTCATTGTAGAAGATGCGATAATGGTGGTTCTGGTAGAAAGCAGAGGGAAGCGGAAGGTTGGCGCTCAAATTGACGACTGCAGATTCATACGCCTTGGATCGAATCTCGCGATTACTTTCCTTCACGGCCTTGTCCATCTCTTCATGATGATTAGCAGGTAGCATGTATGGCGACTCTGTGAATGAGGCGTCCAGTTTCTTGATAGTCTCATGGCTTGATGAACTTAACGTAGCATCCTTCTGACAGCCAATAAAGATATAATATGGAATTCCCCCCAAAAGGTAATTTCTCTCACTGGCAGAGACGACAGTCCCAAAGCGGTATTCCAAATAATCCCTGCGAGCAGCCTCGAGACTAACGCGGTCAGCCTCAAACCAAGCACGCCAGAATGCACGTCCAAGCCAGTTGACGTGGCGGTTGAAAACTCCACCGATGTAGTTCCTAGCAGACACATCGACGATACTTTGAACTATATTCTGCGAATCAGTAGTGTCAACTACCTAGGGTAGGGTCGCCGGTTACCATAGAAATCACAGACCCCTAAGATACCAGACGAGGCCAGCAGGGATGCCAAGGAGTCCACAACACTGTAATAGTCTACACAATGGATAAGCAAGGAACCGAACTTAATTCGAGTGTGCAGGGGATGCTGACCTGGGATCATGGACAAGCTATAGCTCATAGTGACCATATCGGCGCCCTTGCTTGACTTCGCTGGATCGTTCGCTGGCAGATTGAACGACCGAGCATCCTGACAGATGACGCTGACATTCTTCCATCCCAGCCGCTCAAAGCGCTGGCGGGCAACTTCGCAGAGTGAGGTTGATAGATCGACCAGATAGACATGCGAAAAGAACGTGTCAACAGGAAGGAATTCGGCCATGGCCTCGATATTATATCTGTTGTTGCGGTTAAAGGTTTGCACGTGAGGCATGCAATTCCCTGTGCTTACCCAGTGCCTCCACCGATCTACTTCACTTAGTGATCTTTCTCTCTCTTCTTCTTTCTTTCTTTCCCCTTTCGTTTTCGGATGAGATGGGGGTGCTTACGTCAACCCAAATAGCCTGTCCATGCTGTAGATCTCCCCTTTCCACTTTGAACTTCAACTGAGCCGCCAGAAGACCGAGCATGTCCTCGCGACCGCGAAGAAGTCGTCGACGTGTGGCATCGTACACAGTGGCCTGGTTCCTGCGATCAGTAATATTGCCGACGTAGAGAGTCCCTTCTGCTCATACCTGAGTTCTGTAGAAGCTCTCCAAAGCGTGCTGCTGCCCTTCTCCGTCCGTCTCATGGGGTTTGAGGAAGTTGGCGTACACAAATTTCACGTAGGTGAAAACACCGCTGTTGTAGTCGATCTTGACCTTTCCAAAGGAAACAAGAAGAACAAAGACAACGAGCACACAGACTGGCAACGCAGTCATTGCGATATACACGTGAGGCCAATCCATGCCGTGCAAGAATGAGACAGCGGGTTGACTGCTGAAAAGACGCGATGCGAGAAGTCAGAGAGCAGAATGCCACACAGGGCAGTCTAAGAAATCACCCAGAGGACACAGCTGGTTCTTGAGGGAAATAGCTGCTCAGGAACAGTCGCACGCGTGCATATTCAACCCCACCGCGCACTCTGTACCGAGCGACGGATGTAAAGGTTGATCAGCTTCATGGTATCCTATCAAGGGCACACATGGGCGTGCAATGATAGGAGTGCCTGCTGGATTGCCTGGCAGATTAGCCACTTGGGATGAACGAAGCATTGGTGGTTGAAGGGAACGGTAGACGGCGAGATGCTCGTCAAGTCAGACCGCACAATGGGCGCATGTGCGTCCGTGTTCTGTGGTCGCCGTCTGCACGCTGGACGGAGGCCTCGAGAAAGAGGATAAAATTGGAGAAAGTGAGAGAAAACAGACATCGAGGGAGGTTGAGGCTGCGGCCAATGAGACGGTGGGCCGCCAGCACACTGAGGCACGCGCGGTCCCGTGCGGTTCGAAAAGTCAGGGTTGTTTCGCAGATCCATTAATTCCTATTTATTGCTTATACTAAATTAACACTGCAGGTGCCGATATATAACCCAGAGAAATACAGACCATGGTAACTGTCTCTGTCCCGTGGTGCGTCGCGCACGTGTAGTCCCTAAGATCATGTTGATGGAGGTCTAGCTAGAGAGGCCCGGAATCGGGCAACGTAAGGTACTACTGATGGCCCCCGAATTCCATGAATTCCACCATCTAAACTTGATGCTTTTCAACACCACAAAACAAGCATCTTCTCATTGAAGAAGAGCCAGATCTATTTATAGGACATTGAACCCTGGTATGTCCTAATACATTACGATTACTACATGTTGGTGGCTGGCGTTGCCTAGGTTGCCAATTTTCTTGAAGAACCTTTTCCTCTTCAATCTTCTCTCTACCGCCAAAGCAGTCAGACTCCCTCCATTTTGAATAAATTGGTTGGTCCTCCCTTGCCTTCTCTTTCTGCATTGATTCTCAGATTGAAGCTGGTTAATTTGGTGTTGTAATAGGATAGCTTTCTGCATAGTTCACTGTAACGGGCCAGAGCTGATGTGGATCAGGGGTGCGGCGTCTAGATACCAGATACTAAAAGAATACCGTAGGATGCATAGGGATCGTGGTGAACGCTCTATATCGATATACTGCTGTCTCCAGTACATCTTGAAGCTCTAAAACGATGCGCTTCCTCTAGCTTGTCCATTACACCTTGTGTTGTCCCAACATCCGTATGTTGGTCCTTCCTCCGGAACATACATACTCCGTATCCGGGACCGGATTATCAGATAATCCACCTGTCCGAAATAGTATATCCTCATCAAGAGCTAATGGAGGTATATCGTTGGTTGCTAACTAGATAGGCCTACGTGGTGGAAAAGGTCAGCGAGGGCGGACCCATGCGGCAGAATCCCACGTGAACAACGTGCCCTGTGTTAGTACACGTGAGGTTCTGCCGTCCTAGACCGCCCTCGCTACCTATCTCACGGCACAGGCAGGCCTACCTGGTAATACGACCATACATGTGTCTATCCATTACCCTGCAGTCTATCTACGCGGGTCGTCGAGCAGCACGAGCTCTTCATCTCTCTGAAGCTTTTGGTAGACAATATCTGGCATCGTTAGATTAAATTCAATCTTACCTTAGCCCTTCACATTAACTATCCCAGCACCTTAATCAGCTTATTAATAGTCTCATCTATTGACTAACTATGGATGGACAAACAACACCTTTAGGAATTTCCATTCCTTTTTTCTGCTGGTCCAATTGATACATATTGGCTGGTGTTTTCCCTGGACCAATGACTGAGTTGAATGATTGCTGTAGATGTTGAGGTGATGTTGGTGTTTTAATAAAATATTGACTGCAACTTCCTCCAAGTATTCTTCAACCATCTCTTGGGCCCTTGAGGACTCCATTATTTCAAATTTCTTAAGGACTAATATTTGCTCTCCTTACCACCTTAGCCTGCATTTCATCTGGCAGACCCTGCAGAGACACGTCTGTTCTCGGGAATTCTATCGACTGGCCTCAGCGCAATAGTTCGCTAGAGACACTGCCAAATTCACAAACATACGTGCTCAAGTTGTCATCCTTTGGCCGTTCCTGATCAATAAACCTGCTAAGCCAGCCCATATTGAGCTTGGCCTGTGCCAAATCCTAGCCTTGGTATTCCTCCAGGAGCCGCTTTCCACCCTTCGTAATCCTTCCCTTCATATTCAGGGATACTCTCTACCCACTGGGATACATTTACTGATACATAATCACACAGAGCATTTAGCTTGTCTTCTGCGCGCATGATCCCATAATTCCTAAACAACGAGTGTAAGGTTCTCAAGAACCCAGGCACACTAAGTGCGTGTAGTAAACGTAGGTGTCACGGTACTGGACCTATTCCACCATACCTGAGGTATGGCGGCCCGTACACATGACCCGCGAGGGAGATATCTCGAACTTCTGTTTTGATCCTGTTGTAGCTCTTCGAGCTACGTCTTGTCTATCTGCCTGTAACATAGCCTGACCTGCAGCCTGTCTGTGTGTCCAATCCATTTGATATCTGTCTTCTGAACCCGTTTCCCAACCTTCCCGAACCTGCACCATGACATGAAGGGCTAGATGACGAATATGAACCGTCGCGGACTCTTGGGAGTTTGTTTGAATTGTTTTTATCCTGATAAAAATCCACACCCAATTAGTTTAGACTGGGAACGGTAGTTAGTCAAATGTAAAATTACGAACTAATTTTGAAGCAAGTACCAGGGCAAATAGAGACCAGCCGTTTCTAAGCGATGTACCCGCAACGGAGGGGCGACTAGGGCTTCGCGGAATCTTGCCGCGGGGCTTCTCCTTAGGAAACCGTCGGCTTATCTTTCTTCATCGCAACTAGAGTGCTGGTTAAGGTTCGTTTTTAATCAGTCTTCGGGTTTGCTGTAGTCTTCTCCTCATTCCATCAACCTTGCCCTGCAGATTATCATTGCCTTCCTATTAACCGATCCGCTATTCATCATGGGCAGCACGCAAGTCCCGCTCGGCGAGTACATCTTCCGCCGTCTGTACAGTCTCGGAATTAGACATATATTCGGAGTTCCAGGGGACTTCAATCTCAACCTCCTCGATCATATAGATAGTGTCGACGGCCTGAGCTGGATCGGTACTCGCAATGAGTTGAACGGCGCGTATGCTGCGGATGGGTATGCTCGCTGTCGTGGTTTGCCGGGCGTCATCGTCACCACGTACGGTGTTGGAGAGCTGAGTGCCATCAACGGGATCGGTGGTGCATTCACCGAATATGTCCCTCTTATACACATTGTGGGCATGACGCCGAGATATGCACAGGAAGCTTGCTTGATGATCCACCACTGTCCAGGAGAAGGTCTATCGCATAAACTGTATACAACGGTGTCAAAGCCTCTTTCTGCAGCAACGGCCATCCTAGATGATGATGCATCCTTCACACAGAAGGTCGACTATGTTATTGAGTCTTGCTTCAAGACGAAGTTGCCTGTGTATCTGTATATCCCCATTGACACACCTGATATCATGGTGGACGCTTCCCGACTACAAATCCCGCTGGACATCTCAATTGCAAATCCCGGTAAGGAAGGGTTGGAAGATGAGATCGTGCAGAAAATTATTGCGTCCCTTCATGCTGCTCAGAAACCAGCATTTCTTATCGATCTGTTGACACGGAGGTTTGGACTGGCTCCGGATGTTCAGGAGATATTACGCTTGACGGGTTTACCGGTATGCTGCTTTTTGTACCTTTATGGTATGCTTGGTTATCTGTTTTAGCCTACTTACGACCAAGCACAGGGCTTTGTTACACCACTCGGAAAGTCTATTGTCGATGAGACCAGTGAGAACTTTGGTGGCCTCTATGTAGGCGCAATCACTCCAGACACCAATGTTAAAGATGCCCTGGAGAGCTCTGACCTTGTTATCTACTTTGGAAGATTTCCAACTGATTCAAACACGGCCGGATGGTCTCAGAAGCTGGCAACCTCCGGTACTCTGATTGTTTTACACCCAAAATATGTGTCCATTGGAGATAAAACATGGGAAGCCGTATCCTTTGTTCCTATTGTTAATAAACTGCTTGAGCGACTGAGGAAAGAATCCATTGCAAAGAAAGATACATATATCAAACCCGTATGTCTTCAGGCTGCATATGCCGTGACTTACTCGCCCACTCTGTTTAACGCACCTTTGTCTGACCTATGCTACTACTATAGAACAAAATCTCGGCCCCTCAATTCTCAGAGCAACTCCATGGACCTCTTCGGCAGAAATCCTTTTGGGACTGCTTTGCCCCATTTCTCAGAGATGGTGACTGCGTCATTGCTGAAGTCGGCACGTCCCAGTATGCAACCTTCGAGCTTCAACTACCTGGAAATGCCGATTACCATACCCAACTGTTTTATAGCTGCATCGGCTTCAGTGTTGGCTTGGCTCTGGGAGCTCTGGTGGCCAGGAAAGAAATGGGGCTGACAGGCAGGGTTGTCCTATTTGTTGGAGATGGAAGTCTACAGTTGACAGTCCAGGTATATTTTTCTGTGCATAAGCATTCTCTTTCCCTTTCCCAACCGAATAATAATGCTTTTCTGAATTATAGGAAATCAGTACCATGATCCACCTCGGCTTTAAGCCTCTCATCTTCATCATAAGCAATAGTGGCTACACTGTTGAACGTGTCATCCACGGCCCATCACGCAAGTACAATGACATCGATCCCTGGAATTTTCAATATCTCCTCCCATTCTTCGGCGGTACCCCTGAGAACTCTAACTTCCATTCCGTCGGTACATATGAGCAGCTTCTCCCACTGTTGAAGGACAAGGACTTCGCCTCCACCAACCGTATACAAGTGGTTGAGTGCTTGCTGGACCGGTATGATTCGCCGCAGCTAATGACAACATTAGTCGACTTGGGAGCAGCGGGCAAAGCGAAGGTGTTGGAGAAGTTGGATAAAGAGGCAGGGAGAACTAGAGTGAAGCTAGATGGGACGCTGACAGAGAGTGGACTCTCAACCGAGTAAGGGGCCATTATGACCTTTCCCCCTTTTTTTGATAAATCCTGTATAGATGAAAGAGTATGATGCATGGCACGAGAGCATAGATCTTGTACTACTGCTTGGTTTATATGATTAAACAACCATTACTATACAGTAGTATCATATATCATATAATATCATATAACTCCTTTTCTTAAATAACTCAGTACATGCGACCATAGGGTGTGGAAAACAGGGCTTCCCGTCCGCTCAGCCGTACTTAAGCCACACGCCGGCCGGTTAGTAGTTGGGTGGGTGACCACCAGCGAATCCCGGCTGTTGCATGTGTTCTTTTTTTGGTTTTATTTTTGTTCCTTGCTCTTAATTTTCTAGAATCCCTGGGAAGAAGAGCAAGAGTAGGAGGAATTGGCTTAGCCATACATAGGTCGTGCGTGCGTAACAAGGAATGGTCATGAAGTCCGGTTAAAACATTGCCAGGCTGTCTGAGGTGCAGCATTTCTCCTGAGGAACTACATACAGTAAAAGGGAAGGTTATATCTATGGAATCCTCATAACAGCTCGCCCGTCAATCTCTGACCGTCCCAGTCGCTGCAACACATCATTGATTTGATCAAAGTCGAACACTTCAATATGCGCCTTGACGTCGCCCGCTACAGCCATCTCCACCAATTCGTCCATCTCCTTCGCTGTGCCGGCGGAGTTTCCTACGATCGTCAGGCCTGTGTTGCGGTCAGCATGATCTAGATAATAATTCCGTGGGAATGAACTGGAGACTTGTCTCGAGGACCGAGTTAATAAGCTTACCCTTAACGATCATGTCAAATGGTGTTGCTGGCAGTCTAAACGGTACATTGGGTATGCCGGTACAGACCAGCACCCCGAGGCTTCGCAGCATGCGCATGCTTTGCGTATAGCCTGCTTCGCTATTTGCCAGACAGATTACTGCGTGGGCGCCTAGCCCTGAAGTAAGACATTTGACCTCTTTCTCGACATCATCGGTCTTGTAGTCTAGGAAGCTTGCTGCTCCTAGCGAGAGACATAGCTGCTTCTTCTTTTCTCCGCTGGACCATTATTAGTACCTACTTTCGGATTTTCGTATCTGCTACTTTTTTAAGAATCACTTACCTGTCAATTGCGATGACCTTCAACCCTTTCTTGACTGCGATTTGTACGCCCCTGAAAAGTACATTGTTAGCCCAGAAACTCGATAGATACTCGCACAATTGTACATACATATGTCCCAGACCTCCTCCGGCACCAGGAATAACCAGCCAATCTCCTGGCTGGGTTTTTGTCTTCATAATAGAAGAGTACATGGCAATCCCAGCTGCAATAGAATGAAGATAAAATCAGCATCACAACTGCACTCGAACGAGCAACAGTCAAGTTTGGAGTCCTAGGAAAACATCGAACATACCACACAAAAGCGGCGCGGCCTGATCCGGAGCCAGTTCGGAGGGAATCTGAGTAACATGAATTGCAGGACTAACGATATACTCTGGAAGTTCATCAGTGAACTCTCTATTCAAGTTCTCTTTTTTCTGAATATGTTTCATTTCACCCACGTTGGAATGTGCCTGGAACATTCTGTAGCTTCGTCAGATATACAGCATATATACTCCAAACAGACAGAGACGTACGGCTCCTGCATTTTTCTGGTAGGGACAAGAAGTATTGTTCCTTGCGCAGATCTCGCAGTTCAAACAAGAGCTGTAGAGCCATCTATTTTCATTGTTAGCATAAATCGATATTTACATGACCATATATACGGACCTAATACCAACTCTCCTCCCAATCCAATCCGTCCCAACACCACTTCCAACTGGAAACGGTTACTCTTTAGTCCTCGACATTACAAAACAAGGATTCCTCCTAAAAAGAAAGATATTATGCGGCCGAGTATGCCACAAATTCAATATGCAAAATATAACTAGTTACTCACCACTAACTACCTTCCCCACCCCCTCATGCCCCGCCACGTCCGTCAACATCGGTGTATCTCCCCGTACGCTGTGCACATCTGAATGGCACACACCCGAGAACTCGAGTTTCACGAGTATTTCTCCTTCTCCTGGAACAGGAATAGGGTGAGTCTTGCTGATCTGGACGGTTCCTTCGGCAGTCGTTCCTGTTGGCGGGATGACTGCTGCGATTTGGGTCTGGGGTATTGTTGACGTCGACATTGTGATACTTGTGTCGTGTCTGGTGTAGATTTCCACACCCCTTTCTTTTCTTCCTTCTTACTTTAAATTGATCGTATGCTTGATGTTAGTTTCGAGCTCCGTGGGCCGTCTGTTCGTGTGTTCGCTAGATGGGGAGGAGAGAGAGAGAGGTCCCGATCCGGACAGGAGAGGGAATAGATCCTTGATGCTCACGGATAAATTTCGGAGCAGACCGATACTAGATATTCTATCACCGCTTCTTCGTACAATCGCTTGCTCGATATCATATTGAGTCTATCTGTTTCTTATGATATTGTTCCAACAGTCAGAGATAGCAGTGATAAGGGATATCAGTGCTGATAAGGATTCCGCCAAGGAGCAACTCCGAAGCGGCCAGATTTCAACAAGGCGAACAGCAGATGCTGTGCACTAAAAGAACAAACATTACGCAATAATAACAGATCACCCATTGCAAACCAAAGGATGAGTCCCGTAGCAATTAAAACACTAGTATATTGGAAAGCTTGTGGGTCTTGAAGATCGAGAGATGTGTAAAAGGTACAAGAATATGGGCTCCGAGGACCGTAGCCCCAGAAATCGTCGGCCCAAGAAGAATAGTAAGGCAAACATTCTATAGCACAAAGACGCCAGCGTTTATGCATTTTCTGACTGAATGGTTTGCTATACATCAAGCAACAGTCAGCGAGTCACTCGTGGATAGGTGATCAAAGGGCGAAAGCAACTCACCGCCAACCAGTCCATACCCTCAGTGATACCTTTCCCATCTATAGCAGAGCAAGCAACAATGCTCCAGTTCCGGTCTCGGAGCTCTCCCAGCTTCAGAGCTTCCGAGATTTCACCTGCACCCTTGGCTCCAGGCTGATCCTGTTTGTTGGCGAATACCAAGAGGGCTGCGTCACGAAGCTCCTCCTCATTCAGCATTGCTGATAGTTCATCTGCAGCAGTACTCAACCTCTCGATATCCGTGGAGTCAATGACGAAGATGACTGCTGCCGTGTTCGCATAATAGCACCGCCAGTACGGACGAATAGATGTTTGGCCTCCTAGATCCTGAAATACACGCGACGCATCAGCATCCATTCCAAGCTTGCGCGTACCCTTCAAAATAAGTGTAGTGGCATACCCAGACGTTGAAGTTTAAATTCTTATATGTCACCGACTCGACGTTGAATCCAATTGTGGGTATCGTTGTTACAACCTCGCCAATCTAGCGGTTTGAGAAGAGAACATTAGCAAACCCGCCTTTGGTGCATATCTATTTGAGCGAAAACAGGGATCATCCAAATACCTTTAGTCTGTAAAGGAGTGTGGTCTTTCCGGCGTTGTCCTAAATCACCCAAGCCAACTCAATCAGCACCCCGGTTCGAGAATGCGAGCTCAGAGTCGACCTAACATACAAGTCCGAGGATGAGGATTCGGATTTCCTTTTTGGTCCAGATCAAAGACCATAGGCGTGATAATGAGCCTCCCATCTTGGTCAGGTATGAGGAAAGAAACAGTAGAATGAAACGGTCTTCAGCTTTCGAGGACCCTGTTCACGTAGGGTGGCACAGACGAAGCTCGCTGGAACGGCAATAAGAGGCAATCGGGGAATTCGAAACGCGGTCAAGACAACCAACCAGAGGTTTCACGACATGTCCTTATTAAACCGTCGGAAGTAGGCCGTAGATGAGTAGCAAGGAGTCCTGGAAACGATCAGTAGAGCTGACTAAATGTCCTAAATCTGTGTTCGAGCCGGTCTTGCGGTGACTGGCCAAAGCTTGCAGATCAAATGAAGGGAAGCGGGCGGTCCATCACTGAACCACCATGCCGTTTGATTGCCTGGCCGGTCCAGTAGTCTTGCCATATTCAACACCCGCAGCCCAAGGATGATCTTTCTTTTCTCACCTCTGTTCATTGTGTCTTCTTTTCATCCCAATAAAGGCCTTTTTCGTGCACTCTGTATAAGCACCAGAGCACAATCAACAATACAACCACCTGCTCAACTTGATCGCGCTTCGAGAAGAGAGCGCCATGGTTGGGAAAAAGTCTGGGAAGGCTCTTCGAGATGAAGGTATGCCCGGTTTTCTTGTACTACTTCCGCTTCATCGGGAGAGAACGGGAGCTGATAACTTGATCCTCCTCAGGCCTAGAACGAACCGACAATAACATGGAGCTGTCGAGCTGGCCTCAGATAGCTCCAATCAACCAGAAGAATTACTATACGTACGTTACCACGCCCAATTCTCCCACAGCAGATGAATGCTGTGCGCCTAATCGGGAATGCCATTACTGTTTGATTTTCGCATTTCTGTTACTAACACCTACATCTCTCTCTAGCGATTACCTCAAGAGAGACGACCAGTACCTGGCCTTTAGGTTGCAAAATGAAGAGAATAGGAACCGGATGGCCAAGACCGCCAAGGATCGCGACCGTGCGCTTGCGATGGCGAAGGCAAATGATCTAGGTATACCCGAAGCGGAGGCCGAAATGGATGGGGATACACAAATGGAAGATGCGGCTGAAACCACACAGACTGAGGCTCTTGGATCGAAGGTCATTGCGATACATGTTGGCAGCCAGAACTTGAGGATTGGACTAGCTAGTGATGCCTTACCAAAGACTGTGCCCATGGTCATTGCCAGGAAGTCTAACGTCAACGAGTCAGAAGAGACCGGAGAACCTACACCTAAAAGGATGAAGCTGGATGATGGTACTCCAATAGAACCAGAAAAGATGTTTGGGTCTGAAGTCAGTCTACACACGGACTCGTGCTTATCCACCAGCGTTGGATTAACTAACATTTCATCGTACAGTTCTCCGCCCAGTATACATCGATGGCCGCAGATCTCAAGATGCACATGCGACAGAATAAACGCAGGACCCTCCCAAATTCAAAGGAAATGGTTGTGAATTACAACCGGAGAACAGTTCCAGATACTATTTCAGAGCATAATGATCCACTACGCATTGAATGGACGGAAATCACGGACCCTGCACCCGAGTACATTGTCGGCCAGGAAGCTCTGAGAATCCCGGACTTATCGATTCCTCGTTATAAGCTGTATTGGCCACTCAAATATGGCTGGTGCAACGAGAAGGATTACGAGAACAAAAGGCTTTTGTTTTTGGATATTTCACTGATCCTTGAAGAAGCGATCAAGAATCAATTGGGTCTCATCAGTAAGAAAGAGTGGCCGCAGTATTCTTGCGTGTTTGTTATCCCGGATCTATACGAGAAGGCATATGTTACTCAGATTCTCGAAATGTTGATGAGAGAATTTGCGTTTGCCCGAGTTTGTTTGATCCAGGAGAGCCTTGCAGCCACCTTCGGTGCTGGGTTTACATCCGCCTGCGTTGTCGACATCGGCGCACAGAAAACCTCAATATGCTGTGTGGAGGAAGGCATGTGCATCGAAAACTCGCGGATAAACCTGAAATACGGAGGTGCGGATGTCACAGATACATTTATCAAGATGATGCTTTACGACCATTTTCCCTATGCGGATATCAATCTACAGCGGAGATACGATTTTCTGTTGGCCGAGGACCTGAAAAAGAACATTTGTACTATGAATGAGGCCAGCGTCTCCGTTCAATTGTATGATTTCCATCTCCGCGTGGCCGGTCAAGATACTCGAAAATATACATTCAAAGCCTACGACGAACCTCATCTGGCCCCGATGGGCTATTTCCAGCCATCAATATTCGATAATACCCAGAAGCTCATGGGACGAAGGAAACTGATCGCCCGCTCAGTTGATATTTATGACGGTCAGCCAAACGACCCCATGTCAGCGGCTCAGTCCGAAATTTTGAACTCCATTGCTCCCCCGTCTGCGAATGGGCACGTCAATGAAGAATCCCAGCAAGCCACGCTAGATGTGCAGGCAACTCCAAGCCGTATGCAGCAACCTAGCGCAGTCAGCCGCATCCAGGAACTTGAGGCTACTCCTCGCTCTTCGATTGCTGGTTCTCCCGCACCAGAAGCCATTGGTACACCTCAAGCAGGCGGAGCTGCGACACAGACTCAAAGTGTTCAACTCCCTCGGACACCTGTTGTCGAAGACCGTGATGACATACTTCCTATTTTCCCGTTAGACAACGCTATTCTTACATCTATATCTCATGCTGCTCGCTCTGACGATCGTAAGATGCGAGACTTCCTCGGAGGTATCATGGTTGTGGGAGGCGGCAGTCTAATAAATGGCTTTCATGCCTTCCTTGAAGAGCGACTGCAAAACCTTCGACCAGGTTTTGCTAAGGAGATCATGATCGGCACGCCCCCGAGAGATCTTGACCCGCAAGTCGTCATATGGAAGGGAGCAAGTATATTCGGGAAGCTGAACACCACCAACGACAGCTGGATCGGCCAGCTAGAATACGACAGGCTAGGCCACCGACTTCTGGCCTACAAGTGCATGTGGGCCTACTGAAGATGCTTTTTTTTTTCTCTGGGTTGGATTTCTAGTGAAAGCATTATATGGACTAGAGTTACGATATATGGGTGTCCTCGTTTACTGGAATTTTGTTGCATTATACTAGTGATTAAGAAGAACCTGATGAAAGGGTATTCCAGACAGAGTAAAATATTACATTCACTATAGAGCGATGAGAGCACTGTATGATTGGCATTCACCTGCTGGTGATCTTTATCTGCCCTAGGCTGTCTCAGGCGTGCTTTTAAAGCTAAGACTTGCAGCCAGATCGGAACAACTTTCCTCCTACTTTCCAAGCTCTCCTCACGCTAACTGTGCCAGGAAGGCGGTCAGAGCCAGTAAATGGCTCCTCCAACACCGAACAAGTTTCTCCAGTGGTGGTCTCCAGTTGACTAGCCAGTCTGATAAATATTCTCTTCTTATTCAGTTCTCTCACCACTTGACACAAGTAGCTCAGATGCATCCGAGTGTCTAGTCTTTGGCACTGAAATTCCCACCATTGACCTTTCAGATTCAGGTAATCTTTGGGACATTATTTGCAGAAGTATGGAGCATCTTGGTCGCTAACCCGCTTCAAGAACATAGATCTCCCTGCAGTTCATCTTTTTCGGGGTCGCTCTACGAAGGAGACGCCAATATGTCACGCTCGGGACATGGTCGCGCGCCTGAGGACTATCGTCAGGAGTATATTGCATCCTTGCGCTACAGAAATGACCTCCCTCCGCCTGAAATGCCCCCGAAGTTCCTCGACATTCCGCACGAGGGATTGGAGCGGTTTTTGACACCTGGATTCGCATCCAATCTGGCTAGGCGTGAAGAACCAAATATTGACGTGGATGCCGAAGGTGGAATGCCAATTGACCTTGTTGGTATCCCGGGGCTTCACCTGGGCGATGAGAGTGGTATGTAGAACTTCATTTCCACCTTATTGTCTATATGGAGGAAGCTGATTCTTTTGATTGTGCAGCTATTATGGCCCCTGAAAATCCACCTCCTGTCGACCCAGCAGACCTCCCTCTGCTCATGACTCTTGATCAGCTCCGCAATCCAGCGCCGAAGAATACGAATGTCAGCTTCCTTCGCCGTACTCAGTATATTTCCGCTGCTACTCGTGTGCCCGACAATTTGAAGGCAGTCCCATCCAGAGTCAAGCCAAGAGCTCAAGAAAAAACTAAGATGTCCCGCGATGATCCCATTTACGTCAAGAAGTATATCCAGAAAGGGTTTGACATTGCTTATCCGCAGAGCAAACATACTGGAGAGGACATGGCTAGTAAGATCAAGGGGCATGTTTCCAGCAAAGACGAAGTCGATGCCTGGGCGCATCCTGTCCATCCTAGCAATCCGAAACTCAAGCCAGTTGGGTTCTATCCTCTGTTACCCGATCTGCAGGGTTTCCCCGATCCTGGAGGGTATGTCCAGTTCAAGTTCGACAAAGCGCCTTTTCAGGCTGTCTCTGGAAAACGTGACGAACGTATGGATGTCGCTATCCTTCTCCCATCAGCTCCAGAGGAGCGCGTATGCCAGGAACATGCCGCCAAAGTCGCCCTGCACAAAACAAACCCCAACGTTTATCCCGACCCTGGACCTATTCCTTGGGATTACGATCTCTTTTTACCCGAGAAGAAAGACTCGGCCAAGGATGTTTTCGCGAGCTTGCAGCTGTCCAACCCTAACCGCAACAGTGGGGAGTACTACGCTCATGAAGGTCCTGACGGCACCAAGTTCCATCGTTTCGATCGTCTACGCACCTATGCAACCGGCTTCCAGAGCCTGAACACCGATCAGAAACAGCGAGATGTAGCCTTGACTTTGTTTGACCCAGCGAAGGCTGATGACGACCGACGTTCGAAGCAAAAGGGTGCCTATTATTACCCGATTCTCGGAAAAACCCGCCTCAAGCCGGAGCGTGCTCGTACTATCGCCCAGGCTGGCCTGGCTCCGACAATTCCTAAGACGAAGGAAGACCAGATCGATCAGATGCAAGTTGTGGTCCGTGATCCGGATGAGGCTGAAGTTTACAAACGCTCTCTGCATAGGGCAGCTATCGACCCGAAGTTTGCCAAATCCTTGCCTCCGCCACCAGAAGAGGCAGCAAAGGAGGAACAAGCGGAAGAAGAGGATGAGGTGCGCGCAGAGAGAGAGGCAGACCCCGAGAATCATCATCATGACAACGGTGATGAGGATAGGATGAGTGAGTAGACACTACTGACACATCCGTCTTGCTCATTTTGCCGCCCACTGGAAATTATCAGTTTGCAATTCTGTAACATTTTCTCTTTCGTGCATTTAAAGCTTAAGCTTCTTGTCATACCCATGGTTTGGTGCTATTTGTTTTTAGTCGCTACTACGACTCATGACCCCTTGAACCACCAGGTCCCCTTAAAAAAAACAGAAATGACCATATTTCGCATCTGAATTTAATTAATTGTCTTGTCATTAGTTGGCGTTCGACAGGAAAGCTGGCGTCCAGCGGTTACTACTACTATGAAGTTTGAACAAAGGAGTGTTAGAGTCGGGTTGCCATAAGTTCTTTTTTTTCCAATTGCAAGATGCATTTTCAAAAAATATATCATTAATAAGATCGGATGTTCGGTGAATTAAACCAGGTTGACCGGTTGAAATTTGCTGGATGTTATATGTTGTCTCTTCTGATTATTCAAGGCTGCTCGAAAGGCTTCACCGTAATCGTTGACCGCCCAGTCTTATATCATCTGATGGTGATTCTGCCGGTGAACCCTGACCGCCCGGGAATGGACTGACATCACGAAAAAACAGCACGTTCTTGTTCCCTTCGACTCATCCTCTGCTGGCAATTGCCTGGCAACTCTTTCTAGAGCCTCCATCGCGAGTCCTGCTGGATCTCGGAGACAGAGGGCTCTTATTATAGGACTTCTTTTCCCCCCTACGTTCTCTCCTGCCGTAAGTGCCACTCAATCCCCGATTCCGAGCGCTCGTGTGCCTGACAATAATATCCGAGGGGAATTGACGTTCCTGGATGTTTTCATTGGCCATTGGAACCTACAACACCGCAACCATTGCTTGTTTTTGTTTCCCTTTGCTTCTGTAACTAGATCAGTGATTCTACGGGCTGATGCTGACCGATTCTAGGTACAATAAATTGCAGCTCGTCTATGAATAATATTTGAATAGATTTTCTAAAAAAAAAGTCAAGATGGCCATGGGCTCTACCACTCTAGCATTGCGATCCGCGGGCGCTGCTTCAAGGACCCAGACATTTTCAGCAGTTCGCTGGGCTCAACGACCATCACTCTTTAAAAGCCGGATCGCGGTCCAAACGTGGGGCAATAATCTGAGGAATGCTTCTTCGGAGTCGACGACTTCAGCTGCTACGGAGGCCGTGAAAGTAGCTCCTAAGAAAGCGCCTAGTGGGCCCAAAAAGGCTGCGATTGGTACTTCTTTGGCCCTTGTTCTTTTTGCCGGTGTCGTATACGTGACGGATACCAGGGCGAGTTTCCATCGATATGTCTCCGTTCCTTTGATTAGGATACTTTATCCAGACGCGGAGGATGCCCACCATGTCGCTGTGGATGGCCTCAAGACTCTCTACAAATTCGGGCTTCATCCTCGGGAGCGAGGTGACCAAGATGGCGACTGTCTTCTGGTGACTGAGGTAAACACACACGTTCTTGCCCTAATAAAATGTTTCAGCACATAATACAAACAATTTATATCTTTCCCACTTTTCAGGTCTTCGGACAAAATGTCGCGAACCCAATCGGAATTGCTGCCGGACTTGACAAAGATGCTGAAATCCCCGACCCGTTGTTCGAAATCGGCTCTGCAATCGTCGAAGTCGGAGGTATAACCCCTTTGCCACAAGAAGGCAACCCCAAACCACGCGTATTCCGAGTCCCTTCTCAGGAGGCCTTGATCAATCGGTATGGTCTCAATTCCAAAGGTGCGGACCATGTGGCTGCCGTGTTAAAGCAACGAGTCCGTGACTTCGCCTATGCCAAGGGCTTCGGCTGGCATGACCTGGCAGAAAAGCGTGTCTTGGATGGTGAAGCCGGTGTCCCTCCCGGAAGTCTGTTACCTGGAAAGCTCCTTGCTGTCCAAGTCGCAAAGAACAAAGCCACTCCTGATTCCGATATCGAAGCCATCAAGCGTGATTATGTCTACTGCGTTGACCGTCTGGCCAAGTATGCTGATATTCTCGTCGTAAATGTTTCGAGTCCCAACACCGCTGGTCTACGCGATCTTCAAGCTTCAGCGCCTCTCACTGCCATCTTGAAGGCCGTCGTGGGCGCAGCAAACCGCGCAGACCGTAAAACGAAACCAGCAGTGATGGTCAAAGTTAGCCCGGACGAGGACTCCGACGAGCAAATCACCGGTATCTGCGAAGCCGTTTGGAAGTCCGGTGTTGATGGTGTAATTGTTGGCAATACTACCAAGAGTCGTCCGGGTCCTGATCCTAAGGGATACGCCCTTACATCCAAAGAACAGGAAACGATGAAAGAGACGGGAGGTTACTCGGGCCCTCGGCTCTTTGATCATACTGTCTCACTCGTAGCCCGGTACAGGGCCCTTCTGAATGCTCCCCCGATCACGGAAAAGCCTGAGATGACGACCCCTGAGCAAAACTCCGGAGATATTCAGCCTGCTGAACAAGAACCTGCGGTAGAGAAGCCTTCTCCGAAGGTCATTTTTGCTTGTGGTGGCATTACCAACGGGAAGCAGGCTCTTGCGGCACTCAATGCCGGTGCGTCGGTTGCGATGCTGTATACCGGTATCGTGTACGGCGGTGTTGGGATTGTCACTCGAATCAAGAAGGAAATGCGTGAGCTCAAGCGACAGTCCGAATGAACTATATGGGAGAGGTTTGTGGGAGGAGTATAGACGGTCTGTATATATTCTGTTGAGGTCGAAATAAACATCCAGAAATATCATATAAAGTTGCATGGTATAATCTATTTTGAAATACTTCCACCCATTCATCGCCATATTCAAGGCATCACTATACACCTTTCCCTCGGCACGAATTCCAGCATTAAGATCCGCACCATGTGCACATAGCAATTTAACAGCCCCAGCATTAGAATATACCATGGTGACTCCGATAGCAGATCCATACGTGCCACCTGAAGCATTTATGTCAGCACCATTATCCAGGAGACGCCACATGGGAGCCTATTCGCATTCATAAGTCAATAGGGTGCCTGCAGTAGCAAGCAAGAAGACTCGCGTATTCGCATCTAACACCCAGTTTCTCTTTGGAGATATTATCACTACTGGGACGACTATTATCATCGGCCTTGCCGTAGTTTCCATTCGGGTTTGCCCCTTTCTCAACGAGGAACCGCATCGCTTCAGTCTGCCCTCGGCAAGCTGCTGCTGCAAGGGGACAGTCAAACCATTCTCCTGGGTCATTAACGTCTGCATCTATTCTCTCCATAAATTCCATCGCTTCTTTGTCGCCATGGAAGGCTGAAGCGGCAAGGACACTACAGGGGTGTCTCTGCCCAGGTTCCCTTCCTTTTCAGTCCCCGAGTCGTCCCTGGGCTTGGATTGGACTCCCAATCTGTTCCGGATTGAAGCAGAAGAGCAACTGTGTCTTCGTTTCCATTTGCAGCCGCAAGAACCAAAGAAGCAAAAATGGAGTTCTCGTCCACGTCGACTTGTGCTCCCTGTTGGTGCAGAAACTTGCATATCTCTGTGAATCCCTTGGCCGCAGCTATAGCAAGGGGCCTGTAGACTTTACGTAGACTTTATCGTGCACGTGAACCTTTGTCCTGTTCTTCTCCACAAAGCGTTCTACAACGTCGACATTGTTGATTTCAAGGGCTGAGATAGTGGAGGCAAGGTCGGTGGCATTGATGCCGTTACGCTCATGTACATTAGACAGCTTGGGTGTGTCCATATCACTCCGTTTTGCAGGAGAATAATCAATGCCGTCATGTGTTGAGAAGGCTCCCATATTCAAAGGTAGTCGAACTATATATGTCTCTCGTGCGTGCGTAATGCAGAGCCGTATGACCAGATTCATCTTTATATCCCACGTCAAAGTTTCGGTCAATAATAGATTCAAAAATGTCTGTCATCCATGATGGGGAAAAGAAGAGCCGGAATTAAACAGTTTGGAGGGCTGACATTATGCGCGAAAGATATCAAGTGAAATCGGATACAACCAAAACGTTGATATGTGACGAATATAAATCGCATTCTGAGCAGTAGTATCTCTGACAGCCGTGATGTCTTCCTGAGCTGGTATGCCATCACACGTATCCTCCACCTTCTACATAACTCATTATAACTAAACAAACGGTACATGCGACCATAGGGTGTGGAAAACAGGGCTTCCCGTCCGCTCAGCCGTACTTAAGCCACACGCCGGCCGGTTAGTAGTTGGGTGGGTGACCACCAGCGAATCCCGGCTGTTGCATGTTTTTTTTCCTTTTCTTTTGTTTTTTTGTTTTCGTTGTGGATCCAGCCTGGTGTGTCGGCTTCGCTTCTGGCAAGGAGAAAAGAGAGGTTTGATTCATCGGAATATGGCAGTGTTTCGGGATAAGGACAATAAAAGACCACCTGTATGATTAGCGTGACCCTTGTTAAATGGTAGTTGTTTAGCATTGTTAGCCTCTGCCCAAAAATATTGTCAAGAAGGCTAGTGGTAGCCTTCTCTGAGACCAGGAAAAGGAAAACTCCTATCTGTATCATGTGCAGATCTGCCCAAGATCATTTCATCTACAGCCTTCTGCAGAGCAAGGCCATGCATTGCATGCCATTTTTGGCTGAGACCGCGGAGGTAGTCGAGTTGTCCATCACTGCAGCGCTGTGAGGCCAAATCGCAGATCCTTTGGCTAAACCAGGGAGCTATTGATCGCAGCCCGGGTTTTCTGCGACATCTATCCTTCAAGAGGCAACCTAGGCAGTAATGGCAGATCCTGGATTCGCCCATTGACACCCCTGCCCACTTCAACGCCCGAGAGCAGTTCAAGTCCACATATCATGTTCTTCTGTTATCTTCTATCGCCATTGAAATGGAAGACTGACTATCAAGTTCATTGATATATGGTAATAGCAATGACTAGCCACGAGTCCGCAAGAAGTCGGAGATCAGTGGACGATGAAAACATGGCATTTTGATCGTGCAAGACCCGCTTTTCCGATTCTTCACATCCCGTTAGAATGTAACCCACTCAGAATATTAATTAACTGGGCCTAGAAGCATTCTATTTCATCTGTTGAAGTTGTGATAGCGACGGAGAAGCGGCTTCAGGTATTCCGGTTGCTGGTGGTCATCACGTGACCGAACACGTTGCAAGCGATCTCCCGCCAGACAATTATGACAGAAGCACCAGATGCGCGTCTCATCTCCACCCTATTCATTACTGTCCCATTCAGGGAATCCGAATGCCCCGTGGGTACGAAAAGTGCTTGACCGAGGTTATAATTATAATTGAGACACCGTCGCATCGCTGTCCTCCGGGGCGTCAACATATGACGTTGGAGGATTAAACGTTGTCTCCCTCCTGGGAAACTCTGCACACCGATTATCATTGCCCGAACGAGCAGTGGGGTGAAGGCGCAGCAAATGATAGCTCTGATCCGGATATGAACCGAAAATGTCGCCCTTATATAAACAAGCCGCTCGGTACATACCGATCGAGAGTTGCCGCCCCCGGCTTCCCCGTTAAGGGTCTGGAATGGATAGCCGTGATCCAGACCTGAGGCGGTATGAACGGGTATGAGGAGCAGAGAAGGTGTTTCTACACCAGGGAGGAGATGCAAATGATATGGGATAGGTGGCTGAGGAGACAAGACGGAAGGCGTTCATCCCTGGCCCAATAAAGAGAAATGGCGCGCTGCCTATCCCATTGGAAATGCGTCATTGGCGCTGCCCTGACGACGAGCCTTGGTGAGCCCCAATCAAACAAGTATCTCACATCCTACTCCTGGAACAACCGAACGCTGTGGGACGGAAGCTGATGAAATACAAGGCACATGGGCCACACGCCATTACACCACGCCACTGTCATAGCGGACGGTGTAGCGCACCAGGCACATCTTATGCATAAACCCGAATCATTTCTTGGCTGTGAGTGGAGAGGAAGAGAGCAATGGCACTCGGAGACAGGACTTGGCAACGTCAGCAATTTGCCGTGGGATAGTTTCTACGACAAGGATGTATATGAAATTGCATAATAGGTCCGGTGCTGTCCGTGCGAAAAGCTGGGGTTGGAAAGGGGGTACCAGAGGGGCCAGGCGGGGATGTCAGAGATAGCAAAGTATTTAAACGGCACAAACTCCTACGACTGCCCTGTTTTCTCTGTTTATCCTGCAGTCAAATCTACAATCAGACTCTATCTTTGACCTGCTCGATATCTACCATCTGTCCCAGTTCCCCAACTCAATTCCAACGCCGTCATGTCTGCCGACCTGAGCCCCCTCCGCATTGTTGTTGCTAGTGACGATGCTGGCCAACCCTACAAGGAGACTCTGAAGGCCGTTCTCGAGAAGGACCCCCTTGTGGCTTCCGTCACGGATGTTGGCGTCGAGTCGACCTCTGATAAGACTGCCTATCCTCACCCTGCAGTTGCGGGTGCGACGCTTATTAAGGAGGGCAAGGCTGACCGTGGTCTCTTCATCTGTGGTACGGGCTTGGGTGTTGCCATCGCTGCCAACAAAGTTCCTGGCATTCGAGCTGTCACCGCGCATGATCCCTTCTCCGTCGAGCGTTCCATCCTGAGTAACGACGCCCAAATTCTCTGCTTTGGCCAACGTGTTATCGGAATTGAGCTCGCGAAAAAGCTTGCCAAGGAATGGCTAACCTACCGATTCGATCCCAAGAGTGCATCTGCCGCCAAGGTCCAGACTATCTGCGACTACGAGGCCAAGTTCGCCGGAAGCAAGTAAAGGGACGTCGTCATTTCTGTATTTCGCTATCCTTCCAACGAATCGAATTGGATGCTTTTGCGTCTATTACGCCCTTTGAATACATACCGAATTGCCATGATACCACGACGTGAAATGATAAAATAAAGATAGCGAATTTTGATTATAGCTGACTAGTTGGAGACGGGATATTGGTTCTACCTGTTTGTTTAGACTGAGATATTTATGTACATCAATAGACAACAGCAAGATAAATATCATATCCCGGACTTGTCTAGATAAATGCCCTCTTCTGTGCTATATTGTTGTAGTTGTCGCTCACACTTCTACAATCTACAAGGATGCTGAGTAATTCCGCTCTTACCACGCATGATTCCGCGGGAATCGACGACCTTCCATAGAGCTAACTGCAACCAAGAGACAATTTCAAACGAGATGCGGTTGGAAAGGCTTCCGCAATTGCTGGCGCTGGCGCCTATTCAAAAACCCTTCTGTTGTTCTTCTTTGACATGTTGTTGAAGTAGTACGGCGAGTGCGGTGCTCACGGCCATTCTCCGCAATCATTCACAAACCGAGCCCTCCGTGCCAACCCCCTTTAGACCAGGCTTCTTCGGTTTCGAAGGTCACAGACAGAAGATTCGTAATAACAGCGTGTAAATGTACATAGCTACATTGCTGGATATAAATCTGCTGCTGGACATATCTTGCATAAAACAGAGCCACTTACTTCTCGTCGACGATGTCATTTGAGCTGAAAGAGAAGGGCAATAAGCTCTTCAAAGAAGGGGATTATAGCGGTGCAGAGGAGCTGTATTCCCAAGCGTGAGTTTAGTTTTCTGTCGTTATTCTATGGTCGTTTTTAGGCTTTCCCCCCCGGCTCAGATATCGATCTGCAAGGGCACTAACGGCTTTATGGGTATTATAGAATCCAGAAAAATCCTCGCGAACCGACTTTCTTCACAAACCGTGCTCTTACTCGCATGAGACTAGCAAAATGGGCAGGCATGGAACAGGATGCGCGCGCTGCAATCGATCTGTACGCACCTAAGAATCCAGCCAGTTTGAAGAGTCATTACTACCTCTCACAAGCTCTATTGAATCTCGGACACCCGCAAGAGGCGCATGACACTGCAATTGGTGCATATCAAGCGAGTCTGGCGACAAAGAGTCCGCAGACGGAGAATTTATCCAAGACCATTCTACGCGCGAAACAGCAGATATGGGCTGCCAAGGAGACTGCGAGGCTTCGCGAGATGGACGATACACTGGCTACGGCAGAGCGCTTGGTCGAGGAGGATCTGGAAAAGGCATTGAATGAGCTCCAATGCAAGCTAGATGAGGGACAGATCGGACAGATAGGGTTTTTCGAAGACCAGAAAGCTCTTCGTGAAGATGCGGAGAAGCATATTCATAACTTACGAGAAGCCTTTAAGGTTGCCTCCAAGGGGGAGATCCAAGAAAGGGTAAGACTTTCAAGTTCTTTATCCATTGTCTTTCTCTTGCTCCCCTCAGGCTAACCGTCCCAATAGGCAGTGCCGGATTATGTCGTCGATGGAATCACCTTTGAGATCATGCATGACCCTGTCATCACACCTTCTGGCACCAGCTTCGATCGCATCGGGATTGTCAAATACATTGAACAATCGGGAGTGGACCCCATCACTCGGGTTCCCATGTCTGTTAAGGATCTCCGCCCGAATTACGCCCTCAAGGCTGTGTGTGAGGACTTTCTCGACAAGAATGGATGGGCCGTCGACTGGTGATCAAAGTACCCAGCAAGCGTTAATATGTACATTGTCTTTTTCTATATTATCTTTTTCCTTCCTATTTTACAAGTCCAATTCCCTTTTGTCCTAGCCACAGTTCCGCCTCATGATCTTATTCATTTATCCCTCTTCATGTATTTTTTTTTATTAATTGTTCGTTGGAGGAAATAATACCCGCGACCAAACGTTTTGCTCTATTCCATGTTGGACTGTGACCGGCAGTTGCTTGGTTAAGCTGACGACGGTTTTTTTTTTTTTTTTTTTTTTTTTTTTCTGGTCAATAATTTTGAAAATCATGCCTATGCGGCTTTTTTATAATACTACATAAGGGACATTATCAATCTTCCGCGTTTCCGCGGAATGGATATGTTGGGGAACAGAGTGATCGATCCTCAACGAACCGAACTGATATCCGAGGCCTTCCCTCCCCGTTTTGGTGCTCACCCCTCGCCGCTTTTTGCTCACTGAGTAGACCTGAGCGTAAGGGACCACACAGTAGTGGCAAGGTAGATGGAACCTCGATAAGATGCACTAGTTCTAGGAAATTCTGGTCACTTCTCAATGAAGACAAGTCAGGTGTCACTTGTCACTTTCACCGTGCAACTCCCCAAAGGAACTTTTTCACCCAAACCCTCTCTACTGAGATAGATACATAGTCATTATCCTTATATTCCTGTGTACATCTCTCGGAGTCTCCACACCGGAGTTCCGATATCCATCAATATGAGTTGGTCTGGAGTACGATCCTACCCCACCAGATGTCAATCAAAAAGGAATCACCGTTATGCTTCGCCTCACTAACCATACCAGACACCCAAGGTGCTGTCAACTGCCCCAAACCTGAAAGACACCAAAGCAAGGTCCTCTTCTCTTGTCGCAGATGAAGTCCATGAGTCGTTCGTTTTACTTTGAGGTACTCTCAGAAGTCCCCTAGCTTTAGCAACTTGGTTCTAAGAACACAATTACCAAGCTGGCTGGTATGCTGAACAATATCACCTGCCTTACCTCATCTTACCAGGATTGCACTTATTTGAGTCTAAGTGGAACTGGTGGTAAGGCATACATGTATCTTAGTGCCTGTCTACTTGAACTAATACACACGCCCCCAATTCATCCATTACTCTGCTTCCATATGATACTACCTTCGCAGGGGTGCACTGATAAGGGTACCATTGGTATATGAGTGTCCTGACAGGCGTAAAGCTCCAGCCTCAAGGAGTGGAATCTTATGGACTTGAGTGACATGCAAGTGCCATGGCATCTTTTTAGTTCGATAAACCCCCTAACATGCGCACTCTTACCACCATAATGCTGTTAATCTGTTGATTCCCAAAGCCAGCTCTGCGTAACACATTCCTAGGTACCCCTGCAAAGTGGATTTCCTGTATGAAACAAGCACTGGGCCAATGCAGCTGAGGTAAAGTGGGTTCAGTTGACAATGGGCAGAGGCGCGGAGAATCATTAATTTCATGCCTGATCCGACTCAGTTCCTTCTATCAGAGGTCTGCTTGTACATCAAAAGAAATTCGCTAGTACTTTGTAGCCCACAGCAACCAGGTAATCTGAATGCTACCATCTCATCCTATCTGACAGGTCAACAGAGAAGGCGGAATTCTTGTCATTTCAGCTCTGCATCCACTATAAAATGGTGCTGTTCCATGCTCTTGATTCCACACTCTTGAAAACAGCATTAACAGCCTTCATCTATCCTCTCCATAATGATTACTCTTCAAGAGTTTTATGATTTCATTGCCCGAGTCACCCCCCCAATCCTCCTATTTTTCTTGATTGTCAACAACAGCCTTAACTATTATGTTGTTCCCGAAGAATATATTAATTATAACACCCTGCTGTCTTGCAATATCAGCACAAGCATCGTCCTTGCCATTTACTATCTTAAGGCAACTGTTGCCAGATAAATGGTTCCCCGTTATTCTCGATGGACCTGGAGACTTGGGCTCCCACCAGAATCTCACAAGAGACGCCAATGTTGATCTCGTGGAGTGTACCCCCTTTACAGCATGCAACGCCACCACTGGACCCATCTGAAAGTACGTCGAGAAGATTGAAAAGGGGATATCTGCGGCACTCAATGTTCGCGCTTGGATCATGGTGGTACCTGGCAAGGATGGTTGAGAATGGGCCATGCCAGTGTCTATAATGATAAGGCCTACTGTGGCCCTGGCGTGCCTTTTGATAGCTGTGTGTCTGGGGGTGTAAAGGTTTGAATAAGAATTCGTTGTATGCTAGATACACGAAGAATTCCTCGGGAGAAGGAAGAGAACATGGGGTATTTTCAGGAGACAGCGGCTTTGTGTACAACGAAGGAAATAGGCGAACCGGCAGCAAATAGGATAAATGGGACAGACAAGAACAAATGGAACAAATGACAGACAGAATACCCAGACCAACATTAGAGTTCAGTTGCTTTTTTTTTTTTTTTTTTTTTTACTCTTCAATTTCTCCAGCTGGACTGTCGGCACTCCCACCCACTGCATCCAGAGTTCTAAGACTGACCTGTTCCACCGAGTCAACAGCGAAGTCAGTAGTTAATTGATTAACTAACATAATCAGACACTAAGTTGGATGGGACACCAAGTTAGCCACTTTCCTGCAAAAATGTGTTCTATAACATAATCAGTATGAAAGTAGAATTCGTGAAGCTACATGTGCCATACTCCCTGCTTTAGGGAGTGAGAAACAGGTCATATGGGCCTTTCGACTTCCCAGGCGCTTGACGTGGTTGCATTTGTAGCGGCCTGATAGGCCAGAATTGAATTGCTAGCATATATTGATGGGTGAAGTACCGCCAAATGCGCCATGGCTATTCATGTCAAACATAAACGAGGCCTGAAGAGTTCTTGTGTCTTTGTTGGCTGTCAGCATGCTGGTATATGCAATGGTCTTTGGAGTCAGGTTTTGTAGGAGTACTCGTAATTTGATGACAATTTGGTGTCTCCAAATTTACAACCGTCCTCTATGAAATATGCACAGAAGGGTGTCTTCAGCAGGATTAGCAGCATGAGCAACAAAAGGATGTTTAAGTCAGGATCAAAGATGGGTCGTGCAACCTAGAAGGGCGAGATATCCCGTCACTTCTGTTGACGAGGGTTATTTTAGCCAGCCCGTTTGCCGACTAAGCAGCGCTAAACCTAACTTAATACTGTTGGATCACGTGGGATTCTGCCGCATGGGTCCGCCCTCGCTGACCTTTTCCACCACGTAGGCCTATCTAGTTAGCAACCAACGATATACCTCCATTAAATACCCTAAACCATCACGTGATGAAACTATACGTTGTTGGCTCCCTAATGGGTTCTGCCGTCTCAGACCGCCCTCGTCTAGGTCGCCCATTTTAGTTGGATAGTTCTCCCCTAACTAGCATTCCTAATAGACAAGCCATATCCTCCAACATTATGTTGATGGGGGTCGAACTCGCCGAGTTCCTTGATAGTTAGCTGAGGTCGACATTAACTGGCGGTCCGCCACAAAAACTCTGGTCCGCTGCAACCGGATTATCTATTGTTCCTGCTCGAATGCAACGGACCTTCCTAGTTCCTTCTTAGTTCCTTCCTGGTAGCACAGCGTACATAGTTTGCCTGAGGCCTCCCTAGCTACGTCAACCAACGAGTTCGACTCATGTCCTGAATGCTCACTGAGTTGCTGAGTGGGCTGCCCTCACTAAAGGGGTGGCATCCGAAAGGGGAAAGTCCCTGTGGCTCTAGGATATCAACTATGTTGAGTAACATGCGACGCTGGCTAGGTGAATAGATGCCCGCGGACGTTACGCGCATACAACGTGCATGGAAGTTATCTAGCACAACAGCCACAAGGCATCTCAGTGTAGCAATCGTCTGTTGTACTCCGTAGAACTTCCCTACCGAGTCCCAACGCTTCCCAACCGAGAAATCTGCTGGGACCTGACGGGTGGAGCGCCACATATGATTTAATAGCCGCCCATACAGCAATTCGGTATTATTGTTGTGAACCCCGCCCTCGACTTCACTCGACTTTCCCCGACCCCAGTTAACCTCCATATTAGTTCCGCTTCTCGAACGCTTTCGTGGAATTTCTTCCTTCGTATATATACACTTTCCCAGTCGCAGGCTCGCATCCACAATGTCCGTCGACATCTCCAACTATCTCTCCGGAATCGACCCCGCCTTCGAAGGCAAGTTCGGCCCAAAGCTCCAGGGTCTCGCGACCCCCATCCACGACAAGAAGGATGCGCTGAAGGCTGTCGTTGAAGAAGCCCTTGGGTTAGTCGGTACCCAGGAAATAGCCGACGAGGAGGAGTCTGCATTGTTGGCCGCTGGATTCCAGTTTGCGACGGAGTTGATCCAGCAGCTCACTAAAAAGCCTTCTGATCTGGAATTACTGGATGTTCGTTGAAACACTCTCCTTTTTCTTTCTCTCTTTTATACATTGTTAATTTGCTATTTACTAACGATTCAATCCAGCCGTGGGCTCACTACAAGCACGGCACCAAGCAAGGAGGACCGAAAGACGCTGGCCTTCCGTTTTCTGCGGTATTTACTCCTCCCCAAATTAGTTCAGCCGTCTTTCTCATCGATCATTAAATGTAACTTCCCGGTGACAATGGATACTAATCGACGTGTATCATCCAATAGACCCGCCACAAGTACAACCGCTACCAGGCTATCAAGGATACCAGCTTCCAAAAGTCACAGGCAGAGTACATCAAGCTGGTCAACGCACTGGTCGCGAAGTACCAACTGAAATCTTAAATTGAAATTTGATGTTTTCTCAACCCCTTTTGCCGGATTTTTTTTATTCGATGAAGGAAGGACGAAAGGAAAGGAAGAGGAGGGCTTGCCTTGTTTCGCATTGGCCTGGGGGTTGTTGTTTTGCACTTGGTTACCAAGGGCGTAGTACCTATACCTCTTTCTGTTCTACCTTCTAGCCCTGTCTACGATGAGGCTGCAGGTAGATACATCTATTCTCTTGCCGCATCTTATATCACCAAGCCAGTCATGATCACTGTGGCACTTTTATTTTGTGTATGTATATACGTCGCTATTTTACTTCAAGCGATGTCACGGAACCTCTTCCAAGATTCTACGAAGTGTAACAATCCAAGACAAGGAAGTGGATAAAGAAGTCACAATAATAGCTCATTGTAATACATTAACATACCTGTCACGCATCTTTGAGCCCTAGAAAGAAACCATGATTAATCTTGACACGATCACGATTTCAGATAAGAATATATGAATTGCCATACAATTGAACTGATGACTGGCTAGTTTGATCTACACTATCTAGGAATCCATTGGTTCATAGCAGACGCAGGACAGGACGCAGGTCTTGTCCATATTTTTAGATGTCCATACATATTAGGCACCTAGTCCGTAATTATTAGTAGCAATGATATAACCCTTACTCAACCCATGTTCGTCCCAGCCAGTCAGGCTCTGTATGAATCGCAGTTGCACACCAAGGGACATCACTCGATCTGTACGGCGTCAGGGGCAGATCGTAGGGCATCCGGAGACCGACCACCACGGACTGCGGCGCATCTCCCAGGCCCTCTGCATCATCTGAAAGAGAACAACCGGCATCAAGAAAAACATCATCAGAGGGCAAGTCCCGTCTAAAACATGGAACCATTTTCGCATCAACCCTTCTTCTCTTCAGGTCGCCATCAACCTCTTCACCGTGGGGTTGATTGTGATCATCAATAAACAAATCAGGCCAAACGACAACCCCGATCTCCCATGAGCAAATTCGTACCTCCCCATTAGCATTGATAGCAGCTCCCCAAGCCTGCGTCGAGAGATTCGCAGACGAAACCATGGCCCAATCAATGGAGTCCATCCTCTCCGTATTCGAGAAGCGGATGTATGTTTTGATATGCGGCGCTGCTCGTCGCCGGCCCGCATTTTGTTTTTTGCTATTACTGCTATCATTATCTCCGGCCCACTGGCAGAGATATGGATGCAGGTACCGTAGCTGTCTTTGCTGTGCAGGCGTTTGGAGCTTCATGTGGATTGAGCCGCCGGAGGCGTAGCCGTTCAAGGAACGACGGATTTCGTCTGGGGTGGGGAAGATTATTGAGTATTTTGGAGTTCGCCTTGGTGCGTTCTGAGTTGTATGATAGGAATGAGAGTTGGAACTGTGACCTGTCCTAGAAGAGGAATAGGAATGAGTGCGTATGTTCTCATTCGGGGAGAGAGAGTCGAAGAAGACCTCTCTGAGCCATTTATCTGTTTGGCCTAATGTAGCAACTGAGGAAATCTGCAGCTTTAAGTAAGTATTCGTATTCGAATGCTCATGTTTACTCTTTCAAACAGGTAGATCAAAGGACTACTAACCTGGGCAACAATATGGGGTGTCTGTGTTCGTGCTGCGCTTGTTCCCTGCCGTATGGGAATATGGGAAAGGACATCTCTTAAGGCAGGCCATCCCCACAAGGTTCTATTTTTTGAATTTCCTATAGAGATATCATGCACTCTCTGCTTAGAAGGCACACTTGCAACCAATGCCGCGCGGACTGCGCTAAAGTCGAACCGTCCGAGTTGTTGGACCAGGGAGCCAGTCTTCCGAGGACCATAGGCAGCCAGGTAGGAGAGTAAGTCTCTCTTGAACCTTGTCCCTGAACCAATCCCTAAACTGGATGAAGCAATGTCCTTCCTTTTTTGCAGGGGAAGCAAAGGGGACCGCCAGACGGCCTGACACATATTGGCCCAGTCGCCGGAGATCATGTTTGCAGTATGAATCACGACTCTAAAAGAGAACAGTCAGCTCCAGGAACATGTATATACCAAGACAGTCGAGAAAGTAGAAAGGACTGATTCATTCATACTGAGCTAAATCATCATGTCGAAGTAAAATCATCATTTTCGAATGGTGTGTACCGAATGGCTCGGGCATATAAGCAACTATCGGTTCCACGTTTGAATATCGAGAGCAGCCTTCCTGGAGGTAAAAATAGTAAACATGACGATGTCACAACGACTGGGAGTTAGTTACTTACATCAATCATCATCCGGTTGGAACTCTCTCTCTTCCATGATCCATGCACGACCTTCACGTTCACCAAGCTTCTCACATCCTCATCAAATTGACTCATCAAAAAATCCACATCGAACATATAGTTGAACTGCCAGCATTCCCGAATCATAGGATCGCCCAGAATGTCTCTCAGCTTGATAGCGTCGACATTGTAATCAGAGTTCGCGGGAAGATCCCGGACGTGTGTAAGCTGGATGGGCGATCGGATTGTTAGGTTGGCAATAGTATTATGGGTAGAAATTGGATTAGAGCTGTTCCCATCGTATGCAGACGTCTTTGCAGTCTTCTGCTTCTCCTGACTCGAGCGAGAGTGGAGCAGTGGAGGGGGCGTTATAGACCTGCTCAGCGACGCCAACGTACTTCTGTCCCGATTAGGGGTCCTCAGCGCGGGCGGAATAGATTGGCTAGAATAAGATCTGCTTTGCGCTTCCTCTTCTCGTGCTTCGCCAGATGATATTTTCAGTCTCTTTGCAGGATGACTCATTTTGAAGTGCGGTTCTGGTCCTTCTTTGGATCTTGACTCAATACCGATGGTCCTTGGGCGGCAGCTTAGACCGCATCTGAGTTGATAATATTGACGCGAAGAGTAACAGATGCTAGCTCGACATAACAATCGTTGCCAAATTTGGACCATACAGTCCAGTATGTCTGTCCTAGAAAAGGACTTGTACTGGTACTTTGTAGTGAGGTTGCTGGATTATAGGCGTGTCGTTCAGAACCATGGGAGCGTTAAGAATTGCCGTAGCTCAACCACGAGAAACCAAAAAAAAAAAGAACAGAATTTCTCAACATACACATTACTGGGGCTTTTATGTGCAATGCAATATCTATATTTAAATTAATATCTACAATACCGTATTTGCTGCAAATAGACATTTCTTTTTCTTCCAACCTCGCAACATCTCGAGCAAGGCAGAATACCAAGTATCAATACATGTTAGGGAGAATGTAAACCTATCTAAGGAATTCGTAGCCCGATTGAACTACCACATAAATCTCTGGACCTTGCCCGGTTCTTGCGGCCATTCAAAGCCTTCGTATAAAAACACATACCCCGTGACTGCGTTGATGAATAGGAACCACAGTGTTTCCAGGAATATGGGAATATTTTGGATAAATTTCGCACGTGTAATCTCCACTTCACCACTTGGACGTTGCTGACGATATACCGACAGGGTCGGCTGCGGTGGTAGGTGTATCCTCCACATGACCCATGGGATTATGAAGTAACGCGGTTCGACAAGAGGTGCAGTAACAAGACTGAGTGCCGTAGAAACAAGCCAGACGAGAACGAAACTAACCCGAGGAGGCATAAGTTGGCCCCTCTGGCGCTGTAGGATATGCGCCTGGATTTTAGCCATGACTTCCGGGGAAATAGGTTGCATTTCCGTATTCGGGTTAGCCTTTTTAGTAGAAACGGCCCTGCGACTAGTCTTCTGCTTTTTCTTGTTCTCTTTTTGCTCCGGTTTTGTAGGAGCAACCGGCCGCGAAGATGGAACTTGCATGATACGTGGAGGTGGTGCGATAGTGCTGAAACCAAATGCGGAAATTACAGCCCAAGCACAGATGAAGTAGATCAAAACCACAAAGTACTTCACTGCCCAATGATATCCGAGAAGGATGCGGAAGACATAGAAGATGTAATGGCGGTTATCGGCGAGGGTGAACGGATGGACGATCGTGTTGAAATGGACAATGAGCAGCATGATTGGGACTACAGCGAGGATCGTCAAGAGAGCTGGTAGCCCCTTCTGTTTCTTGGGAAAGCCATAGTCCAGAAACTTTGGAACATAAGTGTTGGGGAGAAGCAAGTTGACCAGAGGAAATAGAATTAGTGGCCAAGAAAAAAAGAAGAAGTATGGCCAAATATATAGCATTTGGGAAAAGTGCAGACTTGCAGTGTGGAACTCTTTATGCCCTAGAAGCAAAAACATTATAAGCAGTGCACCCAACCAAAGGCAGTTGACAGTGCTGAAACTCACCCAAGACAACCCCATTATTCCACAGTACGAACCCACCAAAGGCAGCTAGGATGATGAGATACGGGAAGACCGAAACAACGACAGAGGGAATGTTGCTCAGAGCAGCTACTGTGAGCGACATAGCGGTCCTCAAGTAATCTATATTCCTATGATCAGCTCCATCCCCTGAGCTCGCAAGTCAAAGGGCATTGCTCACCAGTGGCGGAAGCGCCGGCTACAGGCGGGTCGTACATTTGTTTCTTTGAACTTCTGGTCGCGATTTCCTTGAAATTGGAAGACTCGCAGTCAGTCGAAGACTGACGCAGGCTCCTGACAACCCGCAGTCCACCTAAGAACACTGAAACCCAGAAAATATTCGTTTGTCTGAATACAAGGGCAAGCAGTCCGAACAGCAGAAAGGCCAGGTTCTGCAGTAGATTTGACCCCTTTCCCGAAGTTCGTTTGCTATCCCAGTTGTAGGCTTCGACGACGAACAGAAGAGCAAGAATATCAGTGTAGTAGAGGCCCGAGAAGAAGAACAGCGGCGGGAAGAGGCAAATGTTCAACACAGTATGACTCAATCTAGAGCCAATAGGACGGGTGTTGTGTGCTCCTCGTAGGAAGTCCAGTAAAGTCTGAAGTCTCCAGGGAAGAAGAATCGATGTTGCAGCCACATTTGTGGTGCGCAGAACGTCAGTGGTAAGTTCAGTCGGGGAGCCACGGATGGACAGCAGCACGGCACATAAGATGTACGACCAGAGGTAGAGCCCTGGAGGCGTCGTTATCTTGGGATCCCATTGCGTCCATTTATGAGCCCAATATGCTTGAGCCTGGCCCACATGGAAAACCTCGTCCAGATACGGCTCCGGGATCTCAGAGCTGACCTTCGTTTTCCAGACTGGAATCAGCAACAGAAAGAATGGCACGGCATATCGAGAAGCGCGAGTAAGGTTGGAGTCTTTCTGAGCTGAACTCATAGTGTCCCAGTATGGCGAACAGTCCCAGCAGCCCAATTGAACTCCTCCTGCATTAAAAGAGAGAACGGAATGGAAGACTAGGAGAGTTCGGAGCTGTGAAAAGAGCTTCCGTCATGGAGACTTTCTGCAAACAGACCAAACAACGCTCGTCCTGCATTTCGAGATCTCAAGTTCACCATCCAAATCCATGCATAGCCACAGAATACGATGAAGACATGACATTTTACGCCAGAGACTACCCTTTCCCGGATCGACAGAGAAGAACCTCCTAGCTGCAAGCCATACGGTCCGGAATACTTAACACTCAATGGCCTTTCCCCTCCCGCGGGGCATCACGCCCTCGGAGATAGCCTTTCTCGCGGAAATGGAGATGGTAACGATTATGCCACGGCAGCGTCTGGAAGGCCTTGAACTATTAGGAGTAAGTTGGTATAGAGCTTGTATATCCTTTAGGACTGAGGGAATGCAAGAAATGGCAAAGAATTGATGGATTATGCGGTGCAGAGAGCGCAAACAACAACTGCAAAGAGCGCCTCTCCGCAAGACCATTTAAACATGCTATTGATTTTATTATTTGATTTTGCTTCCAATTAACTCATATCCTTCCTAACAGGGTCCTATAAACCCCCTCCTCCCTCCACGTCGCGCATCTATTCCTCTCTGGCTTGCCGTCCTCCTCAAGCGCCAACGCCGCGCGAACATCCTCCCACCACCATGGCTCCATCCAGACTCCCTCTCTCTCATCCTCGATTTAGAGACTCGACATCAAGAGTACGAAAATGCCTTCTCACCTCCCCCACCCCTACCTGGACAACCTAGTCTCCGTGGCCGAGATCCAGCACAGTCGGCCCTAGCAAAACCACGATATACATTGGACGGAGAGCGATACTTTCCCTCCCCTCCATTCTTACCGCAGAATAATGCATCGCAGCAACAGACAGCTGTATCTTCAGACGAGCCGCCATCACTCCCGTACCATTGGTTAGAAGTGGGGAATAAATTACTTGACGAGGCGAGTGACGATCTTGTAGAACCAGATCAGATACGGAGACTGCTAAAGGATTTGAGGGAGGTGCGGATGGCAAAGATTAGGGCCGGCGTGGACGTTCTGGACGCTGCGTCGACCGCGGGAGGCGGCGTCGCACTTACAGGTGTTGGGGCCATGGAGGCCGGGGAGGCAAGAGGATTCGTAGCTGGCGTGGTGGATGGGTTGAGGTATATTCAGCTCCCTGCATTTTATTCTCTATGATAAGCGAAGTCCAAATACTCATGCTAACATATGGGTTTTAACTCGAAAGGAAAATCGGCGCATCCAGAGAACAGGCGCGTAGGGAACAATTGGCTGAAGAGATGGCCAACAGAGGCTACGATGACACGCAAGATAATGAAGATTACATGGAGTTCTAGGTGGTATTCGGGTTTTCTTTTCTTCTTTCCCCTTCTCGTTTCCCTTTGATCTTCAATCCCGGAGTTCAGGAAAAAAAAAGGTACGGATCAGGCACGGGCACTGCGGATCTGAAGTATTCAACAAGATCTTAGTACATATATATACCTATATATACCCCATAATCCAAAAGGCAATCTGAGGTATTTAAAATCCATGGAACGCCAAAACAACATGCAACGCTGAGCTCCCAAAAGAAGACAAACAAGAACATAACGGAGGCGGGAAAGAGGCGGAGAGATTGGAAAGGACATGATTGAAATTATGTTACTCTCCACGTTGAGGAAGATTTGTATCGAATCCCTTACACCATACTGGAAAAAGAAAGAGAGAGAGAGAGAATGTGTGTAATTCACCCATAACGGAGTAAAGAGGATTGCTGGCAATTTGTCCCTAGAGGTAAGAAGTCCAGTATCAAAAGAAAATCAGAAAACCTATCGAACAGTTTCCCGATCCTTCTCCATGATCTTCCTCCGCGCCGCCAAAATCATGTCATCCCGCCGCTTTTGCAGTAGACGGTGACGCTCCTCTTTGTTCTGCGACCACCCTGTGCTCGAAGATGATGACTCTGAAGAGTCGTCACTCGCAATTCTGTCTCTGAGGTTATACCGCGTAATCAGATCCTGCGCATCGGACTTGGAAGAAGTGCTTCGTGCCACCGCCGTCTGCGTTGCCACGTTCTGGACAGTGGGAATGTTGATTTGAGGTTGAAACGACAACGGGGGCTAAGTTGAAGTAAGAAGACAATTAGTATATTACTCATAGAAGGAGTAAAAATAAAAATGCGGAAGAGAAAATAAACAGGCACGTACAGCTTCCAACCCCCGTCCAGACAGAATCCTTTCCGTAGTTGCCGCAACGCTGCCCCCATTCCGCTGCAAATCCCACATAATTTCCCTGACGCTCAGCTGCGGAAACATCTGAGAGACCTGTTCCACATGTGCTGGGTCAACGGCATTCCCGCGCGCGCGTCTGCTACCACCTTCCGTGGGGGAACTGGAGTCACGATTTAGAAACCATCGGATGACAAAGAATGACACGACAGCCAGTGTGAGGAGGGAAGGGATGTTAATGCTAGGCTCGTCATCCGACATGATCTCTTCTTCAGTTTTTTCCAAAATGCCACGGATATCTGATATATGGGTTGTTCAATGGCTTCGTATGTCGGTATGCGTGGGACGACTTCGCTGTACCTAGGTAGGATATCGTTACCAGGATTGTCAGGGCCAGTCGCAGGATGGTGTTGCAGATGATATGTTGCGTTGTTTTCTGCTTTGCATTCAATAATCCAAAACTGATCTGACAGAAAGAAAAAGAAAAAAAGAAGAAAGACCTAGAACAAGCACAGTTCTGCCAAGGCAATGACAGTAGTTCATGAAGATGTTCCTGTGGCGGTGTCCTGCTCTGGAGGGGATATAAGGCACGTGACAGACTACGAAGAGCAACAAGGAAGCGCTTCATTATACCTAGATCATCACAGAACTTTCATGCCTGTCCAAGAAAGAAAAAGGCAAGACAAAAAGCAATGAAAGAAACAGGAGTTCGTGCCCATCAATTGCAAACAATCATCTATAAAAAAGCTATACCTGCCGTTATCCACCGCCACTAAACAGATGCTGCAAAATCAAGAAAAGATAACCAAAAGATGCCGGCAAGAGCGAAGATCTAAGGAGCACGTTATTTCATGTCAGCAGGAGTCAGAGCTTGAACAACACTCGTCCCTTCGCTAAATCTCGTCCTGAAAATGCGGTTCGCATTCTGAAACATGCCATCCTTGAGGGAAACGACGATGAACTGGGATCCCTTGAATCGGGTTTTGATTAATCGTCCAATGTTCTGCGTGTGCGACAGATCCAGAGCGGCATCCACCTCATCCAAGATATACATGGGGGCGGGCTTGAATTGCAGCAGTGCCATGATCAATGCTATAGCAATGAGGGAGCTATTGAAACAAATGGAACGCAATTAGCCGTGTGCAACGGTGAAAGTTGTAGAAAGAGAAATGATGAAAACTGACCGTTGTCCACCACTGAGTTCCGCCAAGCTCTGCTTCCAGACCTTGCCTAGGCATACCTTGAACTCCAAGCCATCAGTGATCTCCTTGCCCTCGGGAGGATCCAGTTTTGCAAAGCTTCCCGGTAGCAGCTCGGCAAAGATCTGTCCAAAATCCCTGTTGACCTGAGTCCAAGTCTTGTGAAGAGCCTCCTTTTTGTACTCGTTGAGATTAATAATAGTTTCTTCAATCTTGCGTTTGTCTCTGATGACAGTCTTCATCATGTTCTTCAGGGCGGCTTCCTTCTTCTCCACGCTATCAATCATATTCATTACTTTAGGATTGATCTTCTTCTTCATTCCCTGAGATCGCTCTGTGAGGTTCCGCAGCGTTGCCTTACACTCCGCGATGTTCTGGTTCTTGAAGTTATAAGCTGTGTTAGGACGGCCAAAATTGTCTTTTTCGTCGGCAATCCACTCGTGTTCTGCCTCTATATGGGCTACGGTTTGAGCAGCAGCTTGTTGATCTCTCTGAAGCTTTTCGAGTTGGTGCCCAAGCTTCTGCATCTCGAGACCCTCCTCTGTGATTCGTGAAGCTTTCGCCTGTGTTGTCTCCTCGAGCTCCCGCAGCTCTTCGTCAAAGCCAGTCAGCTTGGCCCTCTCGTCATCAAGTTTTGCTTGGGCAACGTCATGGGCGTCCTGCTATGATTAGTTCATTTCTTAAAAAAAAGGGGAAGGGTTGTTGATTCCATACCTTCAGTCTTGCTTCTTCTCTCTTAAGCGATTCAATTTCCTCCCGCTGAGCCTTCAACGTCGCATCGGCGTCAGCCAACTGTTCCTCAGCAGCGGAAAGGTCGCTCCCGACTTGCTCACTGTCAAGTCTAGAAGCTTGAAGTTCTCTCTGCAAGGTCTTCACTGCCACTGAATTCGTCGTCAGGCTTTTCTTGAGTGAGTCAAGCGAAGCCTGCAGCTCTGCTAGCTTGCTATCCTTATTGTTATTGAATTCACTCATATCCTTTTCGATTCTTTTTATATCCTTGGATGCTTCGCTTTGGCGGGCTTTTGCTTGCAAGATATCCTTCTTCAGCTGTTCAATGTTCGCCTTCATCTCTTCAACAGCCTGTATAATCTGGTAGAAGTTAGCTTCTCGAGCTCCCCACAGCACTCGGAAATATAAGAGACTTTTACACCTACAGAAGATGATGAGTTGCTGTTTATCTGCTCCTCTGTAAGCTTTATTTCATGAGTCTTAAGATCGAGCTCTTGCTTGATGGAGCGAGCCACATCAAGCTTTTTCTTCTCTTTTCTCAATGTATCTTCCAAAGACGCTAGTAGACGTTCCTTGTTTTTGATTGCTTTGGTGATCTCATTGAGCTTCTGTAGGGTAACAAGAACACCGCTCGAATTTGGTGAGCTACCGCCAGACAGGGTTCCGGACGGATCGTAGACGTCGCCATCAAGCGTGACACTTTTCATGCGAACAGACGGGTCAAACGTTACTCTTTTCGCAGTCTCTGCGTCCTGACAGATCAATGTATTGCCGAAGACGTATTCCATCGCCGCCGAGACTTCGTCATCGTATCCTATTAGCGACAGGGCAAGGTCGACTTTCCCAGGTGCAAGATTTTTTGCAGCGCCGATCTTTTCTGCAGATGCTTTGAATGTGGATATTTTATTCAGAGGTATGATAGTGACGCGCTTGCGCAGCTTTCCCCTTTGAAGAAGCTGGGTACCGGTCTCTGCTGTGTCGACGACAACATTGTATAAGCGTCCACCAGCACATATTTCCAGTGCTGTCGCAGCAGGAATTTTGTCCTTATCCAACGTAAATAACTGGGCCACCAATCCCTTGACTTTTGATCGATCAAAATGAGGGTGCGGATCTGCATAGGTAAATTCAATGTTTGCTGCTCTTCTCTTGAGGTCATCAGCCCTACTTCGGAGCTCACGGATATCTTTCTGTAGGCTAGACTGCTCTTGGTATATCTGCTCCTCTCGACCTGGTTCTACTCCAAGTTTTGTGAATTCCTGTTCAAGCTTCCGCGCTTGAGTCTTAAGTCCCTCTAATTCTTTTAGGAGGCCCAAGTTCTGTTCCTTGGCCTTCTCAGCCCGAGGTTCCTCTTCCTTTACTCGTTTTTCCAAATGAGCAATCTTGAGTTTGGCTTGCTCCTGCTCCGTAGAAGCGGCGTTTGCTCGATTTCGAGCATCCTGGAGTTGACCTTGGTACCCACTCTCCTGGCCTTCCTTTGACGCAACACCAGTTTGCAGGGTCTGGAGCAACTCTTCTTTCTGTTCAACTTCAGCTGTTTGTGCATCGAGCTCGGCCTTGGCGGCATCGTACTGCGCTTGAAGTTTGTCGTAAACGCTTTTCTTCTCCTTCAGAACTTCTTGGAGATCTCTGACGGTTTTCTTAACGGTTCCACGCTTCTCTTTCTCTTCTGCCATGCTCGATTTCTTGAGATCAAACACCGTGGAAAGTCGAACGAGATCGTGGGAGTGTGCTTTGACTTCTTCCTCGAGGGCCTGGAATCTGCCACCTTTCCGCAGCTCCTTATCACGGGCAGCTCTCACTCGTTTGACATCCTCTTCAAGATGAGCTATTTCATTCTTAAGCTTAACGGCATTATCCTCAAATTCTTGTATCTTGCGTCGTTTATTTTCGCATTCCTCACCGGCAAGTTGTAGTCGCTCTCCACCCTTAACGTAGTCGTGAGCAACTACCAGTCGCGTTAAACGTTCAAGGTCGCTTTGCGTTTGTTGAAAGTCCAAAAAAGCGCGTTTCTCCGATCTTAGCTTCTCAAGTTTGGGTTCGACTTCTTCTTTAAGCAATCCTTCAATCTCTCGCAACTTCAACTCTTTCTTTCCCATTGTCTTGATTGCCTTTTCTCTTCTATCTTCGAACATGCGCGTCCCCGCCGCTTCCTCAATCATCGACAGAATCTCAACAGGTTTCATATTAAGAACTTTCGTTATGCGGCCCTGCATAATTAAAAAGTTGGGGTTGTTGATATTCAGCTGCACACTTTGAAACAGATTTTGAACCGTCTGCTGCTGCGCACGATGACCATTGATAAGGTACTTGCTGGTGCCACCCAGTACGATCTGTCGAGTAACCGAAATAGTAGCATATTCCTCGAACCCGATCGGGGACTTCTCCTTATCACGATTATCGAAAACGATAGTAACGCTGGCCTTAGTTACACCCGCCTGGCCACGCTTGTAGATAAGATCTTGCAAATTCTGGGCCCGGACGGTACTCATATTTGTGATCCCGAGGACGAAACAAATGGCGTCAAGAATGTTGGATTTACCGCTGCCGTTGAGGCCGGTAATTGAGTTGAACGATTCATCCCTAGCGAGATCATAAAATGTTAGGACGACATTATCGTGACCCTCATGGCGGTGAGTGGAAAACAGATGAAGATCAAGCAACAAATAGCTATACTAGCAGAGACACTTACCATCCTGAGATTACCGTCCGCACGGCATACGATTTAAAGCCCTGGCAATTATAAGTTAGTGAGCTGCAACGTCTGGTCGCAAAAGACAATGAAAAAGGTGCTTACGTCGACTATGATCTCGACGATCCTCATGACGGCGAGTCTCTGTAGTAATGTTAATGGCTAGAGTACATCGAGCAAAGGCGTGGTAGAGCAAAAACTGCCGAGAAGACTTGAGCTTGGAATCGATTGTGCCTGCGGGGCGCGGGCGTTTTTGTTGCTGGAATGCGGAATCTAATGTTTATGATTTGCTATTCTGGGATTAGCGTAGTATCGTCGATTGCATAAGCAAGAGATATATCACGTGATATGACAGAGAACTGTTGACGGTCCACAGTTAAGTGCAACACAACGACTTATGCCATGGAATTTTCCTTTTGGCAGGCTCACTAACGAAAACTACTCCGTATGCTATACATTGATAACACTAGAAAGAATATTGGCACCGTTTAACCTCCGTACTCGGTAGGGGACTCAACAGAGTACGGTTAGTGAATACGAAAAGGAAAATATTGGTCGTTACAATGAGGGTCTTTGCGCAGGTCATTCAAATCATTCAGGTTAGGATATAATATCCTGGTTATCTGTACGGAATACAGTTCATTCCAAATAAAGCAGAATTCCTCGTCTCCGAGGCGACTGCTACGGCTGGTAGCATCTGGTCTCACACAGAAATAGGTGTTGGACCAAACGCCGCCGCTGATAAATTAGACCCGCTCCCAAACCCAGGCTCATGAAGCGTGATGCGAGAACCCGACTGCGCGAGTAAGGCCTCTATTCGGATCCAGCCGGTTATCCAGATCCTCATACCGCAGGATGAACTCACGCTGTACAGATCCCAATCATTAGCACTGAAGATAATCGAGAACGTTTGGGCAGAGGCTCCTAACTTACCCTGACCTTCTTCCAACTGGCAGGATCCCATAGAAGATAGACACCACGCTCGCTGACACCCCGCTCAACGTCAACGGGTCCGGGGTATGTCTCATCCCGAGTCAGCCAGCATCGCTCTATTTTGTGATACCTCCACTTGCGACCCATGAGCTCCTCCGCTACAAGTTCTTGCATTATGTCTCTTGGCATGCTGTAGAATACGTAAAATAACGTCTCGTCACTGAAGCTAGGAATGCGCGACTGTAGTGGTTGAATATTGGCAACACTGTAGCAAGAAGGAAGCGAAAAGTCTTGTTCTAGAGGTACAGCTGACATGGATGAGACGAATGGCGATGCAAATGAGGTGTGGAGAGGTCTAACAGGAGTAGCGACTGTTAGCATGGTCGAAAAAAAAAGACAGAAAGGAGAAACTGGCTCGTACTCTGCCTGGTTCAGGTCTAGGCCCAATGTCATTAAATCTTGCCCTACTGCAAGGCTTGCAACGTCTGGGCTTTCGCTATGGATCATGCGGAGCAGCCCGGAAAGCCCGAACTTATCAATCTCACTCATTTGAGATAGCGGTGGCTGCTCAGCGCTCTGGCTGACAGCAGGGGATTCCTGCGCATCACCAGTGACACCCTGAGCGCGCTGGTTCGACATCATGGCGGTGCTCAAGTCCTGCCAACGATGATGTCAGCACATTTTTATAAGACGGAAGGAATGTATCATGGCTAGAGGCTTCAGGTCAACGTACATCTTTTTCTGGACTGATAACCCCGTTGGGACCTTGCGCCGCAGGTGACCGTGTCGTCGCGATACCTTCATAACGTGATCAGCTGTCTGCCCACTCCTGTTTCTTATTTTAGACATACCGCCCGATGCTGTCGTTACAGGAGACATCATTCTCGCCGTCTCCTGTCCGTTTATGGATGCTGCCATCATTGTGCGACCCGGAGTAGCTTGCGCCTGGGACACACCAGAGAACGCGATACCACTATTGTAGTTACCAAACCCCGCACCCTGCACGCTTCGTCCAAGAGGTGGAAACTCGTCAATACTGCCGGTTTGTGGTTGGCCACCAGCCCCTAATTGACCACTGATTCCTTGTCCGCCGTTCCTAAAGTCATCCAGTCGACTCGCAAACTGGGTTCCAGACGGAAATAAGTCGTCGTGTGATGGCTGAGACTGGGGTTGCGGGGTATGGGATTGTGTTTGTGAAGCTCGTGAGGGTGCCTGAGACGTAGGAGGATGTTGCCTTTGTACTGGGGTCTGTTGCGCGACTCGCTGACTGACGTTTGCCCAAGCTAGCTGCCCCGGATTTTGAGGTTGAGATACTTGGGGTGCCCCTGATAGGGAGGGGAATTCTCTGGAGAAGACGGATAACTATTAGCAATTACAACTCAAGAGCTCGGACCAATTTCGGAATACTAATGGTAGTGACCAAGAGTGGCACGGGCGAAAAAAAAAGGACAGAAATAAAGAAGGCATCCTCTCTAAAAAGGGAAAGCTACACTCACGATAGATCTAGTGGCGTAGCAGGTTGTGATCCGCTAATACTTTGCGCGAAAGTTCCCATTGCACCAATATTGCGCTGCTGGTTGCTCTGAAGATTTGGAGTACCGCTCATGGGCAAGTTGAAATTCCAGTTGGCACTGTTTCCTACTTATCCGAATCCAGCGTTAGTCTGCAAGACCTTATCTTCCTGTCAAAGGTATGTGGGAGGCGATCGCACCGAGCTTTCCGTTTGGCAATCGCGCCGACGCTAACACTGCGTTTCGAGTTTGTGCTTGTTGTGCGGGGAACCCAGACATGCCTCGCAGAGGCTGCGGTCCAGGGCCTGAATGTTTCGTAATAAGTCAGCTAGCAAGTTTGCGAATTGGAGCTCCGATGAAGATTCGGCGAGGTGTTGTGATGGAAGTCGCAGCAGGGAGTTTCTTGGCGTAGGCTTGGGAGGGATCTAGGTCGCTAGAACCATTTGTGTGAGGGCCCATAACCAGAGTGGAAGAGTGAAATTTCCCATCGGTGAAGCACAACCACGGCATCAATGGGGAAGATAAAAAGATAAATGTCTTTGCCGGGAGGGCACCCTGATAATTGCAACACAGGCAAAGCAAGACAACGGGAAACTGACCTTGTCTATTCATAATGCTGGTAACAGTCAATAGACCTCCAAACAGTATCACCGCCTTAGTGAAATTGAGCGATCTTCACCCGCGATCTATCTTGAGAGTAATTGTGCACTCAGCAGGCTTGTCTTTGGAGGCACCTCTCCGCTGTTCGAGGTGGAGGACATAGGCGCGCGCTTGGGTCCCCGCAATAGCCGCCGCAAGCCTTTTAAATCACGTGATAAAACGGCAGGATCGCTGGCCGCCCGAATCTCGCTGCGACTGTCGACATTGCATCGGGCTATCCGCTTCTCATCCATTCAATACCCACCCTTCGCGATGCACCGGCAGTCGGTTGTACGGCTGGCTTGTCAGTATGGAGGTCTTCCGCTGGTCGAACTACCTCCGCCATACCTCGCTCCATCGCTTCACTTCTCCCTGATCCGGCCTCCCGTACAGTGTTCGAACTTTTCTTCCACGGCCGTGGCCGCTGGTTCCGGACGTGATCTGAGCAAATCTCGTGGAGTCTCTGCTATCCATCGTACTGGCCCTAAGTTTCCCTTGGGAGTTTCCAAATACCCATTGCCAAAACCTGCAACGCCTAGCAAGCCTACACGAGCCAATCCTACTCCCAACCATGGTCTCTGGGATTTCTTCCCCAATAACAAAGAGTCATTGAGCACTCCAGAATATGACAGCTCTCATGGTCAGTTATCTCATACATTTATTGCATACATTGGCTGTACGCTTACAATTGCAACATTCAGGTCGCGCATGGTCCATTCAAGAACTCCGTGAAAAATCCTGGGAAGATCTTCATTGTCTGTGGTGGGTTTGTGCCAAGGAACGCAATCGCATAGCAACATCCGACTTGGAAAGGAAGAGATTGAAGGCGGGCTACGGAGAATTTGAGGCTAGTGAGCGTGATAAAGTTGTGAGTCTACCTGGTTGCTGTTATAACCTACGCCAATGCCGACGGGAGAAGTGCCTCCCAGCTTCCCAGACAAATCCCCAGAAGTGGGGAACTGGGTTGGAACTGTCTTTGGGCTGCCTTCTTGAGTATAACCTCTAACATGGTACTGTGTCATTAGGTTCGCAAGACGCAAATGGCCATCAAACTCGTTTTGCGCGAACGATGGTACGCTTGGGAAGATGCCCGTCGGCTCTACCAAGGGGGCTACCGACCAAAGGTAGAGGAAGATCTTGAGTAATAAGGATGTGATATTGCACAGACACCATTGACCGGGCTTTCTGGCACTAGATGCTTCTCGCAATATGTAGTATTACTTTCGCCATTACCTGTTAGCACAAGGTCTAGTTCTTGTATTTCTATGGAGACAGAGAGTACATTCCTATGAATTTTTGAAGGAAACAAATGCCATGGACTACAATCTTTTGCTGCGTGTAACAGCATTGCCCATCTTATCGCCGCTTGATGGAAACGATCGTCATTGCAATTCCAATAGTGAGAATTGGGTGCTAATAGCTCTTAATAGTATCTCTGTTTGACTCCAATTTCTAAGCCTCAATCTTAAGTGGTAACTAATAAATAATAATAATAATAATAATAATAAGAGTGTGGTATTGTGGTATATAAGCTAGCTGGGACTAATTTGCTGTTAGTGCTGGCTCATGAATAACATCTATTATTGAGGGGAGCTCCCGCTACTAACAGTATCCTCTATTCCAGCCCTTAGAAACACGATTGTATTAATTGAAAGCATTTCCCCTTGTTGCTGGCTGGCAAAGAAGAACACTGCAGATATTCGCGACAAGTCATTATCCGATCTCTTATTTCCTTTTGATCTAACCGCTGTACTCGCCTTCTGTTCCTGGGTATTTTATCATCAAATATAGATCTCGGAGAAATTCAAGGGTGGGTTTCTGCTGATCAGTGGGACAAGTGCCTATTCTCCATCACCTCTGTTGTTCTGGCTCTCGCGATGCTTATGAAGTGCGCCTCTAGTGCGCGGCGTCTTTAAGTTGTTAGTCGTTACCGTCGTCAACTCTTGGAAACGAACGGTTTCCAACAGGATAAGACCTTGTGTCCTACTATTACCAGACCAGTTAAATACCCCAGTTTTCTGGAAGGCCGTTGAGAGATTCATGAGTAGTTCCTGGGTGATTCGAGAATGACGACGCGACGCCACTGGTGTAGATTCTCCACACTGGGAAATAACCAGCAGAACTTGAAGCAACGGACCTTTTTGACTGGTTGTGATGGTCAACACTTCAACTTGTCACCGTAGATATCATCGTTTACCATGGCTTCTTGCGTAACGAATGAGTAGAGAAAGAAGTGCTGGGAAGTAACTTAATTTGCCTACAAGAGCAGGAGCAACCATACCGCATTGGGTAATTCGGAGACGTTCACCGCTTGACTGCTTCAACTCGCGGGGTCTTGGAGCCTATTAGTATTTAGTGACGCCGCCATCTTTCCAGCCCCTGACTATCCTCTGACACTGTACATAACCCACGTCTTCAGTCCCGAGCTAACTGACTTTCTTTCATTTGTCTTCTCTGCTATTATTCTCACACAACCACCATGGATGAAATTGCTCCGGAGTACGATGTTGTTGTTCTTGGCACTGGTTCGTCCTCCTAGCTACCCCGCTGCCCAACAAGGAGCTGCTAACGCCACCTGCAGGTTTGACGGAGTGCGTGCTTTCTGGGTATGTTTTGACTTGAACCGGGCTCTATTACGATCTGCCTTACTCATTTCGAATACAGAGTCCTCAGTGTCAAGGGGAACAAGGTTCTTCATATTGATCGCAATGATCACTATGGCGGGTAGGTGGATTGCAACCCATTCTTTGACTACTCACGCCACTGACGGTTCAACGCAGGGAGGCTGCTTCAGTTAACATTGAGGCTGTCAGTATCCCCTTTCGTATATATTAGGGCCATTTCGCTGATCTCTCACATAGCTGTTCAAGAAGTACCGCGACCTTCAGCCGGGAGAGGAACCCTGGAAGAAATATGGCCGTGCCAATGACTGGAATATCGATCTAGTTCCGAAACTCTTGATGGCCAATGGAGAGTTGACAAATATTTTGGTTTCTACGGATGTGACGCGGTATCTCGAATTCAGGCAGATTGCTGGCAGCTATGTCCAACAAGGAAAGGGGCCCAAGGCAACCGTTGCGAGAGTTCCTTCGGATGCTGGTGAAGCCCTTCGTTCGTCCCTGATGGGACTTTTTGAAAAGAGAAGGGCCAAGAAGTTTCTGGAATGGGTTGGCGAGTTTAAGGAAAACGATCCAGCATCTCACCTGGGTTCGTTCCTATTTAATTGGCTGTTTTCGCTGCCCCTGATACTAACATTCGGCTAGGCTTGGATGTTTCTAAGTGCACCATGAAGGAGGTTTATGACAAGTTCAGCCTCGAAGATAATACTCGCGATTTCGTCGGCCATTCGATGGCTCTCTACCAGTCGGACGACTACATTAACCGGCCCGGAACCGCCGTCGAGACTATCAATCGCATTCGCCTTTACGTGAACTCCATGGCGCGCTACGGAAAGTCGCCATATATCTATCCCCTTTACGGCCTTGGTGAGCTCCCTCAGGGTTTCGCTCGCCTTTCTGCCATCTATGGTGGAACCTATATGCTCAACACCAACGTCGACGAGGTTCTTTACGAAGATGGAAAGGTTTCCGGGATCAAGGCCACCATGAGTGATCCTCATGACCGCAGTGAAACCATGAAGTTCACTACGAAGACGAAGAAAATCCTTGCGGACCCCTCCTACTTCCCCGACAAAGTCAACATTACGGGCTACCTATTGAAGGCGATCTGCATTCTAAACCACCCCATTGACAAGACTGATGGTAGTGACTCTCTTCAGCTGATTATCCCTCAGTCTCAGGTCGGAAGAAAGCATGGTAAGTTGAACATTACCAAGGAGAAAAGTCATTTGCTCATTTAAAATAGATATCTATATCGCCATGGTGTCGTCAGCGCACAATGTTTGCCCGAAGGGCTACTATATTGCTATCGTGTCGACAATTGCCGAGACGGATGCCAATCACCATCTTGAGCTCGAGCCCGGATTTGAACGCCTTGGCAAGATTGAAGAGAAATTCATGGGGCCTCCGATTCCCCTCTATCAGCCTCTGGAGAGCGGCGTGAATGACAACATCTTCATTTCGAAGAGCTACGATGCTACGTCACATTTCGAGACCACCACCGGTAAGGGAGATTCATTTACAACTAGTTTTAGGGTTGTACTCAACCAACTGACGTTGAATTAGACGACGTTCGTGATATTTACCGACGGGCAACTGGCGAAGAGCTAGTTGTCGAGGGCCTCCGGGAGGACCAGAGGCTTGCTGCTGAGTAGACCATCCTGCTTAGGATCGAAGGGTATCTTTCATACTTTTAGACGTTGCTGTCTAGAGCGAAGCTTCTTGGACGCCATTTTCGTTTTGGTCGCTCCTATCCCAATAATTTGTCGGGACGAGCACATTATCTAATCGCGTTTGCCGGCAACTTCTACTAGTGAAAGGCTGGCTATACATCAGAAACGGCCTTGGTTTTGGTGTATGGAGTTCGCTCTTTTTCTCTTGTTGCCTGTCAGTGATAGGACCTTAGCACCGTATTTAATATTGACCCGCTGAAGAAGTCAGCTACCAACTAGATTCTTCTCAGACCAATACCCCCATCGTGCTCTGTTAGAGAGGTAAACAGTAAAGCTTGAGTGGACAACGTATTTCATACCTCTCTAGGAGTTTATGTACGGACATGTGCCGCAAGCGGGAAGTCAAATTACCCCAGCTTTTGTTCAGCCGAGGTTGCCGTCGCAGCTTAACAAGCAATCTATCTATCATCCGGCAATCTCTAATATTAGATATATAGTAGTCTATGGATCCCCTAATTTTCTAGGTATTGCCGTTGCCTTCTATCTTTATCTTGCCTTCCACCTAACCCGCTTGCTTGAACATGTCTTCACCTCCACCTGGGTCCCCGAAACGGGACGACGAGTTCGAACAGCTCGTACGCGACTATTTTCAAATGTTTCTAAATCATAATAACACAGAGGTTGGATTAAGCCTGGCCCAGCATCTGCGCTGGAATATGCAACGATGTGCTAAGTATAATGAATCACTTTCATGTCTAGTCTTGGGATATCGATGCAAGCCGAAGCAACCTCCGCTTGGAATTCGCGACACGAGATCCCCAGCCGCGCGCCTCGTACCTCCTAACTGTAACTCAGAACCTCTGCAATCTCATGGGTAACCTCCATGGAGGCTGTGCGGCAACAATCATTGACGTACTCACGTCAACTGTTTTGATTGCCATGTCGAAACCCGGCATCTTCACTTCAGGAGGAGTAAGTCGGAATCTCAAGGTCACATATCTGCGTCCAGTGCCGGAGGGGACAGAGGCTAGGGTGATCTGCGAGGTGGTGCACATTGGACGCCGGCTTGCGTACCTCCGGGCTGAGATACGGAGGGCTGATACGGGGGCATTATGCATGATTGGAGAGCATGAGAAGGCAAACACAGACGATCCCCAGGAGAAGATATGAGATCGTGATTTCGGTATGAGTCTTGTTTTCCTGTTGGTCACTAGAGGGGGGAGACACGGTCTTGAGCATGGACGATTCATGGCTACATTTTTTGGTGTGCTGTCAGTTTTCAAGCACGATGTGTCTGAAGATAGGGTTAGTCGGAATGAGAGCATAGATTTAATATTTCCCAAGACTTCACATGCTCCATACAGAAGTGTCATTTCCTGCTTGGACACAGAGCCGATGGTTTGATTGTGCGTAGGAATGGAGAGAAACATTACCATAGGTCTATATGTCGTATGCATGGAAGCCAGCAAGCTTGTCATCTCAAATATCCGTAAGTAGCAACCTGCTTCCGGGTTGAAAGGACTCCGGGTTGAACCATGCCAAGCTGAACCCGAATCGTCTGGGTTGAATTCTTAACCCAACCCGTGGGAGGTCCGTCTTCGTCGAGGAAACGCTTGATGAGGACCGAACAGTATTGTTGAATAGATCAACATCTCTTATTCTTTCCAATATCTCAATTCCTACAGTCAGCATTATTCATCAGATAAAGGAATACCTTTTTTTGGTATACGTAGGCCGATAGTGATATTCAACTGCCTTCCACCCGGTCACCTGATTTCGCGTCGCGCGTCAGTCTGCGCAAAATCGAAGGCTTGCATTCTAACCGTTGCAGAGGATCAAGCAGCCATTACCATCCTCACACCCCAATATACTCATTACTGTACCCTCCTGTTGATCTATTATGCCCTCCTTCGCATAGCTTAGTCTGATCATACGCACTCCGTGTATAATCCACTACATACCAATTGAAAGACACCGAATCGTCACGGAATTATGAAAGAGCTACGATCTGCTAAGAGGAGGAGGGTGTCTGGCGGTTGGACTTCGGACGGAAACGAGGATGCAACAGAAAGCAACAGAAACGCGGATGTCTACTCAACCCAGTCGTCGCCTGACGATGATAAGGGCCTTAAAACATCCAAATCGTCATTGAAGACTAAGCGCACTCGGTCGCCAGAAAGAGACCAAAAGGCGCCGAATGACAGCGCTAAGGTGGAGACTCCTGGACTGCGATCAAGTGGACGGCAACGAAAGGCTCCTAAGAGATATGGAGATGAATACTTGGCTCCGCCGCCTTCGACGAAGAAGACTGCTACCGTTGCTATAGGAGAGCGCCGTACTACGAGTTCGCGAAAGCCCGCACAAGTTCCGGAGGCGGGTGCAACTGATGAAGAACCTGGCCAAACCGGTGAAAGCTCGTTAGCAAGTATGAAGCCGAAAAGACGCGCTGCAGCTCCTAAAAATTCAGACTCGGTTAACAACAAATCTCCTATGGAAGACGAAGAGTGGAAACAGTCTGCTGCAGATGGCGATCAAGATGACATCGACGATCTTGTTTCAATGCAGCTGCAACAGGATCTGACACAGCATGATCTAGACGGGCAGGACAGTACAGAGAGGATTGGCCCGCTTCCCGATTATGCTGAAGTCCTTCAGAAACTAGTTCAGAAGGGACTTGGAGTAGAGATGAAGACTCTGATCAAAATCGTTCTTGAGAAGCTCAATGGCAAACGGCTTATTCCATTGAGGGGATTGGACAATGAATACCAAAAGGTCTATCAGCTCATCGAGCAGACTGTTACTGTCGGAGAAGGAAATTCAATGCTGCTTTTTGGTTCAAGAGGAAGTGGGAAATCTGCCATGGTTGAGACTGCTATTTCGTCCTTGGCTAAAGAGCACGAGGACGACTTTCATGTTGTCCGTTTAAATGGGTTCCTTCACACGGATGACCGTCTGGCTCTCCGAGAAATGTGGCGACAACTCGGTCGCGAGACAGAGACAGAGGATGAAGCAGCAAAGGTGAGCTCATATGCAGACACCATGGCAACTCTTCTTGCTCTTCTGTCCCATCCAGAGGACGTCTTTGGTTCTTCTGGGAACTCTGAAACAATCACTGCTGCAAAATCTATTGTCATTATACTGGACGAATTCGATCTATTTGTCTCCCACCCGAGACAAACGTTACTATATAATCTTTTTGATATCGCGCAGGCGCGGAAAGCCCCAATTGCAGTTCTTGGGCTTACCACAAGGGTTGATGTGACTGAACTTCTGGAAAAGCGCGTGAAAAGTCGATTTAGTCATAGATATGTCTTTCTTCCGCTTCCGAAGTCTTTCGAGATATTTTCGGATATCTGCTTTGGAGGGCTGAATTTGGAGGACAGTGAGATCTCAAAAGTTACTAGCGACGAAGAACGTGCCGTCACGAATCCCAATGCTTGGAAGACATTGCTGGAGGGCTGGAGAGCATACTTGAAGGTCCGAGATTTTGTCTTGTCGTTGTTATTCTATTCTGCGTGTGGAATTCCATTGCTTACTATTGAGAATAGGGTCTGTGGAGTGACAAAGAATTCCAGTCGCACTTACGAAGAATATATAATCAAACCAAATCCGTCAAGGAGTTTCTCATTAGCTCAATTCTCCCAATGACTGAGATGTTTTACAGCACTTTTGACGCGACGGACAGCGGTCTCAACAAGCTACAAGTTCCCATTCCAAAGGATTTCGTCACCCAGTCTCTATCTTGCCCCGACCCGGCTCCCCTGCCGTTCCCACCGTCTACAGCAAACTCCACTGGCTCTACCTCTCTGCCTCTATCCCTCTTGCTAGCCGCAACCCGCCTGACCGCATTATATGATCCTGGTAGCGCTAACCCACAGAACCTTGCGCCGCTCGCATTGTCCTTCCCGGCAGCCTATACGGAGTATGTTCGACTGCTTACATCTGCAAAGGTGTCCGCGTCCGTGTCTGGTGCTGCTGCCACTCCAGGCCGCGTCTGGGGACGGGACGTGGCCCGAGAAGCGTGGGAAAAGCTGGTTACATGGGGGCTTGTCGTTCCCGTTGGCGGGGGAAGCGGTGTTAGCGATGGACGTATGTTCCGCGTGGAAGTCAGTTTTGAGGAAGCTGTTGAGATGGCCGGCTCGGGAGGGTCATTGGGGAAATGGTGGCGAAACTGACTGTTTCGGCCATTCAGGATGGATGGCTATATTTACCCACCTGGTTTAATGTATGTATATCAATCATAACGGGGAATGAACCTCCTGTGAAGAAATACTCCCTCGACTAGGCACCATCATACGACCTCTCCGGGGCTCCATCAGAACCATTTCCTAATCCACTAGCATGTGTTGAGATACCCATGTATCCATCAGATGGGATCTGCACAGGATGTTCACGTTCAGGGGTCAAGTAAGAGACAGTTCGCTTCTCCTTGATTCCCTTGGTTGAAAAGCACATGGCTTATGATATTCAGAGCTCTCCGGTGCCTGTGATGCTATGCGTCTAATTGCTTTGCAGACCGACTGTCCTTCCCTCCTTTTCCAAGCAAGTATGGAGGCTTGTGCTTGGAGCTTGAGCCCGTATCAGAAAGAGCAGACTATCTGCAATAATCAGCTCATCGGATTCATGTTGCTGAGTTTCATGACCTACTTATCTGCAAAGACGAGATTGAGATTGGCAGCACCATACCCTCAGGCCTTTTTTCATACGCTTTTAATGCCCATGCACTCCAGCCGGTTCGCTCCCTTTGCGTCCTTTGTCTGAGCGTTGTGTCCCTTATTCATGACCTCCCCGAGCTTCTTGTCCATTTCTTTCTGCAGCTTGCATCTTTCCTCGTCGACCTTGTCCAGCTTCTTGGGCCGCTCTTCTTCAATCTTGTACTTCTTATGTGATCTCTGTTTTATAAGCTGTTCTTCCGCTTTGCGGTTGATTTTCTCGGCCTTCATGTCCTTTCCCTAGCTTATCCTGTATTGATACCATGCTCAAATCCGAATCAGAATCACTGGAACTTCCTGCTCCCATGTAGTATTGGGCGACGGAAAGGTTATCTATGAATACTAGCAAGTCAGTTTCGTGTCGATATCGTTTGCGCGCAATGCAGGACTATACGCGGAGAAAGGGGCCGGGGCCTCGCAACCTTGATGTCGATTTGTGGGATGGCGACTGGTTTCTGTCCCACTCACCTATTATCAGTCTGGGAATGGTCCTGTCCAAGGGGGTTCAAGAGAAGACGCACCGCTAATACCGGTACCGAATTCTGTTTTACAGACACTTGAGCCGGGATCCATTGCAATGTAGACTCGACAAATGCTTCTTCCTGCTGCATTTCCTCGTCGGAGATGCCCTCGCGATGCAGTCCCACCATCGGAGTACAAGGAGGGAGTAGGAGGTGTAATTCATCCATGGCCTGTCTGTTCTACAGAAGGGGTTTCCGCTGTCTGAACTGAAGACAAAAGAGCAGAGAACCGATTAAATCCAGAGGATGTAGGAGTTTATGTGCATCTTCGGCCTAGACACCTATTGGAACCTCGCAGTTGATTCCCGATTTGGCAGAAGGTTAGCAGGCAAGCTTTAAAATGGAAGAAACTAAACATCTTTCATTTGATTCGAGCGCACTGCATTCGTAGAGGGATGAATCTGCGACACTTCTCTACGGAGGATAACATCGCGGCCTCGAGATTGGCCTGGCGATCTCTTGATATCAAGGCTGTGCTCTATGTATCGAAGCTCGATATATCTTAATACCTGTAGATTTGCACCGCCTTGGCGCTGCGGCTTGTTTATAGCTTGAATTCAGCCTTCGAGCATCATATAATCCCATGTAAAGAACTGCTGAATAGACTGGTCCTGGCATTTTTGTTTACTATGGTATACCTGGGATATCAAACTAAGAAAAGCATGCAAGGGGTATTTGTCATAATGTGCAAACAAGTGTCATAGAAACGGGTATTCCTTGCATCCCTATTGTAAATCACACAAATGAAGCCAGAACAAAGAAAGAACAAAGAAAGAAAGAAGAAAAAAAGAAAGAAAGAAAAAAAAAAAGAAAGAAACACTCGATACTACCTACCAATCTCACTCAATACTCCGTAGATGTGTCATTCTCTCCGTAACCAGGTTCTGGTTACCGGTACCAGGGATGTATATGCGGGAAAGCAAAGCACCCTTGTTCCTCGTCTCCCAGCTGGCTTTGGAATTGGACTGGAACTGCCAGGATTGCTTGACTGCATGGTCCTGCAGGAGGAATCCATGCGTTGTCATCATGCAATGCAGGCATCTGGTACGTTCCATTTGATTGCGGCGGATGGTACACCACTTCTTGCTGGAAGATATAGATATATCTGCTACCAGTGCCATGTATAGGATTCTGTCAGTATCCGTATTGTACAGAGATGCGATCCGCATGGGAACATTTCACTGGAATAGGGGATATGAAGCAGTGATCGTTTTTAGGATATAGTTCACTCTTCATGAGAGTGTCAACTGAATAAGCAGATGATAATGAGAGGGCTGTATTCTGCTTGGATCATACAGATGTTAAGATATCAATCAAATAAACAACACCAACCTAATGCCACTCTACATATACCCTTCCTACAATGTTAGATATTCAAAGATATCATGAACTCATGTAAAGGCCAGCCCATTCATAGTCGCCTCCCATAGTCGCCTGGCAATCCTCCCCCCCTCAGGCTTGTACAGCAACTGCCTTGCCATCCTCCATATACTGTCCATGAGACCCAGCGCCATGTTTCACGGCCGCCTGTGGCCGTACGAGCCCCGACAGACGGCTTCCTCACCTTTGGCCTCGCTGCGCACGGGGATGATGAGTCTGCTCAGGCCAAGATCAAGGAGCTGTTTATTGCACTCGAAGCCGAGACGGTGTTGGAGCCTATGACTGTGACAGTCGTGATAGAGAGCAGCGTCGTTGAGTGGGCATGGCCAGACTTACAGAGATGACCTCCGGGTGAGACAGTTTCCAATGAAGAAGGCCAGGATTCTGCAAGATGGAGGAGCAATAACCAGGTAATTCCGGACTTTATACCGTAGATTTTACACTCTATACAGGCAATAACATGCATCTTTGTGAATAAGGACGTGTATTGTATTCTATGATTGTTCAATTGAGGTTGGAGATTTAGTGCTGATGCGATGCTCCGTCTCCATTAGCCATAATCAATCTACAGTCTTCATCGTTGAGTGATATGAACAAAGTATTTGCCAGGCCTAGGTAGGTTTTGACAGTAGAACTATGAAATCACAGTAAAGTTGTAGGCACTTCTTACGAGCAGGCTCAGCTCACTCCAAAGATGTTATCTACGCTAACTCTCTTCTAACACACTTGAGTTCACACTTGGATAGGCACTTGCAGCCTTGCCAGACAGCGCTCTATGATTGGCACAGCATTGGGGGCCGGGGCTGGCGTCTAGAAGACAGTGCTAGACCAGTGCAACTGCAGCCTCACTCAGGTAAGCCATAATATCCCTGGTTCAGCTGAAGCCTGGAACGCACTCAATAACGCATTATGCAAGTTGAGCTGCTGGCTGCCAGTCTCGATGCAGGGATCTGCGACAATAGAACGTTCCACGACCCATACAGGATCAGGATCAGCCTCGTTCTCTGTCACATTGATTATGGAGTTCGGAAAGACAAGGATCCGGGTTCTGCGGGAAAAATGACTAGTTATTTAGGAAGAAGTGGCTGTCCTAAGCAACAGAGCTGCATGATCCCTGAGGTATTGGATGCATTGGAACCATGCAAACGCCCGGGTCTTTGATGGCAATGAATTATAGTAATAAGCACTAGACATGATAAGGGTTCAGCGCCGATCGGAGAGATAAGCAGACTCCGATGTCGTGTGTCTTTTATTTCAGCACCGTACTAATAACAATAACGTTCCAAGCCATTTGTTGATAAATTCAGCGGCATGATGTGATCCAATAATTCCTAGAGACGTATCTCAACAATAATAGTGGAGGCAGCGACAATAGGACCCCGTCTCCGAGTCCTTATCATTTTCCGTTTGTGTGTATGTTTTGCATCACAGTGGAGTCAATGTCTAATTGATTATTAATAAACCAGGGTAAACATTCCTTCTTTGTCTGAACGGTGGGCCCGGTGGGGCCCTTCATTTCAGATCTTTTTCTGGAAATCTTCTAGAAATGTTCTCGAAGCCAATTTCCCGATCACGTTATCCGCGGCTCCAAGGCCAGAAGAAAAACAAAAAAAAATCCCGACATCAGACCATCCGTATGCAGGGGCAGCAAGGGATCTCGATATGGAGATACAGAGAATTAATTTATATTATTTAGATCTGGCCATGCTTGCACCGCGGGCATAGTACTAATTATCATCCTGGTTCGTGCTCAGGGGTAAGTGAGATGAGTGAGATCCGCCGTAGCATTTATTCTTTCTTTTGACCTTACGGTGTACACAGGCAGCTGCGCTAATTAATAGTAATAAAGAAACAGTGCAGGGTGACATATGTATGTACCATGTCCACATGCTTGCCACATTGCATCAAATAAATAATATATAAATATCTGGTACCATGGCTCATCCTGCAGGGCAATCTCATGGCGATGATGCCATGCGACAATGACGGCACTATATGCCACGTGGTGGTCTTATCAGGGGCACATTCTACGGCTTCGATGGATTAGTTGCATATGATATATGCAGTTCATTCTAATGTGCATGTACGATATATGCTGTTGCAGTGTAGACGAGAGATCCGTGTTTGAGTCAAGACGAGCATGTCTTGATGTTTTACGTCTCGATTATCAGTGTCGCTAGTGTATGATTATTCGGGTTCAATTTGCGACAGTGCTCACCGCTTGTTTGGGCTTTCCTGTTTGTATCAGTATTTGTGTGCATCTGTACTTTCCATGTGTAATGGAATGAGTCTGTTGAGAACCCCACAGTCCATATTCCTTGACAGTACCAGATGGCGGTCAAGAAGTGCAGAAGTGGAAAAAGCCAAGCTTGAAACACGAGGAGCCACGTGGGCCAGGAAGGATTCTATCAAACGCATGGATGGGTCCATATCCATATCCATCCATATGCCATTGCCATGTCTCTCGCGAGTACTGGAGATTCAGAGTGATACGTACGCTATTTAGTATTACGCACTAGCGCTCCGCCACACTCGTGGCCTGCCATGCAGAGGGCTGTTTCGGGACATGCAGATCAACCAGTTCGGTTAGCACGCCTGCTGCAAGGGCCGATCATTGGCCAGGGCCATCTCGTTGCGGCAGCGCCGGAGGTTTCCCGTCAGTTTACGGTAAACGCAATGTTACCGCCACGTATCGGCAGGACAAGGACAAGGGATCTCCGCTCGATCAGCCAAATTTTAATTTTAACCCGCCATGTGGACAAGTCATCATTACCGTCATTTGTGTTTGATAGGGATTGAGCAGAAATGAGACGATAATACCCTCGTGTAATGTCACACATCTGTATATCTATATGTTCATACGTATATACCATACCTATAGTAGAGTCTGTATAAGAATGCATACGATGGCATGCATGTATTGAGCTAGCCGCATCGGGCAAGTGCGCAGGGATGGCGGGGCGTGGTTGGCCGCGGGAAATTAATGCGCCGGCCATGTGCGAGCCACGTTTCTGCGTGATAGGCCGACCAGCCGCGCCTAACCGCAAGCGGCCCAAGGGGGCAGTCATCTGATGCTCGCATTTCATTCAGGCATTCTCTATCAGAGAAAATAATAAAGTGTCTAATAATCGGCACAATAATACGCTGTAATTAAGTGCAGAATGAATCGTAATAACAGGCATCTTGACAAGGTTGGATAGGAGAGAAACGCACGCGAGTTGACAGCCGGGGATCTGAGCCCCTCGATGCTTTTGACTTTCCGCTCGCAGCAGCTCGATGTGCAGCTGAATCCTGCCCATTATTTGTCAATGGCTATCTGCTTCTGCAGCGTAGTTAATAATAATAAAGGGAATCAATCTGCCCAAGCCGTGGTTAACTTTCTCATGTTCCCCATCTCACCCAGACTCTGCCCCTTCCCCTCCTCTCCTTTTTCCCTTGCTCCATCTGCTTGTCGTCCTCGTCGAGCTGCCTCCGATATTAATAGATTATTATTACCCTCTCGTTCTCCGGTCAGCCTATTATCAATTTATCATCCTATTCAATGACCACCAGCAAATTATATTCCGACCGAGGAGGTGATCTTCCGCGTCCACATCCGTTCCCTGACCCTATCTCCCCACCACCTGCACTGCTCCATCGTGATCCCACTTCTTCTCCTGCTTCTCTCACTTCTGCTCTCTCCTTCTCCGCCGTCTGCCATCATTATCACAATCATAACAACCACCATCCCGTCTATCCTGCCACCGCTGACGCTGACGCTGACGCTGACGCTGACGTTGACGTTGACGCCGACAACACCATCACCACCAACACCAACACCTTCCAAGGCTCCATCATCGGGTCCATCTCGCGAGCCAGCCGTCGTTCCTTGGCCTCCTTGGGACGCGACAAGAAAGCAAACACCTTCGTCAACCTCTCCGGCTCTGCCTCCATCCATTCCACCCCGTCCATTTCCAGCCTGGCAACCCACGCCCACAAACCTTCCCAGTACAGCATCGGTGACATCGCCAGTGTGACGCCCCCTTCGTCCGACAGTAGTGCCACCAGCGATCCTTTCTCCTCCACAGAAGACTACTATTCGTCCTCGCGCCCTTCCACTCCCCCCGTCTCCGAATACCAGCTCAACCTAGCCGATCGCCGGCGTCATCTCTCCAACCTCAGCCAGTCTGCGTCTCCGGGGCTGTCCTCTGTGTCGAAGCCGGGCCTTGTGTCTGGGAGATTGCCCCGCAAGATGCATCAAACATCCTCGAGATTGCTGCGGATGACCGAGGATGAGCGTCCTTTTACCAAGGTACCTTTTATTTTTTTTTCTTTTATGGACAAGAGAGAATGGCTTTATAGTTGCTAACTCGCGAACAGGATTTCATGGACCTCTTCTCCACCTTGATGGTCAGCCTGAAGTTGGAATCGCATCGTGTCCGTTTCACCAGATATGATCACTCCTTCACCGCGGAGGAAGCCATCAGCAACTTGGGCTCGCTCAAGTTCTCCCAATCCAATCGCATGCCAGACCCCAAGGATCCCTCGCGCATCGTCACCACTACCACCACCACGACCTTCTCCATGGCCAAGGAAATGGCCCGTTCTGTCTGCCAACGCTTCGTCGATGCCCGCTTCATTGAACCCGTCGACGGCAAGCCCTTAGCTGTCTTCCCTCTCAAGGGCTCGTTGTTTCAGCTCACTCCCAAGGGTATCAACATCCTTCAGCGTTTCTGCCAGAGGAATGGCATCACTGCTCGACATATCATGGAAGTCTTGGATTCTCCCCGCAATACCATGCAGCTCGTCAATCTGGAGCGTGACTCGGAGACGGATAAGCTGTCGCACGACCGGGCCACCATCGAGGTCATTTTCCGTCGGTTTGCTGGCCAGGATGGTCCCAATGTTAAGAACAGCATTTCCAGTTCCGATTCGGATTCCTTGAATGACTATTCCAACGGTATAGTCGGTGTCAAGGTAGCCAGGGACCGCAGGATCCGTGACCGGGTCTTCCACAACACGTTCACAGGCAAGGCTGCCGTCGATTGGTTGATGGATTGCTCCACCACCATTGAGCGGCGTGAGACCTGCCTGATCGCCGAGTTGTTCGTCAAGTATGGCTTGATCACGATGCTTCAGGAAGATCGGCTGTACCAGCAACCCGAAACGTCTATGACCGTCTTCCAGCCGACGAAGAATGCTATTTACGGGATTACGGAGAGAGGCCAGCAGGTCTGTGGATGGATTGCCCGGGAAAAGGGTCGCGATTTTCCGGGTACGTCTTTGGATTCTCGAGGTATCCCACGAGACTCCAACAACGCCCGCTTGAATCATATCCTCCAGGATCCGGCCTTGAGACTGCTCTTCCGAGAGTTCTTGCGCTACTCGCTGTGTGAAGAGAACTTGGCATTCTACATTGATGTGTCTGAGTTCACGTCCAACTACCACAAGGCCGAGAAGTTGGGTGCATTCACCAGGATTGACGCTGTTCGTGAGACTTTGGCAGCCGCATATGGTTCGTAGTTCCCTTGCCCTCGTTAAAGAGCCCCCCCTTTTTTTTCAATATTCCTCCTTGCATTTCGTTTCTAACCACCGGAATTCCAGGCCTCTACAATGCTTTCCTCGCGCCCGGGTCACCGTGTGAGCTCAACATCGAACATGCCTTGCGTAACAGCTTGGCCAGTCGTATGACGAAAGCTGTTGGTGATGACGAGTCGATGCTTCGGAGTCTTCAGGAGGTGGTGGAGTTGTTTGAGATGGCTCAGACTTCTGTATTCAAGCTGATGTCTAGTGTAAGTGGCATTGTTCTGAACGACCTCCATCCTTCTTCCGGTTGCTAATTAATCTGGCGATGTACAGGACTCGGTGCCCAAGTTTTTGCGAGATCCCAAATATGCCGTTGTCCTTCAGGAACATAACGTGGATATTCTGGGTACTTCACGATCATATTCTCCTACCTCCACGCGCCCTGAGCGCTCTAAGAGTCGTTCTACCACGAAAGGCTAATTGGGATCGAGCAAAGCTGTCTTTTCTGAATGCTTGCTACCGAGGTAGTGTTCTCAAAAACATGGGCATCTATGTTGTCCGTTACAGTCTCGGTGGCCATTTCGTGCATTTTAACTCCGACGGCATAATCGTTTTGAATGCAACGAGACTTCTGGCATGGTTGCAATACAATAAATGTCTCTCCGATCGTCTTCAGCCGCGGTTGAGCTACACCCTCACCAAAAGTGCGCGCTTAGAAAGACATCTTTCTGGACGCGAATCCACTCACGCGACTGATCTGTCTTAAGATCTCCATGTTTCTTGTTGTTGCATCCACTCTGGATATCTGAAACATACATACTTCTCACGTTTTGAGACGAGTATACCGTATTTACGCTTTTGACTGATGTTAATTCCATTGTCTTTCGAACCGAGTCATGAGATATATTTGTTGAAGGAAGTTACGATCTATGGATCCTATGACGGATGGCCGATTGGCCTTCTTTTTTTTTTTTTTATTTATTTAATTTTCTGTTTCTCTTCTACTCGATTTCTTTTGTACTTTTTCTCTCTCATGGCGGGCGGTGTAAGTTGAAGCTGTTTTGAAACATGGGAGTCAGGGAGCATTAGAGGCGTTCGTCTTCCCTGGTTGCATGCGGGATAGCGTTTTTGTTTAGATCATTTTTGGGGTTGAGCCTACATTTCTAGATGCATATGTGCATGTTCTTGATTTCTTTACAGACAGCATTTATAATATTGCGTTGTACAGAGTGGATGTGGACATGGACATGGACACACCACCATATAGCATTTTCGTTTTGGACGCTGCATGACTGTATGCCTTTGTTTCTGCTGAAGTATTTATTTAATGATGTTTAGCCTGAATGCTAGCATATGCCATTTCGACTATCAGTTTTCTTTCTTTGGTGGCTTCATTCACTTCTCCCACTGAAACTTGCAACATCCATCTTCAGCATTTATATACATACCAGATGTCATCCCCCGAGCCTGATCCATAAAGTGCAAGAAAGACCTCTGTCAGCTATTCCATTCATAGCGATGCCATATTCACCGTGAGCGGAGCGTCTAATGTCGTCGTTGATGATTATGTCAAGATCGGTAAGTGTTCCAGTGTTATCATTACCTGGGAAAAGGAGATTGCTAACTGTCCTGCTGGGTATATGATAGCTCTCGACCATATTAGCCCTGATCTACCAGGCTAATGATTCTCTCTTTTTCAATTCTGGACCAGCTTTATTGGCGTCTGTTTCATTTTCTTCGCACTCCCAACAACAAGTACCACATTGCTCCCAATTACCAAGCCAGATTCAAGGCATTGGAACATGGTGGCTCTCAATATCTCTCTCTTAATAAGCAATGCGTCAGAGACGAGACTATTTGTTTTATCAGGGGCTTGACTTGATAATGCACTCTGAGGCTCATAATCAAGCTAGCGGGATCATTCATTCCCAGTCATGAGAAGCATCGTCCTTTACAGAACGAGGATAAAAAAGAGAGACGCCAGCAACAACAGCAACAGCTATAGTCAGGACCATAACATGATACACTATATCATATGCAACTGGGTCAGCCATTCAAGGGCTGACCCTACTAGCCTTGTGCTGCTATTGAAAGAAATGGCAAAGGGCAAAGGAGAAGCAACTAAAGACCTTACACATCTGGAAAGGCTACACTTACCCGGGGCAGAACTTGCTACTAAGTAAGAGAAAACCTCAAATCCCATGTGCAATCTATATAGCCCTGCTAGACATATCATACTGCCAACCAAAGTCAGTCAGTCAAGGATGATGCAGTCAATTTTGTCTACCAAACCTCAAAACGTCAATTCACGTCGGCGACGATGGAATTGCACAATATCTGTATCGGGAGTTAAGTTTTATTCGAAGTACACTGTGATCGTGGTATGTGCTATTTTCTTCAGAAGGCAGTGCCACCTTGGCTGCCCATTATGGCTGGATAAGCACCTATGAGGGTATGGTATATTTATGTACTATCTTCTAGCTAACACTGCCTTGACTCAACACGGACTCAACAACTGACAGACGAATCCTGCCTGTTGCAATTGACGAAGCAATATGGACTAAATCTCCCGAGGTCTTTATAGAAGGAGTCATCCTTCTAATGTTTGGCCCACAACGCTCAGTCGGGAATATCCAGCAAAATAAGCACTTTACAGAAAGGGCTAGAATATACATGAGAATGGGGCTTATGGAGTGGATATTGTTTGTATATATAGACCTTGGACTTGTTGGTATCTGATAGTCCTAATCCTAACCATGTCTGGTCTGTTGGGACCTCATCGAAGTCAATTAAAACAAATGCCAGTCAATTCTCAAATATTTGACTAGTTTCAGCTCCTTCTCTTTATCTAGTTTTCCATGTATGCCAGTTAAAAGAGGTATCAATCAAAACAAGACCCGAAGTAAAGAAAAAATGTAGGTAGAAATTCTATCCCCTGAAATTCATGGACATAAATCACCTCATTTACTCCCCCCCCCCCTCAATTTCATTCCCTCCTCAATAGCCGTCCAGATACCCTCGACCACCTCTCGATCCCTCCATCTTCCTGCACCATTGACACCGCCTTTATCATCCCATCGCTCCACAGCGAAACTAGTCACACCGCGACCCCATCCTTTCACTTCACGAGGGACATCATCGCCGCGCCAACCAACATAGATGCCGGTGGCATGCTTGAAGAGTTCCGGTGGCGCAGTCCATTTGTACGATTTGAACTGCCACGTTTGGCCCGTCGTGAAGACGGCGACAACGCGGTTCCAGTACTCCGGTTTGAAGTTTGCGGTGCTGTCGACCAGGACGAATCGCATATCGTGTCGGAGGCCGGCTGATCCGGATGCGAACATTGATCTGGATGCTGGCGCGGTAGATGATGAAGAGAGGATGCGGAGGGGACGTTCGATTTTGAGGATGTTCGAGGGGTCGGAGGCGAGGGTTGGATGGTCGGGTGGGACGAAGATGCCGTCTTGGAGGAAGGACTTTGCGTTCGAGGTGCGGATCAGTGACGAGGCGGATGGGGAGAGGAGGATGATCGGTTCTTCGTTTCGGGATGATTTCGATTTCCGCGAGAGGCTGGATAGACTGCCGGCCGCTGACGGGGTTGGAGGGATTATAGATGGCTTGCCTGGTTTGACTCCTGCGGGATATTGACCTGGACGTGAACGGTTGCGGCCGAGGAAAATCTCCGCTGATTTTCGGACGTGAGAGAAATCCTGTATTATATTAGTATTCTTTTTTTTTTTTTTTTTTTTTTTTTTTTTTCCCTTATTGGCACAATAGAACCGTATACAAATAAAACATACCGTCGGTTTCATCCCTCGTAACACCGTATTGCGATCACCCATTTTTCTTTCCCCATTATAGATCTCCTGTAATCTAGGATCAATCACCTTGGTAGTCCTACCATGCTGCGTCGCTCCAGGCGCAGATACCCCGGCGCCAGCACCAGGAACCTTTCCGCCAGGGCCAGCGACATCGCCTGCAGTGACACCACCAGGTCCAACAGCAGTTGCAGCTGCAGCCGCCTCTTTCTCAACACCCTCCAAGGGCTTAATATGCTCCGACTCATCACTCGCACCTTCAAGCCAAGTAATGAGGTCCAGACGCTCAACGAAGATCAGATTTTGGACACTCGGTGCTTTCTCTTCACCCGGCTCACCCTGCAACTTGGAGAGCGCCTCATTCAGATCCTGCGCTGATGCGATGTACTCAGGAATCGCGACATCCTTTTTCTGCCACGCAAAGAAAATGCTGCGGAGGTCGACGGCGGAGTCAGTCGAAGAGGACACGAACCGTGTGGGTGCTGAGAGCGGAATCGTGTGCGGGATTGGATTCTGGAAGTACAGGTGAGTTGCTTTCGCGAGGTCTTCTGTTTTCTCCTGTTCTGCGAGAGCGACATCGGTAGTGGTTGTTGGCGTCGGAAGGACGTTCGCTGCAATGGCGCGGCGGAGTGAGAGGAGAGGGTCCTGCAGGGCTGGATCGACAGTCGCCATGGTTGACTGATGAATAACAGAGAAGGGCGAGAGGATCTCTGCGACAACACCAGCACTCGTGGTTCTCCCTGCACCCCAGTGTCGAGTGGTGCTGTGTTGGCTGGCACTCTGCGGACGAGCTCTCGAGAGGTGCGAGTAAATGAGATGACCACGTGACCACACTTCACCAAAGAAACCGGTACGGCTATTTCTTTATGTTGACGCGTTCATGTACTTGCTACACATTGAATCCAGCGATCTTGATCAAGAGAAGGGAGATTATGGACAATGTATACAATATCTCCGGCAAGAACCAGCCTGCCGGCACATAGAGAAGGGGACAAGGCTAAAGGGACCAAGGACACCGCTGAATCCTCTTGAAATCATCATTATTCCATGCGATTCACTCCTAAGGGTCGCAATTTTGGAGATGAAAAGAAACCTTCCTTTTGAAAGGAAGGATCAAGAAAACGAACTATACATATCGAATGTCATCAGGGAAGTGCATAGAAAAGGACCGCGAAAGCAGCATAAGAACAAATTCGTGAGATAGAACGCTGGAACATGACACATGTCCGCTGAAAACCAGATAACCACCCTTGTGAACCAGACCCCAGAAGCCTTGTCCATAGACCGGCCTTCGATCAACCACGCCTGATACGCCATTCCTCTCAAAAAAGATACCCAGAGACCCGGCTAAAACGCCCATTTCCGTCGGTTTTAAAATAGTAGCAAAAGAAACACAAGATCCGAACGCAGAAAGCAAGTCGGTGAAGAAAAGAATCTCTCGCATGTATGGAGAACGTATGTTCAAGGGAAGGTTCAGCAACAGCAGGGAATTCTAGAGCTGAAGATAAGTGTGAAGGTGTACATGGAAGGGATCGGGAATTTTAGGAAGAGACAGAGGTAACATGCGAAGGATGAGTCGGCTCGTGCGCGTCCTTCATAGGTACATCCGGAGAAACCGAACCGCCGAGTTTGGTACTGTTGGCTTCCCCAGGTTTGATCTCAGTCCGCGGGATATTAGCAGATGAAGGGGAACTATTGTTCAGTTGCGAATGGGAAGGCAACTTCTGCGGGGGAGGCATGGCATTTGCGGGAAACTGGGGCTTCTCACTCGAAGGGGTGGCTAGGGATCGTTTTTGGATATAGTCCCCTAGGCTGAGTTTCTTCTTGACAGGGCTCGGCCCAGCCAAGGTGGAACCAGAACCTTGGGAACCGGGTTGCGATGAAGCATCCGCGGACTGAAGTGACTGGACGACTGTTGGAGTAACTGTCTCCGTAGAAGGCGCAGAAGAGGGTATTGGAGCAGTGGACAATGGGAGAGGGATACGGAAATCAGTGTGACGGTTCGCACCTGCACCGGGTATTCTGGCGTTATGTGCGGCAGTAGAGGGCCACGGAGGTGGTAGTGGCGGTTTCGACCCAAATATCCCAGACGCAGGTTCGACAGTGTCCCCAATTCCAGACCCACTTGACTGTGGCTGTGATGCTTCTGGTGACGTCGCATCCGTCATCTCCACATCTTCCTTCTGATCCAACGCACCAGGCGAGGCTGGATGATGCACGCCCCTACCATTGGGGAGGCCGGAGTCTAATTTTTTTTGCAATTGTAGATCTTGGATTTTGACACGATCTTCGTGACAGCGTTTCAGTAGCCGTTGAGTTAGGGAGGCAAACACTGGTCGATTGCGTGGCGGAGCAGGCGCAACGAATGACGGATCGTTCTCATCAAGATCGGTCTGCGTCGCAGAGTCGACGTACCGGCGCAGTCCAAGTGGTACCGGCATACTCGGAGCACTAGAAGCAGACGTCTTCCGAGAAGCACGGCGCGCAGCCGACGTAGACGTGGGAGAAACCGCAGATGGCGGAGAGCGAGACTTATGGTGCCCAGAGACAGTATCAATATAAATCGATTTGGATGACGCACCATGATTTCCGAAATAACTGGTCTGCGTTGAACTCCCCGTTATTGGTGTCGTTTGCGCAGACTGATGACTACCCCGCTTCTTCTTCCGCTGCATTGCCAGTTGATCCTGTTCCAACTGTCGAAATTTCTTCTCTGCGGCTGCGATTTTCCGTTTATCGCGTGCTGAAAGTTCAGAATCTCCAAGAATGAGATCGTTGGCATTTTGCAAAGTCGGCGTGAGATCTCGACTGCGACCTTGAGTGGAACCGGAGGCAGATCGGCTCTCTGCTTGATCGTCATCGTACACGTTCTTTGCACCTTCACTGCCATCACGACCGTGGGCAGTTCGCCCGAAGCCTACAGGGGAATTGGTGGATTTGCTCCTCGTCTTCTTCTTTTTCCCATTTACCTGCTTGAAGCCCACATCAACAATTTTAGGGTGCCGCCGACGGTCGATGCTCGAGAGGAGGCAATTTTGAGGAGGGTCAGAGACGCACGCACATCCGCCAAAATGAGCCAGAACATTGCTGAGGCAGATGGCTGCTACATCTTGGGCGCTGTCGTTAGAATCCTCTTTGACAAGGCCGTTGGCCGACTCGAAAAGTTGAGGATCGAGGTACCACATGGCAGTGATCTCAGAATTGGCCGGGATGTCCTCTTTGGCAACAAAGCAAAAGTGATATTCTACTTCATTGGTGATGTACGTCTTCATAGTGACGTTAGGACGGCACGACCGTCGTACGTACCGGAGCAGGGTGCCTTCCTGTCGGCTGTCAATGTAGATCGGAAGCTGCGGGTGGAAGAAAACGTAAGGTTCTGGATGTCGAAGTTCTTGCCAGCGGTTGCTGGGATCGAGGCAGTAGTCTCGGAGCAGACCAATTTTGCCCTTGACCTCACCAACAATGTCATCTTTGCGCACGGCATCCTGGGTTTTCAAGATTTTCCAGGTCGGATGCCGGCCATCGATATCGATATCGGGATCAGTAATTAACTCAGTCGACAGAGTCGGCCATCGCGACCGGTCCAGGGCGGCATCCGACCAGGTAAAGATCTCCCGTGCAGGACGTCCATGCGAAACGCGAGACAGAGCATTCGCATCCGTTACCCAAGAAGCCAGATCGGCCGCGAGAGGCAAGCTGACAAATAGGTTACTGTCCATGTCTGCATGGCCTTGGTCCTGCTCATAGCGATGTAAGAATTCACTGGAATACAGAGGAATCGAAGGACCTGATGATTTGACAGGGCTCTGAAGATGGGTGGAGCGTTTTCGCGTATCAGGGACAGACATGGTTCCTGGGAGAGAGCTGACCGAGGCCGAGGCGCGATGGCTGGTTTTGGCCTTCTTTGGCGGCGGTTGTTCCCGGGTGCTAGACTCAGATCGGCGGTGAAAACCGTTGGCCTGATCGTGCGAGTCTCTCGCCTTCTTTCGCTGGCTCTTCGCCCCCGACCGCTTGGCTTTCCGGTCACTGCCGTCGCCCTGCTCTCTGAGTCGTATCTGTCGCTCCGTGGCGCGCCTGGCATCCACAGGCCGCGGTTCGCAGTCTACACAGTTGTGGACATCCGGCACGCTCCGGCCGTGGTAGTAACATTCGATGTGCTGCCACGTCTCGCATTTTTCGCAGAAAACGGTGTTGCCATCATCATCGGTAAATGCACAGATGCATTTGATGGTGTATGGCTCCTCGTCTTCTGGAACGGCCGAGTCAGAGACGACACCGCTGACGGCAGGAGAGAGTAGAGGGACGGTGACCGGATACGGATCCGCGGTCGAAGGCGTAACGGCAAGTGAGGAGGTATCTGTCATAATCCGACAGCATACCCCCTCTGAGGTCAAAACGTACGTGGCAAGATGAGAAGTGTCCTGCAAAGATCAGAGTTTCCAACCAATCCGTCAAGGTCAAACACGCATGTCAGCTGACACCTCGAAGAGAGGCGGTCTAACCCGTGTTCAGATCTGACTCCTAGTGGCCCAAGGTTTCCTCTTCGTGTGTGTGTGTGCCCACAACGGTAGGGACCGAGTCGGGTAGTGGCGCTGCGAAGGAGCGAGGTAGTCTAGAGAACACGGTAATCTGCTACTAGGATAAGGAGAAAAATGAGGGAACGCAGCGTGCGTTGTGGCGTATGTCTTATGTCCACCGGCGTCGTTGGCAAAAAATAAAGAAGGAAAAAGAAAAAAAGGGAAAACCCGAATCCGCGAAGAAAACCGGAAAACTTCGGCAGTGGAAGGGCGATCAACGGTGACTGGTCTCGATGGCTATCGCTTGTAGAAAATTGAGACGGAGAGACAGCAGAGGGAAATGGGCGATTGGACGACGATGGACGGTCGACGGAAGGACTGATCGCATGAAGGAGGGAGCAAAGAGCTGGAGAGGATGGGGAAGGGTAAAGGACAGCTTGGTGAAAGAGGAAGCGAGAGGGAACGGTCGGAAAGGAGGAAGGATACCCGACGAGGAGGAGGAAGAGTAGTCGAGGATGGACAGGACGACGGAAAGGAAGAAAAAGGCAAGGAATAGTGGAGGGAGGGAAGAGGAAGAGAGAGAGGGAGAAGGGAAGAGGAGAAAGGGAGAGGAAGCTAGAAAGACGGGCGGGCCATTCAGCGTCGCGCAGACCAAGCGAGCTGGGAGAGAAAGCGGAAAGGCGTGGTTTTTGGGAGGAGAAGGGGGGAGTGTGTGGCGCGAAGGCCGAGGGACGTGTGGATAACAGCAGGGAGATCCAGACGGACGACGGACGCTGCGGGATGGGGATGATTGAGGATGAGGATGAGGATGAAGAGGGATGCTGGATGGGAGATGGCATCGCATGTCCTGGAGGCCGAAGAACAGGCCAAAGTCAAAGCAGCGACAAGAATAGTCTGATCATAGCAAAGGAATAGTAATAATGCGACGCCTCGAGATGCCCTCTTTGCCCTGCAACTGTTTTTGACTCACTGGATTACTCGGCACGGGCTGCTTACTAATGTATCTGCCTGGGCAAACAGGTGCCGATCCCGGTCTCGTGCTGCGCTAGGCCGTTTCTGATCCGTGCATCCGGGCTAGTCCCAACCAGGAATGGTCCGCACTCCCGGATCGGCCGGCAAAGCCTGGTCGATTGTCGCCTGCAAGGGGATTAGGGATAGGCATCGCTGTCCACGGTCGACGCCGTCATAGTGTACCGCTCCTCATCATCAACATGTGAATGGGATCATTAGGGGGGTAAGATGGGGAGTGCCAGAGCGAGCAGAAAGCTCACCTGGGGGAACCCGGGCGAGGAACCAGGGTCTGCAGAAGAAAAAGAAGGAGAAGGAAAATAAGGTCAGTCTCAATTAGTAGCTGTCGTGATGGTTAGCAGGGAGAAAGCAAGTCCCGACAATAGCCCTATAGTGGAGGGCCTTGGGGGTGAATCATCATCCTGGCCTCCTGCCCCCCTTGCGGCCTGAGCCTGCTGCGTCGGGCCCCCAGGCCACTTGGGAGGGGGGAAACCGGGGAATTGGCGATCAAAGAGATAATGATAATGGCAGGCCATATGGATGAAGACGAAGGGTATCCAGATCAGATAGATTAACAGAGGGAACAGACGGGACGCTGGTGGTTGGCAGCTCCCACAATGAGGGCCTGATAGACGAGAGCCATCCGAGGTTCAGACGGCTGAAAGCGGAAAGATATCCGCTTGGACCGGTCCCATCTAGATAGGAATAATCATGAGGGATGTGGGAGGGCAAAGAAGAACTTGCAGGGATGTAAGGACCGACAAGGGTGAAAAATTAAAAGACATGGAACGAAGGCGAGAAGAACGAGAAGAGGTAGGAATAATAAAAGGGAAAAAAGGGAAGCGAGGAAGACGACGGTCAAGCCTTCACTGCGCGATGGAGTTGGCAGCAAGAAAGGGGGTGGACTATTGCCTGCTTGGACGGGAGCATTCCGTGTAAGGCGACTTTTATTATTCTTCTTTCTAAGAGAAGAATAATAAGCCATTTTTCCCTCCCTCTTTTTCGTCTCTCTATAAATAAACCCGGAGGCTGGGGACAGAGGGGCAGAGGCAGGCAGAAGGAAATAATAAGGGACGGGTCATCAGGACAGAAGGACGGCCATGCGTTCTCAACCGTTATTCTTATAATAATAATAATAATAATAATAATAAAAGTGTAGTCTCGTTTACTTTGCCACTCCGACACGGTCAGGAATTAATATCAGAATTGAGTTGACGGTAACAGAGCATCAGTGGGCCAGCTCGCTTGCAAGGTTGCAGAAACGGACAACTGACCGTGCAACACGCCAGCTGCTGTCCGACCGATGCCATGTCTACCTGACCTGGATGAACTACTCTATATTCAATATAGTTACTGAAAATACCCAAATAAACATTGTTGGCCACAAAAATGCCACGTCCAGCAGGTCCGACCACAGCAGTCTCTTAGAAGGGTTGTCTACTCTGTATCAGCGTTGAAATCCTTCAAGTCCAGGCCTGCAACCAAATCTTGGACCCCTTTTGGCAAGAATCTAATAGACAAATTCCTGCATTCACACTGATAGTAGCAATCAGATCCCGAGCGATAAAAACAACCCAATTCTGTGTCCGAACATGGGTTTCTAAAGGAGCCCACCGTCGTCTGAAGCCTGTCGAAACTGATTCCCGCAAAGGGAGCGGCGGGCTTCGGCGAAAGGAGGGAATTCGCGTACATCTCCTTGGTGAGAGTCCCGAGCTTGATCGAACTGCAGTCGAAGCAGTTGTTTCTGTTACTGCGGGTCAGTTGATCAAGCTGGCCATGAAGGGCGTCAACGATGGTGCAAATCGCCAACTGTCTGTTTTGGTTCATCTCCACTATCGTGAACTGTCAGTTGAATTCTCGTGCAATTCGCTGATGACTGGCTATCTTACGGATAATGGGATCAGGGATTGGTAGCCCCATGTTCCATATTAACCTGCCAGCTCGCCTCATAGCGACCGAACTTGCACATTTGAAGTCGGCAGAACGCTCGAAGATCCATGATATCCAGATCCAGAGAAAGAGATCTCTTGAATATGAGGCAGGGATCTTTCCCTCGAGGTCGCTGATCCAGTGGCCTGCAAAATATTCCACTGCTTCAACGCACTTATAATAGTCTGCCAAAACGGAAACTTTGGCAAGAAGCTCGAGACTGATCTTCCGGGGTAAGCTCCGGTGTCGACAGTGAATGATATTCAGCAGGATCAAGAGAGCATCGATGTCCCAGCTCTCGTCGACAATCCCCACTGACCTTTCACTGAGGTGATTGCCTTCCTTCCATCCGCTGGCAAGTATTCTCATAAAAACAGGCGAAGCAAAGGCTAAATGTTTTGCAGAGACTTGGATCGTGTACTCTTTGTTTTGCAAATCCCCATCATACTCAGGTGACTCGATAGCTTCATTTGGTTCTTCAACCGGTTCTGCAGTGGGAGCTTCAGGTTGCAAGTCACCAGTAAGTTTGTTTTCTGGGGCTGGGGATAATTCCCAAGCCAAGTCTGCTATAGGGACAGCTTCCTCAGTTGGCCCTCGGCAGGCGAAGGCGGCTCCGCAGGGGGCTCGAGAAGAGGACTAGGATTCGCCTTCTTTCTCTTGTTTTTGTTCAGTTTCGAGGAAATTTTCTTGTTTTTCTTCGGTTTCCAGGAAGTTTTGATCGGACGGGGGGGGGGTTCAGGATTGATTTTCACTTCCATGGCTGGTTCTAGCGCATCATGATGCGATGTCACGACCTCAATATCCTCTTCCTCTTCCTCACTCCAGACTGCGAATGGTTCATTTGCATTCAGCAACCTAATTATCACCTCTCCCTCTGGATCAATAATATGAGCCACCTTGTCCATGCTTTGGGTTTGAACAGCGAGGTTGTATTACAGTCACACTTCTCCAAGATGATAAAAGAAGAAGGCATCCGACAAAACGATCAAGAAAAGAGCAATATAAGAACAAAGATCCAATATACCTTCCCATTCTCATTCTCTTTCAATCCTCTTATACCCCAACCCAACTCAACCCAACCCAACATACATATCCCATCTACTATCGCGAAACAACAAGGCTTAGTCCAGACGTGGCTGCCCATGATTGATTGGGAATCACTGCATGAAAAGCCCATCTATCTGTCTTTGCATTAACCAGAAAAGAAAAGAACACCAACAACCATCTGCAACCCTCAATGGATGCTGGAAAAGACCTGAGAAGCTCACATGCTATTTGTCATTCGCTTTAACCCCAAGGTCTTGATTTTTGCGCCTTGTCTGTATGTAGGTACGTACTTTTGTTTCGAGTGCCCCCTCATTTTTGACCAAGCAAGCATGCATATATCCATGCATGCGCCAAGTCTTCTTGGTACTTTTGTTTCGTCATTTAGGAAGGTTATTGATGGACGCTGCTTTTTGAATAGAGAATCTGATCTGATCTGATCTGAGGGATGGTGGGCTCAAATCCATCTGTTTCTTCGTTGAGACGTATCTATGTACCCTGTTGCTATGGCTCATTGAATCTCTCTATCAGGCTTGCATGCCCTTGTTTGTGAAGTATTAGGCAAATAAAGCATGTCTGTACTGTAACAAGTTCATTGTCTTCCTTCCATTAGCAGGACAAAGTTGGTGATAGCTTCTGACCACTCGATCTAGGGCTGTTGTAAAGGAGCAATTAGTTATCACGGAACATAAATAGATGGTCGCTCTCAATAATAATAGTCTCAATTATTCTAAGAATACAGTTCTTGTAGAGCTAATAATACAAGCATAGTTTCGAGTGCAAGAGCCCTATCCTTCATGTACCCATTTACCGCGACCTCACTCTTGCCAGCCCCAAATTCTCTAGTTCTTCGGCAGAAGTCACCACAGTATTTGTTGAGTGTCTCGATCGTTATTTAATAGCTAAACTTCTGATCCTTCTGCTTCATGCCGACCAAGTCGAAACGGGCTTTCAGCTGTACTTTTCACCTTCTTCCACCACGGTTCCTGTCCCGAAGGACCCTCACCTGTAGCTTCCGAAGTCTCCTGGCCCTCCTGATTCTCCTGAGTTTCCCGAACATCCACCGGTTCGAGGCTGATATCTTCTGGACGGTAGGCTCGGAGCCCTATGCCTAACATCAATTGATGCCCGAGGTACAAGGTAAGAAACGCAGGAATTCCCATGTATGCAGTGACCAACTGGCTCACGTTAAAATTCGAAGGAACGACGAAGCTGAACCCGTTAATAAGGGGTAGCAAAATACAGATCAGGATACCGAAGTATGCTCCGTAGGGCTGGATCCAAGCTTTAGGGCGAGAAGCGGCATCTCGCACGTCTGTTATCCTTCGAAACCGCAAATAGACGATGCAACTACACAGCCAGGAAAGGTACCCGGACGTCGTGATGAATTGAAGTAGCCAGTTGAAGACAATGGAGCTGGATGTCAGCATGGACAAAAATGCGAACCCCGCAAAAAGCGAAGAAGTAGCCAAGGCCACATATGGCACACCCCAATTAGTGCGGAGTTTGAATATCGCAGGACCATGGCCTGACTCGGACAGCGAATACAGCTGCTGTGAAGACGCAAAAAGAAAAGAGCGCCCGGAAGATACTGAAGAGACAAGGATCGCTAGACTAACGATATTAGGCAGAATGCCGATTTGTGCCTGTTGGATAGCCAGAAAAAAAGGAGAAAATCCCGCGCCAGTCCCATTGTTCGTCAGTAGAGGATCGTTCGACGGCGACACAATACCAATCGCGAGGACGGCCAGAAGGTAGAGAACAGAAAGTTGGATATTATCAGACTGTGCCTTCCTTAAAATGTTCGAGTGTGTAGATGACTCTGCTCCTTCAGCTCGACTAATACTCAACTCTGGTGTAAAAAGAAAAGCAATTGTACTACGGAGCAGGCATTGCAACACACCGAGAAACCGGCCCAGAGAGCCATCCGTCAGGTACGCAGCGAAGGCTCCTGGGTTATACCAGTAACCAAAACCACGAGCTGGGCTAGCTGCAACGCCGCCTGAAGTCAGAACAACCGAGAAGATCAGCAATCCAGACAGTACTGTCAGTTTCAGCCCAGTGAACACAGATTCTGATCTCCTGAACACTCTCTCAGGGAGAAGATTGAAGCCGACCATAACCGCCGTCATCAGACTAACTCGAACTGCGACAGTTGGCGAAGGAGCCCACAGGCCGATATTGACCGTGGCTGTGGTTATTTCGAAAGGAACCATCATTGCAAGGGAATACCAGCGGAGATAGCCCATGGAAAACCCGAGACTCTGCGATCCATATTTGTAGCCGTGACGAATTAATGTGCCGTTGCGGTCAGGCTTGTGAGCTGAAATTTCGCCGACGGCTGTTGTCATACAGTAGACCAAGATGGACGTGAATCCGTAGGAGATCAGCAGCGAAGCGGGACCACCCACAGCGAGTGCCTGGCCGGCAGCAATGAATACGCCTGTGCCGATAGTAGGTATGATTGCCATGGTGTGTAGAGGGTGCAAGGGGTAATAAGAATAGGCTATGGATACGGGGGCGAATAATATGAATCGCTGTGAAACAGACCCAGCTTCAATTCTTTCTCATTCGGAAGCTGTATTCACGGCATGCATTGGTTGTTGGCATGAGGATTGGTTTGCACCTTGAAGACACAGAAGGTAGACACATTTGCTAGGTGCCATACTGGGACTGTCACTTATGGTAACTGCACAGTAGGGAAATTGCGGAAGGTGCCCAGGGGAACATAACGAGGACAGCTCTGGCTGAGGCAAGGACAGCCAGCCAGATTTGCTAATAGACTGCTTAATATCAGTCTATGAATGCGCAAAAGAAGCACAGTAGAGGACAAAAGACATATGTGGGAGAAGAGGCGGCGGTTTGAACACTAATACAAAAAAGAAAAGAATACATGGGTATCAAAGCTGTCTGAAAAGAAGAAAAACAAGGCGGAAATAGATCATTTTTGAGATACCGCACTCGAGGTTCCCAGCTATTTCTTCGGGCGTTCTTTTGGCGTGAGAAGAGGGACTAGAGTGTAGGCGAGGCTAGGAAAACCTGGACCCAGAATATCGCATTAAAGACCGACCAACAAGATATAACCACTGATTATGCCATATTGGTCTCAGCGTATTCCATCCATTCACCTGACAGTGACTTCTTCCAGAATCGAACAGTACCATCGTCACCCGATGAAATGAGGCAGTCGCCTATGCACATGTCAATGTTGCTACGCCCAGGAATGCTACGGTAATGGTTCATACTCACCTGTATAAGAGAACTCTACTTTCCACACATCAAGATGCCTGCTGTCAATACATGCGGCTTCCTTGTGTGAATGTTTGAACTGAGAGTTATGTGCTGCCTGCCGATTATGCGCAAGTGCAGGAGCACGGTTAGCAAGAGCAGAACCAATGCCTGACTGCGCCTGGGCCGCTGGGCGAGTTGAGGGTGACGCTGTATGATGTTCGGAGCTCCGGTTACTAGCACTCTGTGATCCGTTATTTGCAACTGAGGTGTACACCTCAAAAATTCGAACAAAGCCGTCCCTGCAGCCGCTGGCAATGAGATCATGTCCCCGAACCGAGCCATTGGCCCAGGATATATCCCTAACAAGGCCGCCATGCCCACTCAGCTCAATCGCGTGGTAAAATCGGCGGTTGGCGTCGGTTCGATATACCTTGACGGTATTCATGGCAGCAACAACTAGCGACAGACTTTTGCGATCCCAGCTAGGAAGAAGCGAGTGCGTAATATCAGTGGGGTCATGGTGGAATTGAACTCTGAAACTGGTCTCTTCTCCCCGTTGGGGTGCTGGACAAACTCGGAATTCGTCGAGAACCTGCCAGTCCGCAAGACTATCAGCGGTGACGGGTTCCATGATCCTTAGGAAACCATCCCGGGTGATTAAGGCTAGCCACGTATCCAGATCGATGTTGCGAAAGTCCAGCGAAACATATGGATACCGTTGCGGCGCGGTCATCCGATAGATAGACCTGAAACGCCGGCCGGAATTAGGTGGTTGGGTTACATCTTCCTGCCAAACTTTGAATCGCATATCTTCACCCACACTGCCAATGTGCTGACCTGTAAAGGGGCCGTTCCATGTCGCCTATTTCAGGCACTCAATATAAGGTTCTATGCCAATTCACGTAGTGGTAGGTTTGTTGTTTTCTTACATCTCGGATTTCAGCGTCATGAGCGCGCCAGGTGTCTGTCAATTGCCACTCATCATCCTTTAAGTCCCAGACCTTCATACGATGGTCCGACGACGCCGTCACAATTCGATTGCCGTAGAAGTTGAACTTGGTGACCGTGACAAGGTCGCGGTGGCCAGCGTCGAAATCGGCGAATCCGGACGACATCAGGTCAGCTCCGGTCCCTTCCCCGCGAAATCCGAGCTAGTTACCCACTCCTACTGCTCCGCCTGGGATCGGGAATTCAAAAAGCAAAGTGAAACGCCTGGGCAATAACAAGAGAGTTCTTGTTCATGTATGAAATGCGCATTATATTGACATGCATGTGACTTGTAACGAGTAGTCATGTGACTTTCCGGGAACGGTTAGTCAAGTCGCACACAAAGTAGCAGAGGGTTTCGTACGGTGCAGCAAACATGCGACACGCTGTAACCACCTACCTCCTGATGGGCTTCGCTGGGAGCTCCAGATGAAAACAGACTATCAAGCAGTCTGAATGTTATCCAACAGAGACAATCCCATAATGCGAAGTTTGCTGAGCGTCAAAACCCTCGAGGCCGGATGCTGAAAGCTGACCCGTTCGGACTTGCCGAGCGTTGCGTTTCCTACGAGGGCGGTAACGGCGAGTTGTCACCGCCCGAGTCACAAGGTCTATTTGTCCGGCAGAATAGCTCCGTGCTTTCCTTCGGGCCAGATTGCAGTTCCAATTCGACCTCAAAGTGCCTCTTATCAAGAGAGAAAGAATGTTGAATTTGTCCTGAGTATGATGGATTATAAAAATACCCTCTCCAAGACAGAGACATGGCGTCTCATCGCTCTTGTGGGGGCCTGCGTCGGCGTTATTGCCCATACACTTTATGGAGATGGCGCACCTTTGGTGGTTTCCATGGCTCTAAGCGGAATCGCATTCGCCATTACATTCAGTTTGGTGCGATGGCTGGCTCCGGTATTTCTGAAAGCTGGATTGAAGGGGAGGGACATGAGCAAACCAAACAGGCCTGAAATGTACGGATATACTCCAAAGAGGGGAAGAGCGGATTGTTGACTGTCTACGTTAGACCAGAGACCATGGGGGCCGTCTGTGCAGTTGTATATCTGTTGCTCCTGATCGTTTTTATTCCTTTCGCCTTCTACAAGGATATTGTTGCCGCTACGTCCGGAGGCGGAAGCCGAGATGTTGTGATCGAGGTCCGGCAGGTCGAAACGGGTCGATTCCTGCATCGATTCCCTCATAACAAAGTTTGAACCCATGTCTTATGGCTTAAATTTGACTGAGCTGAGTTTTTTTAGCTTGCCTCTTATCTTTCTGGCCTTCTCTCCCTGCAGTCCATCGTCATTCTCGGAATTGGAGACGACCTCCTTGATATCCGCTGGAGACACAAGGTCTTAATTCCCGCATTCTCATCGATCCCGATGCTCATTGTCTACCTGGTAGACTTTGGTGTCACACGGGTGGTCGTTCCGCTGCCTTTGCAACCTTACCTAGGCTCCTCAATTGATCTTGGATGGCTATACTACGTGTACATGGCGGCCGTGGCTATCTTCTGTCCCAATGGCATCAACATGCTAGCTGGGATTAACGGTGTGGAAGTAGCGCAGTCTCTGGCCATTGCGGCACTTTTGCTCATAAACGCCGCTTTATATCTTCCGCCCTACACTCCATTTATGCACCCGGCAACGGACTCGTATCTACTCTCTATCTACTTTCTACTGCCCTTCGTCGGGGTGTCATTGGCACTACTCTGCCACAACTGGTACCCCTCGAAAGTTTTCGTCGGGGACACATACTGCTACTTTGCAGGTATGGTGTTCGCTGTTGTCGGTATTTTGGGACATTTCAGCAAAACCCTTCTTCTGCTGTTCATACCGCAGATATTCAACTTCCTATACTCGACCCCGCAGCTCTTTGGGCTGATTCCATGTCCTCGACATCGTCTACCGAAATTCAACGCCAGAAGTGGGCTGCTAGAGCCGTCCGTGACGGAATGGATGGTCCCTCCTCTTCCGTTAATAGCCGGCTGCTTGGATCTCCTGCACATGTTACGACTAGTGCGCGTCACCAAGAGCAAGGATGGCAAGATTGTGGAATCCACGAATCTGACGATTCTTAACCTATGGTTGGTATGGATGGGACCCATGAAAGAGAACCGACTTGCACTGCATATAGTGGGTGTGCAATTGGCATGTGGGTTTCTGGGGTTGTTTGTGCGGTATCGTCTATCACGCCTATTCTTTCAGTAGAAAGAAAAGATGCAGTTCTATATATTGGCGCATTGAATAGATAGAGAAAAATCGGTTGTTATTTGGTTGAATAAATTTTCTATTTTTCTGCCATGCGCATTATTTTTCATGTACTACATCAACAAGCTGAGCTGAAGCAGGTATGTTGCGAACAGTCTGGATCATTATCCACCCCGCCCATTCAACTACTAGGAGTGAAATATTTACTCCCACCAGTCTGAAATGATCGAACGATGACTAGTCCTTGCTCTCCAGAGAAGATTTGGGTACCTCCTCCCTTTCCGTCCAGAATAGTCTCCTACGTCGCAACTCCGGCAGCAGATAGGTAATAATGTCGAAGATCTCGGGGATATTGGCATAACTGAGATTAAAGCCATCTACGTCGGCCATTCCAACCCACCGCTGCAGCTCATCCGTCATGGTGGCACTCCTAATGATCTTGGGCCCATTACCACCCAGCATCAGGTACTCGCACCGGCCAAGATCTTGATGTCTTTGGGATGTCGGCCATTCTCTGCTGCTTGCTTACGGATACTTTTGATAGAGGGCTTTACGAGCTCGGGCTTGTGACCGAATGAAATGCTTCCAGTTGCAGCCGCCATAGCCGGAATGCTATACTTATCTATATCTTTTATGAGCAGATATGAATGAATGCATATGGACGAGATATCAGAATCCATCCTCCGAGACGGCTATCCGAACGACAGCCTCCATTGCTGAACGTCGATGAGGGCCCTGTCTCAGAATCACGAAGCATATAAGCTACATCCCGCAATCTGAGAGATGAGAGACTGGTCTTGGATGGTGTTAAGATCGAGTCGTAGCGGAGATGTCCATAGCCCTTCATTGAAGTGTAGTATATGTGATTTACAGGATGATGCTAACATGGATCACTAGATCCAGAAAATAAAATTCTATTCATTTGTCTCATTTTATTTGCCCATCCTGTAATTACTGCAGGGTATTCATCTATCATAATGCCAAAAACAAAAAGAAAAGAAAAAAGCCATAAAGAAAAAAAAAAACCCAGATCAAATGCTAACCACAATCCTCTTCCCAGAAACAGTCCCATCCCTCAACGATTCCAAGGCAGCATTAATCCCCCCCAATCCCCCCTCCGCATGAACCGTCTCCGGCAGCGTAAGGGCACCCGCACTCAACAGCTCCTCGAGCCATGTAACCAGCCCCTCGCCCACGGCGGGGGACGAATGGAATAGTTTGATCGGGACGGTATGATATGCAAATGCTGGATTTCGGTCTTGCTCTTTCGGTAGACCTGTTAGGCCTAGTAGATGGGATTTTCCGATTTGGTTTGCACTGGCTTCGTTGTTGCCAGTGCTACTAGAAGCAGGATCATGCAGTGCCCCCTGGAGTAACGTCGCCGTCTCCCGGCCGACAATGTCCAGGGCGTACCGCAGCTTTCCCTCCGTGACGCCGCGGATGATCTCGATGGCTCGTTCGGGGTTGTGGCGGTCCACGAGGAGATCCGCACCGGCGTGGTAGAGCTTCTTGCCGTGTCTGGCGACGTCGGCAACGCAGATGACGTTTAGACCGGCGAGCTTAGCGAGTTGGATGGTTAGGTAGCCCGTTGTTGTTGATGCTTCATTGTACGTTAGTCACGGAGAGCAATGATCCAGTAGTATCTAAGTGTTGTAACCCACCACCCCAGATAGCAAGCCAGTCCCCCCTTTTGATCCTTTCTGCCTCCTCCTTTCCAGAAAAGCACTCTTCCCGAATATCGTCAGGAATACGGCCGCTGTTCTCACCGATTTCACGCAAAATGCGCACAAAGTCCGGTCCGGGGACACGTTCAGCGGACGACAGATCCAGTCCGAATGACACTCCCAACGCCAGCACGGATGCTACAAAGGCTACCCCTAGCGACGCGGAGACATGAACGGGCACACCGGAGGGAATACGGGCTGCGTTGAAATGTGTTGCAATGGCGTATTCCTGGAACGCGGCTTTCCGGATATCTCTGTAGTCTGTCGAGGGAACGAGAACGGTATCGCCTACCCGGAGACGGCGGGTCTTTTTGCCTTCTGCTTCGAGCTCGGATTCGGATTCATCTGCGACTTGGACGATGGTACCTGCAAGATCGCGGCCGTTTACCCAGGGGAGGCTGGGGATGCCAAAGTTGAAGGCTCTATTACGGGTTTATGTTAGAACGCTGGGTCGGAGGATTTGTTCTGTCAAAAAAGAATATGACACGTACGGTGCTTTCCAGTCAATAGGGTTCAGCCCGATAGCAGCAACCTTGATGAGAATCTCTCCCTTATGCGAGATCGATGGAATGTCATGGTCCGTTACCAGAGTGTACTGCTCTCGGGCTGCTTTGAGTAGGAGTGCTCTCTGTTTGAGTTCTTGCTTCTGGAGCTGTTCACCGATAGGTGTTAAGCCAGGCCGTTGAGACTCAAGCTGATATTGAGACTGGGATTCCAGTTCACTCGATGGACTTGGGATCTCCTGGAGGGTTGCTGCTTCGAGGGTTCCGCTCTGGAGGTAGATATGCCTGGGGACCTCTCGACGGTTCGGGATGTGATTCTGCAGGGATCTCTCATTCAACTCGTCCAGTTGAAGATACGTGGATGTCGTCGACATGATTTCTGGAGCGAGAAGGGCCATATTATGAAGGGAATGTCCGTCCGTGGTAGTTGTCGACAGTACGCAGAACTGAGCCAGACTGGACAGGAGGATTAGGGCTCCGGAGGATAGATATATGGGTGCAACCAGCCCGAGAACCGGATCGGTCCACTCCACCGTGTATCAGGGCGCGTCATTGGAAAGCGAAGCAGAAATATGTGAGACTTTTCCCATTCATTCGCGAGATTCGATCGGACCAGCGCCGCGATGCGAGTTGGACGGGATGAATGCCTGGATGCCTTTGGCTCTCCCGGGGATGCAATTGCTCAAGGCGGGGTTGGGATGGCGTGATAGATAGGACTTCTTAATAGTTACATTATACACATACACACGGAGATCCTATGGAGGCATTCGTAGCATGAAATGATCATAAGGATTAGAATAGCATGCGGGAGTGATGGCTGATGTGATTTGGACCGGCGATGACACAACAGATAGAGCGCTGAAGCCAGGAACCCACTCCATGGCGATATCACGTATGCTCTCCAGAGTATACTCTCCGGATAGTAATATTGCTGTTGTTCATAGTGACCCTGGGATCGAAGCAGAAAAGGAAGAAGTATGACGATGAACTGAGGGCTACAGATTACAGCAGATCACACCAGATCAGATCTACCTTGCCTTATTGCCTAGCTGCAATCCGCAGAAACTGCACCATCTCATCAAGGCCCTCAGGCTCCTTGATGGAGCAACCCTCGTTATCTACTTCGACATGCTCTTTCCACTCGGTCCGCATGCCGATGTCTGCCGGTATCTGACGCGCCAGGCGGCCTAGAGACACATCCACAAACGGGTCTTCCGTTCCATGGCCTAGGAGCACGGGAATCGCCAGCAAAGACTTGTATCTGGATTCCTCCTCCACCTCCGACTGCAGCGGGTTCTGCTCGATTGTCCCCAGGACAAATCTGGATGTCTTGACCATCTTACTCGTCTCGTAAACCGGGAGGTTGTCCCTCTTCGTCATTGGCTTGGCTATGACAGTCGCCGCGATCTGCGGTGCAAAAGGGCACCGCCTAGAGAGCCCCAGAAAGCCTTCAAGCATCCAATGTCCAAGAATCTTCCCATTAGTCCCGTCGAATCGTGCATTCAAACAAAACGGCTTCCATAAAGCCGTTGCCGTCCCCTGACTGATGGACCCAAGAAAAACAGTCTGCTATTTCCCTCCCATTCGCCTGGGTGCGCTCTCAATAACAACAAGGACGTGCAGAACAGACTCTCCAAAACCCTCAACTATGCCAGCTAGGGAATATGCATCAAACTAAGCCGGCATGACCTCTATGAACCTGGTGTCTTGTCGCTCGCGTGAGGTCGAAAAGACCCAACGACAGCTAGGCGGTTCAGATGGCAGATCCTAGCCAGCGGCTGTCTTGGAGGAAAAGAGCTCTTCCGCGAGCTTGGGTCCATTACTCCCACGGCCGTGAAGCAGGATGATCGTGTGCGTGTGCTCGGCCTGAGGGTGATGAACATGTGGTATCGGGAAAGCCATCACTCATACCGCTTGGTTCTCTATAATGGCCATGTTAGTTTATATGTCGTCGCAGCGCAGATCTTCCAGCGCGTACAGCCTAGAAGCCTGGAACCTGTGATGGATGATGCTTCAGGCAAATTGGCCGTTCTGTTGTGCTTCCAAAACCGGAACATCTATCACCACGTGATAGATAACTATCGCCACGTGATGTAGATGGCTTCCGATATTCCGCGGTGGTTCCGAGGGCGTTCCGCGATACGCTGGAGAACCTCAGCTTGACCAAGGCAGCAAAGACATTCGAGGTATGGATTCCTGCTTCCGATCCGAGACTGTCTTTGGGGCAGATAGTATGTAATAGGAATATATAAGATGTCAAACCTCTTGTATTCCCCTCTTTGTTTCCTACAGTCCTCCAATTCCTCCGCATACATACATCAGAACCATCATGCCCCCCCATCCTCTTGCCATCCTGTCTGAACAGGAAACAATCCGCGCTCGCGATATTGTCCTTGCCTCTTGTACAGACAAGGTGATCGATTTTCGCGAGATATACCTCCTGGAACCTCCTAAGGCTCAGTTGAAGGAGTACTTGGCACTAGAACACTCCTCCAGGCTAAGCCCAACAAGTCCCCGTCCTCCACGTCTTGCTCTATGCCAGTACGATGTGATTGGGACAGACCGTCTACCGGAATACCATGAATCGGTTGTAGACGTCGAATTAGGAAAGTGTGTGAAGCATCAGGTTGTGGGAAAACCACATCATGCTAGTATAATCCAGTGCGTTGGTTTCTCATTACGGTATGCTCCCTGAGAAACATAATGCTGATAACCAAAACCAGGAAGGAGTTTGATATTCTCGTGGAACGCTGTGAGGCGTCTTTGCTCTTCAAGCAGGCACTGTCTGACTTTGATCTGCCCGAGGGATTCGAGGTCGTTATTGAGCCATGGCCCTATGGCCCTGTGGACCACCCGGAGGAAAACCGCCGTTATGTCCAGGCGTTGTGCTTCGCGCGCGACACTCGTTCTGGAAATCCAGATGCCAACTTCTACTCATACCCTCTGCCGGTGATCCCCGTTATGGACGCTGTCACGCAGGAGATTGTTCGTGTCGATCGTCCCGCGACAGGAGGCAAGGGGGAGGGCCTGCGAGAGCAGACATTCAACCGCGACATCATTGGCCACTGCAAAGCTTCAGATTACATTCCAGAGCTGCTGCCTGAAGGAACTCGAAAGGACTTGAAACAGCTGAACGTGGTTCAGCCAGAGGGCCCATCTTTCCGCATTACCGACGAATCACTGGTTGAATGGCAAAAGTGGCGGTTCCGTGTGGGATTTAATCCGCGCGAAGGCGCTACAATTCATGATGTCTGGTATGATGGCCGTAGTGTTATGTACCGTCTAAGTGTCAGTGAAATGGTATGTTGCATGTCTTTCTAACAGTTACCGGGTAACCTGTTATACTGACAGAGGAATGGGAATTCTCCAGACTGTTCCATATGCAGACCCTCGGCCGCCGTACCATCGGAAACAGGCCTTTGATTTTGGTGATGGCGGTGGTGGAAATATGGCCAACAATCTCTCCTTAGGTTGTGATTGTCTGGGACTGATCAAGTACTTTGACGCCGTCGCCACTGAGGCCGACGGCACGGCTAAGAAATTACCAAATGTCATCTGCCTACATGAACAGGACAATGGTATCGGATGGAAGCACTCTAACTGGAGGACTGGACGTGCAGTTGTCACTCGCCACCGTGAATTGGTAGTCCAATTCATCATCACACTGGCCAACTACGAATACATCTTCGCGTACAAATTTGACCAGTCCGGAGGCATCACACTTGAAGCACGAGCAACAGGGATCTTGAACGTTGTGAACATTGATGCCGGAAAGACCAGTGAATACGGCAACGTCGTCAGTGGAGGAGTTCTCGCCCAGAACCACCAACACGTCTTCAACGTCCGTATCGACCCCGCGATTGACGGTCATGAAAATTCCGTAATCGTCGAAGAAGCCCACCGCGTGCCGATGAACCAAGAGACGAATCCGAATGGGAACTTTTACAAGATCGTCAGGACTCCCGTGGAGCGAGCAGGCTGGCTAGACGCAGCACCAGAGCTCAACCGCACTGTCAAGATTATCAATCCTCATAAGATAAACCCCATCAGCAAGAACCCCGTGGCATACAAGTTCCAACCACTGCCAACGCAGCTGCTCCTCGCCGACACAGACTCCATCCAGGCTCGTCGTGCACAGTTTGCTCAGCACCACGTCTGGGTCACCAAATACAAAGATTATGAACTCTATGCCGGCGGAAGATACACATTACAGAGCCGGGAAGAGATTTGTGGCGTTGCAGATGCGGTCCAGCGCGGTGAAAGCGTCATTGACACGGATCTGGTCGTGTGGACTTCGTTTGGCATTACGCATATTCCCCGTGTGGAAGATTGGCCCGTCATGTAAGATTTGCTCTTTCTTTCTCTGTAGATGCCGCTTACTGACTTGCTGTTCGCTTTCCACAGGCCCGTCGAAACGTTCCAGCTTATGATTCGACCGTATGATTTCTTTACTGAGAATCCTTCACTTGACGTGCCCTCGAACAAGAACTTGTCCTCGACGTTGGCGCCTGCGAATTGCTGCCGACATTCACATATTTAGCCTGTCTAGTTTCGTGTAGATGAAAATTTGTTGTGACGTATGTAAATGAACTGCATGCATATTCCGTGCATGCGATAGATAAAAGACTCCCGGCCTCGTTGCTGTACATCCAGATGTGTGTACGTCTAGAGGCATGCCTATGAAAAAGACGAAAATGAATATTTGTTCAATCATTATTTATTGATGGCAAAAGACTTGAATGATGTACAACACGGTATAATACAACAGCAATATTTAATGTGGAATTATTCCTCGGACGCGCCAGAAGCCCCCTGCATTCCATGCCGCTTATCAATCTCTCTCCAACTTTTCTTCTCGTTTTCCCCATACTCGATCGATCTTCATCCATTAATCATCACCACATCTAAAAGCATGGATGCCTGAAGTACAATGGAACAGAATTAATATGGATTCTTCCAGACTTCCCTCATCTGCCTCCACTAAAAGGAATCGTGACTCCACAGCTCCCGACGCGCAGCAGCGGAGCCGGAAAAGAGCAAAATACACCCAAGTCGCCTGGTATGTACATATCCATTGGGCTCTCTTGGATCATTTCCATGATGACAAACGAAAGAACAAGTCGGTAATTTATTTCGTTTCCTGTTCTGCTTAAACGATAGCAACGAATGCAAGAGACGCAAGTTGAAATGTAGTGGCGAGCCTATTTGCTGGCGGTGCTCCAGAGACGGGGCGCGCTGTGTCTACACGTCTAATAGTAATAATATCGATAATGAGTCTAATGCCTTGAATCGTCCGGGAGAAATGCCAGAAAACGACAGTTACAAGTTGGTCCTTCCCCCCTTTTCCATGGGATTTTGTTTTCGTTTGAATCTCTCCATCTGATTTTGACAACTTCTTAGGCTTTCAAATCAATTCAAAGCTGTCTGCGACAAACTCGCGGCTCTCCAGCGCGAAACACTTGGACTCACTGGGCGTATCAAAGAGCTTGAAGCAGCAGCAGCAGCAGCCGCATCGACTTCTTCTCCGCTCTCTTCCTCTATGACCCCCATTGCCGGGTCAGCTTCGCAGGTACCATCAAAGCCCGTGCCCTTATCTGGCTCCGATTTGGGTCGGATCTTGAACGCTCCTAGGTCACCTACGTTCGTTGGGCCGACTAGTGCTGAGTTCGGCCTGGCGGCTGCGTCGGGCTTATTGGACCCGCATGCTTCCGGGAACGAGTCTGAAGATGGCAGTGGAAGAGCTTCCAAATACGGGTCGGAAGGTGAACAAGACAGTGCACATAATAATCACCAGAATGGCGATCCTCTTGTGAGTCTCGGACAGGCTCAAGCCCTGCGTTTGATAGAGGTTTATGAGGATGTGGTTGGCATCATGTATCCATGCGTGGACTTGGAAAGCGTGCGTGAATACACCAGAGCTTTCTGTAACGGTGACCACGCCAGCGTCGATGCATCCCCCAAACGGGCTCTCACCTTGCGCGGAGGTTTGGTTGAAGAGCAGCCTCTCGGTGAATCTGGCGACCAGGATTGGTTTTATGCGCGTGATGTCCAGGTTCTGAAACTCATCCTTGCTATCGCGCTGCTGGCAGAATCTCATGGCCGGAGTGAGCGGGCAGCGCAGCTGGCGGATAGTGTTGAGGATATATTCGCGACTCGGTTAAAGATTGCGACGGTTGACATGAAAGAAGTTCTCATTTTGACATTGCTGGTAAGGTCAATTTGCTTCGGGTTCATCTGATATGCGAGATTGTTAATTGTTGGATAACCGTGTAGTCGATTTTCCATTCCTATCGGGATGACGAAGTTTACGCATGGCGTCTCAGCGGGATGGCCATTCGGGGCTGCATGGAAATAGGACTCCACTGCCAGGAAACTTGGTCCAAAAGCGGGGGCTGCTTTTCAGGCGAGTTGCGTTCGAAGTGGGCGAGTCGGCTGTGGTGGTGTCTCTACGTGCTGGATAGACAGTTCAGTTTTGGAACGGGCTTGCCTGCTTCTATTCAAGATTCTGATATGGATACGGATCTCCCTGGGCCCGTAGGTGTCCTCATTTCCTTTTCATGCCGCTGCCAGGAAGACAGACTCATTGCCGCTGACGCCTCATAGGGAGACTCCTCTCCATATCTTACATGCATGATCTCCTATGCACGTCTCATCCCAAAAATCTGGAATTTCGTCGTTGGGTGGCGCCGTCGGCCTCGAGTGCGTACGACTGACACCTGCTCCTATCTGGATTACCAAGTGCGGGTATGGGTTCAGTCTATTCCCCCAGATCTTCAATTCGACCCGACCTGGCGATCCTTGTCCGGACCGCGGCATACAGGACGCGTCATGACACTACAGGTGCTTCTCGCACTGCAAGCCAACCATCTCCGTATCCTACTCTACAGACAGAACCTCTTGAACAGCAGTTACATCGAGATGGATGTCTCCGGCGCATCCACGGCCGTGGAAGCGGCCAAGAATACCATCCATATGATTGATTATTTCAGTCAAGTTGTCCCTGTTTACTTTCAGCGCCCGGAACCATTTAATTATTTCCTTCTTTCCGCTCTGGCAGCCTTATTCCTGGCCGTGCTGCATGCGCCTGCTCGGTTTAGCCAAGTTTGTCGGTCTGAATTCTACATGGCTGTGGACCTAGTCAGGCGATCGTCTACTCGGGTTGAGACGTCAAGACGCCTGCAGAAGATTATCCGCAGTCTCAAACTTATACAGAGGAACCTAAATCTGGAGCAAGGAAAGTCTAGGAGTGGAAACAGAAGCTCGAAAAGTATCAACGCCACAACTACTCCAGGGACCCCCAGCTCCCATGATGTCGGTGTGAAGGACATCCATCCCCAACTTCCAGTTAATCCCCAAATACCTTCGCTTGCGCAGTTACCATCACCAGACGAAGCACCCATCTTTCCCGCCCTGTCCCCGGTTACCGGTGCTACGGCCGTAGGAATTGGGGACACTAGCTGTGACGACTTGACCAATTTCTTTGAGATAGCTGGTGCATACTTCCTTGAGCCGCGTGAGACTACTACGCCTGCACCGGCACCAGACATAGGAGGACAAATGAACACGTCCACTCTTTGCTGTGATGCCGTGCGTGATAATCTCGACAATGGGGATTCGAACTTGCTGAGAGTCAGTACGGATATAGGCAACCCGGTGGACGGTGTGGATTTCAGTCAATTTCCGGGTATGGAGTTTTTTCAGGCAGAGGATGAGTCGTTGACGCAGCTCGTGGCCGGGTTGTTGTGAAGGCAGTTGTCATCGACAGTTCTCGCAAGCCCTATAAATATGGGGGTTCTAAGATGATTGGTGTTCTATTCTTTCGAGGAGAACGCCCCGTTTTTTTTTTTTTTTTTTTTTTTTTTTTTTTTTTTTTTCGTTTTCCTCGACGCGAAGGACATCATTGAATCATTGAATGTCTCATAGGGGCTGGTATAAACTTGTCCCTCCAAAAGACCATCATTGAACTAAACAGACTTGCTCAACCTGCATGGATGGCGCATTATTGATAATATGCGAGGGCATAACATCACTTTTGTCTCGATACACGGATCTCAAGTCCAGTTGACGGCCGCCCCCGTACGCCCATGCCTGCAAGTTATCTGAGACATGTGAAGACTGCATCTATATCTCTCACCGAAAGCCTCTTCATCGGACGCTCTATCGGGCAGAGTAGGTGTTTTGCGCATGTTGATGGTTTTCTTTGCTTTCTTAATGGGGAAGCTGAGGTTGCTGTGTTGCAACACGTTTTTCGATCCCTATACGCAGAAATGCATCCTCAAATTTGCCATCTCCATCTAAAAGCTCCCATCAAACAGCAGTTCAGTTCCTTATACATTCCTCCATACATCTATAGATAACGCATTCCTCAAGAATGCAACAAGATTATTAATATGTGAGAGCATAACACCACTTCCACCGCTGATGACGCGAACCGCGCATGCCTGCCAACCTGTTTCTCTCTCCGATAAATCATCCCATCCAGCTGAGGTATTACAAATATGGAGCGTGTTACGTTGCAGCAGCTATCACCCCTCGCATATTACCATGTTGCTTCATCCTATCTTCCCCCATCCTGCGACGGGAAAGCACCTCCAGAATGGAAGAAGCACATGAATCCCAAGCCCTCCTTCCCTCCCCAATTCAGTACGCGACCGTCCCGGTCGAAGCTGAAGCATTAATAGAGCAGGAGAGGAGCAATACACCAGTTGTGCACCGCTCTATCGACGATGACACCGTCCCTGAAGCGGCCACGTTTGGCCGGAATCTATCCTGGTCCAGTGCGTACATCCTCGTCATCTCCCGCGTCATCGGAAGCGGCGTGTTCGCTACCCCAGGCTCCATCGTCAAGTCTGCGGGCAGTATCGGGTTGACAATTTCCCTGTGGATTGCCGGGACGATTCTGTCTGGTTGCGGACTGGTGGTTTCGCTGGAACTCGGGTGTATGCTTCCTCGTTCTGGCGGGGAAAAGGTATACCTCGAGTATACGTATAGACATCCGCGGTTCCTCGCGTCGACGTTGATCGCGGTGCAAGCAGTTTTGCTGGGATTCTCGGCGAGTAACTGTATTATCTTTTCCAAGTATACGCTTTTTGCGCTGGATATGCAGCCGAGTGAGTTTCAGCACAAGATTTTGGCGGCCGGGCTGTTGACTGCTGTTACCTTTATACATGGGCGCTTCCTGAAGGCAGGGATATGGGTGCAGGATGCAATTGGCTGGGTTAAGATATTTCTCGTTGCTACTATGTCTTGTACGGGGATCTGGGTGATTCTGTTCCGTGATCGTGGACTCCAGAGCCCTGAGCATGAGGCGAGCAATGTCTCCTGGGATAAGATCTGGGGAGATTCCAACTGGAGCTGGGGATTACTCTCCACCTCCATGTTCAAGGTCTTTTATTCTTATGCTGGACTGACGAACGTCAACAACGTTCTCAATGAGGTCAGGAACCCCGTGAAGACGCTAAAGACAGTAGGACCAGCAGCGTTGTTCACGGCCTGCGGTCTGTATCTCCTTGCGAATATCTCCTATTTCCTGGTCGTGCCGATCGAGAAGATCAAATCCAGTGGGGAGTTGGTGGCAGCCTTGTTCTTTGAGCAGGTGTTCGGTGCCCATGTTGGCAGGACACTGTTTCCACTGGCCATTGCTATTTCCGCTGCTGGAAATGTGATGGTGGTTACTTTTGCAACAGTATGTTTTCTGTTTTGTCCATGTGCAGACTTGTCTAATACGATCTGTGTAGGCAAGAATCAACCAAGAAATAGCCCGTCAAGGCTTCCTCCCCTTCTCTCGGACACTATCCTCGTCTCGCCCCTTCAATTCCCCCCTGGGAGGGCTGCTAGTGCACTACGTCCCCTCTCTTCTCGTCATCACACTACCGCCGCAGGGTGACGTGTACAATTTCATCCTCGATGTCGAAGGATACCCCGGCCAGATCTTCGCATTGGCAGTCTCGGTGGGATTGTTGGTGCTTCGAGTCCGACATCCAGATTTACAGAGACCATTCAAGGCCTGGCTCCCGGCTGTTTGGTTGAGGATTGCGGTGTGCGTAGCGCTGTTGGCGGCACCGTTCTTCCCTCCTCCTGATGGGAAAGGGGACGTGGGGTTTTTCTACGCTACTTATGCCATCGTTGGGATTGGGATGTAAGTTTTTTCTCTCTTCCTCGATTTCTTCCTCTTTCTCTCCCCCTCCTCTCTCTCTCCACTGGGATAATATGTACGCTGACGTTGGTAGAATCCTCTTCGCGGTCGTCTACTGGTATATATGGACCGTCTTCCTGCCTCGATGGGGAGGATACTCGCTGGAGGAGGAAGTAGAAGTTCTTGATGATGGAACAAGCATAACGAAATTGGTCCGGGCGTACAAGATATAATTCCTTCCTTCTTTTCATTTTTATGCCGTATAAGACTTCATGGAACCCGATAGACAGAGTTTTGCCTCGTGGACATAGCCTATGACTACCACCGCTGCTGTATAAAATGGCCTTTTCTAAGACCTTGATAGCTTCGCCACCAACACCAGTATCTGCACCACAATATCAGTAAGATCAAACACATGGATTGACTGTCCACCGTCACTAAATTATCGCCTCGTGCTCCGGACGAATGCGTATGCCCCCACGCTGCCGAGTGCTGGGCAAGTAAGCATGTAAGCAATCGAACTCCTCTGCAAATGACATTGGTTGGCTATCACCAGCTGGCAATATATGAGATTCATACTCCGGCGTAAGCGCTAGCTCAATGCTGACCATCTGGAGCTGGATATCGACGCGGTATAAGTACCAGCCATCATACGGCGTGATTCATGCTCGACACGCAATCAACAATGACCGATTCACAGGCAACCCTTGATAAACTGTCCGAGTTTGCCGCTCGCAGCGCTGACATTCAATATGTCGTCCCGTCTTCGCCTGCTTTCGAGGAGATGAGGACTATATACGCCCACCCCGAGATTGTCCCGCTAGCGATTCTCCGACCCAGAAACGTGCAGGCTGTCGCCGCTGCCGTCTCCTTCCTAGCCAGCAACAAAGTCGACTTCACTGTCCGAGGCGGCGGACACGATATGCACGGGCGATCTATGAAGAACAAGGCTGTCGCTCTGGACCTGCGGCTTATCAACCATGTTCAGATTGACACAGCCTCTTCCACCGCGAAAGTGGGAGGAGGCGCTCTGCTGGGCGATGTGGCTCAGGCCTTGCAGCAACAGGGATTAATCACCCCCATCGGGTCAATCTCACGAGTGGGATACACTGGCTGGGCCATGTATGGTGGGTACGGATCCTACAGCTCCCGCTTCGGGCTGGGGGTGGACCAGATTGTGGGAGCAAAGGTGATCAACGCCCAGGGCGAGCCGGTGGAAGCTGATGCGGATTTGTTGAAGGCGATTCGCGGTGCTGGAGGCGCATTCGGTGTGATCGTCGAACTGACCATTTCCATCTATAAACTGGACCGGATTCTGTCGGGTGTGCTCCTTTTCAAGTCCGATGATGACCTTCCCACTGTTGTCCGCCAGTATAACGAAGGGTACAGGGCTCTATTATCGGCGGAGGGAATGCAGGCCACGCCTCTCAGCATCCAGCAGTTTGTTCTGAACATGCCCACGCCAACATTTGGACTTCTCTTCATGTGGGCGTCCGAGGACCTCGAGACGGGGAACCAGTGGGTTGAGAGGCTGTCGACTCTCGGCCCTGTTACGGCCAACACAGTGCAGTCAAGGACCCCATTAGGATGGCTGCACGAGCAAGACAGACTAGTTGCCAAGTCCACGCAAGGCCAGATGTTCACCATAAGTGTGAGGGCCATTACTGCAGAGGTTGCCGACGTTATCGCCCGGTATACAAACAGCATGCCCGCCGATCCGCACATCATCTTTGACATGCACGAGCTCCGCGATTGCTCTCCTTCTGCGAAAGCGAATGCGGGCTCCGTCTTCTCGGCGCGGGAAGGCCATTTTATGTGTGAAATTACCGCTATTGTGGAGGACAGGGATAACCTGGAGGCAACGCTGGCCTGGGGGAGGGAGTTCAGGGAGGCGTTGAGGAAGACGAGTGCAGAGAATATCGTTCCCGCTTCCTACGTCTCTTTCCTGACTTGCGACGACTTCGAACCTGATAGGATCTATGGAAACAATCTCCGGTTTCTGAAGAGGGTCAAGAAGAGGGCTGATCCGGAGAATACTTTTCAGAATGCCATCTCGTATCTTGAGAAATAGGACAACGCAGAGGGAGGGCGAGAATGAACCCGCTTAACCAACCCTCGCTATATTACTCTATAAACAACCAGATGGAATATCCGATGATGATTTAGAAGAAGCATTAGAAATCAAGGGATGATGGCGGCAACGACAACATGCATGACAATTCACCTCAGCAAGCCCCAAGTCCCAAGTCCCAGCGAATAGCATACCCCCCATCAGCTATTATCCCAAACCATGTGTCCTGAAAATCCAATTAACCGATTTTTTATTTCTCAGCAAGTCTCCCTGACGCGGAAGCCTGGTGGGATTGCGTGCGATTCTGACAAATCCAATGCATACCTGCTCCCATCACCCCGCGTCCGGTTTGGGATGTAGATGGCGACGGCGAGGTATATAAAAAGTCGGTCCTATTCTACGGCTTCTGAGTAAAAAGGCATAGCATAACAGAAAGAACAATGGCCGCAGCAATCCAAACCCCCCCTCAGCCTCCCTCCCTCGCCGCCAGCTCTTCTCCATCCATATCCCCTTCCACTCCCAGGCCTCATCACGTTCAGACGGTGTTGAACTACTATAAAGATCCCGGCGATGGCACTCCTCCTGCTCCCAGCTACGTTGGGAGGCCGGAAAGCTACGATCGTCCGGTCGAGAGGCTCCCGGTCACCGTCACCGATATCACGGGCCATGAAGACGAGTATACCCTTGACCAGCATGGGTTCCAGATTCATCGGCACGAGAGCAAGGAGAAGGCCTTCACGGACGACGAGCAGATCAAGCAGGTTTATTACCCGGAGACGGAGCAGTTGCTCAAGGATGTGTAGGTCGTTCAGAGCATTAGGGTTGTGGCATTGATGCTGACTGACTGGAACAGAACCGGCGCATCTCAAATCTTCATCTTCGACCATACGATCCGCCGTCCATCCTCAGCATCGGATTCCTCGCCAGGAAACCCAGTCTCCCCAGCAATCGCACTCCGCGGCCCTGTCCAGCGCGTCCACATAGACCAATCTTACTCAGCCTCCCGCAACCGCGTCCTGCACCACCTCCCTGAGCAAGCACCCACCCTCCTAAAGGGCCGGTACCAAATAATCAATGTCTGGCGCCCCATAAAAACAATCTACAAGGACCCCCTCGCCGTCGCGGAGGCGCACTCCGTGCCCGATTCGGACCTGATCGGCGCGAAACTCATCTACCCGGACCGTGAGGGGGAGACGTATGTTGTTCGACCTAGCGAGAGGCATAGGTGGTATTTCCGGTATGCGCAGACGCCGGATTTGGTGACGCTCATCAAGTGCTTTGACTCGAAGACGGATGGTAGGGCGAGGAGGGTGCCGCATTCAGCGTTTGTAGATCCGGAGTTTGAGGGGGAAGGGAGGGTTCCGGGGAGGGAGAGTATTGAGGTTCGGGCTTTGGTGTTTCATCCTGATGATACCGAGTAATCTGGTCTGGGATATAGCTCTATTGGTATGGATCTGATTGATAAATATTAAGATTGTCTTATATTGCTGGTGCTTCTAAGTGTTGGTGCCACCCGCCTCGTATGCATGGACCGAACCCTAATTTGACATCACAGCTACCATTCAATGCCATTAGTTACATTCTTTAGATGGTTAATAATCACAAAGCTATGCAGAGACGTGGACTTTCAATTGAACATGAACTAAGCTGCCGCATCCCGCCTCATCTGCTTCAGCGGTCCAACAACCTTCTCGTGATCCCAACCCTCCTTTAGCACCTGGAGGATAATATGGGGTCAAACTCGCTGAGTTGGTTGATCTAGCTAGGAGTTAACTAGTTGTCATGATATGCTGACTAGGAAGGAGCTGAACCATGGGAAGCACCAACATATTTGTATCAATACACAACACTTAAGAATCCAACGAGGAGCTACCTCGACACTGGCTCTTATAATCATCCAACATCCTAACAACATCCTCATTCAACTCCAACGATGCAAAAACAGACGACCTATTCCTCTTTGTCAGGTCGAAATCAGCCTGTACCCGACCGGTAGAAAGCAAAAGCTCAACTACCGCAACATATCCCCTCTCAGCAGCAATCATAAGTGGCGTACAACCCTCCCTGTCCTTCCCATCTGGTTCAACCCCCTTCGCAAGCAGCAACCGCATAATATGCGTCCGTCCTCGTTGTGCAGCCATCATGAGTGCTGTAACTCCCTGTTTATTCGGCAAGTTTGGATCAACCTTCTCATTAGCAAGAAGCACCTCCACAACATCCATGTGCCCAGCAGCAACGGCAGTTAACAGAGCCCGGCTTCCAAAACTAGGCTGTTGGTCTGGGTCCACAGTAGGGATAGCAAGAAGCAATTTCACGATCTCCACGTGTCCATTCCTCGCAGCAGCCAGGAGAGGGCTATCTCCACTCTGGGATCTGGCGTCCGCGTCCACACCTTCAATTGCCAAGAGGCGCTTGACAATCCCTAGATGCCCATTTTGGGCTGCTGCCAAGAGTGGCGTTTGCTTGAACTGATCCTTGGAATTTGCGTCTATTTTCCCTGTGCGGAGCAACTCCTCTATTGCATCTTCTGCTCCCACTGCTGCGGCAACTGTAAGGGGTGTTTCCCCACGTTCAGTCCGGCAATCAGGCTGGATGTCTTTCATCGATAGTAACAGCTTCACGATAGCAAGGTAATCACCCACCTTTGAATGCATGGCATCTGTTGTTGGTGTGGGTGAATTCCACGCCATGGAAGCAGAAGGCAGGCCGTTCCCTGCCGCCCAGATGAGAGGAGTTTGGAGATGCACGTCAGGCGCATTCAGGTCTATCTTTTCTGAAGACAGAAGAATTGAAGAGACCTCTTTGTGACCATTTCCAGCTGCCCATGAAAGGGGCGTTCTGTGCTGCGGATCTTGGGTGTTGGGGTTGGCACCTTCTTGCAGCAGGCGGTTGCAGGCATCTGATTTGCCATGTTTGGAAGCCCAATTAAGGCCGAGCTATCTTGATGAAAGATTTGGTGATGGTAGAGAATGGGGTTGTTAATTGCGTACAGGATTTTAGATGCTTTGGCTAGAGAATTCACATCTTGTACGGATGGGAGGAGGTGGGTGGCCATGCATAAGAGTAATTCGGTTGGGAGGGTTGGTAAAGACATGTTTACGTGTGTCAAGGATTTGAAAGAATAGGGGAATCAAGCCGGGCTGGATCAATGGAGGGAGGCAAATTAACTTATTAAGTACCCCTGGGCTGTGTGTCATGGTGCGTGCTAATGTAGCCATTCCTACCTGATTCCTGAGGATATATATGTGAGAGCAGTGTGTTACGCCCTACTCCTCAGGAGACTGCTTTTCCGCACCCTGTACCCCCCGCGTCCCGTACAGTTGCCGTCCCGCTTTGCCCTACAGCCGCCGTCGTCCAGCGCTGCTAGCTGACTGATTGTACCGCAACGCTGGACCAGTTGAAGAAGGACATGGACACCCAAGGAACCATTCAATCAGCTTCAAAATTTAATGCATCGTAGATTGGCTAGTTAGAAAGCGCCTTGCGAAGTTAGGAGCCTGCCCAGCAAGAAGAGCGTGTTTGGTGAAGGCTTGCAGACAGGAAGTGTTTTGACGTTCTTCAGAGCAATCTCTGTTCTTTGCAGTACTGCCATGCTGCCAGAGGTAGATACGCATCCACAGAGCCATTTAATCAGCTTAAATTTAATGCATCATAGACTAGCTAGTCATGAAGTGTCTTGCGAAGTTAGAAGCCTACTAGCCTACTAGACTAGTTAGTTATTTAACGTCGCTTGGCGGTCACGTGGCGGGTGACCGCGGCCTCCCGAAGGGCAACCGGACGTGCCCCTGTAGGCGAGAGGGGGAGCCAATCCCTCTGTCCCGGGAAGATATGCGCTGACTGTACACTACTCTGTGTTTAGGTGGGCCCAATTTGGGCATATATCTGTAAAGAAGGATGTGTTTTACATGATGCAGCTGAATTCCTCAGCCCCAGCAGCAGTCCCTAGGAGCTAGTCAATGGTTTTTGTTGTGTATTTCAGGGGAAAGGGGGCTGAACGAGACGGTATCGGCTACACGCACGTAGCCCACTAAGAAGTAGATGCCTTTGGTACAGGTCCTGGACCTGGAATGAATTTATGCTCTACACGAAGCCTTCAACGCGCTCTGTTGTATGCCGCTCAACTCATTGAGGATTCATTACTATCTATATGGTGGGTGAAGGGGGAGCAGCTGGGTCCTTTGGGGGGCAGTAGACATTGATAATTGTGAGGCTATCTACCTCTACTACTGTGATGTCTGGGGAGGATAGTTGTGGAAGTGCGTGAGCTGGAAGGTCTTTATGTACATATGTTAGAGTTTAGGGCCTAGTTTCCCGGCGGGTGGTTAGGCTGAAGAGTTGATATCTTGGGTGTGTTTTTGTGAGGTGTTTTGCCATATTAGTCTAAGGCTCTTGGACCATGAGGATGTCTGCTTTGAAGGATAGCAGTAGGTCATGAGAGAGACTATCCCTCCCTATATTGGTCTGCATGATTTTATAGTTCTTTTGGGAAGGTCTGACTAGCTAGCTCTTGGGTGAGCTGCCTTGATGGCTGATCTATGGCCTAGTTTGGGGTGTGTGGGCTTGCTTATGTAGTTTACACCTTTTCAGCTTGTTACTGGAAAGCCAGTCTCTCAGCCTTGCATATTGCCGCTAGTGCTTCTTTGGAAAGTTAGGTGATGGTCCCTTTATGGGAGATAGGCTGGGCTAGGCACTTTGGGTAGTCTGCTGCATGGGGACTATGGCAGTTGATGTATTGTACACAGTAGGCATACTCTATTTTAGTGGAGCCACAAGAGATGCAGTAGGTGTTAGAGCAGCAGGCTCATGTGTCATGAAAATGGTGGCAATGGGAGCATTGTAGTGGTCTTTGTTTGGGGCATGTAGGTCTAGATAAGCTAGAGATGCCAAATAATTGTATTGCATATTTGGGCTTCTTTGGGAAGGCAATGACTGTAGTGATTGAGCCTACCTCAGTAAAGTGGTTTAAGAGCTTGGTGTGACATGGTTTAATGCCTGTGATACGCTCAGCTTCAGTGCTAATGTCTTCTAGTGTGGTTTCTGTCCATCCCTCTAGGGACCAGAGCCTTTGGGGAATCCAGGGAATGACAATTTGGTGGTATTCTATTGGCATTTCAAAATATCCATCTGCAGCTAGCTCCTTGGCTTGTGCAGAGAGTAGAAAGGCTTTGCCTTCATCTGTGGCCTGTGATGGGCTATGAATCCTCCGAAGCTGTCATTTCACATAATCCAGTGCAATGAGAATATATGAGAAGAGAAATCCCACCATAAATGCTGGTTCATCACAAAAGAGGCATCTCATTCCGGGTTGTTGACTCGGGCAGTATACTCTACCCTCGCTGGGGTTTCCCTCGCACTGCAACCAGCCAACTGATCCACAATAACACCTCAGCACCGCAACACGAGCAACGGGGGAGATTCAAAGGAGTCAGAGAAAGACCAAGGATGAAATTTTGCAGGATTAGTCTATTTTCCCAAACTTTCCCGGTCAATGCACACAGCTAGCACGCAATCTGACGGTTTTTGTCGACATCAGGGATGATCTCCAAGTTGCCGTGGGATGTGCAAGGCCGGCAATTACTTGCAGGAATGCTATATATTAGAGCATCAGTCCTTATTCTTGTTCAGGGACAGTTATAGCATCAGGATTATCCCCAGTTCAAAATGGCGGAAAAAGTTGTTACGCCGGTCGATGAGGAGATCTCCAATCCCGCTCCCAGTCCTGTCATACACAAGGGTGAGTTGCATGCACGGAAAGAAAAGAAAAGATTCATATTGACGATTCAGTCAAATGGTACCGCTCAACATTCTACAATGCCCTCATCCTTGGCCTCTGCAACTTCCTCGCCCCCGGTATCTGGGGCGCCATGAACTCCCTCGGCGGCGGCGGCGAAGAGTCCCCCTACCTCGTCAACACGGCCAATGCGCTCACCTTCTGCCTTATGGTCCTCAGCTGCTACTTCTCTAGCGTCATCGTACACTATATCGGGATCAAATGGACCCTCATCGTCGGCACGGCGGGTTACTGCCTCTTCGCCGCAGGACTGTATACCCATAACCGCTACGGAACGGAATGGTTCGTCCTCTTCGGCGCCGCCATGTGCGGTCTCTGCGCGGGCGTCTTCTGGATGTCCGAAGCGGCCATTGCCCTAGCGTATCCGGAGCCGTATAACCAGGGCCGGTTTTTAGGTTTCTGGCTCTCCTTCCGTGTGGGCGGACAGATCCTGGGCGGTGCGATCGAACTCGGCGTGAACGCACACAGGAATAAAGCCGGAAGTATTTCTCTTAGTGTTTATGAGGTGTTTATCGCTTTACAAGCTCTCGCACCATTCGCAGGCTTGCTTCTTTCCTCACCAAGCAAGGTCCAGAGAACCGACGGCCTGCCCGTCAAGTTGGCCGTGAAGCATTCCCCCTGGCACGAGATCAAGGAGGTGACCAAGCTCTTCTTCACGAAGAACTTTCTCCTGATCGTCCCGCTGATCGCGCAGGCCGTATACGCCGAAGCTGTCGCATTCACCTATCAGGGTCTCTGGTTCACCGTGCGCGCGCGAGCGCTCGGATCCTTCCTCGCCGGCATCGTCGCCTTGATCGCGGGAAATCTCCTCGGTGCGTTTATCGATAACAAACGCTTCTCGCTGAAGTCACGGGGAAGAGCGTCCTTTTTCATCGTCCTGGGTCTGCAGGGTGGGTGGTGGATCTGGGCTACTGTGATAGTCACTGAGTTTCGGCGCACGAAGCCGCTGTATGACTGGGTTGATCCTGGATTCGGGAAGGGGTTTGCTTTGTTTTTGTTTTGGATCATTGGGTTTCAGTTGAATTATATGTTTTTGTGCGTCTGCCTGTTCCTTCCCGTGGGCTTATGCTAATAACCACAGATACTTTGTCGTCGGGAATCTCGCCAAGGACGAGGAAGAAGTCATTCGCATTGCGGGTTTGCTTCGTGGGACAGAATCTGCCGCTCAGGCTGTCAGTGTATGTTGCTTTCTCCAAATAACCTCAGATCGACTGGAATATTTCTAACTTCTGAACTCCAACAGTACGGTCTCAGCAGCATCAATGTCATGGCCATGGTTGGAGGCACGTATATCAACTTCGGACTGTGGGCAGTTTCATTGCTCCCTGCCTGGTTGGTTGTGAAGGAGATCGGGGTGACCTTGGGAGATACGAAGGTGAAAAGGGAGATTGATGCTGCAAAGGAGTGATACTAGATAAAATTTGTTGATGTCAGTGTATGTAGGCCACTATATAGGATTTTTATACTACCATCAGGGAGACTTTTCCCTTCTGGATGCACCACCTTCATGAGGTGTGCTCCTCTGCATCATCTCTGCAGTACTTCAGCCATAAATATGCTTTAAGGGAGAAAAGCAGCTGAATCAAGTGTAGGCATATATAAAGGGATAATCCTCCTATCTGTATAGAATTTATCAAATTCTGTAGTTGCATGACTTGAACGGCCATCAAGGAGTAATATCCTATATCTGCCCTTAGTCTGCAAAGCTGTATGCTTTTCAAAAGGCTTCTGAAGCCATTCATAACGGAATAAAGGCCGACATCTTCGAGTTGTAACTGAACAAACAAATCAGCTGTAGGCTTATCGATTTCTGGGCCGAGCACATAGGCAATCGTACTGTAGCTAATGGAATGGTATGAGGCAAGGTTCCTGAGAATAGGCTTGTAATGGCTTGAGTATAAAATTCATTTGTGCTCCAACCCGCAGGAAAGAATTAACAGGAAAGAATGAATAGTTTGATCCATTTGGACCGGTTAGATCAGGATAGGCTCAGCGTTGGTAGGCATATCAAACTGGGGGTGTCGTAGCAATGGTGGATTATTCAGGATCTCTTTAGGCTGGTAGTCCCACTGAATCCCTCGATGGGGCTCGCTGATGGTGTGACTTTTATTTTTTGTTATTATTATTGAATTGATCTATTTATTTATTAAGGAAGGGAAAGAGAGAGACATACATCACAGAACTCTTGGCTTGCTTTTGCCCACGTTTCCACTAGTGCACGTCGTCGGCGAACCTCATAATCCCCATCTTCGTCGGTGATGTTGGCGGCTGCACGGGGACCCATTGTTCCTGAAACCATCAAATATAAAATCTTATTATCATCGCTTTGCTGAAGGTTTGGAGCAGCATTTCTTACCTCCACAAAGAGTAACCACCCTTTCGCCTCCTCATTGACCTGTTCGGGGGCCATTCGCCATTTGCATCTGACCTCAGGGGGAATGCGATCCGCCCAGTGGAAGGAGGGGCATGCAACCATGATGCTGCGTTGGGAGATGGGAGATGGAAGATGATCTTGTTGCTCACAGAAGCAGCGATTTGCAAATGGAATGAGATTCTGTCAGGGCTCAAGGTCAGGCCCCATCGATAGAGTTTTCTGTAGCATCAGGTGCAAGCTAGCTAGGTAGGTAAATAGAGCAAGACTGCCCCGTCGACACTTTTCTCGATGGGGTGAAGCAGCCATATTCGCCCAGCTTGCTTGGAGAACCGTCCTGGGCCCAGAACCCCAGATTGGATAAAAAAGAGTGATTTATATGCGCACACGCTTTCTGGGATCAAGACCTTCAACAATACCTGCACCTACAAGGGAGGTGATTGTCATGGACCATGCCAGGCATATTGCAACTCAGGGTCACGCCTGAGTACTCTGCCTGCCCTGTTTGTTCCATTTGTTCCATTTGCTCCGTTTGTTCTGTCCGTCTCTTTTGCTTCATTTGTTCTGTTTGTTGCTGGCATGCCGTTGTCTCTCTTCTTCCTCCTCCCAAAGAATTCTTTGTGTGTCTAGTACCAAACGAATTCCATATTCAGCCCATGACATATACAGGTGGAAGCTGAAGGCAAATCTAAAGAGAAATGATTCTTTGGAGTGCTCCCTTGTATTTTGTTCATAGCACATCATTCTTGTCAGGATTGGTATTGTAAAGGGAGCCGTACGTGCGTTGCTCCCTGCGAAAGGAACCGGGTTGCGCCCGAGGGATCTTGGGGGTGGATGCACTGAAACGAAGCCGCGATGCAACACGGTAAAGGACGATTCCGCAAGGAGACGACATAACAAAAGGAAAGATGCAACGATGACGGAGCGGAGCTCCGTACTATACGACGACGACGATAACGATACTAGTGAAGCAAACTCGAAAACGAAAAGTGTGCCTGTCCTTCAAAACAGTAGCAAAACGGAAAGTGAAGGCCTTCAACTTGATAGAATAAACAGTACATATGTGGAAGTAGAAGATAGAGGATATTCATGAATCGTGTAGGCAACTAGACATTGGAAGAACCATCGTGAGAATCTTATGTACAATTCATCTCAAGAGAGGAAAATCAATCGTAAACAGTCAAAGAAAAAGAAAAACAAAATCTATACATCCCACCAGCCCTCCATATAAGCCCTCAAATCAATACTCTCCGGCACCTTCAGATGCGGCGTCAAATCCACCTCCCCATCCGGCTTCAACTCCCTCTCGGTCCACCCATTCCCAAAATACGCAAACCGATTCCCACTAGGATTAAGATATGTATACTCGTAATCCTCCCATCTCGGATCCCGTCGAATGATATTAACATGCGTTGCACTCCCTGGAAAGATCCCATGCACTCTTCCCCCCGGTTTGCCACCATTATACCAAGAGCGACAATTCTTCTTCCCCGAAGTGGTGTCATCGTTACCGGTCCACACGGTGCGCGGGTAGAATTTATCCGCATACTCGATGAAATCATCCGTAGCCTGCTCGGAGGGCTGGAAGGTCTTGATGCCCTGGCTGCGGAATTTCCGGATAACCTTTGCAACGTATGTAACCTGGTTTTCGATGCTGTTGGGGACCGTTCCGCTGTGGCCCGAGGAATATGGGCCGCCAATCCAGAGGAGATTGGGAAACCTGGGGACCGCGAGCCCGAGGTAGATGTAGGGAAACCCGTACAGGCCGTCGTGTTTCCATGCGGAGCCGAGGTCGATGTCGTTTGCGATTAGTGGGAAGGGGGGTGCGTGGTCTACGTTTGCACCTGTTGCGCAGATGACGGCGTCGACGGGGCGCTCTGTGCCGTCAACTGTGACGATTCCGGTTTCTGTGAACCGCTCGATGGGCGTCTGGACGTAGCTGACGTTGTCCTTTGCTAGGGCTTCGAGATACCCGGGGCCTGGCGTGGGTCGGCGACAGTTTGGAGGGAAGTCCGGAATGATCTTGTCCCCTAGTTCGGGTTTATCGGCGATTCGCTTCAGCATAAGGTCAACCCATTGTTCGCGCAGTTCGCGGTTCTCCGGGGAGTCCTTGAAGATGGAGCCGAAGCGTTGGAAGTATCCTTCTTCGACCTTCCGGCGGTATTGGAGGTAGGTCTCCGGGTCCTTGAAGGAGGCCTTTAGGTCCTCGGGGATGTAGTTGGGCTCTAGACGGCGGACACCCGAGGCTGCGAAGGAGCCTGCAATCCAGGTGCGGTTGCGGGCGTAGTGGTCGACGTGTTTGGCGATGGGTTGGATGGATGGGAGAACCTGCAGGCCCGAGGCTCCGTTTCCTATCAGGGCGACTCGTTTGTCCTTCAAGTCCACGTTGTGGTTCCAGTTGGAGGAGTGGAAGAGCACGCCCTTGTACTGATCGATGCCTGGGTAGTCGGGGAGCTTCCAGGCGTTGAAATGGCCGATCGCGTTGATTAGGATATCTAGTTTTTCTTCGTAGACCTGTTTGAGTCAGTAGCTGCACCCTGATCGCTCTATCCAGCACTAACTCTTTCGGAGTTGGGAGACCTCAGGTCTCTCAATATGACCTTCCATTTGGCCTCCTCTGGAAGCCATTCTGCGCGTTCCACCTTTTGCTGCAATCGCAGGTACTTGTACACGTCGTACTTCCTCGCGACGCTCTGCCAGTAGTCTCTGATTTCATGGCCCTGGGCAAACTCCTCGGTCCATTGGGTGTTGGGGGCAAAGCCGGACTGGTATACGTGGGAAGGAATGTCACATCTAACGCCGGGATAGGTATTTTCGAACCATGTACCACCCTCAGATATAGTTAGCTAGCTCTTGAGTGCCACGAGACAGTAGAACATACCACATCCGGATTCTTGTCATATATACGCAAGTCAAGACCAGGTAATTTGGCCGGAAGCAGAACACCGGCCGTGACGCCCGACAATCCAGCGCCAATGACGCCGACCTTGATGGGTCTCGGCTGGTCAATTGGGTGCTCTTCCAGGTCGAACTCAGCTTTGGCCGAGCTGGATGATTCTTCTGAGACGCTCTTGGCCTCAGCAGTCACAGCGTCCTTGGCTGTGGTCGGGTTGTATGCAGTGCCATTGTGCAGAGGCAGGCCAGTGATGACAGCTGCCATGTTGAAGTATAAGATGTCGCCTCTCAGCAGATGAGGGCTGTAAGAATTCCTCAGGCACGGTTTATAAGACAATGCAAGTATATAAAAGCCCCCGCATGATATCCCAGACATCGATATTGCTTGCACGCCATCTGCTGGAGTATGTACGCAATGATTAGATTGCCAGACCCAATTGGGCTGTCTACGCATGCTTCAGCTCACACCATTGTGGCCCGCGATGGTGTCAATCAAGGGTTCTGCGAGTGGGCAAGCAATCATACTACTCTCTGTGCAGTCTCGGGGGCCATCCGAGATGTTGGCGCTCTGTGGGAAGTGTATGGTGTAGGAAGTTAGGGCATCCATACCATATACTGCGTCATTCAGTGCCGGCATCCTGCAGACCAGCTAGACCAGGTGTTAACATTCACGGCAAGGTGAGACATTAATGCGATGGTCCCAGTGCATTGGGTGTTCATTAAGACACAAGAGCTTTGGCATACCTCTGTTAGAGCAGCTGCCCCTTGATTCCTCAGACGATGTACCCTGGTATATACCCAGGTAGAATATATGTAGCAAATATGCACGATAACCTCCTGATTTCCTCTTCCGTCCCATGCCGCTTTGGCGAAGGTTCACGTGATTGAAGGCTGAATCGATCAGTGAGCGATGCTGGCCACGCACTGAGCACTCCTAACTCACTCACTGAGTGAATGCTGGATGGCAGTGGATGCGGAGTTGGTGCTGAGAATCCTGAATGTTCACTGAACATACACAGCCTACACCGAGCATTGCAAAGGATGCACTGAGCAACCCTATTAGCACCACGGGCTCTGGCTGTTTTGCCAACTTCGACATTTGAGCTTCTTCCACTTAACCTGAGGGCGTCAAAGACTATTTCCTGCTACTAGTCCAAACCAACTTTCTGGCATCGTCAAAGATACTCAGTTGGGGACTTCTCTGCTAGTTTTACTTCACCATGACCGAAATGGCCAGCCTCAACTCTGCTGATCGTGACATGCACTAGGGTGTGCTGAAACAGCAATCTTGGGTGTTGCTGTAATCCTTGAGCATCATCTATGGTCATTTTTTAGATAGGTAAGCATTCCTGAACTCTGCTTCCCCATATCTTTAGTATTAAATGAAGAATGCTAGATAAGGATAGTCTGCAAACTCTTTCTACAGAAAATTTACCAGATTATACATCCGGGGCCTTCTGAAAGGAATGATATTAAGTTAGGCCTGGGAAGATTAGGCCTAGGAAGACAATCACAAAGTGCATTGATCCCTGCTTGTCCACTTTGAAGATCTTTCAGAGAATATGTATTCTGGGCTCATCGAGTGCTGGGACAAGTCTTTCGGGTTTTTGTGTGCCTACTGACGACAATCACAGCCCGTATATTGCTATTAGACCTGCAAATCCACCATGGCGCATGCGCTCGAAGGTTTGCCAACGCTTCAGAATACCCGGTTTCAAGAACCAGACTGGGCCATTGTTCGGATCTTCTGGCAGGTTTCGGGATATCCGGGAGGCATCAGATTCCTTTTTGTAAGGGTGTCCTTCACTGCACTTGAACGCAGAAAGATAGTTGATCAAAAAGACCTGTCTCAGCACAATGTCTATTCACAAGTCTCTCCACAAGTCTGTCGATACAACCTGTCACAATATCACGTGGATGAGATGGTAACTTGGCAATCAACGTTTGAAGTATTTCATGGTAAAACAGCTTGGCTCCTTTACTAATGAGTCAAGGCTGGTCAATGATAGTGCTGACTATTTCAGAAGGTACATATGTACACACCACGTATTCGTCGTCTAATTCATCGTCAATGACACCATGCTTCCGGTCTAGGATTATTTTAATGGTATGCACATTCGTCGCGACGTGCTCTTGGACATGTGTAGGCAGATTCTTCAAGAATAGCAAACTGTCACTTTGTTCAGATTGTTGTCGAGATTTCCAGGCCATTGATTTGGATTCCGAGTTAGCTTGGTTGACTCAAATACCATCATCTGAGAACCGTAACATGTCAGCAAGAAGAAGACGATTCTGGAGAGTCTCCTCATATAGGGTTTGGTGAATCTCAAATCCTACCTTGTCGTTGATTTGGGGGCTGATGAGGATATACTATTTCGGACATGTGGATTATCTAATAATCCGGTTCCGAGATACAGAGTACATATGTTCCGGGAGGAAGGACCATACGTGTATCCTGGAAGTTGTATATAGAGACATAAAGAAGCAATCGATTTAGAGCTTCATGGTATATTAGAGACGGCAGTATATCGATATAGAGCGTTCACCAGAATCCTATGGTATCCTTTTAGTATCTGGTATCCAGACGCTGCACCCCTGATCCACATCAGGGGCCACCAAGTAATACTCACGTGATTAAATATCACGTGTATATACTGACCATTCATACCGCCTTATGCAATAGTGCAGCCAATCAGACTCCACAGATTGTCTTACCCGCATCGTCCAGTTGATCTGGAAGCGATCCCCCATACAATTTATCCCGCATTAGGGAGCAGTTCATTGGTCTTATTATCACCTGCTGGGCAAATGAACGCGTCAATAGCGCCAGTATCCATACTATACTACGGTAGTATCCTGATAGTGATGAGCGTGTCCATTGGAAACAACGGCAATATGCCACCTCCTGTAAGCGCGCGTAGCCGTGATCGGCCAGTCGCAGCCAATCGGCGCGCCGTCAAAACCTGCTGACAGGCCGATGTCGGGATGCCCCTCCAGTTTTGCAGCGACATCGCCGCCACAGCTTCAGCAGTTAAAAGTGTCTCAGTCTCTTCAATCGACTGGGAAGAGCTTCATTTCCCATCGTTGTGTTGTTCTTGTTCATTGTTTTTCGTCCTTGTATCATCATGCCCTCCGCAGAACAGAAACCCAAGACCCTGTACGACAAGGTCTTTGGCGACCACATCGTCAACGAGCAGGAGGATGGCACAGTTCTTCTGTACATCGGTATGCTTATGCCCTTCGCTGCATAGGAAGACCACCACTTGCTAATTCCTCTGCAGATAGACATCTCGTTCACGAGGTGACCTCACCGGTTAGTTCGCTGGAGCTCTCTCCTCTGTCGCATTCCATTGGAAGCTTGACTGATAGCAACCCTGCAGCAAGCATTCGAAGGTCTGAAGAACGCTGGCCGTAAAGTGCGCAGACCAGACTGCACCTTGGTCACGGTAGATCACGTATGTCAATTGCTACTCCCCTCCCCTTGCAGCTCCTTATCTGACGAGCACTGTTTGCCAGAACATCCCTACCTCTTCTCGGAAAAACTTCAAAAATGTCGAAGAGTTCATCCAAGAGAACGATTCCAGACTTCAATGCACCACTCTCGAAGAAAATGTCAAGGACTTCGGTCTAACATATTTCGGCATGGGCGATAAGCGTCAGGGGATTGTCCACATCATTGGCCCAGAACAGGGTTTCACCCTCCCGGGAACCACCGTTGTTTGCGGTGACAGTCACACCTCCACACACGGCGCGTTCGGTGCGCTTGCCTTTGGCATCGGCACTAGCGAAGTCGAACACGTCCTAGCCACTCAGACCCTCATTACCCGCCGAAGCAAGAACATGCGTATCCAGGTTGATGGGACTCTGCATCCAGGCGTCTCCAGCAAGGATGTCATCCTGCACATTATCGGCGTTATCGGTACTGCAGGTGGAACCGGTGCTGTCATTGAGTTCTGTGGATCGGTGGTTCGGGGCCTGAGCATGGAAGCGCGTATGTCCATGTGCAACATGTCCATCGAGGCCGGTGCCCGTGCTGGCATGATCGCACCGGATGAGATTACTTTCGAATACCTGAAGGGCCGCCCTCTTGCGCCCAAGGTGGACAGCCCTGAGTGGAAGAAGGCCGTTAAGTACTGGTCCAGTCTGAAATCCGACGATGGTGCTGTATACGATAAGACCGTTCTCATCGAAGCCAAGGATATCGTCCCGACTCTGACCTGGGGTACTTCCCCGCAGGATGTCGTTCCCATCACCGGTGTTGTGCCTGGACCGGACGACTTTGTAGATGAGAACCGAAAGGCCTCCTGCAAACGTGCGCTCGAGTACATGGGCCTTACAGCCGGTACGCCTATGCAGGAGGTCCCGGTGGACAAGGTGTTTATCGGCTCTTGCACCAATGCGCGTATCGAGGACTTGCGCAATGCTGCCAAGGTCGTGCGCGGCAAGAAAATCGCATCCAACGTTAAGCGTGCGATGGTTGTGCCCGGCTCCGGTCTGGTCAAGCAGCAGGCTGAGTCAGAGGGCCTGGACAAGATCTTCACCGACGCCGGTTTCGAGTGGAGAGAAGCGGGATGCTCTATGTGTCTTGGCATGAACCCTGACATCCTGTCGCCTCAGGAGCGGTGCGCCAGCACATCCAACCGTAACTTCGAGGGTCGCCAGGGTGCCGGTGGTCGCACCCACCTCATGTCGCCGGCAATGGCAGCCGCCGCAGCCATCGCCGGAAAACTGACTGATGTGCGCGAGCATCTCGTTTCCAGCCCCGTCGTCAAGGCCCAGAATAAGGTCGATGTCCAGCCAGAATACGAGGAACCCACGACCGAAGAGGAGTTTGAGCGCATCATGGACGAGCCGGCCGACAACGAGCCTCACACTAACACTACGGGATCCTCAAGCACGGGTCTCCCCAAATTCACAACACTCAAGGGCATCGCGGCACCAATGGACCGCGCAAATGTCGACACGGACGCCATCATCCCCAAGCAGTTTCTGAAGACCATCAAACGGACCGGCCTGGGCAGCGCTCTCTTCTACGAACTCCGCTACAAGGACGGCACCGAAAACCCGGACTTCATCCTCAACCAGGGAGTCTACCGCAACGCCAAGATCCTAGTCGTGACGGGCCCCAACTTCGGCTGCGGCAGCTCCCGCGAGCACGCACCCTGGGCCCTACTCGACTTCGGCATCAAGTGCATCATCGCCCCCTCCTATGCAGACATATTTTTCAACAACACCTTCAAGAATGGCATGCTCCCCATCATCATCTCCGACGAGCAAGTCCTGGCCAAGATCGCTTCTGAGGCCCGCGCAGGCCATGAAATCGAAGTTGATCTCGTGAACCAGGCAATCAAAGACGCACAAGGCAACAAGCTTGCCTCCTTCGACGTCGAGGAGTTCAGAAAGCACTGTCTCGTCAACGGATTAGACGATATCGGTCTCACCCTCCAGCAGGAAGGGAAAATCCGCTCCTTCGAGGCTAAACGCTCCCTCGATACCCCCTGGCTCGATGGAACGGGCTACCTCAAGCGGAACCGTGGTCAACCAACTATGATCGCTGCCGCGCCGGTCCCCAAGACGAATCGTGGTGACTTGAAGACTGAGCCGTTGGAATGGTAAAAAAGTTTGTGCCTCATCTGAATTTGTTGGGTTCATTTCGGTTGGCTTTGGGATTCTTCACGATTGTTGTTCCGATCGATTTGACTGGTCTTATATATGTAGTAGTAGCTTGATTCCCCTACCCCTAGGTAATGTAGTTTACGATATTATTTCATACTTCATATTCCCAACAGTGTCCATTTCAAGTAGTTCAGTAGTGCCTCGTGAATGCAGCGTTGCTAAGTTCTGCTTCGGCGGAGGTATCTAGACCACCTCTATTTCGGGAAGCCGACATAACTTTCGAAGATGAGATCAGTTAAGATCTTCATCGTCCATAAGCCGTTTATCTTTTCTTTTCACTTTGCATGGATGATAATAATACATTAATTAATACCTAGATCAAGTAAGAACACTGCAGAATCTATTACATCCCCAGTAAAGAAAAGGTGGCATAAAGAATATTGTACAGAGCCTGTACCAAGCACTAGTACAGCACATTGCATTATCCAGAAAATTACCATTTCACCTTCCTGTCAATCCCATCCCATCCCTTCATTATCAGCAAAAAGGTGTATATAGAAGGTAAATAAATCCAATCATCAAAGGAAAGACCAAAAAAGGTAAGTCAAGACAAGACATGTCAGGACAATACCCAAAAAAAATGAAGAAAAAGAATTTAAATGATAGAAGAAATAAAAATCCAGAAAAGGAGCGCTGCAACCCAGGAAACCCAAACAGAACCAATAAAGGCTGAGTAAGTGTCGTTTCTTCATCTTATCTTATTCTGCCCGCGCAATGTGATGTTGATGAATGGATGCAAAAATATAACCAAGCAATGAGATAGATCTGCAAATCCGACCAAATGCACACCGGGGGATGGGGAAAGCCAAAATGGTAATGTGATACATGGCATATTAGTGTATATATGAGAAGATTCATTATATTGTGCAAAGTCGGACATTGTTCGTGGAGTTTGCCCTTGTTCAATCCAACTACATGCTCTGGACTAGGGTTTGGAGAGCTGTTCTCTGCGGAAGAATAATAGAAATCCGGCACTAAGCAATAAGAGTGAGTAAGGGACCTTCAAATAGAAACGATAGAAATATTCTTAACTTACCAGACAACGATCTGGAAGAAGAGCGCAATCCAGAACCAAGCATTCGCGATCGCACTACCACCTGCCGAGATATCCGGAGAAATGCCCGCGGGACCAATCTTATTCGGAGCGAACGCTCGCGCGCATATTGTTGCAATTGAACCGATGACTTGGGAAACAAGGAGAGCGAAACAGATGTGCATTCGAGTCAGCGTTTGGAGAAGGATCATACCAAACCCGACTCCTTGTACAGCGTCGAGCACACCGAGCCAGAGCCAAAGACTGCGAGACACAAGGGCTCCCGCTTGGTAGCTGCCAGCCCATGGGAGGTAGAGGCCTGAACCAGAGGTACCCCACCAGATCTGAGCCCAACGAGGGGCACCAAGACCGCAAGCAAAAACGGGCAACATCCAGCTATGTTGTTGAGAGAAGTAGCTCAATACGAATAGGATCCCTGCCCACACGACGCCGAAGAATACAATACAGAGAATGACAATCTGCCAACGATGCGCATGGCTAGATGTCCAAAGGACTGTTAAACGGCGAGAGGAAGAAAGTTAGCAAAGTCAGATAAAGAGAAATTTGACCGCGACTTACATTGCCAATTCCTCCCGTACGGCGCGCTCAGGAAGAAGTTCTGTATGATGACAACGACCCAATTCCAGAGAACAATCTTACGACGGAGAACAGACGCGTAGAAAGAAGGAACCTTTCCTGGCGTCCGGCGGTAGTAGTTCGGCAGGCCAAAGTAAAGAAGCAGCCCAATAACCCACAGGAAGACGCAGATGGGTACACAAATAGCGCTATATTGAATCAATACTGTCAGCTATGATGCTCAAGGCAAAAAAACGTGCGGTGGCCATCGGAGACATGGTTACTCACGTCATTTTCCATGTGTCTGCAACAGTGCCATGCGCGGCAATTGATCCGTCGGCAGTCTGTTTCGTGAGGGTCGAACCCCAGTACCAAAGAGCAATGACATAGGCCTGCTGCGTACCCTGGATAAGGCATGCTCGGAACACCCATTCTTTCACAGGCGCACCGCTCTCGTCACCAAAGTTCAGTGCGAAGAAGACCGAACCACTTGATGAGGCAGCCGCATAGACGGCACTTCCTACATTCTGAATCCAGCCGCGATTGAACGAATTGGGCTCAAAGTGCGCGACACCAATAAGGAGGAAAGCAAGACCATAGAAAAACCACGGGAGAGACAGGGAGACGACAGACTTAAACCAGCGGAAGCAGAGCCACCAGAGGATGGAAGTGATTAGATATGTTGTCGCAATTCCGTAGAGCTTTTCGGCGGTTTCACCGACTTGGCCCGTGAGTAGGGTGATTTGATACGAATTGGCGGCGATAATTTGTCCCAGACCAAGGAAGAGGGAGTATACTGGCCAGTCACCGATACGAAGCTGCATCCATTTTTTCAAACCTGTCGGCGGGACATAATCTTCCCCGAGCAAGAATTCGTCGGCTTCCTTGTTCTCATCGCCACCGCTGCCCCTGGAACTCGAATCCTCGTTGATGTACGAGCCAATAGGAGATGGACCACGCTTGGACCGGATAAGTGAGGGAGACGGCGATTGATTGCGACCAAGTCTTGCATCCCTGAACCTGTTGAACCATTTCTTCTTACTCTTGGTGAGATAGTCCTCGATACACAGTTGTGTCTCGGAATTGGATCCGTTCAAGTCCTCAAGTTTCCTCTCAAACTCTCTGTAGAATTCTCCCGAGGCATCTGTGAAGAACGGGTCGACTTTTTGGAGATTGAAATCCTTCTTGTCTCCAACAACGGAGTTGACGGAGAGCTCGGACGCACTACTCAGTCGAACACCAGGCGTTGCAAACGGCCGCACTGGAGAAAGGAGACCATCCTCTGTGCCTGGCGTTGATGCCGCACTGATAGCTCGGCCTTGCGCGGATCCAAAGCTAGAATTGCGGGTGCTGAGGAAACCTCTGGATGCAGCATTGGCCGCCTCCATTCGTCGCCCTGCCTCGGCTTGCTCGTGAGTCAGTGTGTACTCGTCGTCTCCATAATAACTGGGTATGTCATCGTCACTGTCATCCTCAGCATCTGTCCCGGGATCTGTGACCGCAACACCAATATTCTCTTCATTCCTTGTTCTCGGTCGCCCACGACGTTCCGCCAAATGGCCGGGACCCGATCGCACACCAAGGGAGAGCTGTCGGCTGAGTCCTGTAACGGGCTTGTTCTCACTGCCAGGGCTTGGGTCCCTGCTGTAAACAATGGTATTTCTCAGTTGTGGGCCGAAAGTACTTAGGTTGGTCGAGGAGCCGGTGTAGCTAGGCTCTCTGGAATGAAGCATAGGAGCGTGCTGACCACCGAGAGGGCTCCAGAATCCCGATTGTGCAACCGGAGGAGTCATTGCTCCTCCAGGTGTGGTGGATCCAGATGGCGTCGAGAGCTGACCATGATTTTTCGTGAGTTCCTTGGTGTGGATGCGGATTGCAGTAGACTGCAAAATTTCCAGATCTTCAATCCACTGTGCCACGGGGAACCGTTGCTTGGCCGAACGAGCACGCATCATAGCTCTGGTTTCCTTCTTCGAGTTCAGAGCGCTTTCAATGGCCAGCTTAAATTGGTGCTGAAGATGGGACGTGGCCGATGACTCGACAGTATACCACCAACCAGGCATTTGGCCAAGACCACCAACACGTGCACCGATACCGAGAGCTCCTTTACGACCAAACTCGACAGCAACCAGACCGAAGGGCTCATCACGGGAAGGAATCAGGGCAAATTCGGCTCCAGAGAAAATGTAGGGCGGCAAGTTGGTGAACTCAGGTTTGGAGAACACACGGCCAGGAAATAGCTTCATCATGCGGTCTAGCTTGACAGCTGCAAATTTACCATAAAGATCAATAACCGGACCAACACAGATCAACTGAACATTGGGCCGGGCTTCAAAAACTGCAGGCATGACATCCGCAATAAGATCAACACCCTTCTGCATAGACCAACGGCCAACAAAGACCAGAAGATCGGCGTCAGGGTTCTGCTCAAGGCCAGCCCATTCCTGGGCTTGACGCTTCAGATCTCCTCGGCGGTTCTCAAAATCGGCATCCACCTTGATATCGCTCTCCTTTGGGAGTTCCTTGTTGTATTCACCGGTATCAGATGGGTCAGGATTGGGCAGATTTCCAACCTTCTTCAAACCCCAAAAGATGGGATACCGAGCGTAAGACCGTTTACCATACTTTTTAGAAACACCCACAGCACCAAATCCTTGTTGATGAACACGAAGGTAGCTTGCGCCAGCATGGAGTAAGTTAAAAACCTCACCAAATTGTACATAGCGGGTAGCGGTTTCAATGTCGATGTTGAAAACAGCGCAAACTTCCTCCTTCTCTTTCTGGGTGCGCATAGGCCAGAGACCCTGAAATTCAGCATTGTGGAGTGACAAGCAGCAGGGAATAGTTTGTGGGAGGAGGTACAGGGGAGCGAGGGAGCCGTGGTAGTCATTAATGTGGTACAGGTCAATGGGGAATCGTTTAATTGCCAGTGCAACACACTGATTCCAGGCAGAATAGTAAATGGCACTGTCCAGATCATCCATGCGCTCTGGATAGGGATCTGATTTGGACTGCTGACGGAAAACGGGTGCATCCAGAAGAACATATGTGATGTTCTTAACCACATGGTACTGCACCTGAACCTCGTATGAATTCCCAAGAACCGTAACAAACATTGGTTCAGCAGGCTGGTCAATAGGATAGTCCACTCCGCCAACGCAGGGGACGACCCAAATCAGATCCTGATGTCCCAAGCATTGACCCATCAATTGCGCCATGACACCCAAACCACCAATCTTAATTTTAATAGCCCAATCTTCAATGTTGTACTCCATAGTTGCGATCAAGACCATGCGCCGGTGATTCGTTACAGTACCAAATGCCGACGTGCTCTGGAATATCCCGGATTTATTAGCCAGACGCATCAGCGGGTTCATCGCCTCACCGTCCTCGAGATTGCCTTTCTTCAACTTCCGCCTAATGATCAAGGGGATGTGGGTCTTCTCCTCAGTCACGCCAGTCTCGTTTACCTTGACACGGTAGAAGGACTTCATAAACGTATACACAACTGCGGCTGAGGTGCACGCCGGTACAATCCACATGAGGAGGTACAATGCCAACTGAAGAGATTGAGAACCCGTCGGATAAAGGTCAAAGCGCATAGTTCCGTCATTGACAAAAATATTCCATGCCAGATGAGGCTTCGGCGGGGGGTGGGTGATGTTGATGAGCGTAGCACTCAGGGCAGACGGAGGGAGCCGATCGAGAATGCTATCCGAATCAACGTCTCCGTACACACCGGTCTGATCGGGTTTGCCATCTGGATTGATGCCCCAGATATTAATTTGGCCCTGTGCAGGCCATTCGGCCATGAATCTAAATTTCCAAATCCCATCATCGGGGTCCTGCTTCATCTCATTATGCAGACCTGCATCGTAACCGTACTGGTTATAGGGACCGTTGAAAAACATGTGCGGGAAGCGTCGTGGGGGCTTATTTCCCCAGTTCAAATCACCATCCTGGACATAATCGCTGCTACCGGTCAATTTACTCCAGTACTCAACGGTTACATGTTTCCCATGCCACTTCTGATGTTTTGTTCCAGACCACGGCTGTTCCTCAATAGTGGTATTTCCACCCTTATAGGGTATCCAGGTGGACCAGCTACTTCCCCAGTTCGTGGAATACCGATACATATCAGCGCCTGCAGCATGGTGTCGGATAAAGAGAGATCCGTTCCCCGCCTGGTGAAGGAGACTGCTCGAATAGTTTGCCGCCGTTGGGAAAATAATCGGGTTATCATGTTGACCAATCCGGAACAGAAAGTGATCTTTCGCGTTAGTGTAGCCAGTACTGTTACCGCTGGATGTGCTGGATGCGTTGTTCACAGTAACCCGGTGAACGCCGTTGTACACCCCAGTCAATTTCCCAGACCAGACCCATGTACTAGGTATCTGCCCAATGAAAGTTGTGTTGGTCGGTGTGATGGTTTTGCAGGAGACGCTTTTCGTGTCCAGGACCGGAACCTTGCCGATTTCCGTGGATGAATTCAGGGAGATAGACTTGGTGACAGAGTCGCAGTCCATTTCTGTAGAGAAATAAAGGGCGATCTGAACGTCTTCATCCTCATTAGGCGCAACGGTTGACCGTATGGGAGCGTCATGGCCGGGAGTAAACCCGGTGATCATAGGATGAGGACCCTTCCACGCATCCTCGGGAACATAGGCGCGGAATTCGTATCTTTGCAATTCCAAAGTGTCCACGCAGCCGTTGGAGTCGCTGGAGGGACCGTCCTTCAGCTCGAGTTTATCGAAGGGATAGAAAAGGTTCTTAACGGTCGTGCCACTCGGGAAGGGGGAAATGAGCGATTTATTGCTGTCAGAGCAATCAAAGCTGTAAGACATGGTGCGGTTGACGTTCTGATACACTAGCCAGACTGACTGGTTGGCCTGCGCACTTCCCAGGTCCTGAAGTTCCTGGTTACGGCCACGCAGGATGGACCACATGCCCGTCTCGGTGGGGATGTCGGCAGAACCGGGGTAGTAGACGTATTCGGTCTGTTTAGAGAGCATTTGAACCCACCAACCGTCATTCATTGATGGATAGTCTTCCCGCATCTGGTACATGTGCTTGATGATGTTCCGAACAGGATGAGAGGGATCCCTGTGATCATAAGCAACAGTTGGATCATGGCAGCCCCTGTTAGCAGAGTCAACAGGCCAATGGTAATACTGGGTGGCTGAGAGGTTGAAGCAACCATGCATCATCCATGCCGTGCTGGGGGACATAGCCTGACGTCCATAGACGTAGTTGGAAGAAGTCGCGTCAAGGATGTAGAATGCCTGTTCCTCTCCCCAAAGCAGCAGTGGAATGCCTGGGAGATGGAGGGTCGTAATAAACTGACCGAGAAGCTGCCTCTCCGTGCCCCATTTAATAGCAGGCCAACGGAAAACATCCTGGTTGGTTGTGCCGTACATGTGGCGGAAATCAAACACACCCGTGTTGGCGTTGATCATGTCGTTGGTCGTCAGCATTTCAGACCAAGCGATAGTCCAATCTGTGTCTGTATCATAGCCGGCAGCCAGGTTACCATCCATACCCAGAAAACGAGTGAGTGCGCGATACACTGAGTAGTGAAAGGCGGCCCCATCAAGAGCGTTCTTGTCAACCTCACGAATAAAGTACTCGGAGCTCGACTCATTTGTCAGGGTAACCGTCTCAACAATCGCGTCGTCACCTTTAATCACCATGTCTGGCTGTCTTCCGCGACCTAGGAAAACCGAACCGAAGGTATTGCCACCGGTAATTTCACCGGGCAGGAAGAAGTTATTCTTTCCATATCTGCGGGCGCACTCTCTGTAGGCGGACAACATGTCTGCCAGAGCATCTGGTGTGGCCTGAGTGGCCTTGTCAAAGCGGAAGCCATCGATGTCGAATGAGGCAATCATCATGCAAGAGTGTCGGATGAGCCTTTCGCGCACGCTGGGTATCCATTCACGCAGACGATCCTGAACTGACGCGAACTTGGACAGCTCACGCTGCCAATCCGGAAAGACACCGAAAGCCTCAACATCTCCGTACTGGTCGAAGTCGCTGTCGTAGCAGCCCTTCAATTGCTCGGTGACATAGGATTCGACAGGAAGGCCTGTTTCATTCCAAAACCGAGGGTAGGGACACGAATCGTTCCACACATTGTTGATGTGAAAATCCACATACTGACGATCCGACTTCCACAAGACGGGGTATTCGTGGACTGAGAACGGGGTGGTTTCGTTCAGATATCCCTTGAACCCAAGAAGATCACCCATACTGTTTTTTTTTTTTTTTTAAACGGTGAGCACGTGGTGAGATTGGCGGAGAATCGGGATATACGTGATAGCAATACTTACGTCGCGAGAGTGTTGTCCCAGATGACATACATGCCTCTGTTGTGGATTTCGGTGATTGCATTCCTCCATGTCTGTATGTCGGCGTAATGCTTATCCAGGACGGTGGTGTCCAGAGCGGAATAACCGTCATAACCCCAGGGCTGATTCATCAACGCCGTTCCAGCGATGTAGATGGCCTGGTAGCAGGAAGGTGAGACAAAGTCGGAAAAATAAGCGGGTGGGTAACTCACCTTAATTCCCATACCCTGCAGGTAATCCAGGGTATCCAACAGACCAGCCACATCACCGCCATGTCGCATCTGATTCGACCGGAGGTCATGTTCGAACTGGGTTCCATTAACATTATCATTTGTAGGGTCGCCATTGACAAAACGGTCGAGGAACAGAGTGTAGACAGGAAAGCGCCAGTTTTCCGGGGAAGGATGATAGGTGTGGTCCGGCCATTCACCCCAGTAGTCTGCGGGATTGGTCGCAGTCTTGTTCTCGTTGACGTTGTAGCCGAGGAGGGACTCGTCGTAAGGCCATGAGAACGCGGTTGCAGTGAAGAGGGCGAGAACCGCGCCAGTCCACCTCCAGTTCATCGTTGGCGGCCGCGGGCTGCAAGGGTAAGAAATGCGACTATACACACGACATGTGTTTGCCAAGAGAGAAGGAAGGTCAAACGGACGAGCAGAAAAGCGAAAAAGCACCTGCTTTTACGCTTCTTTACTTTTCTTTTTCTCGTGAATATATATATATATATATATTATATTAGTTAGTTGTATCGGGAGTACAATTCCTCTTTCCTGTTGAGGCTGAGAAACCCCTGCTTTTTTTTCGGTCCTTTTTCTTTTCGTATATTTTTATTAAGGTTGTTGACAACGAACGGAACGTTTAAAGAGCGCGAGGGGAATTGGAAAGAGAGAAAAATACGAACGAAGGTGTAAGCAACAAGAGGAAACAGAACAGCAAGCAACAGTTCAGCGAGAAAAACGACGATAAGAAAGAGAGGGAGAGAGAGAAGAGAAGGGAAGAAGGACAAGCCGAATCAGAGGCAAAGGAAGGACGAGGGGAGATGCGAGGGCAACTGGAGCACCGTATTATTATGCCAGGAACTAACGACGGTAATGATAATAATAATAAATGCCAATATAATAATCATAGGCGTCCTGATGGGGACTAGTTCGCGCTTAGGATTAAGCAGTGGGCAGACTACTACTGCGACTCCAACTTTGCGCAGATACCTGTCGACTTCCGTCCAGGAACACGGCCTTTTCTGCATGCCGATCCAAGCACTTCTCGACGGAGGCGGGAGATGGTGGGACCCCCCCTTTTTCTGTCTCTGGGGGAGGATTATTTTATTTCACTACTATTATGATGGCTATCAGAACTGTGAAGGCAAAATCTGGAAGAGGCTGATAAGTGCTGCAGGGTGCCCGGCCAATCATAGTACCGGCTCCAATCAGAGTATATAAGTGGGGCCGGATCACACCGGGTCATGACTTATTAATAATCCTATTCTATTTTAACTTGTTCCGCCTGTAGCTGTATTTTACCGCCAGTGACCCCAATCAGGCACCGGTTCGTGGTGTGTTGGACCCGCTTCAGACATATGGGCCTATGGAGGGGCAGATATCACGGTATTCAATACAGGCTGATACAGGCCTTTCGGTTAATAAGGTAGGGTACGTGATATCGTGACATGTCGCTGTCGATGCCTCCCAGCGTAGCATTTGGCAGATCCTTCTACTACATACAGGCACACATGTGAGGAACTGACAGGTTCGCTCCCAACCGACTGTCGCAGTCTGTCACAGTCTCACAGATGACACATCCCCAGCCATATGCTGCAACCCACGGCTTATACATCACTTGCATCGACATGAGATCTTCCCCCGATTCACTAACCGGTTTCCATGTATATTCCTCACCTCTTCCTCAGGCCACCGTGTCGATGGATCGCGAGTCCACTGCGGGTGGCGACGCTCAGGAAATCCGTTTGCAACGCTGGTTCGGTTTTCCCTCAGAAGGCTCCATCAAGCCATCTATCGATGCTTCTCGTGTCCATTTAGCCCGAGACACATTCCCCAGTACTAAGAATAGCAGCAAGAACCGGCCGATGCCCATCAGAATAGCATCCCATCTCAGCCTTAGCTACAAATATCTGCCAATGGTGATGCTGAGAACACATTGTCCTCAAGCCACCGCCAAGCATGCCAAGTCCACACGATAACCCCGATCCAATTGCAGCATCTGCCTTTCAGACGCCTCCTGAGAAAACCGGATTATGTTATTACACCGTACACTGTATGCTGTACTGTCACTTGGGTGCAGTATACAGTAAGTAAGTAATGAGAACCCGGTAAGGGTGTTGAACCCTCAAACCTAAAGCCAGCCACGCAATTTCGGAACACTCAATGAATCCGTGCTGTGCGGCCCGTATAAGTCAAGAGGTCTCACTCTGACTCGCATCCAATGATAATAATAAATACCGCCCACACAATCTCCAGGCTGGATGTGGACTTTTGGCTTTTCCGCCTTCGCTCCTTGATACTTCTAATGCGAGTGGATGAGGCTGCGACACTCATAAAATGGAAGGGGAAAAAAGAAAAGAAAAGGATGAGGCTCGAGCCCATTCCCAGCCCGTTTACCGGTTCTTCCAGGTTCCACGATGCCGTCAGGGACTTTGGTAGGTATATAGTTATATTATATATACCCATAATAGACTGCCGTGGCCGATTGTTATTTGACACATCAATCATCTTATCATCGTACGGCGAATAATAATACAAAACCCGCGTATTCCGCATTACGTATTATGATACTATTATACCTATGTGTGGGCTCATGACTTTGCCCTAGTGCTTATTATTATTACTGTCTTACTTCCAGCTGGCACATTGGGTAAGTCTCACTGCGGTGGACAGCTCGTGCTCCAACACGAAGTTCAGCCATCCCATTCAATCTTCCGGCACGAACGGCTCGTGTACCTTGCATATATCCGACTCGGCTTTTTAAACGGGGAATCCATGCATCCATCACAAGGCATGGCATGTACGGAGCACTCGATACCTTATACATCTTTTTGTACCCAGTACTTCAATCACGGTAGAAAAGACAGTAGACCTTCAGAACTCAACGCATCTGGTATCATGTCATATGCATCAATATACACCTACTCGGCTCCATAGCGAGCACGATACTCCTTCAGTCGCTGCAGCTCCGCCTCCCCAATCTGATCCCCCAGTTTCTCAATCAGATCATGCAGCCCAAGCACGGCGCGAATAGGCACCTTGTCTCCCAGCGACCTCTGCGCAACACCCACCGCGCTCTTCGCCTCCGTATCACTGACCCTCTCCTCTCGATCCAGCAGGATAACCACGCCCACCACCGTACCACCCTCCTTCTCGATAATCCCAATGGCCTCACGCAAGGCCGTGCCCGCCGTAATGACATCGTCCACGATGACCACCCGCTTCCCCTTTACAGGAGCACCGACAATATTCCCGCCCTCACCATGGTCCTTGGCCTCCTTGCGGTTGAACGAGTAGCTGACATTATCCCATGTACCCTTGGCTGCTTGTCCCTGTCCCTTGGATGATAGCGCGTCCCGGACGGCGAGTTCGGTCGTCACTGCTGCGCACAGCGGGATACCCTTGTATGCCGGGCCGAAGATGATGTCGAAGCTCGGCGTCGTTGTTCCGTCCGCTGCGGTCGTGACGAACGGCGGCGCGGACAGGACACTAGCGTATGCGGCTGCCGTGGCGCGCAGCGTAGGAGCGGAGTGAAGCAGGGAGGAGGTGAAGAAGTACGGCGATTCGCGCCCGGATTTGAGTATGTAACTGCCAAATGAGAGGACTTTGTTCGAGATCAGCAGTGGGAGCAGGGCTGCTTTGTAGTCTTGATCGGCGACCGGTGACATTTTGATCGTTATTTATGAATCTCTTTTTTATCTCTTTATATTCTCAATGGTTCTTCGTGTATCAAACGCGAAAATTGATAAAATAAATATGTTCTGGAAGTGACGCTGGCAATGATAAAGAATTTTTCTCGAAGCGCCCCTCTCCGAAAGGCAAATCGGAGGGGCAAAAGGCGGAGGAAGAAATGCCAACAGCGTCACCGTCAGCAGAGGTTCTCTTGTACTCGCAGTTCTTTTCTGGCCGTTTCTTGTGTCTGCTCCATCTCAAGAGGATAAGAAACTCATTACAAGCGCCAGCACTACACCCTTAATGCTCCAACTCTCTCCAGGTGGGAATTGAGGCTGTCTGTGCTGTTTAGACACGTGCCCCGCTCTCAGACAGCTGGCTCCGAATCCGGCCTCCCTGCAGAATATTCTCTTTCCCCGACTCCAGAATCGTCCCCATCTTTCATTCCTGCTTGATTTAGTCTGCAATACAGCTTTCTTTGTTTACTCCTTTTCCATTCTTCTATCTGTAGGAGGGCTCTTCCTTCCATTGTGCTCAGTGTTTGACCGAATTCAGGAGTACTAACAGAGACGGAGCAGCCCGCCCAGGTCAGAGAAAGAGGAGGCGGATTCCGGAGAGGCTCTTTGGAAGACAGTAATTACCTTTTTATTTGAACTACGGGTAAGTGCTATTATTTATAGTCTGTTACTGAGCACTTTCAGGAATATATATCTCCTGTATTCAAGACAAGCTGACGATTGATAAGCAATCGTCCAGACTAGTCGTCCAAAATGCACGTCAAAGACAAGCTCGCCCAAGAGGAGGCCTCTGGAAAGCCGGGGATCTCCTTCGAGTTTTTCCCTCCTAAGACAGCGCAGGGTGTGCAGAATCTCTACGACAGAATGGACCGCATGCATGGATTAGGCCCGGCCTTTATCGACATTACCTGGGGCGCTGGAGGGCGACTGTCTGATTTGACCTGTGAGATGGTCAATGTCGCTCAATCAGTGTACGGCTTGGAGACTTGCATGCACCTGACATGCACTGACATGCCTCGTGAGAAAGTCGATGCTGCTTTGGATGCCGCCTACAAAGCCGGCTGCACCAACATCCTAGCGCTTCGAGGCGATCCTCCTCGTGAGAAGGAAGCGTGGGAGATTACTGAGGGTGGATTCCGCTATGCCAAGGACCTGGTCAAGTATATTCGGGAGAAATATGGCGACCATTTTGATATCGGTGTTGGGGGGTATCCCGAAGGTACCGATGACAATCTCGATATCGATCTATTGATCGACCACTTGAAGGAAAAGGTGGATGCTGGAAGTTCTTTCATCATCACCCAGATGTTCTATGATGCAGATAACTTCATCAGTTGGGTGAAGAAGGTCCGGGAAAAGGGGATCAAGGTTCCCATTCTCCCTGGAATCATGCCAATCCAGACATATGCTGCTTTCATCAGACGCTCGAACTACACCAAGATTCGTATTCCTGAAGAGTGGTTAGCGGCTCTTGAGCCCATCAAGAACGATGATGCTGCTGTAAGGGACATCGGAAAACATCTCATCGCTGATATGTGTAGGAAGCTTTTCCAGGCTGGTATCTACCACTTGCATTTGTATGGCCCCCTTTCTACCTCAACGTGAGTGCGAGAGAAGTACTGATGGTTTGCTACCAGTTACACGATGAACCTTGCACAGGCGACGCGGCTGGTTCTCGAGGAATTGAACCTCATCCCATCAGAAGAAACGCCTCTGCCAAGACCCCTGCCATGGAGACCTTCTCTTGGACTGAAGAGGAGAGGAGAGGACGTTCGCCCAATTTTCTGGAGGAATAGGAAGACTTCTTACATTGCCCGCACTCAGACATGGGATGAGTATCCCAACGGCCGCTGGACCGATTCCCGATCACCTGCCTTTGGTGAACTCGACGCTTATGGGGTTGGCTTGAAGGGTACAAATGAACAGAACATCAAGCTCTGGGGCCAGCCTAAGTCGATTCAAGATCTATCTGAGCTTTTCATTCGCTTCATTGAGGGCAAGCTGGATCGTCTTCCCTGGAGTGACGCTCCGATCACGGCAGAATCGGATGCCATCAAGGACAATCTGATCGACTTGAACAAAAGGGGTTTCCTCACTATCAACTCCCAACCTGCGGTCAACGGCGCGAAATCCTCGCATCCCGTGTATGGATGGGGGCCGAATAACGGATTTGTATACCAGAAAGCCTACCTGGAGCTTCTGGTACCTCCAAACTTGATTGACGAGCTCATTTCACGCATTGAGAAGAATCCAGACTTCACATATCACAGTGTCAAGAAGAGCGGTCAACTGAAGACTAACACGCGTGACAGCCCTAATGCACTGACCTGGGGTATTTTTCCAGGACGAGAGATCATTCAACCAACGATCGTCGACACCGTCAGTTTCCTGGCCTGGAAAGACGAGGCCTATCGTCTTGGTGAAGATTGGGCCAAATGCCATGACGCGAACAGTCCCAGTAGAAAATTGATTCAAAACGTCATGGACGAGTGGTACCTTGTTAACATTGGTAAGTCTATCTGAATAATACTATTTCTCCTCTTTCTAACCATTATCCAGTTCACAACGACTTCCACTGGACGCTTGACATCTTCGATCTTTTCAAGGATTTGACCGTTAAGGACCTTCAAGTTGACGTTCCAGCCACCGGAAACGGAGTCCCTGAAGCGAACGGAGCATTAGCAGCAGCGGCAGCTTCTACGAGCAATTAGGGTACATGCTCGCCTTTTTCCCTTTCAAAAATTTCAACCTTCAGAAGCATAAAAATTCCACTCATAATTCAACATCACCTCAACGAATGCCGATTGACGAACCAGATTTTCTTTCAACCTTTACGGCGGCACGATTGACGAACTCTCAACGAGTTTCTTATCTAGACGCTTTTTTTCCCCTTGACTTCCGCATCGAATATATTATTATCCGCTTTTCCATGCTTCCGTTTTTTTTTTTTTTTTTTTTTTTTCAGCCGGTATATACCCCTGCCATTGCATTATTCAACATTTTCACCACTTCTTCTTATCTCTTTTCTTTTATTGCATTCAACTGGAGAAGAAAAGTGCCAAATTCAACATCATCATACCAGATATAAAGGCTCGAGGGAGAGAAAAGAAAAAAAGAGTCCTCAAATAGAAAGAAAAGAGATTTAAGAGAAAAACAAAAAAAGAAAAGAAGAACAGAACTCTTATGTTTTTTTTTTTACTAAAGAAGGCTTAATGAGACATGATATTCAACATCGCGGAATAATAACGGAGTTGGGGGTTAAACAGAGGAATTAACTTCCTTAGCAGGACCGGGACCAGGAGAGGAAGGAAAAGCAAGCAAGCAATTGATTGAATCCTTTCAACATGGATATCGATTATCATATGTATGCATGGGTATGGAGGGTTGGAGTTAGTTTTTGATCCTTATCGTTTGATTTCCTCTTTTATTCATGTGATATATATTTCTTGGATAGTGGGAACTATTCAAGTCAGTCTTTTGAATCTAACTGTCATTAGCACCCATTCCCTTTATTGCTCTGTATATGGACAAGATCCTGTCTGGCCATGCGTCATTGTATACTCCGTATACTAGGACACCTGGGTAGATACATATACACAGCACATAGCATGGGAGATCCCCAAGGTCGTTAGTATAATCCGCCAAGGAGCATCACCATGAATCCGGGAATTCAATGTTTCCTAGTGTTCCAATCAATCACCCATTGGAGATGAAGTATTTACAAGCTACCCTAAGTCTCGAGCTATGCAAGAAATAAGAATCCCCTGACTGTAAACATGATCTTTTATCTCAGGAACTATGTATATTGTTGAAGAAAATATAGCCCTGCGCCAAAAGCCAACCCTTGTCATGTACCGAACTTACACAAGGAATGTAACGAATATAATCTGAACATGTATATATATAACATTGCAACATATCTAGGTACAAACTATCAATAAACAAGAAAAGAATGAAAGCCCGGGTCAAATTTGACATGAAATGTCGAAGAAGTGAACAAGAGTGGGAAGAGTTGAAGCCTAGAAAACGGTCATCGCCATAAACATCAACTATACTCCTCTACTGGGGGTAGGGGAGAGAGTGGAAGTAACCGTTGCCGTTGACACCGTTGTTGATCAGCTTGGTGGTGGTGCTGTAAGGGGCACCAGTCACAGCCTTGAGAGCAGCGGAGACGATGTAGTCACAGATATTGCCGCCAGAGCCCTTTCCAAGACCAATGAAGTAGGCACCAAGACCAGTGACATGAGGAGTAGCCATGGAAGTACCGGACATCTGCTCAGTGCCACCGCCGGGGATGGAGGAGAGGATGCCAACACCAGGTCCGAAAACGTCAACTGTTTTGTGAATCACGGGATGTTAGCCAGGAAGAGGGGGAATAAAAGTTGTTTAGCTACTTACCGATAGAGCCATAATTGGAGAATGAGGCAATGCGATCCTTGCTGTCGGAGGCACCAACGGTGCAGACGGACGGCTCAGAGGCAGGGGAGGAGTTTCTGGCATCTTGCTGCAAAGGGGGTCAGTTTTATATCTTCCATCAACGCTCACACTATAGTTGCACTTACGCCATCATTACCAGCGGCAACAGCAAGGAAGATTCCAGAGCTGACAACATTGGCGGCAGCATCGTTCGAGGATTGAGACTTGCCACCACCCAAGCTCATGTTCATCACAGACTTCCTGCTAATACCCTTCCTGCTGGCGTCGTTGACGGCCCATTCCATACCCTTGATAACACCGGAGTTGCTGCCAGAGCCGTCGCAGCCAAGGACCTTGACAGCGACCAGCTTGGCGTTCTTAGAGATACCGTAAGTCTTACCAGCAATGGTGCCAGAGACGTGAGTTCCGTGATCACCGCAGTCCACATCATTGGAGTCGGCGGTGTTGGTACCCCAGGTGGCACGGCCCTCAAACTCAGGGTGGCTGATATCGATACCGGTGTCGACAACATAGGCAGTGACACCCTCTCCAGCAGAAGAGTCGTAGAAATAATCGGTGGCGCCAGGCTTCTTCGAGCTGACACGGGCGAGACCCCAGGGGGCGTTAGACTGCGTGACGATACCCGAAGCCCTGACAATGGTGTCAGGCTCGATGTACTTGACCTAATTCCAAAGATTAGCAGGTCAGTCAATAAATTCTATATTGAATCCTAGGGAGCTGGGAATCCTCCATACATCACCACGGGCGGCAATCTCGTTGATAGTAGCCTCGTGGAAGGCACCAGCATATCCCTTGAAGCCGGTGGTGAAGTTGTAGGTATGCTGAATGCCGTCAAGGGCACCGCCACGCTTCGCAAGCTGGCGGCGGTGGACGTTCGTAACCCACGCCTGATGGCTGTCGAAGGACTCTGCGTTCACATCATCATTGAGAACGACGATGTAGCCGTTGGGAACGACTTGGGCGCTGGAGGAAGTGGAGAGAATCTCAGCGGCATTAGCAACAGCCGCCGCGAGAAGAGGGGCGAGCGCCAATTGAAGGTACATCGTGATGATTTCGGAAGCAGGCAAGTGCTGACAGTTATGAAGAAAGGAAGAAGGGCCTTGCTTTGTCGTGAAGCTCTGCTGAATGATGCAGGGCTGCTACACCAGGGAAAGAGCCATGTATTTATATCTTTCTCTAGACTGGCAAGTATCAGATCAACAAGCATCAATTTGCATCCCACAAGAATACCAAGACGGTCATCAGGCGCTCTCCGATCCGTGAAAACTCCTCTCCTCCAAAAAGGGCGATGCAACCTCCTGCTCAACGCCCTTGAGTTGTATACCAAGAAAAATTCCAAGACGGTTATCGATCATTCTCCGATCCTTGGCAGCTCCGCTACTGGAAAAAGCCGACGGACGGCCCACTTGCTGAAGATTCTTATGTTGTATACTAGAGAGTCCAAGAAAGTCCCAGGACGGCTCTCAGACGCTGTCCGGCGGCTTCGCTCATCAAGACGCGGTCTCATGCCTGATGGTAGGTGCCAAGAGAGATCCTCAGATGGAGTCCAGCATGGCCAAGACGGAAACTTGAGCCATAACCAGCAGGTACATATCAAGTAGATGGAGCGGAGCCTCTTGGCGTCCATCTGCGTGGTATCTGCAAGGGCAGGGCAATGATATCAAGCCTTACCCTGTCCGCAATATCCGCTGCGTTATCAGTAAGAGACTGCTGCTGCATAAGCGCCATGGGCTCTGATTGATAAAAACCTTGGGGGTAGATGGATATGAGAAAGTCATGATATCGGCACTGATCACAACGCCATCTTCCATAAAGAGTGGCAATTTGGAAGTAGAGAACGGGAGTCAATAATCAGGGTATGGTGCAACAATTGCCGTAAATGCTTCAGCAATACCACTACCGAAACCTTTAGGAACTCGAAAATTATCATCGTAACTTCAAAAACGGCGCGGGGAAGACTCGATGGTATAGCCATGTTGTTGTTGACGTTCCCATGGGATACCTAGGTAGTAGTAATCATCCACTCACGGACACTGAATACGGCCCAGGTTCGCGGCTCAGACGACCATTGGCAACGGATCGGCAAGAGGTCAAGTCTTGGGTTACTTGGACTCGTTTCTCTATCAAGACATGTAGTATATCCCCACAGTCAAAGCAACGTATGAAAGCATGGTGATTTCTTGGCCATGCAGTCCATATCGGAAAGCGGCGATAAGTGCAGTGTTATGTTATGATGCCATGCCGGGTCCAGATAACATGATCCGTTTTAAGGGGCAGACGGTATATTTCTGCACGATAACAAGTGGAGCAATAGCCGAGCGTAGGAACACTTAGGCTGTTACTCTGAGCAGTGGGAGACATCGGCAGCTCATGTTCTATTGCGTGTCTGGAACTTGATCTCCATGTGTGAAGTCGATCTTGGGTTTGCCGCTTTCCCTGAACTTTGTAACCCAGAAACTCGAAACTAGGCTGGCTCATTGGGATCTGCGTCGGTCCTCCGACGGTCTGCAGCCAGGAGATAAAATCTAAGTCAATAAAGAGTAGTGACATGGTCATGATATTAGATAGTCGTTAATTTACGAATAGGGGACAAAGTCACTTGTCCGCTTACCATCAAGAAGGCAGAACTCTTGCGTAACGGACCATACCAGCGAGCTCAGTGCTGATCTTCGGGATGAAAAATGGAGGATCAGCGTTAAGCGACATCAAACCGTACGCCAGGACCAGGCGGAGGCCGAATTGCTTGATGCTATCTATCAGAGAGCCAGATCCTAACACGTAAATATGCTGACTCTGGGCGTCCGGCTGCCCTCTCTGTTATCCAGGAGTCGACAGGCAATGCATCTGTCCAAACTAGATCAATACAGGCAAGAGAATGGTATGAGAGCAACTACCTCAGCTATCGTTAAGAAGTCATCACGCCAAGGATGGTTGGTGAGCATGAGCATGGTACCATTCAGCGCTAATGAGATGCTGATCATTGTCAGACAGTGATCAAGAAGGCTATAATGGCAGCAAACACTCCAGCGTCGACCTCATGGGATGTGGAGAGGAGCAATTAGATGAAAGTCGATGGAGTAAGTAGTTGTAGTTGTAATTGGGTTGAGATGGTTCTTTTGTCTGCAGAACTGCAAAGTTGGGAAGTCACGTGTGGTTCTCCCCTGGATCCTGTTTATTTTATTCAAACTTAGGACGCGTTTGTTGATTCTTTTATGTTCCAGAAACACACACCAGAATTCGACGCCTTCGTCAGCGCCATCCAGTTCGACCAGCTCTGCGCAGTTGCTGCTGACCGTCGAGGTGATGTCGCTTGGGCCGTCACACAGCAGGTATGCAGCCGTCAGAATGGTAGCGGATGAACTACTAATTTTCCTACAGGCTTTAACGCCGTATATGAATTGACCTCGGACAATGTTGTCTGGATGGCACGGATTTTGCTTCCACACGCCTATTTTCAACAGGAAGAAACACCCGCCTCCTATACTACCACGTTGAAGAATTTAAGAAACACCGCAGCATCTCTGTCCCTAAAGTGTTTGGGTACCAACTCCAATCAGACTCCCAGAATGAGTTCAATGCGACGTATGCCCTGATGGAATGGCTTACCAGTATGCTTTGCTAGTGCTGGAAAGTTGGCACATTGGTAAAGAAAGTACACGTACAATTGACAGATGTTATTCTGCAATTAGGAGGGCCAGTTTAATGTTCATTCTGGCCTCAAATAATATACCGTACATCCTGGGTAAGATTCAACACGCGTTTCGGTGTCATTGAAGTTCGACAGAGTAGGATCCCTACGAGAGGGTTCCATGGACAACTTTTTCATCGCACTGCGTATCGACCCTGTAGGTACAGCCTACGCCAAACACAAAGCTATAGTCTACAGTGGACTTGATTCTTGTTGCAAAAAGGCCCTTTTCATCCGCCTCTGCTTGGTACAAGGCCATGGCCAGGCTGTGAATGTGCCCTAGGAGATCCCGAGGAAGATGACGACGGTAGAGTCTCCTCTGTACGTGGCTACAAGCTTCTTGCAGAGTTCCCGGATCAAGTCGTCATCGCGGAGTTTGATACGGGTCCTTTGTGATCAATCATAACTATCTGACTGTGCAGAATATCTTGGTAGGATATCCCATCTTTTTGTCACATTGTTTTCTCGAAGAAGACTATCCATTAATGAATTTCTTAGGTTGATGATGATTTAATGTCACTGAAACCATCGACTCTCCAAGCACGATTGTCCCCTTGGTCTCACTGTGTGTCTTACCGTGGATATTCAGCGACAACCTTGAAGGGGTTGTTGTTGTTATTGTTGAGAGAGATGTATACTTGGAAGTCTTTCTAAACCACGAATGTCGACATCCATCGTCCGCATTGAAATAGCGTGAGTTACACCAGAAGTTAATGAGGACAGCTGGGGGTCGCCAACGCTTGAACCTGGCCTCTTCGGGCCATACACGCATACACGTCTGCTGTGCTGAGAGTACCGTTTAAGGCAATACGCAACGACTCTCTTGATCGTGACACTGAATATAGGCGGCTTGCAAATACAACCGTGGTTCAATAAACTTCTTCAGTCGGCGAAGGGTGGTCTATAGAGGCATCGTACCCCACATTAGGTACTGGAGTTGCTTTCCTGTTTCACTGGCAGTTTTATTGCAAAACCGCATGGAAATACAAATAATGCACAATTCTCAACAAATAAAGACGACAACAAAGTAAGATAATGATAAAAGTGGCACTCTGCACAGTGTAGACACGAGCACGAAGTATCTCGGCAGACCCTCCGAGACGAGATAAGTCCAGCTGTCGGCGTCCACCACCGAGACTCTGAACCCGAGGCGAGTGGAAGTTGATGCGAATATCGGCTGTTGGGCCCCTCCTCGTCGGATGGGAAAGGATGTGGTGTGCAGGGCATCTCCGAGGATGCGATAGACTATATAAACAAGGGTATCGTGGGGGGATCCGCGGATATAGTTATACATTACCTTGCCAAGGTCTCAACCAGCCAAGATCACCATAATAGCAAATCTCCATAAGCAAATAAGGATGGGCTCTATACAATACGAATTACCAGGATCCATCAAGGTCGCTATAGGTGCGTACATGTTCTGCTCTCTCTCTCTCCCTCTCTCTCTCTCTCTCTCAAACTACAGGCCATGTCACTGATGATGGTATAACCCGGTTTATGGAAAAGATCGCGGCGGTACCTTTACCGATGTCGTCGTGTTTTATCCCGATGGAACTGAAAAGATCTTTAAGTTGCTTTCTAAAGATCCCGAGAACTACGATGATGCGCCCATCGAAGCACTCAGGCGAATCCTGGAAGAGGTCCATAGAAGTATTCCGAAGGGGACTCCGCTTGACCTGAGCAGAGTTGGTACGGTGCATCAATGAATGATATTAAGTCTATCCATTACTGGAGAGATCATGGATTGACTGATACTAGAGTCTCTGCGAATGGGAACGACCGTGGCCACGAATACATTACTCGAGCGACAGGGTGCTAAGATGGCGCTGTTCATCACACGAGGCTTCAGAGTAAGTGCTGCTTCCTTTCTTGCACATGCTATGATCGCTAATAGTATTGCAGGACCTACTCAAGATTGGAAACCAATCCAGGCCTCAAATGTTCGCACTCAACGTCCAGCGACCACTACCTCTGTATAGCAAAGTGGTTGATGTTCCCGAGCGTGTCACACTGCATGATTCTTCCTCCTACGGGAAAGGAGAGGCATTTCATGAACAGGCAGATACGAATGGAGTATCAAACAAACACACAGGCCGTGCTGGCCGTGTGGTAGACGGGGTTTCTGGCGAGCGGGTACGGATCGTAGAGGAGCTTGACATGGAGGTCACGAGGAAGGCGTTGGAGGAGACCTACAATGAGGGCTTCCGTAGTATTGCCATCTGCCTCCTTCACTCCTATACCTTTCCGGATCATGAACAGGCCATTGCACAGGCAGCGAAACAGGTTGGCTTCACGCATATTTCGCTCTCGAGTGAACTTTCCCCGGCTATTAGAATGCTCTCGCGCGCGAACTCTGCTGTGACAGACGCATATCTGACCCCGGCTATACAGGCATACCTTGAAGGCTTCAAAGCAGGGGTTGACCGAAAGAGCCTCGAGGCCGTTAACTGGCGTCTCATGCAGTCTGATGGAGGGCTGGTTCATCCCTCGAAGCTGTCGGGTCTCCGCGCGCTGCTTTCTGGGCCAGCAGGAGGAGTCATTGGCTATGCAAGGACATCATATATGCCAGAAAACCCCGTTCCAGTGGTCGGGTTTGACATGGGCGGAACTTCAACAGATGTTTCACGGTATGCTGGATCTCCTGAGCTAACCTTCGAGGCTATGACTGCGGGAGTGCTTGTGCAAGCTCCTCAGCTTGATATCAACACCGTGGCGGCCGGGGGTGGGAGTATCTTGGCCTGGCGCAAGGGCATTCTAGCTGTTGGACCTGAGAGTGCTGGATCTCACCCAGGTCCAGCGTGCTACCGCAAAGGAGGCCCAGCAACGGTAACAGACGCAAATCTTGTACTCGGGCGTATCGTCCCGAAATACTTCCCATCAATATTTGGCGAGACCCAGGATCAACCGCTTGATTTCGATGCTTCTTTCCAGAAGATCTCGGCTTTGGCAGATGAGATCAACAAAGATCAGGGAACGCAGCTGTCACCGTACGAAGTCGCTGATGGCTTCATCACCGTTGCAAACGAGGCTATGTGTCGGCCAATTCGGGCACTCACAGAAGCCAAAGGACACCAGATGTCTGATCACATTCTGGCTGCATTTGGCGGTGCTGGCGGCCAGCATGCCTGCGATATCGCCCAGGCACTCCGGATCGAACGAGTGGTCGTGCACAAGTATTCTTCGGTGCTCTCAGCGTACGGGATGGCACTGGCAGACACAGTCCAAGAGGAGAGACTGCCTTATGCCGACTTTTTGTCCCCTGAAGTCTTGCCTCATGTACAGACAGTGTTTGATGAGCTCCGACTGAAGACGGTTAAGTCTATCCAGCAGATGGATGCAACGTGCAAGTATACCAGTTCCAGCTACTACCTAAATCTGCGATACGAAGGGAGCGACACGTCATTAATGATCGAGAAACCTGATGACGACTTGGACTTTGAAGAGGCCTTTGTCCGTGAGCATTACCGGGAATTCGGGTTTACTCCCACGGGGCGAAGGATATTGATCGACGATATCCGGGTCCGTACAACGGCCAAGGCGCCTACTGAGGATAAAGTGGGCCTGCAAGAATTGGACCATCTCAAGGAACGGTATCCTGCCAGATCGAGAGAGACAACACCGATGTTCTTCAATGGTAGTGGAATGGTTAATGTAGCTCTCTTCCACCTCAAGGACCTCACGCCTGGAGACACCATCACTGGGCCTGCTGCAGTCATCGATAATACGCAGACGATAATTATCTCTCCAAAATGCATCGCAACAACGCTCTCCTCAATGCTTGTCATCGATGTGAATGTCAAACCTGCAACACCGGCCTCTGCCATAGAGGACCCGATCCAGCTGTCCGTCTTTGCCAACCGCTTCATGGGCATCGCTGAGCAGATGGGACGGGCCTTGCAGAAGACATCCGTCAGCACAAACATCAAGGAGCGTCTAGATTTCAGCTGTGCCATCTTCTCCGCCGATGGAGGGCTCGTCGCCAATGCGCCGCACGTGCCTGCTATGCTTGGAAGCATGGCCTTTTCCGTGAAGGGGCAGATTGACTACTGGAAAGGTAATATCAGGAAGGGAGATGTCTTCTTGTCAAACTCACCTTCCGCGGGAGGGACCCATCTGCCCGACTTGACTGTCATCACGCCCATATTCGACGAGAAGGGGGAAAAACTGCTCTTCTGGACTGCATCGCGAGGGCACCATGCTGACATTGGTGGCATCGTGCCGGGGTCGATGCCAGCAACTTCCAAGGAATTGTGGGAAGAGGGAGCGGTGATCGAAGCCATCAAGGTTATTGAAGACGGCGTTTTCCAAGAGGAACGTGTGCGGAAGGTTATGGTCGAAGACCCTGCGTGCTTCCCAGGCTGCCAGGGGACTCGTACTTACCAGGACAACCTGACTGACATCAAGGCACAGGCGGCGGCGAATAATAAAGGATCTATCCTGGTTTCTAAACTCATCAAAGAGTACACTCTTGAGACGGTAATGGTGAGTTGATCCCCCAACGGGCGTTTCGTTTTCGAAAGACCTGACGCATCAAATGCAACAGCTCTATATGGATGCAGTCCAGCGGGCCGCCGAGAATGCAGTCAGGGAGACATTGAAGTGCCTCTGCCGCGAAAAAGGCCGCCGTGTATTCCAGGCAGAGGATTACATGGACGACGGAACGAGGATCAAGCTCAAAATAACCATTGATCCAGAGACGGGGGCAGCAGACTTCGACTTCAGGGGCACCAGTCCCCAGGCTCATGGTACGCTCGCCTCTGGCCCATTCAATATAGAGTCCTCACTCATGATCCTCCAGGCAATTGGAACGCGCCGATAGCAGTTAGCAACGCAGCGATCATTTACACGTTGCGGTGTCTTGTCAATGCCGATATCCCGCTGAACCAGGGCTGCATTTTGCCCATCAACATCATTATTCCCGAGAACAGTCTCCTCAGCCCTTCCCTGGGCGCTGCCGTCGCCGCAGGAAACGGCCTGACGACACAGCGACTGGTCGACGTCATCCTAAAGGCGCTGCAAATTTGCGCCGCAAGCAACGGATGCATGGCCAATTTCACATTTGGGCTCCCGCAGACCTCCGACCACCCTGGCTTTGGATACTACGAGACCATCGCGGGTGGCAGCGGCGCAGGACCGACCTGGCAGGGAGAAGACGGCGTCCACTGCCACATGACCAACACGCGCATCACGGATCCGGAGATCCTCGAGCGACGCTACCCCGTCATCCTGCGGAAATTCGCCCTTCGACCAGGAAGCGGCGGCCGTGGGAGGTACAGGGGTGGTAACGGCGTTGTCCGCGAGGTGGAGTTCCTGATCGACATGCATGTCGGCATCCTTTCGGAACGGCGCACGTTCCGGCCGTACGGCATGGCAGGAGGAGAGCCGGCCGCGCCCGGGCAGAACCTCTGGCTGCGCCGCGAGGACGGACGCGTGGTCAATGTGAGTGGGAAGGCCAGCTTCTATGCGAAGGCCGGGGACAGGATGCGCGTCTGCACGCCCGGCGGCGGAGGGTATGGGACAGCGACAGGCGAAGCAGAGAGCGAGGAGATAGACGCACTGAGTGTTGATGTTGAGGACCTGATGTCAGTATTGAGAGCATAGTATTCTCGAATGAGAACATACAGTAGATAGGGTTAACCGGCGTGAGGCTATTTCTCCGCGCTTAATTGTTGATGATATCGACTTATCTGTCTACGTGGGACGATGCGCATTCTTATCTCCTGTCACCATCGTCCGCTCTGCATTCCAGACGACGCACAGCAGCACGCCCTGCAACGATTCCAGCTCTGTCATCGCGCTCAGACACTGCCGGTCCATGCCTGCGAGCAGAGAATTCCACGGGAAGAAGGCAGTTTCTGCGTAAGCCTCACCCCCGCTTTGCTGCAACTCCAGCACGGCTACACGCAGCTGCACGCAGCCACAGAGGCAATCTAACGCGTCGGCAGTTGTCTGACCTGTCGAAAGAAAAAAGTCAAATGCTCCGGCACGACCCCTTGCGAATACTGCAGCAAGAGGGGGCTCGACTGCAGGATCCCTGATGCGGGCCTGAGAAGGGTCTATTCTGCTGCGTATGTCGCGTAGGGGCCATATCCCCGTTCCCTTCGCCTATTTCTGTTGCACCAGCTAATTCTCTCGAGCTGCAGGCGCATCGCAGAGCTAGAGAGTCGTTTGGCGCAGTATGAGAAGGCCGGTAGGGCTGCGTTGGCTTCCTATCTCTTCACTCCACATCAATGGCGTGAAAAACGGCTAAACAAATAAACGTTTACTAGAAAATGAGAAGCACATCCGCCATCAATCCGTCTGTAGATTGATCCAACCGTCCCATGCACCAAGTCCGGCGGGATTCCCAGAGATACCGGGCACGTCGGCGGGCACTTCGCAGCCTATTGACCGCGATTTCATGGCCCAGCCTGCGGGGGATGAAGCGTCGATGTCATCTGGTCAGCCTCTTCAAGAAGCTGTTTCATCGTCACCACAATCCGGTACGTGGGAATCGGCCATATTAGCCCCGACTTTTGGTTGCTGATATTGCCTGCAAGTCATCGCGGCGGATGCATCCCTGAGCTCCAGCCATACCTTCGGTTCTCGAGTGCAGGATCTACTGGGCAACCCAGGGCCTTCTGCTAACGATAGAACACCTCCCTCGTCCATATCGACAGATATGGCTGGGGTTCGTCGCGAGTCTGTTGCTTCCTGGAATGCGCCCCAATGTAGCGGCCCGGGGGACCTCAGGCTTCCCAGCGAGGAGAAGGCATATCAACTGCTGAGGGTGGTCAACTTTTTCATTGGCCAGACTCAACACCATTTTGACGTGCGCGATTTCTCCGATCGTTTGGGCATCTTCTACGCCGGGAGGAGGGACCCTTCTCAAGTGAGCAGCCTTTGGTATCTGCAGATGATCCTCGTGTTTTCTATCGGGAAGCTTTTCAGCGGTGACTTTGACGATACTGGACTACCTGGCTCCGCGCTTTTCGAGTACGCCGAGAAGCTAATCCCAAGCTTGAGTGAACTGTACTCATATGGAAGGACCGGTGTTGAGGTCCTTGGTTTGACTGCCGTGTATCTCCAGAACGCGGGCCGGAAGGAGGAGGCGTATATCTACGTGAGCTGTACCAGGTCTCGCATTAGCAATCGACATTAACATTGGTGTTATCCAGATCAGTACAGCTCTGCGAATCGCGGTGGCACACGGCTTCCATCGCTATTCTAGGGTGAGACATCTCTTGCGATCCGAGAGAGTGCATCTTAATCGTCTGTGGTGGACAATCTACATGCAAGAGAAGTGAGTATTGCTATACAACGAATCCAGATTCATCTTTGACGAAGCCCACGATGGTATAGACGTCTTGCTGCAGCTACAGGCAACCCTTCCAGTATCAACGACGAAGCGATTGAACTGGACATGCCATCAGATGCACTTGGCTTCTCACCCGCCGCACCTATCTGTGTCAATATCCGGATAGCACGGGTGACAGGCCGGATTATCAAAAGTATGGTGCCCCTGCCCCCCTGTCGTCAGTCCGACCCGTCCAGCTAAAATCGGTGTCTGCAGCTCTATACGGGCGAGATCTTCAACCAGAGGAAGCATTCGTGCCCACCGTCCAAGCTATCGTCAAATCACTTCACGAAATATCTGCAGAGATACCATCAGATTTGACTAGAAACATGCCTAGCCTAACACCCAGTCTGTCCCTGAGAACTTCAGCTTATCTCCACATTATGCTCTATCAGGTATGGATCCCATCATACATCCCCAGAGACACCTACCTAACTCACGCCATACTGAATAAAACTAGGCCATCCTCCTCACCATCCGCCCGATCCTGCTGCATGTCGCCCGACTTATCCTGAGCAGAGACAACCAGAACTACACAGACCTCGTCAACTCACCCCTGGGGAGACTGTCCCGCACCTGCGCAGAAGCAGCAAGGAGACTACTAGAAGTAGTTATCGTGCTAAGAAGAGAAGATTTTCTCGGTATGTCCAGACGTCTATTCACCATGATGATACAATTCTAACCTCCATGACTATAATATAGCAATATTCGGCTTCTTCGACTTCGATGCAACATTCTCAACCGCCTTCATCATGATCCTAACCGTAATATTCGATTCTGCCTGCGCAGAAGAAACCCAAAAGATCAACCCCTCCCCCGGCCTCAACGATGCCCTAGAAGTTCTCCAATACCTCGCTGACCACGGCAACCACTTCGCCATTGAACGACTCAAGGAAATCCAAACTGTCTGGTCTCATTTATCTGTTCACCATCATCATCAACCGATGTCCGAGCCCTCCGCTATCTCATCGGCTTCATCATCCGGGCCTTTGTCGACGTTACAAGATTCTAGTTCCGATTCCCTGACTCTGGAACAACAGGGTGATCAACCGAATTCCGTCATGGGGGATCGAGATAAAGATCGTCAACAACAAGCACAAGCACATACAGACTTAACCACCTACAGGCAAGACCAGCAAGGCATCGTCGACGCAGACTTTTGGAATAGTATCTCCCATTTCTGGCTTCCGCAGAATACCGACGCAGGAGGAGCATACGCCCATATCAATAGTAACAACGCGAACAATAACAATGAGATGCTTACTACGAGTCCGTCCATCGAGAATACCTATAATTACTATCAGTCTTTATACAGTAATCTGGACTGGACGCCGACGGGCGAGGATACGGTTGACTTTGCTGAGTTGGGGAGGTACATTTTGAATAACAGGGCTTGAAAGAGGCCTCCTGGCTTTGGTCTTGTTTTGTTATCTATCTGGAGTAGTGGTGTTAGTTTCCTGGGCTCTTCCCGGACTTTCTCTTTCGGGTTTTTATACTCTATTACGAGATATGAAGGGCGCTGGTTTTCCATGGATTCAAATCGGTAAATGTAAAATAATAATGGGAAAGGTAGATAAGACCAGTGACACGACCTGCAGATACTGAAGCAGTTCTACATCGACAGTACTATTCAGTTTACTTCGTACGCATTCATAATTCATCCATTCATGCATATGAATACATGGCAGTCGATAAAAATACTGGAAGAACAACTAACAATAAAAAACGAACGTCATTCCAGTCATTCCAGTCATCCATCATGAATCATGATCATGAATCGTCAACTGCTCATCTTAATAATTCTGAGCCTCCTTTAGTAGTCACAATTCGAGCAAAGCATAAAGGCACTTCATAAGAAGCAACAAGGGAGAGACAACACACACACATAGAAAAGACACTCAAACAGTAGCACGAGCTACCCTCATATTGCTCATGTACTCATCAACAATCGCCCCAATGTCGAAAATACAAACACAAAAGGCCAAGCGAACCACGCTATCCAGCCACCTACAAGGGCGAGAAAGCCAGCTATCCGACCTAAGACCATCATGCAGAACCCGAAAGCGATAAAATAGACGATATATTGACTAGAGCGGGCCAGAAACCTAAATACCTCGCGACGGGTCGGTTTGGGCAATTTGTCGAGAAATTCTTTGAGCCCTTGCGCGGGATTAGGCTTAGGATTAGCTTCTTTGGCCGGTGAATCAGCTGTCTTGGAGTTTGAGTCCTTCGGGTTGGAATCCTTGGAGCTGGAGTCCTTGGAGTTGGAGCCCTTGGAGTTGGAGCCCTTGGAGTTGGGGCCCTTGATGCTTTTGGACGTATTCGCACCTTTCGATTTATTGCTGGATACGACGGCTGGAATGATTTTCACGGGCTGAGACTCCGGAGCTGTGGGCTTGGGAGGGAAAATGCGTTGGAAGAATTGACGGGCACGCTCGGCTAGGGGAGGATTAGGTTCACCGGAAGCTGCAGGTTTATCTGAAGTCGTCGCCGCAGGCAATGCAGGCATGATTTTTGGTATTTGACCTTGCATAATCGGAACTCCATTGGCATACTGCAGTGGTAATTGATTACCCCGTTGCAATGATAGTCCGTTGGCTGGTTGTATGGGTATGCCACTGAAATTTTGAACTGGTATACCATTGAACTGTTGCACTGGCAATCCATTGGCCTGTTGTATAGGTATTCCACCGCCATTATGGGGAGGAACTACATTGAATTGCTGCGGCTGTAGTTGCTGCTGTAGTTGCGGCTTTAGTTGCGGTTGTAGTTGCTGCTGGAGTTGCTGCTGTAGTTGCGGCTTTAATTGCGGCTGTAATTGCGCCTGGGACTGGGGCTGGGGCTGAGGTTGAGGTTGTGGTTGCGGCTGTGGTTGCGGTCGCGGTTGCGGTTGCGGTTGCATCCTGTGCTCTTGCTGCATCGGCAATGCACCAATCCGTTGCATGGGAACTCCACCCATATGTTGAGGTGGTATTCCATTGAGCTGCTGCGGCTGTATCCTCTGGTTTTGCTGCATCGGTGCCGTGTTGACCTGACGAGGTATCCCGTAGTTATGCAGGTTGGGTAATCCAGCACCCGGCAGATTCGACATGGGATTGTTTAACCGACCTGGGGTAGCGTTATCAAGATGAGCCGACATGCTATTGCGCCTAGGATTCATCATCTCGTCAACCGGCGGATTTACTGGTGCACGACTGAAGGGCCAAAAGCGGGATACTCCTGCTGAAGAGGCGCCGTTTACTCCACTCCCTACACTGGCCTGCATTCTAGTTTCGCGTGGAAGGGAGGGTGGTTGTGGCACAGGGGGAGGAGCCGGGGGAGGGAGTGCTTCTTCCTCGGAGAAATCTTCAGAGTCTTCGTCATATCCGTCGGATTCCTCAACTTCATCGTCCGAAGGAACATCGACTGGTATCTGCGGATGGTGACGATACTCCGATGGTGCCCGAGGATCTCTCGCGTATAGATCTAGATGGGAAATACTTCGCCTTCTAGGTTCGACAACAGCAGGATTTTGCGGCAACTTACGATCCTCGTGCACACTTCTGCCGGGGTGTTCTATAGGCCACATGTCGGTCTCTGGCATATGGGTGAACCCATGCGTACTTCGCGGGCTTTCTGGACTCATGCGTTCGCGTTCTGGAAGAGCTCGAATCTTTGTGGCGGGAGGATCGGGCTTTGAATCGCTTCTCGAAGATGTGACGGACATGGTGCTTGATTTCCCTAGCGACACTTGCATCGGAGGTCGTGACCCAAATCGTATGGAGATCATTTGAGGCTGGTTCCGAGAATTCTCCTTCTTTTCGCTTACGGTTGAACGACGGGACCTGGGCATGACTACGCTTTTCCGAGAATGACCTTTTGTCATCGTCAGGGCGCCATGTGTAGTATGAGTGGTAGTGGGTGTGGTAGTGAATGCATTCCCGTCGTGACGTTTCTCTCGAGTATGTACCAGGCTGTTCGAATGCCGACTTGGTTGGGAGTGCTCCTTGTGCCGAGTCTGGCTCATGGAAGGCTTCTTGACCACCCGTGGCATCTGATGGTCCGCCATTTGGAGGTTGACTTTGGATGACTGCTTCGGGTATTGGGCATGCTTCAAACTCCGAGAAAGGTGCCGCCATTCGTCGTGAAGATGGGCTCTCTCCTCCATTTCCGGGGTCGAGTGCTGGGACGTTATCTCCTCTTCTGACTCGTTCTCCGAGATTGGGGATGGCAGGTCGACGGAGTGTGGATAATGGCTGCCCGACGTAGGGAGCAACCGGATGTTGTTGGGGTTCCCTTGCTCCCGATGGTCTATATCCCCATAGTCTAAAAAAGAGTCGTCCGAGTCTGATTCGTGGATACGGTTGTTCGGCTCCAAAAGACGGTCTTCCCAGTGTCTGCCGGATGGATCGTTTCCCACGCGATCAGAATCGTGATATAGAAGGGGACGTTTAGGGGGCGATGCAGGGGGCAGAGGAGGTGAAGGGGCTGGCGGTGGATCGGGAGGAACGACTCGGGTCCTTCCGACATTCGATCTCATACCAGATTCCCTAGAGGAATGAGGTCGCCTATCTCCCGGAGATATAGACCGCGGTGAAGCCTCAGGGTTGACTAATGCATTACCATCGCGGTGAACTCTCCTCAGGCTTGGCTGCACGTTGAAAGCTTGCAGCTGAAAGTGTGCCGACTGGGGGGACTCTCTTCTCACTAAACGTTTGGCGACGGCAGATTTTTTGCCTCGACCCCGTACGGCATTGTGAGGCACTAACGCGGATGATAACGGTTCCTCCGATTGATCGCTGGAGATTATTGACGAGTCGCTCTCCTCAGATGATGCTGAAGATGTGGCATGACCAGCATCTCGACGAATGCACTGACCCCTTTTTGACCGCCATCCCTGCGGGCTCACGCCACGACGAATGGGCTCGTCCACACAGCTGTCTTCAGATATCTCATCACTGGAGGAGGGACTGCTGCTGCTGGCGCTGCTGCTGGCGGTGCTGCTGGAGATGCGACGATTGGGGGTGCCAGTCCGAGGATGGCGTGCACTCCATGTGAAAAGCTCATGTCCGTCAGAGTGTTTTTCCTTGCCTGGATCTTTGGACGTCTGACGCTGGCGAGCACCTGGGGGAACTCTTCTGCGTGAATGTCTCTGCTGATCACCATCGCCAGACTCATTAGACTCATATTTATCCCGTCCTCTATCAGCACGTCGATGCTTCGCATCTGCTGACGGCTCCCGAGACAGACGTGATCTCACATGCCGCAAGTTATTTCGCGATCTTGCAGTAGATAAACCGTTCTGGTGGCCTCTCTCCATTTTGCTCAAGACCCTGGCCCCCGCGGGTCTCGTAGATTTCGACTTTGCAGTAGCGTTGTTGCGGTGCGAGGTAGCAGATTTCGACACACAAGGTTTGGCGTCTTGGTTCGCGAACCGTACCGATGGCCTTTGCAGGCGGTGCTTATGCTGCAGGCCCCTGGGGCATGGAGTATTTGGTTCTGGGTTGGCAATGCAGCCGACGAAAGCATCGTGGTGGGCTGGATGGGGAATGTTGGCCCGACTTCTGTGCCCGGCGCTTGTGAGAACTCCAGCTCGGGCCATGTCGTGCATGCCACTAATAGCGATTACACCTGAACCCGTAATTTTGGCTTGCTCGCTGTGATTTATCATTTTCATCGAATTTATTATTTTTCCCGTTTCTTTTCCTTGGCTTGGATTAAACCGGCCCTTGCTCTACCGCTGTCTGTGGCCGGATGGAGTTTAAGTGTGAGTGGTAGGAGAGGAGTCACAAACACGTTGGGCAGATGGATGACTTTCTTCCTCAATCACGAAGTACTAAACATAGGGCTGAAACGAATGTAGCTGAAATCCAATGTCTTCTGGCATGGACGAAAAATACGTTGGAGAGAAAGAGGGAAGAGTTGTGAGCCCGGTAAGGGTGGGACAGACACTCCAACAGTCCGCGGCATGGCATTGCTATCATGATGAGGACACGAGACAGAAACAGAGACAAGGATATGGGCATGTTGATACTGGGAAGTTACGACCCATGAACCAGGAAGAAGTTCCAATGGAACCGCGCTCGAGACAAGGAGTCCGGCGAACCATGGATTCGATACCATGCCGAGCCATATAAATATAGAATACAGGCGACTGGCCAGGGTTGATACATCATCTCCCAATATAAACAAAAAGGAGAATGAATGAATGAACAATAGAGCCCAGAAACCGAACAAAGACAAGCCATAGGAAATTATAACCCCAAAGACGCCATGCCAATGCAAACCATAAAAGCAAACCATAAAAGCAAACCTTAATAACAGTATGCGACGTATGCAGCAGAGAATTCTATAGGAAATTATTCAATAAAGAGGCCGTAATTTGTGCGTATCTCCTGATACCACGTTTGTGGCTTCGTACTAGAATCGCCCTGTCTCACGACGCTGACTCGGCGGCATCGCCGCCAAACTCATGCCTGGTGGCACGCTGCTCTTTTTAAGGGGACTCGAAGCTCGCTTCAATGGACTCATATCACGCTCAAAGCTTGATGACATTGATTTCCTCAGTGGGGAGTTGGCGTGAGAATAAATGCCTAGACTACCGCCGTCCCCAGTCTTGGTCGGCGTCGGTCGGAACTGCGGTTGTCGGATAGAATGTCGCACAAGAGGGGAAGCATCGCGCGAAGGAGTAGGGGTCTGGAATAGTGCTTGTTGCTGACGAGCCACCGAGGAGAAGCCTGTGGTTGACGCTGTCTTCCGTATGGTAGGTGATAATCCTTCTGGGTCGACGTGGCTGACATAGTTAGGGTTTGGGCTGGTTTGGAATCCACGTCGGATGACAAAAGCCGGCGTATACAGATCAACTTGGTTGTATTTCTTGTCAGAACCGTAGTGAGTAGCATTCTCCTCCGAGAATTGAGTTCCAACATCTCTCATCAAAGGCTGGGTCCGCGGATGCACAAATTTGGCGTCATACTCTTTCAATACCTCTTTCTGAACCAGAGCTGAATCTTTTGTTTTTTGGATAAACGACGAGGATAAGAATGACATCTGCACCGACAACAAAGTCGTCAAGAAGATGGTCGTCACAATCGTGACACTGGGTCGAGGATCAGAGAGCTGGGTGGGCAGGAAAAGCCAATAAACCAGAACATGCCCGGGACTGAACAGGCAAAACAATCGCAGACAAATCGGCAACGGATCCCAGATTGCGAGTTCCCAAACATCGCGCTGTGCATCAGGGTGCGCTCTCGACTCTGCGCCGCTGGGAGTAATAAGATTGGCAAGATAGCGCAACGGTGAGCCCGTCATAGGCGATGAGTCAACCCGCACACGGCGCGCAGACGGCGTCGTGGGAACCTTATCGATAGACGCTTCAAACATGCGATAATGCCGTTTACGCGAGACAGTGTAGAAAGCGTTTAATGCGGAGAGACAGGCTAGGAGGTGGACGACAAAAGAAGCCTAATCAAGTACGTAGGTTCCATTAGCAACCAGACCTCCTTAGGCATAAGCTAAACGGCAAAGACGAGAAGATGGCAAGCAGAATGGCAGCATACAAACCAGCCCAGCCATGGCACTCTTTCCTCTTCACCAAAGACATCATCGATCGCTTTACTGCCAGCGCGACTATTCGCTCGGGCAAGCAGAAAAACCACATTCAAAAAGATACCCAAAGACAGCGCCCAGTCCTTCTCAAACTGATCCCAGTCATTCGCATCGACTTCTTCCGATAGCCATAGGAGAAAATCCAACGGATTTAAGTATGATCTGATGCGTTCCGCCAGCGGACGTCGGCGTATAAGCCGGGGCATTGTGTAGAGCGTTGTCGGCAAAAGAACTAGGTGGTTTTGAAATGCTCGACGATGGATGTTTGGATGAGGACAAAGGAATAAGAGGTGTAAATGTCTTGCAGTTGGAGCAGGAGAACAATGAAGTGAATCAAGCTTCTATTCTCCAGTGTCAAAAACAAGCGGAGTTGCCTGTGAAACGCTTATATAAGCGACGTAGCTTCGATCGATATGACGCCGGCATCATCACTGTCTACTGTCTAGGCCACGGCTCTTGCTCTCCTGCATCTGAAGGATTCACGGGGAGAACTACGGGAAATTGATCGCATAGATCCCGGATCCTCTCTTCTTTTCCTTTCACATCCCCTTTCTGGCCTTTGGTACCACTTTCATCCACCACCATGGCTGCTTCGGTACGTACCTCGATTCACCTCGAATGCGACACTTCTGATGTGCTGTGCATTTGGATATAGGAACGGCAATTCCTCGCTGTCATCGGTGACGAAGAGTAATTAAACCCATTTTGATGACCTTTATATTAAGAAGCCAACTCACTAACTCCCACGACTGCAATCTTCAGCTCCGTAACCGGTCTCCTATTAGCTGGCATTGGCGTACGTCCGTCTATTCCCCCAATTGCCTCAAAGACCCCCCCGAACAGATCCCACGAATGAGACAACTCCCAGAATAGGACAAATTAAAGTGTATTGACAATCGCCATATCTAGCATGTCACCGACCCCCCAGACTCACAACGGAATTTCCTCGTGGTTGACTCGAAAACTGAAACCTCAACTATCGAACGGACATTCCACAACTTCACACAAGAAAGGAAGGATATCGCCATAGTCCTCATTAACCAACATGTATGTTCCAGTATTCCCTACAATCTCACCCTTCTGTGTTACAAACTATGTTCTAAAAACGGAAAACAGATCGCAGAACGCATCCGGAATACCGTCGATTCCTTCTCCGAAGCATTTCCAGCTGTGTTGGAAATCCCGAGCAAAGACCACCCGTACGATCCGGAGAAAGATAGCGTGCTTAAGCGCGTCCGGCGGTTATTTGGAGAGTAAAGCAAATGGACGAGATAAGGACGGGGATTCATGGAGAAATATACCAGAAAGATCAGAAATCCAATTGAATTGAATGACACAGCGTTCAAGCTCATATATTTCGCAAGGGAACTGGGTGGGGGCAATACTAGGTCGAATTTGCCTCCGGAATATGAGATTCGTTATACGGAGATATAGATCGCAAATGGCAAGATATATACCCTTGGAATTGAAATACAGTTGTTGCAGGGAAAAGTATCCATTGAAAATCATTGAAAAGGGCTAATGATGGGCATAATGATCAGGCAACTTTGGCTGGTGCTATACTTCTATCAATAATAACAACGCTTTGAAAATGAGAGCAAGGCGAACGGAAAAAGGCAGAACGAAAAAATGGTAAAGTTAACCCATATTATCATCCCTTAGACCGCACAAGGGTCTTAGGAACTATTAGGCTCCTTGTTGAGAATAGAAGTGGACACGGACATGGACATGGTCATGCAAAGGCCAAACTCAGATCAGCAGACGGGGAATTGTCGCAGAGTCCTGACGCCGTTAAAGCAAGACATGAGAACATGAAAGTTATGGATGGAAAAATACTCCAAAAGAGACAACACAACGGTTCGTAGCAACGAGATATCAATGACTTCGTCAGGCAAGATAACAACGTGGAGGCAGATTGGAAAAGGGATAATATTAACACGCTGCAACTCGATCGGTCACCTGTAAAAATGCATGAGTTAGATGGAGTACAATAGGTGATGGTAAACTGATTCGTCGAAGAATAGGTTCATGCGGATCTCCTAGGAAAAGAGAACCTAATTAGAACCTCCGGAACTCAATGTTAGTAGCCCGGAGACAGGTAATCTGTCTTTGGTCGTTGGTGTAGACATCGGCAAGGACGGAATATTTGCCCTGATTTTGAACGAGAGTAGAGCCACTACGTTAGCTTGTGAAGAGTAACAGTAACGTTGATTGATAAGATGGCCTGGAGTGGACGTACCGGTGGGATCTCCTTGGGCAAATCAACATCCTTCGACAGGGTCAAATCGCCCTTCTCCAAGGGGCACTCAATGTCGACATTCTTGACCTGCTCGCAGAGATCGACTTGTTGCTTGAGCAAAGTGATCAATCCATATTTGACCTCCAAAAGCACAATAGCGCCCTCCTCGACAGTATCAAGCAAGGTGCCATTTGCTTTGATGGAAAGGGTTTTGCCACTATAATGAGACGCATTAGCACACTTCCACCAGAAATGAAGCAAGGATGGTTGGAGAATATGCGCTTTAAGAGCTGTTGGGGTGGGAGACATACGGCAGAGGTGGATTGGGGTAGAGATCCACCTTCTCGATCTGTAGAAGGTGGGCTGATGGGTCCGCGCAATACTCCAGTGGGTTTTCTCCGTTGACGGGAAGACTTTCCACCTGAATGGGAGATTGCGTGTCGAAGAAGTTCAAGGCTCGAGCCGAGATAGGGAGGGCGTTGAGGAGGAGAAACGGGACCGTGGCGAGGAGCTTCATGGTTGGGGGAGTCCAGAAACCCAACAGACGAGGAGCTGAATACGGAACAGCCAGCAAAGCAAGATTGATCAAAGACGATGGCTGTACCGGGAGAGGATATCGAGAGGGGCGATGAGGTGAAACAAAGAGAAGAGGAGCGGTGTCAAGAGGAGCTTTGAGTTACAGCGGGCGATGACGCCGCCACACGTGATGGTGATAGCGCAGGCTGCACTTGTACGGCTTCACAGATGATACGTCCAGCTTCTTGTCTACACTCTACGTATATTTACAGACCGTCCAAGACTTCTGCAGAGGAACCGAGCCATCATCCTCCACAAAGCTCTATCATTACCGCACGGGAATGAGCTCCTCTCTCAAAGCACGCGTCACGATGCAGAGGACGGCACGTATCTATGCGTCCAGCCTCCTCTTATCAGGCAGGCGCATACGGATAAAGTTAAAGCATTGACTCAATGTCTCGGATTTTCTCTCTGGGAATTAATTACGCAGTACTTCATACAAGGAGTGGTGCATATTCTGGCACTTTTCATATTCCTTTTGGACTTAGTGCTCGGAGACAAAAATCCCAGCCATGCCCATGCCCTGCAACAGTGTTAGCAATGTCAGCAACCGGCCTTGATGAACAGGACTACAAGCAGGAAGAGGGAAAACTGACCGTTCCAATGCACATTGAGGTCACTGCTATCCGTTTGTTTTGCCGTCGTAGCTCGGACAGAGCAGTGACGACTTGGCGTGCTCCTGTACAGCCCAGTGGATGCCCAATGGCACTGGTGACAGTTAGCTTGCAGTCTCTATTCGTCTAGAAACAGGGTTACTTGCATTGCACCACCTCTTGGGTTGACCTTTGACTCGTCAAGACCTAGTTTGTTGACACAGTAGACACCCTATCGTATGCGTCAGTTCGCCATGTCCAATTCCCAGGATGAGACCAGGCAGGGAAATTACCATGGTTGCAAACGCTTCGTTGATCTCAAAAACATCGACATCATCCTTGGTCAAAGAAAACTTGGACAGAATCTTGGGAATAGCAAGAGATGGGCCAATACCCATGATTCGAGGCTCCAGCCCTGTGACGGTGGCACCGCAGAATTTGCCCAGGATGGATAGTCCTAAGTCCTGTGCGCGCGATCGCTTCATCAGGACAACTGCTGCTGCACCGTCCGTGATCTGACTGGCGTTTCCGCCAGTAGTCACGCTAGGCTTCCAGTGAGGGAACGCAGCACGGATCTTAGCGAGTCCCTCAGCGGTGGTTCCATAACGGATGCCATCGTCACGGTCGACCACGATCTCCTTCACCTCGCCAGTCTTGGGGTCCTTGACCTTGGTATGGACAGGGACAATCTCATCATTGAACCAACCGGATTTCTGAGCGTGCTCAGCCTTCTGGAAACTCTTTGCAGCAAACTCGTCGATTTGCTCTCTAGTAAGGTTGAACTGGGCTGCTACATTCTCCGATGTCTGGCCCATAGGCTGTCGGTTCTGTGAAGCAATTGGATGAGACAGGATCTGCTGGGACATCTGGGGCGCACCACCGTCGGGGTTGGTACTCATGCTCTCCGCCCCGACGGCGATGCCGATGTCAATCGAGCCGGCCAGGATCTGATTTGCAATGTTCTGTACTGCCAGCAGCCCAGAAGAGCAGAATCGGTTTGCAACAGATGCTGCCGTTGTAACGGGATAGCCTGCGGCCAGGACAGCGGAGCGGGCGATGTACGCCTGTCCCTGACTTAGGACATTGCCGACGCAAACATCCTCGACTAGATTGGGGTCGATGTTCGATTTCTCGCGAACAGTCTGGATCAGGTTAGATCGCATTCCAGAATGCTTGTTCCAAACAGCGTACCGTCAACAAGGAAACCAGCAGATCGTCCAATGTGGTGTCCTTCAACCCGCCCTTCCTAGCTTTGGTAAGGGGCGTTCGGACTGCCAATGTAATCACCTATAGTTACTGCGTCAACATTTACCCGGCAGGACATATCCGCGTAGACCCAATAGATCAAGATCTAGTCAGTGTAATGGAACATACAATGTCATCTGGATTCTTAGCCAGAAGCCTCTGCTTTGCTGGATTCGCAGCACCAGCGGCAAGCTGATTTGAGATGGACGATAGTCTTTGCTGTGCAGAAGACATGATTTCAACCTGTGAGCTTTCTCTCTAGAGATAAGCAAGAATTACTGATCTCATCAGAGACAGCAATTTATTATAAAACACCGCAGTCGGGAAACAACTGCCAGAATAAATGCCGACGTTGCACGAAACTGTGGTAAAACAGTGGGACGGCAATACGGCCCTTGCAACAGCCGAGGTTCATTTGCAGCTGTCTATACTGTCTACATTGACAACAACAACAACATCTATTCCACCCCGGCAATCATGACCTTGGACACATTCTCTCGCCCAGATTTTATCGGCTCAGACGCTTATACTAGTGGACCTATGCATTGTCAGTACTGCCGGGAATAAAGACACCAGGAGTATGTTGCTCATGTCACTACTACAGATACCAGTCTGTGCAACATGCACCAGCACGTTATGAGGGTCTTCAAGCGCTGGCCTGGGGCGACTCTCAGTCATCGCATGCTTGACGTTTTGAAGGACAAAGACGGGCTCTGCTGGATTAAATAGGTCGGGTAGCAGCGGGTTGAGGGTGTTGCTATACAGACCTCCATATCCATGTTTGATATAGAAGGAAAGTTCAATCCGGAACACTCCCTATATATGCCGGGTCTACAACGGGGTTTACTATAGAAACGAGTCGGCCGACTATACGCAGAGTGAAATAGAAGGGCATAACGACCCGGCCACCCTCTGCACACTGGCTGCACTCCGGCCGGTTTCACCACAGTTGATTTTCCGTTTCCGGCATCCCGGGCTATGGAAGTGAGCAGCTCATGGCACATGGGATTAGATAGTAAGATCCGTATGCAGTAAGCTTCTGAACGCAAGGGCTGTGGGGGAGAATAGCAAGTATAGTCTGGAGATCAGGACCAGGAAGAAGCCGAGAAACGCCACGGTGCATCGTGGCGACTAATCGGGTTGAAGAGCGATACATTTCCCCTCGCTCTGGGACGGTGTTCGGACTAAATCCGTCTGGAGGTCGGGAAATTTGCCTGAAGCAGGAACTATTCCTGTTTCTTTTCCCCGGGTTGTCCGTTGGGTTTCGAGTGGGATTTCCATTCATTGCGGATGATGCCAAGGAGGGGGATTAAGGCGCTTCTACTGCATGCCCTTTCAATTTCAATAACGAGGATACCGTCATAGGCCTAGAAGTGGCTCGGAGTCTTGCCGAGGCCGGTGCTAATGTAGCCTTGATTTACTCCTCAACGACCGATGCCATTGAGAATGCAGCGAAGATCGCCACAGACACAGGGGTCCGCGTCCAAGCGTTCCAATCGAACGTCACATTACGGAATGAGGATTGCGGCGATCATAAAGGTCTTTTGGATGTTGTGGTGGCCAACTCTGGAACGTGTACCAACTCGTCTGCTCTAGAGTATATGGAAGCGACTTGGCAGCGGGACAATAGAGTCAACTACGATGGGGTGATGTGGACTGCCCAGGCTGCCGGGAAAATCTTCAGGAGACAGGGGAATGGCAACTTAATTATCACGGTGTCTGTGAGCTCCATCTTGGTCAATATTCCTCAGACCCAGGCTGCGTATAATGCCTCCAAGACGGCGGCGGTTCATCTGACGAAAAGTCTGGCTGTTGAATGGATGGACTTTGCCCGTGTGAACTGTCTCTCTCCTGGCTTTTTCTTGACGAAGGGTGAGAAATTGAACCTAAACTAGGGCTGACAGGGACTTCAGTGCTCGCCCAGCAGCCAAAGGAGCGAATGGACCGGTAGCTCGCTATGATTCCAGGAGGGGGATTGCAGATCCTGCGGGACTAAAAGGCGTACGTTTCTTGTGCTTCTTTTCTCTGGCTGATGAAGTTTAGGGTCTAACGTTCCTACTCTCCAGGCCTATGTGTTCCTCGCAAGTGACGCCTGCAGCTATATGACAGGAGCCAACCTCGTCATTGACGGCAGTTACACGTTGGCATAGAACTGTTGGAGCTTCCTAGTACGTGATAGATATTAGACTTTGAAATAGACTGGCTTATTTGCTGCATTGAAGCCACGGTTTGAGATTCTTGATCTTTGCACTTGCATGGAGGCGCAGGTAGCTAAATTACCCCCTGCCACAACCGCAAATGAACGAGAAATCTAGGAATATGCGGAGATTGCATTAGCAGCTACTATTCTTCTCAGCTGGGACCGCTCATCCCTGCCGTCCCCCAGCATGATGTCATAAGCCCAGGTTCTGCCCAAATTTCCCTTTCCGGGGCCAATTGAGGCTGTTGCATGATGCTCAGCAGCAGCCGGGCTGTGATAGTTAGCGTGAATCTTACGGTCTGGGGTGCCCCACGCACATCCTCCATGGACTGACTCCACATAACTAACTTTCGCGGGGGATTGTCCACGGAGCGCGGAGGTGAGATGGCGGTCTCCTGGAGAAACAGGTGCTCGATGGAGGGTGATGGTCGGCTAGGGATAAATAGGTCACAGACCCCAATGAAAATGAGTTATTCCAAGGCCAATTGACTATATGTCTTTTATAAATCTGTCTCCTTTTGGTTTGAGAATTCTTCGTTTCCGCCAAGTACTGCTGTGAGGGATGACTGTCGCCGGTCAGAAGAAGCCCTACTTCGGGCTGACAGGAGGACGGCTTGTCTTCTGGATCACCGTGAGTTATCCCGCGTCAGCACGTTCAAAGCATCTCTTTTTGCTGAATATATGCTCTCCTGCAGGTTGCATGTGCCACTGACATGACACTGTTTGGATATGATCAAGGTGTCTTCAGTATGTCCCATCTTCATTCTCCTGGCCTCCTTGAAAGAAACCCTAATAGGTCCCAAACAGGTGGAGTGGTTGTCACGCAAAACTTCCTGGAGCTACATGACTTAGTCGGGCCAGGTAAGGCCAAGGTCCTCTCAACCGTCACAGCCATTTACGACGTTGGATGTTTTCTTGGAGCAATCGTGGCATTCACAATAGGCGAACGCCTAGGACGGAAGAAGTCGATTATTCTCGGTTCAACTATCATGTCAATTGGAGTGATTCTCCAGGCAGCATCTTTTAGTCTAGGGCAAATGTTTGTTGGCAGGATTGTTCTAGGGTTAGTTCCATCCTCCCCCCCCCCCCCCCACTATTTCTGACCGTCCAGACTAACAGATTTACAGAATCGGCAATGGCCTCAATACTGCTACTGCTCCCATTTGGCAAACAGAGACGACACCCGTCCGATGGAGAGGGAAACTGGTCATTCTTGAAATGGCCATGAACATCCTGGGATACGCCACGGTTAACTGGATTAACTACGGTCTATCCTTTGCCGGAGGTGCCGTTGCCTGGCGATTCCCGATTGCCTTTCAATTCTTCTTCATTTTTATCCTCTTTGCAACGGTTCCATGGCTCCCTGAATCTCCCCGGTGGCTATTAGCTCACGGTCACGACGTCAAGGCCGTTGAGATCCTAGCAAGTCTGGAGGCAAAATCCGTCGACGACCCATACATCGCCACCCAGCGTAACGAGATGGAGTATACGATTGCCTATGAACGGGAAAACTCGATTCGGTGGAGGGACATCTTCCTGGGCAAAGCCGGCCGCGATTCAAAGACTCTTCGACGACTGATCCTCGGCGCGGGCTCGCAGTTCATGCAGCAATTCGGCGGTATCAATATCATGTCCTACTACCTACCCACGGTGCTCATGAAATACGTCGGACTGTCGAATAGCATGGCTAGGCTCCTAACTGCCTGCAACGCTACGTCGTATTTCATCTTTGCCTCTCTGGCCGTCACGCTGGTCGAGCGTTGGGGCCGAAGAGGTCTGATGCTGTTTTCGACGTTTGGGCAGTTCCTTTCTTTCCTGATCATTACTATCCTGCTCTCCTTTGCGCAGGGCGATCCCGACAGCAAGAAATATGGATCCGCATCTATTGCATTCTTCTTTCTCTTTCACATCGCCTTTGGTATGGGAATGCTCGGTGTTCCCTGGTTGTATCCGACTGAGGTCAACTCGCTTCCGATGCGGACGAAAGGCGCGGCTGTTGCAACAGCTACTGATTGGTAATTTATCCCATTCAAGTGTATTTTCATGATACTCATCATTGTGTGTATCTATGTAGGATCACAAACTTTGTCGTCGTCGAAATCACGCCCGTTGCCGTCGACAACATCGGCTGGCGATTCTGGATCGTCTGGACAGTCACCAACGCCATCTTCCTACCCATTATCTACTTCTTTTATCCAGAAACAGGCAATTACAAACTCCCTCCATACTGATTTTTTTTAAAATAGGTATTTGATAAAGCTAATTCCCTCCAGCAAACCGCACCCTGGAAGACCTCGACGCCTATTACCGCTCGAATCCATCTCTGATCGTCATCAGAGACCCCGATGCAATTTCCAGAAAGCGTCCATTGAAGTATATTGAGCATGAGAACGAGGAAATGCTGAAGAATACCAAACAGGCGAAAGATATGTATAAAGTTGAAGCACCTATGATAGAACACGTGGAATAGAGAGGGGCCAGATACAGGGGGGTTGGGGTTATGATGTTGCTTACGGCTCATCAATATATATTTGTGATGGATCTAGTCCTGTTATAGATGAACTTCCACTCGTAGTGAACAAGTATATTTAAATGGCCAATGTACCCCATCTTGCGAATTATATCTGGCAATAGGAGGGTGCAAGTCCTAGGAGGAGGAAAACTAAACCAGGCTTATCGAGGCTGACCCATAGTAGCAGTGGACCAACGTTTGGTTAGGCAGTAGTTTCTAAAAGGTAGTGAGGAGTGGAGCATGTGGACTGAAGACATATATATACCATAGACAGTCTCAGGAAGTGCAAAAGTGTTTCTATTGCATGTTTGACTCTGCTAAATAACGTGAAAAACACCAGATACCACTGAAATGATCTCACGAATCGAGGGAGAAGAGTCAGATCGTCCGTACACGACCGTAGTGGTAAAAGAGAAACAAATAGAGCTAACTGTATGGCCTATATTGAACAGATTGCTGGACTCCTTGAAGCTCTATTTCCTGCCTTCATCTTAGATGCTTTTTTATATGATGATGTCCTCCATACAGAACGCAGGTAACAGCCTTCCTGGAACGCCCACCTATTATCCGCTCCGCGTACAATATCTATTTCAACCACTGACAGCTTTTATGCCCAAGACACTTTTCACAAATTAAGCTGGGTTTTATTGAAAGGACTGGTGGCACGATCAATCAATCAATAAATTCCAGGCATATCGTTCTATTTGATTATATTTCAGTGCCCTTCAATCCAAAGAAACCTTGCATAGCTCCCGAAAATCCCTCAATATACCTAAACTTCCAGCATGACAGCGCCAGTCTCCCAAATATTAAATACCTCTGGACATAACCAGAGCCACATTATGTTGGTGGTTCCCATGGTTCAGTTCCTTCCTAGTTAGCATAGCGTAGATAACCAACTAGTTAACTCCCAGCGAGAACAACCAACTCAGCGAGTTAGACCCCCATAAACACATTATTCTATTCCCGTAGTCGCATTTGAGGCACAGACATGCCTCCGGACCCCTGTCCTTATCAAACTGGCACGCCGCTTGCAGAAGATGGATAGTTCGATCCGACCTCAACCCCATCCTTCTTCAATCTTTGTTGCTCTCACCTTTGTATCCCCGCATTAAATAAGAGAACAGCTCCTATTTCAATGTTTGAAAGCCACGGCCCATTTGCTTCGCTTGCGGAGACTTGGTCCCCAGTAAAACAGAAGGTAGGGGATGGGCATGGCGACAACGCTGATCGCTCCCAGCACTGTCAATGTCCAGTGGACACCAAGATTCTTATACATCGGAATACCCACGACAGTCATGCCGCCGGCAGAGAGATATCGAACAAGCGCAACGAAGGTAAGCGCTGAGGCAGCGTATTGCTGGTATGAGTCGATGATATACATGTAGGCGGACATGAAGATGCAGATAACACCAAAGCCCACCACGACTGAGGCAACAAGGGGTGACCATATCGAAATGGACGGCTTCCGGCATGTTAGCCTATGCAGGAATAATCGAAGGGGAAAATTCTGCAGAAGATGACCACTTACGAAATCTGTCCATCCCATCCAAAACAACCCAATAGGAATAGCTGGAGCTCCGAAAAAGGCGAAGAAAAGACGAGATTCTTGTCTTAGCATGTGACCCGAGCCGTCGTCGCCGTCTTCTATCAATTGTTTTGCTGTTCTACGGTAAAGAATAGGGACAAGTGACATGGAGAGAACTATACCAATGAAAAGGCCCAAGAAACAAATATTGGACAGACCTTCATTGATGTGATGAACGTCTCCAAAGATGTATGGGTAACTGCAGGAAGTTAGCAAGACTGTACTGGCAGATACTGGAGGGGCAGATGAACCACCCACCCGTCCAGAAAAGTGAAGAGCACGATATAGACAATCGTCAAATACAGGGTGAAAGCAATGACAATGGGTTCCGTCAATAGGAGCCACGGACGACTGAAATTCCGCTTTAGCGTGGTGCCGAGAGAAACGGATCCTGAGGCTTCTAGTTCCGTCTTGAATAGCGGATTGCCTGTAGCCTTTCGGAAGAACCTAGCCCTGTAGAAGAGAATTTGAGGCGCGAATGTCTCTCGTTTGAAAAGGAGGATCATTGCAATAACAAGCCCATCAAAAATAAGCATGATCCATTCAGTCCACCTCCAGCTGATATGCGGGCTGTAGCCAATGTAGGCCCCAACAACAGGTCCTATCGAACACAAACAGGTGCCGACTAGTTAGTCCCCTCTCCTCGTTCGAGGTATACAAGGTTTGACTAGATGGACAAAGGAAATGCTGCATGGAACATACCGAGCACCGGTCCCCCGAACCCAGGGATGGCAAAGATCGGAAAACCAAAGGTCTTCTCGAAGGAGGTCCACACATCGGAAACAGACCCCCCGGCAACGGTGAGCGGTGCAGAACCGAACAATCCAGCAAGGAAGCGAAAGGCGAGCTGAGCCCCGACATTGGGCGCCAAAGCCGCTCCAAGGAGCCAGGCACCGAAGATGACGAGCGTTCCCAAGTAGACTGGATATCGACCGACCATTTCGGAGAGAGGACTGGAGGCCAAGGCTCCAGCACCAAACCCGACCAAATAGAGGGCCGTTGCTAGGGATTCAGTCACATCGGACACTCCAAACTCCTTGGATGCCTCTGTGATGATTGCCGAATCGATAGCGGAGGCCATGGTGGTGATTAAGGCAATAAGACATACTAGGAGCGTAGAAGCAATACGTCGCGCTGAAGACCATTCGCGAGGGTTGAATGGATCACCTGTGCCTTCCCAGCCAACGCGATAATACTGCTCACCGTTACAATCCACTTCTAGCGTGATTCCAGGGATATGACAGAAGGCAGAATTGCAGATCTTACTCGGTTGAGATTCCGGCTTCTCGTCAACTGGAGCCCCGTCAACTGGGACTTGGGCCGGTGCTGCTTCAGTGTCACCGGCAACTGCTTGCAGTTGCTGCAGGACACGCTTTCGCAGCTGGAGATATTGGATGACGAAAGCCATTTTCGTCTTGAAAACAAGCCGACAAGGCACAGACGTGGTCTGACGGCAGAGGATGGGTCTCACAGATGACAATCCGGAAGAACGAGGTTAAAAAGAGAAGAGAATTCGCAGAATTCTAATCCGCTGCAAAAAATGTCTCCGAGATATGGAGCCTTGATAGTCCGCTGTTTCCGGATAGGGAAAGCAAGGCCGACATGACGCATGTTGATCGACAATTAGTTGTCTATTTGATATTCACAACAGCCTATAACTAAGGATTTCTGATGGACTTAATAATCAACCGATTGAATAACTAACCAACTAACTACCACGAACTGCTGTCAACTGCAATCTCATCGGACAACTCACCGACTCGGAGCAGCGATGTCCGCCGAGCCGTGAGGGGGTGGATGCCTCGGCGCTTAGGGCTTTTTCTGATAGCCCTATATGCGCCTGTGAGTTTCTCGCCCGCCGTAGAACTGCTTCTTCCTACTCTCGTATCGAGGATTACATCTCTCTCTCTCCTCCGACAATCCATCCAGCCTCGATGACGTTGAGTCGCCTTCAACGGCTGGCCATCCCTGTCGATGGCACCTTTGCCGTCTGCGATTCACTATGGGTACGTGCATCCTCATCCCATCCAGAAATACCTTATCAATGGCTGGTAGAGATAACACCAATCCTAGGACTCTGCCGATGCGCAGCTTACCCCCTGCGCGAGGCCATATGTCTCTTGTCTCCCTGCTGTTGTGATTGCAACTATCCTGATCAATATAATTTCCACCCGGTTTTTGTATCAATGGCGTCCCAAGTGGTGCCGGCCTTTTGTTTCGGAAAAATCAGAGGAATATCTGGAGCTGGCCCCAGCGGGCGCAACTGAGCCGCCTGTCGGGGCGATTCTTCTTTTCGCTTTCTCCGTCCTGGGATGTCTCTCAGAAGCTACTCAATTGATCCCTCCCGGTATTGATCTCTCTGCCGTGGCTCTCCTCGTGTCATGGGTAAGCTTTATCCGACTCCGTCAATCGTCCGGCGGGCATTTGGCTGAGTGAATAATCAGGTGGCCGTTGCTCTTTTGATCGCGATCAAGCGTCCGCGGTCGAGTCCATCTTCACTGCTTTTATACTTTCTTGTCACTGTCTCGACAGAGCTGCTGTTGTTTACTGGGAGCTATGATATTTCTAGTTTCAAAATCGGTGCACGCTATGTTGCTATCGGTTCTGCAATTGCTGCCGCAGCAGTCGTTCTCTGGATGCCGTGCCGTGACCCATCATTGCCTCCGATCAATATCAGCGGCGTAGGCCAAGTGCCAAACAGCCATTGGCGCAGTCCCGAAGACAATCTGCGCCTCTGGCAGTTTCTCACGGTTTCCTGGATGGCCCCTCTCATGTTGATAGGGCGCAGAAGACAGCTCCACGAAGACGACGTTTGGTATCTAGGTTATGAGTTCCAACATCGGCGCCTGCATGAGAAATTCCGTCTGCTCCGGGGCTCCGTTCTGAGACGCGTGCTCAAGGCTAACGGGATTGATGTGCTGATTGTGACTACTCTTGCCACGGTGCAAATGTTTTGCGGTCTGATTTGGAGAACTCCGTGACCTAGGCCACTGCTGACTGCATTGACAGACTTTTCAACTCCTATTTTGTTGCAGCAGTTGTTGCAAGCAGTGGAGGATCCTCTCTCTCCTAGACGCGTGGCCCTGACGTACGCTCTAGTGGCACTGATCATTCGCCTTGTAGCGACCCAGATGCAGGTGCTGACTCTCTGGTACGGGAGACGCTGCTATGAGAGGAGCCGGGGAGAGATGATTATGATGATCTATGAGAAGGCGCTGTCGAGAAAGAACATTTTTGGTGTGAAGCTGGAGGCCAAACACACTAAGCCCGAACCCCCGCAAGAGTCAGTTTCCAATGGTTCTCTTGCAAATGGAGCCACTTCGCCGAAACCTTGGTATAACCGTGTCTTTAGCATCTTCTCCAGGAAACATGGGCGCCGTCAACAACCCGTTAAGGAAGCTGCTTCAATGGGCAAGATATTCAACTTGCTACGTGGTGATGCTTATGAAGTTTCCCAGAGATTCTGGGAAGTTGACTCGTTGGTTGATAAGCCGGTCGGGATAATTGTTGCTACTGTCCTTGTTTGGAAATTATTTGGGCCATCATGCCTCCTGGCTATTCTTACCGTCCTGGTTGCCCAGGGTGTAAATGCTATCATTACTCGCATACTCCTTCGATGGGAACGGGTTCGGCGAGCTGCAACGGATGCAAGACTGCAAATCACATCTCAATTTGTGGAGGCCCTCCGTCATCTACGTTGGTACGGATGGGAAAATCACTGGCTTAAGCAGGTTATGGAAGCCAGACACCGCGAGTTAATGCTACGCATAGTAACGAACCTGTGTGTCATTTCGATTAGCTTCGTCAATACGCTCGCGAGTGCCGCATTTCCTGCTGTGGCGCTTTATTCGTATACTCTTCTTTCTGGACACCAACTGCGCATAGACATTATTTTCCCTGCGATCCAGCTTTTTACTATGTGGGAAACTCGTCTAGTCGAATTGCCCAGCCTCATTACCTCTCTGATCAACGCGTCAATTGCCTTGGGAAGAATTGAGGAATTCATGTCTGAACCGGACAAGGAAACTCGCACTGTCGAATCGCCTCAGGATGCCTCCTTGTTCCAGCTGGAGTCATGCTCGTTTGCTTGGCCTGGAAGAGTATCACCGGTGCTTTCCAATGTCAATCTGACATTTCCGACTGGCCTGACAGTCATTTATGGTAAGGTTGGTGCGGGGAAAACGGCCCTATTGCAAGCGATCCTCGGGGAGCTCGATCTTCTAGGTGGCATCTCCCACGTCCCTGACGAAATGGTAGGATATTGTGCGCAGACTCCGTGGCTTCAGAGTATGAGCATCCGCGAAAATATCCTGTTTTCTTCTCCTTACGATGAACGAAGGTACAAGCGGGTTTTGGACGCTTGTGCGCTTCTCCCTGACCTTGCCAATTTCAAGCATGGCGACCTTTCGTTTATGGGCGAAAATGGAATCGGACTGTCCGGTGGTCAGAGGGCACGTGTAGCTTTGGCTCGAGCGATGTATAGTAGGGCGAGAATATTACTGTTAGACGACCCCATTTCGGCTCTGGATCACAACACAGCCGAAACGGTGGTCCGCAAGTGCTTTACAGGCCCTTTAGCCGAGGACCGAGTCATTGTCCTGGTTACACACCGGGTGACGCTCGTCAGTCCTATTGCCACCCAAATGGTCCAAATCCATGACGGCACCGCAACGCCGAGTGCAACCATTGATATGACCGACCCAGCACTGCAATATATAGATGACGAACAGGAACATCATACTACGCTTGAGGATGAGGCTGCTGCTGTACCGGACAAATTCATTGAAGAAGAGCATCGAGCCGAGTGGGGAGTCAAGACTAGGATTTATTGGAGTTATATCCAGGCCGGAAAACTGAAGTGGTGGGCTATTCTCGTGGCAGTCCTCGTGCTTTATCGCGCGGCCTCAGTCGCACGATCCTGGTTCGTTAAAGAATGGGGTGAAGCGTACGGTGATCAGAATCTGTTTGTCTTCGATTTTCGCAACTTTCAATGGGAGATGTCGGGTTCGGATTGGACCACATTGCCATCCGACTTCATCGGCCTTCTTCCTTCTCCAATTCACAATGTTCGACCTTGGCTCTGGGCGTTCTTCGGTATCGCCGCTTTCCAGGCTGTAGCCCTCCTGGTTGCTCAGCTCTTCATGTTGATAATAGTATACTGTGCAGGGAAGACGATGTTCGAACAGGTTATGGTCAGAGTCAGTCATGCGACATTCCGATTTTTCGATGTCACACCTGTTGGCCGTCTGATGAATCGTCTGACATCGGACATTGGTGTAGTCGATGGCAATATCAGTGAGCAGTTCCAAGCTATTGCATTCCATGCAATCACATGGATTTCTTCCGTTTTCGTCATTGCATCTGTGACTCCGAGCTTCCTTGTCTTTTCACTGGTGCTCACTGTGGCGTACGTTCTCGTATTCCAACAATTCCTTCCCACGTCCCAGAATCTGCGGCGTCTTGAGATGGTGTCGCTTAGCCCTTTAATATCAAACTTTGGGGAGTTATTACATGGCTTGACAACCGTGCGCGCCTTCCATGCCGAGGTACGCTTTCAAAACAGGGTCATTGCGGTTGTGGACAAATTCCAAGGCATGGACCACTTCTACTGGTCTCTCCAGAGCTGGCTAATGTACCGCTTCGAAGGATTGTCAGCCATATCAACTTTTTCTCTGACTGTTCTTGCCTTGCATACAAAAATCTCCCCTGGCTTGATTGCATTCGTGCTCATTGCAGCAAATCACTTCGTCTTTGCTACTCATGCACTGTGCAAGCAGTATGGCCAGTTGCAAATGGACTTTGTCTCTGTTGAGCGAGTGGATGAACTTCGTCATATTGAACCGGAACCCCCAGGAACGATTGATCCCCCGGCATTCTGGCCTAGGTTTGGCAAGGACATTACCTTCGAGAATGTTACCATTCGCTACGCTCCTCATCTGGATCCCTCGTTAACCAATGCTTCTCTTCGAATCCCGGGGGGATCCACAACGGCAGTTATTGGCCGGACAGGAAGTGGAAAATCCACGTTAGCCGTATCACTGCTTGGTGTTGTTCGACCAACATCAGGGCAGATTATGGTGGATAATATCGATATCACGCAAGTCAATACGCACGCACTCCGGACGCGCGTTACGTTCGTTGCCCAAGACCCTATCCTCTTCGCGGGCAGTATTCGGCTCAACTTGGATCCTACTGGAGAGTATTCAGACCATGAGTGCTCTGAGGTACTGAACCGGGTCTGCAATAGACACCACTGGACTCTGCAGACACATGTCGAAGCTGGTGGACGGAACCTGAGCCAAGGCCAGCGGCAGTTAATCGGTCTTACACGAGCCGTCCTCCGCGCAAGTCCGATAGTCATCCTTGACGAGGCGACTGCCTCTATTGATCATGAGACATCGCTTGAAATACAGCAGATCATCCGGGAGGAATTGAGGCAATCTACTGTCATTACCATTGCCCATCGACTGGAAGCAATCAAGGACGCGGACTATTACGTTGTTCTGGACCATGGGGAAGTGTCGGAACAAGGGTATGTTAAGGACAGGTCAGAATGAGCCCAGGACAGACGTGTTTGGATTTGGGGATTTTGATTTACTAAACTGGTTTGTTGAAAAAAAAAAACATCTCGTTTTAGGGCTTGGTATTGGGATTCGATGCACTTCATGCAGATAAGACGTGATACATTGTAATGCTCATCACTAAATGAAGAAGCCACATACAATCTAGGCCTATTAAGAGCCGCCCTGGATTAGCCTAGACTATGTCTCATAATAGAATAGGAAAACATTCACGTACTGATGGCCTCGTGGTGCTCAATGTTGACACTAGCGTAGGAACAAGGTGCATCTCAATGCGATCCGTAGCTCCTCCACGGGCAGTAACCCTAATCATCTCACTCTATTTGTGTCATCCTAGCGGAACTGTCGCCATGTGTGTTGAATGTAGCTTGGTGGACGACACAGGACTCGAATACGTCCACTGTATTCTAACCAAATAAGCATTTGCTGGAAGATCCAGACTGTTCGTTCGTTCGGGCTAGGAGTGTCAATCTGCATATTTGATCGGGGCAACGATAAAGTGGCTTGATTCCTCCAGCATCAATTAAAGCAGTACTCATCTACCACGGTCGTCCTTGTATGTTATCTCTTGTACAGGGGTTGGTCCTGTTTATTATCTTCTTTACGGTTGTCAGTGCTATTTCTGTATGACCTTCAATTGTTTACCAATATTTCTCCTAGAAATACATTGGGTCCTGTTTTATAACATCTGTCCTGAATATATTACCAAGTCTGGCGCGCTGCCTGTGCACCTGACCTGCCCACAAGACCAAATTGACAGGTAGTCAAAGGCATAGTCAGAACTGACTGGGAATCCAGTCACACATCGTCATAAACCTACAAAAATGCTTTACCCTCTCACCTATTCTAACTGTATGTCACGTGATATGGCCTCAACATCTCGCTACTGCGTGTATGTGACATTTCATTATCACATTCGAGGCTTTTCCAACCTGAATTATCTAGCAAGGGCTGGCTCAAATGATTGTTGCATTACTAGTATTATTGCATCTGAAATGGTGGCATCCGCCCGTGTCCGTGGCTTCAGCGTCAGGGGGAGATCAAGGTAGGGACAGTGTTTGGGATCCTTGTAAAAGATGCCTCCCACCTCTTCAATTACTTTGAAGCGTGTGTCCATGCTGTATGCATTATGGATCAAACCAGCGCCTTTGTTGATTGCCTCCTGACGGTTGTGCGTAAACCCCACACACCACCCCCGGCTAGCTATGCCATTGCCCCCTTCTTCAGATCTGGGGAGTAAGCTCTAGGCTCTTAAGAACTGACTTGCTCCCATCTGTGGTCGTCTTTAGTGCGGGGTTGGTGCAGTTCCATGGACAGTGGCTCATGTGCTTTGGTCAGAGGGACTCATTCTCGGGGTGGCTTCAGGTTGTTTTTATTAGTTGTACAGCAGTAGCTTGCATCGCGCTGCATCGCTTCGCATCGCTTTGCATATGTGGGGTTCCCACAACTCCGTGGGGGATTCCTGACCACTGCTCCCAAAGTAACCTAAGATGGGGATTCTATTGCCAAACCCCATGTCCGAGGACAGACAGCCAGGCTTTATTGTTAGTTGTCAAATAACATAAAAAGAAATGCACGCTCTCTTGGGATGCTTGACTATTCCCGAGGTTGGTATGCCCTTCCATTCACGAAGGTCGGTTTGAAAATGTGGTTTGAGGCTTCTTTTACACTGCTCTTGCTTTTCTCCAGCCATGTCAATGGTGCACCAAACAGGGAGAAATACATGCCAGTCCAGAGGTCCGCAAATCACCCGGTTCTGGCTCCCATCGTGGATCTTGGTTACGTCAAGTACCAAGGCATTGCTCTAGACTCCGGTGTCAATGAGTACCTGGGCATGCGCTATGCCGAGCCACCAGTCGGAAATCTGCGATGGCGAGCTCCGCAAGATCTGTGTCAAACCAACATAACAGTGCAGAATGCCACTCAGGTAGGGCTACCGGGCATATGTCCTATAAGACTCCCCTAGCTCATATGGCTATTGTAATAGGTGGGACCAAGTTGTCTCGGAAATTCCGCGCCCAGTCCATATAGCCATGCGGAGGAAGATTGTCTGTTTGTCAACGTCTTCACTCCTTCAGATGCTACGCCGTCGTCCAATCTCCCCGTCTGGTTCTTCATCCAGGGCGGAGGCTTTGCGGCCAATACAGACCCGAACATCAATGGTACCGAAGTCGTAAGAAGATCTAATAACAGTATTGTCTTTGTAACCGTCAACTATCGCGTCGGTGTCTTTGGGTTTCTGGCGAGTGAATTGATCCGGAGAAACGGAGACCTGAATGTTGGATTGTTGGATCAGAGAAAGGCTCTGCGATGGGTCCAGCGGTATATCAGACTCGTACGTGATCTTCGTATGAAACCCGTAGAAGCTGACATTCTTACCGGATATCAAATAGTTTGGAGGAAATCCCAACCATGTTGTCATTCATGGCGATTCCGCCGGAGCAGGGTCCGTTGCTCTCCATATGACTGCCTATGGAGGCCGCGATGATGGCCTATTCGTTGGTGGCATTTGCGAGTCGCCCTTCTTCCCGACACATCGAACCGTGAATGAATCCGAGTTCCAGTTCCAAAGGTTCATCACCAGTGTGGGCTGTCTTAATGCGACGGATAGCATGGCATGTCTTCGCTCCAAGGACACAGCAACCCTGCAATCGGCAGACGTCCTATCACCATTCCCAGGAGCAAAAGGGCTTCCAGACTGGTCATTCCTGCCGGTCGTCGATGGGAATTTCTCCCAGGGCTGCCTTTACACGCTCTTCCAACAGGGCAAGGTAGTCAGAGTACCCACGATAGTCGGGGACGACACCGATGAAGGAACTTATTTCGCGGCCAACGCGTCCACATCGGCAGAATTCCTGGAATTCATACGCAGCAACTACCCCAATCTCAGTAACAATGACCTGGAGTGCATCAATAAAGCCTATCCATTAATGGCGCCCTTGGAGTCCCGCGCAGCCTGGTTCCCCTCCGCAGCGGCAGCATACGGCGATTCAACATTCACCTGTCCCGGCCTGGAGATTTCTCGATCAATGGCAAAATATCTGAGCCCAGACAATACGTGGAACTATCGCTACAACGTCATGGACTGGGACAACATCCGGTTGGGGCTCGGGGTACCGCATGTCTTTGAAATGCCTGCCATCTTTGGCGTTGGCATGACCAAGCCATGCGTTAATTGCTCGTATAGCACCTATAACTCTCCCATTGTCCCGATCGTTATGGATTATTGGATCAGCTTCATCAAGGGACTGGATCCGAATCGATACCGGAACCCGGATGCGCCGTATTGGCACCCTTTTGGGCAGCAGCAGGGGCAGGAGCGTAGATTAAAATTTCAGATGAATGCCACTGCTATGGAGGGTATCCCGCAGTATCAACGAGATAGATGTTCCCTGTGGAAGAGCATGGTTTCCAGAACAGAGCAGTGATGGATGAGGATGAGATGAGGATGTGGATGATGGATGATGGATGATGGATGATGGATGGTGGATGATGGATGGTGGATGGTGGTGTTCGATGTCTGGTTTCCGTATTGGGGTATCGATACAACAACCCATACAACCGAGGTATTATTCTTACTATGTATGCACATCGCACAGAGCAGCAACAGCTAATAATATCCTATAATATTCTACTTCATTATTTCTTCCTTTAATATACTCCTTACAGTGCGGGGCTGAGTGCGGGAGGTTTAATTAATTACACTTCACAGCCAGATCTGGGGAAGCTCACCTCGGCAATTGTATGAACACATCGGCTATGAGATGCCCAGCCCAGTGCCGCGATGACAAGCCTCGCCAGGCACAGTTCACCGTTACCATCGGTGCAAAGAGACTTCCCGTGTTTCGTCTCCGTGCCGGTCCAGGCACTTGTATAGATATGCATCTGCCCCCTTGATGCCCGACGCTTGTTTTGTTTCAATGGGCAACAAGATCTCTCCTAGTTCCGGAACAGCCGGGACCTGAATTGGTCTGTTCATTCGAGCTCGATTCCAGGTCGCTGTTTTATAGCAATAATATCATAAATACAGACAAACCCTGCTCATCCATGGCCCTATCCTCGTCTCTGGCGTTGACATCGGCCCTGTCGCTGGTCGCGGGTGCCTATCTCAATGCCAAGCTTTCTCTGTCCACCGATATTTCCCAGATTCTTGGGGATCGGGCATGGGCTAAACGATTGGGTCGGCGGATGGCTGAGCTAAGTGACAGTGCCACGATCTATAAGATGCTGGAACGCGTCGTCGATGTTGACGGCCACGGCTCGACGGAGGCGCTTTGGTTTGAGAATAGGACGTGGTCGTATAGCCAGTTGAAGGAGCGTGAGTTTTCTCTTCCTTTTCTCTTCCTCACTGTTCGAAGAATGTCGTATTTCGGACTGACCGAGTATAATTAGTTGTTGATCGATTCGCCGCTCTTCTGCACGCTAGAGGCATCACGGCCGATGATTGCGTTGCTGTGTTCATGACGAACTCGCCCGAAATGGTCGTGACGGCTTATGCGCTCTCGAAATTGGGTGCTGTGGGTGCTCTCATCAATGTGAATCTCAGAGGTAATGAGAACACGACCCTTGTTCTGGGCGGCTTTCTGATCAGTTGTAACAGATGATACTTTTCTCCATTGCCTTCGTGTATCAAATGCAAAATCAATCATCTCGACCCCGGATTTGACGCCGCATGTACGCTCTGATCTGCCTCATCTGGCATTCAACTTCTCCTCGTTTGATGGAATCGCCACCGAGGCGATCGAGCTGGTGACTTTCGCCCAATTGCAGCAATTCTCCCCGTTCGGTCTCAAGGCAGCCAAGAGGACTCCCAGCGATTTGACTGTGATGATCTACACCTCAGGGACCACAGGTAATCCCAAAGCCTGCGGGATTCGAAATATGATGACCCTGGTGACCTCGAACCCGCTCAGTCTCGATGTCAACAATCCCCGTAAATACTATCCTATCCGCACATACTCCCCGCTTCCTCTCTTCCACGGGACGGCTTTCTTCACCGGGTTATGCTATTCCCTAGGGAACGCTGGAACCCTCTGTCTCCGTCGCAAGTTCTCCGCGTCGCAGTTCTGGAAGGACGTCCACGACTCCCGAGCCACGCGCATCCTCTACATTGGCGAATTATGCCGGTATCTGCTTTCGACCCCACCCTCGCCATACGACAAGAACCACTCGTGCATCGTTGCAACGGGGAACGGACTCCGTGAAGAAATCTGGGAACGATTCCGCGAGAGATTCAACGTCCCCGAGATCCGCGAATTCTACCGCTCAACGGAAGGAGTAGCCAAGTTCGACAATTTCGGCGAGGGAGCCTGGGGTGCGGGACGAGTTGGCTTTTCGGGACCGATTCGCCGCTTTCTCGAGGACGATATCTTCATCGTCAAGTACAATCCTGATACGGAATCGCCGTATCGAGACCCAAGGACCGGATTCTGTATTCGAGCAAGGCCGGGGGAAGAAGGGGAGGCGATTGGGCGTGTTCGCAACCGTGGTCTGCTTACGGAATACGTCGATAATGAGGAGGCGACGGAAAAGAAGCTCCTCAGGGATGTGTTCCAGAAGGGGGATCTCTTCCAACGAACGGGCGACTTGGTCGTTCAGGATGTGTCGGGTTGGGTCAAGTTCGCTGACCGGGTCGGGGATACGTTCCGGTGGAAAGGGGAGAATGTCAGTGCTGGCGAGGTTAGGGATCATATTTGCAAGATTCCAGGGGTGCATGATGCTGTAGTTTATGGTGTCAAACTGCAGAGGTTCGCTGTCTTCTATCCCCCTTCCCTTGTCCCAGGAAGATCCCCTGCTGACAACTTGTTTTCCAGTTATGACGGCCAAGCCGGTGCCGCAGGAATTACATTAGAGGACCACTCCGAGACGGCAGAGAAGGACTTCATGACCCATCTCTACTCTGAGCTAAGGAAGAAGGGCGTTCCCCTGTACGCCTTTCCGCGTCTCGTCAGGATCACCGAGAAGTATGTCTATGTCCACCCGAATAATAATCGCATTCCGGAGCACACGCTTACCATTCTCTTCATCTAGAGTAGCAACCGGTGTCACATTTAAGCAAGCCAAGGGCGATTTGGTGAAGAAGGGATGGGATCCCCAGGTCGACTGGAAAGGCGACAAATTGTACTGGTTGAACGGCAAGAAGTATGCTAAGCTGGATGAGCGAAGCTGGATGGAAATAGAGACTGGAAGGGCTAAGCTGTAATCTTTGTATATATACCTTTCGAATGCCCTTGGATTCAGGGGTATAGGGCAAGTCTGCATTTATGGCCTATGGCCAGAATCCAAAACAAGAAATCAGGCCTGGAAGCGGACACACAGCAGACTAGAATTCTCCGAAATAATACCGATCTTGAGCTCTTGACTTCGACTAGCAACGCCTCCTGCAAGCCGTCAGGCAAGCCATGTTTATTCTTATTGATGATCGACGGAAGTACGGAGTAATCCTATCCAAAGCCCTAGTCTCAATGCAGACAAAATGCCCGGTGTTGATACGCCATATCCCGGCCGGCGGGGTTGGATAATTTTGTTCTTGATTTCCAAGGTTTGTTTTCTGCTGGGTTTTTGGTAGAATACAGTTTTCGTGGTTTTTCATTTTTGTCTCTTCAATCATGGCTACCAGTGTTATATCTGCAGACACTGGCTCCGAAGACAAAAACAAAAAGTCCATCGCCGAATTCGATGTGCTGGAAAAGGATGTCGATCAGCCCATTGCTCCTGATCAGTTTGATGAGAAATACCGCACGACGAAATTGGAGATTTGGGCTTACTATGCGTGCGTGGCTTGATAGTTCTCATCATGGAAATGGCTAAATCCCGGCACAGTTACTACATAGGGAACAATGGGTTGTCCCTATTCAGTGAGTTTCCGGGACTGATATGCGCTGACGGTGCTAACAACGGTGATAGATTTCGCTCCAACAGCATTCCAGAACCTCTTATATCAAGCAGCAGGGGATAGCGGCACACTGGTCTTCGCAGGGACACGACGCTCCATCAATAGCATCGTACTTCTTAGCAACGGCATCTCCTTCGCGATCCAGGTTGTCGTCTTCCTGATCATTGGTAGCTTTGCAGACTTCGGTAACTGGCGTCCTGCGATTCTCATAGTTCTCTCCATCATCGCGTACGCCATTGGGTTTGGCTGGCTCGGCGTCCACACAGAGGACAAATGGCATGCCGGCGTGGGATTGTACATGGTAGGCCTGATAGCTTACCAGACCACCCTGACCTTCTGGACGGCAGCGTTCCCCGGTCTAGCACGGAATACGACGGCGATGAAAGAAATGGCCGATGCATATGCCGCGGGAAACATCACTCGCGAGCAATACAATTACGCGGACACAATGAAGCGCAGCCAGCTGTCCAATGTCGCCTTCTATGTCCAGTCAGTCGCGGAGATATTCATCCTGGCCATTATCGTGGGGATCATGTTCGGTCTGGATGTTAATGCCAGTGAGGCTAACAACAACTGGGGATTGAGCGTACTGATTGCTTTCGTTAGCGGTGTTTGGCTTCTTGTGTCATTGCCGTGGTTTTTCATAGAGAAAAGACGGCCTGGGCTGGATCCTGGACGGAGAAATATCGTTGTTGCTGGGTGTTTGCAGCTTTATTACGCTGTTACGCAGATTTGGAATTTGAAGCAGAGTCTCGTTTATCTTATAGGTATGAGACACTGACTCTGTATGAGTGGAGAGCCGATGCCGATGCCGATGCTAATGTTAACAGGATACTTTCTTCTTGGAGACTCATTGAATACCACAGTCACCGTGATCGGTACCTTGCAGAACAACGTGGTGGCTTATAACACGCTGCAATTGACATACCTCCTCATCGTTGGTATAGCAGCACAGGCAGTCGGAATCTACGCCTTCTGGTTCATCCAGCAACGCTTCAAGCTAGGCACAAAAACCATGTTCAACGCCGTTGCATTCGCCATCATCCTCCTGGACGGCTGGGGTATGATCGGGATCTGGACCAACAGATTTGGATTCCACCACTTATGGGAAATATGGGTATGGATTTGAACAGTCTAGCATGCCTAGATGTATATTTCCAGACTGACGTGAATGAACAGCTCTACCAAGCCTTCTACGGCCTCTTCGTCTGCCCATGGTACAGCTACTCCCAGATTATGATCTCAGAAGTAACGCCGCGCGGCCACGAATTCCTCTTCTTCAGTCTCTTCAGCATCATCGGGAAAACGTCCTCGTTCATCGGGCCCATTGTGTCCAGCGCTATCATTGATGCTACCCCGTCGGGGAATGTAAGTACACCGTTTTATTTCCTGTTTGGGCTGAGTTTACTTAGTGTTGGTATTTTGGTTGTGGGGGTTGATTTGAAGAAGAGCCAGGAGGAACAGGAGAGGTTCCTGGTGAAGAAGACTGGGAGGGTGTCTGCAGTTTGAGCTCTCTTTTTGGAGGGGGTTTTCCTTTCGAGGTAGTTACGAGTTGCTTGAATGACTTTATGTGATAGAGTGAAGGGATGCATTATGTGTTTACGATGTTGTGGGTGGCTCGTTTCTAGTGTTGATATAGATGGGACTATATAGCCAGGTTCCATACAGAGGGCGAGCACCATAGAATCATGATATAGGATATATATTCCTTGACTAGGTAATAAGAAACAGAACTCCAAGCCATGCTCTGCCCTAGCGCCATGAAACGACGATAAACTGGAATAACAAAAAGGAATCGGAAGAAACCCAGGCTCGATTAAGTAGTCATTAACTTTTCTCATTCTTCTCCGCTTGCATCCTCTTTCTTGCTCTTCTTCTTCTTCTTCTTCTTTTCCTTCCTGTCGGAGCTCTCGCCGTCAACTTCTCCGTCGATATCGGACTCGCGCTTGCGTTTGTTCTTCTTCTTTTCCTTCTTCTTCGCCTTCTCAGTATCACCGTCGCCATTCACCTCCTCAGGAGGAACAAAATCCTTCTGCCTGTCCAGCATCTTCTCTTCTCTCTTCGCGCGTTGCCGTTCCATGATCTCCTCTTTCTGTGCACGGGCCTTGGCCTCCTTGGACAAGAAGTACTCGCCAGACTCAATCTGCTTGTCGATCTTGCTCTTCTCCGGTGCTGGCGGGAAGGGCGTGTACACCTTCTGCGACTTATCGGTAACCTTGTACGGTACTCTGCGCTTGGAGAGGGTGCGTTTCTTAAAGTTCGGGAGGAAGCGATCCCACGATTCGTGGGCCAGGGTCGGGTCCTTGGCGAGTTCGCGCTTGATCATCAGTTCCTTAATATGGTAGATTGGGTGGATATTTGCCATGCAGTCGTTGATGATGCGGCGGACTTCTTTAAGACCCTTGTATGGTCCCATGACGGCAACAGTGTTGCCTTGTACGAGGATGTAGGTGCTCGTGAGCAATTCGAGGGCTTTAAGCGTGGAACCTGAAGGGCCGAGAATGCGCTGTCGCCGTTTCACGAAACGCTCTTTGTTGCGAACCTGGTTGCGGATTTTGATAATGTCGCAAGCCATATCATCTTCGAGGATTTTGAGGGCCTGGTTTTGCCGCCAGCGTAAGCCCAGTGGATTCCAGAGTAGAAATAGAGAAAAGCGGCGCAATAACGACAACTGACCTGTTGTACTGGAACACTTCTCGCCAGCAGCTTGATCAGATCCCTTGCCTTCAAAATGGCAGCGGGATCAAAGGTCTTCCTTGTCGTCCTAACAATCATACTACCCTCGACCAAATCCAATGTGCACGCGATCCCATATTTCTCTAATGCCCTTGTGATAACGGGCCAGGCTTCTTTGAGATAAACTTCGCGGTATTTTGGGAAGAGGGTAGCGAAGGAAGATTCTTCTGCGAAATTTCCAGCTACATTATCTTCGGGTTTGAATGGCTCGACCTATTGGATGTTGAACGTTAGCTCAGTAACAGAGAAACGAGAACCGCAATGGCGAAGGTAGAAATACCTTCCATTTATCAATATCATCCGTATCCCACGGCTTGTCTTTTTTGTGTGTCGAAGGCATCTTGAGCGTCGTCTGCGTGTTGGAATAATGCTGGGCAGATCGACGGCGGATAATTCTTCTACAAAAATACTTCGGAGCTTCGTTTCTCCGATCCGTTCACGAGGTTTTCCGCGGCCTTGTAAATCCGGCATAAAGGAATACAAACATCAGGCATCAACAATGATGAGCAGCAACGACCATTAATTAGAAGTTGATCCCTCGCGGTCCACCCGGCAGAGATGAAAAGTACAAGAAAACAAGGTTTAATTTGAGCGTGCCACTACGCAAACTAGCAGAGCAGAGTCTAGTCTGTTCGGTGATTACCAGATCCACGTATCTTTGCAGGCACATCCATTACTCCAATGGGCAGGACCAAGCACCCTTGTCCACTCCGGCAGCTATTCCGGTAGACTGCTGGAAACTCCAATAGCCAGATCTATTTTAGAAGCCCGAAAACCAGGCGTCTCCGTTGATCCCCAGCAGAGCCAATATCCGCGCCGGTACGCTCGCTGTATAGGCTCGGGGATGGCCATGGCACTGATAGACCGTTCATTCACCCATTAAGTCTGTATCAACATTAGCATTCTCTCCCAGATCAGCTCAGATGGGGATATAGAGAATACAACAATTATTGGATTCTTTATAATCCACAAACCCAGCACAGCATATCATAGGCTGACGGGTTGTGGCTGGCATAGACTGCCCTTTGCCCAGCACCTCTACCCTGGTTCTGGGTCGGAAACTCTTCCCTTTCCTCTTCTGCCTTTTCTGCTCCTGTCTGCTGTCACTCCTGCTCTTTCGACGCGTCTGTGAACCCTCAGAATTGGTCAATTACGGCCTGCAGACTTTTCTTTTGTCAGACTATTGATGGCTCTCCCTCTTATGCGGATTCGCGTCGATACCCGCCGTCTCTGGGACTACCTGGGCTCGTCGACGACTGTGTCGCGTCAGGGGGGTCTTGTGCGGCATCCATCTTTTTATCCCCGCCATGGTAGACTCTTCATCTAGTCTAGTCCACTCTTCGTCCGGCAGGCTGAACTGGCCTGTTGATATGACTGTCCAGTTCGCTGGTTGAGTCCTTCCCTCCGATCCTGTCTTTGATAGCCACAAACTCCATCCTCGGGTGAGGTCTTTGACCTGTCCAACTGTCATTCATATGAACAATTCTATATAGTCTCTGGTTTCCTCCTCACTTCATGATCTCCCTCAACCCGCTTGGGTTATACGTTGGCGCTAGTATCCAACCCGGAAGCACACGCACCGCACTTACCTTCAGTCAACTTCCCGTACAGTGGGTTAGCGTTACGATGGTTGGCCCATGATACAATATATATATGGGGATGAGGAGAAGTTTATTGACAAGGGACCTAGGTAACGACAACAGGAATCGGAATTTCAACTGACCATCCTTCTGCTGACTTGTCAAATCTCCAGAGTGGAAACGCCAAAGCATCCTACCATAAACAACACAAACACCTCTTATGCTGAATATGTCATGCCAATATCTCCCAAACAAGATTCTTATTGTCTCATAAGATCTCCAGGGGGGACGGACAGATCAATAGCCCCGAGGCTGCGTTTTCAGGGCTTTCGACCGATGCAGACGTACCTGATGGATCGTCAGAACGGAGACCCAAAGCTCTTCTTAGTACGAGGAACACACAAAGGAAAATACGCCTTGAGGGAACGGCTATCGGCTTCTCGTCGTGCTTGTGCCACCAGCGCATCAAATTGCTCTCGTGGCATGCGCTGCCGTTGGGTGAGGGGATAGAGAGGTAATGTTTTCAGGAGTTTTCGAATGTTCTCACGATTCATGGCACCTATTTCTCTCATCCTGGGGTCTAGTACGTGGTCAGCACCTATGTCCCTAATGCGACACTCCTCCCCCGAGTGTATCGGCATACCATTAGACCATGCAGACAGGGGAAGGGGAATCATCGTGGCATCAACCTCCACCAGACCTGCTTCTGTCAGAAGATTCCTCAATCGTGTCCCTACGCGAAGATCTTTCACGTCTCCCAAAGCACCCATATACTGTGTGCTCCATATTCTAAGAGCATTCTGTTCGGTCATCAAGCCACTGTCGGATTGGACATTGAAGTATATTTCGACCATTTGGACCCAACCGCCCGGTTTGAGAACTCTACCGGCAGGTTCAGATTAGCTTTATTGGTCTTTATTTGTCTTCCTAGGCCCAGACAGATCCCTTGGCGACGAGGTATACCTTTTGATGTCACGGATATATGACCGCCATCTGTTCCGGTCGATTCCGGTTGCGAGGAGTCTTGAGTGGACAAGGTCGAAGTAGTTGGAGGGAAAGGTAAACCGGCGGTTCAGGTTGTCGACCTGTGCGATATCTCATTAGCCATAAAAGTCGTTTGGATTTGTCTCGACAGGCGGTCGGGTTCGCAGAACAATGTTAAATGAAGCGATGATCATATGCAATATGCTAGGCCCCTAGCAGCCTTGTGCTTTCAGCATTCCTCGGGGCCGTTAAACAATGTGATACCTACTTGCAGAATCAGGTTGTCCGGTTCATCGTCCGGCCTCATGTGAGGAGAGATGTCCACACCGATTACCTTTTGGAGCCAGGGTGTTAGCTACTCGACATCACTCACAGGGTGGAAACAGCTCAAATTTTCACCTCGCAATTTGGATACTGGTCAGCAACATCCAAAGCCCATGCTCCTGCTCCATAACCACAGTCCAGCACTCTTCGAGGTCGACGGATTGGCGGAAAAATCAGTCTGTCTTCGAAAACTCTGCTGAGCACACGGTGTTGTAACTCAAGGCGTTCTGCTTCTGCCTGTGGTAGCGACGAAATCAACTAAATAAAATGCATCTTCGGACAAAACTGGCACATCAACACATACATCATCGATGGGCTCGAAATATACGCGGTTCTCAATCGAGTATCTTTGATACTCTCGGTTTTGGATTGTGACCGTTTCGAGGTATGCACTGTCTAGCGCTACCGTTTCTGGTTCAGGGTTCCTGAATGGATAAAGAGAACATCAGCCTGTCTCGGCACCCTGTTGGCTCGGTGTGAAACACTTGGTACGTCATAATGGCCCAAATACTTGCAGTCCTCTTCAAAACAAGGCAGCTTCAATACGTGAATACGTCTCGTGAGCAATTGGCAGTGAATTCTCGTTGGCGAGGGGCGTGCTAGCTTATTGTGAGTGAGAAAAAGTCCTTGGTACGCGTTCTATGGGGGCACAGGGCAAATATGCCACTCTTAGCGCTAATAATATGCGGGTATAAGGAGGGCATGGGAACCCTCCAACCTCATCATTCTGTTTTGGAAAATGCCCGGGATTCAATATTCGTGTTAAGTGTATGTGGAGGGGGAGATCGACTCAGTCATCTTGCGAATTAGTTCGAGATCCACGTCTGCAGAGCGCCTATTCTGGCCACAACGCCATACAGCGACTCAATCAACATTGTGGCACAGCAGTGGCCACCTACGAAGAGCCCACATGAATTCGATATCCGAGCAGAGAGTCTTCAACGACCATTCTGTTGCCTTCTTCTGAGCAGGACCGCGACGCGGCGCGGCTCTCATGCATCTAATTGCAGTTCTCTACGCGCCTGTTGCTATTCATACCGAGTAACAAAGGCCTCAAGCGCTAACCTCCGGAGGGGTTGCTGAGAATGGCAAGATTGCCTATCGTCCCGCGCGCGAAATTAATGGTTTAGGGCCGATAGCGCAAGTTCTACTTACATACATTAACTTGCGGAATACATTGTCTTCTTAGAGCCCTTGCGGTTTCTAGAACGCCAATGACATGCTAAGGGGGGTTGGGATACGGAACTTTACGCCGAGTATCTTTACGAACAAAGAACATAACCGGTACAAAATAAGTTGCATTGTATTGGTACAGACGAATCATGAAAGAGGGGAGGCATAAAGGGGGGCGTGGAAAGAGGGTCTATCTACCTGGCCAGTCATGATTTTATTAGCCCAGGTCTGCAGGCGGCAACAGAGCAAGAAGAGACTGCTGGAGCATGGAACTGACGATAATCAGCATGAATCACGGGAATTGCACGGGAAATGGAGTGCTACGGATTGCCGCCGTTGCGCATTGAACCAGCCTCCCATCTCCCGCTTCCACAATTCCAGTGACATGGAATTGGGTTGGCTTCCGTTCACTTAATCCCGGCGAGACTGAAAGTTTGAATTGTGCCATTCAGCCTCCGTCCATGGATTCGGGTCTGTCAGTGCTGTAACAACGGGTCGTCCCTTGGAACAGGTGGGGATTAAATTGTGAGACGGGATTTTAATCTATCAGAGCGACCCATCAGGTCTCATCATCAGGCTTGCAAACCCGCCAGAGTGGTTCTGAGTTGATTCCTACTGTTACTTACCCGAGACTGACTTGGGACTGCTTCTTCGACTCCCGATCATCCACCCTGTCTTCAGGGATACGCCCACTATCTGCTGGGCAGTTTCCACTACGATTCCACTGCTGGCTCGGGTATGAACTGGATTACGGAGTTGTGTCTTTTGAATGCACCGAGTGCCCACCAAGCGGGGCAAAGCGACTTGACCCTGACGCTGACGGTAGCCATCGACGGCCTATAGAGATTGTGGAGTCATTACGATAGCGTTGCATCTCCACCAAGGCCAAAGAAAGGAATCTTGGAAATGGATACGCTTTACAGGGTACACGAAGCATCGTAGTACCATATGGACATGGTCAGATGAACATCGTACATAACTACTACTCGGAAGAAAGATGCAAGTCGTTACCAGGGATTCATCCCGCCGTCCTGGGTAGCTACTACTAATAACACGGCATTACGTATTTCAAAAGTCTCTTTGATTCCTGAACGGGATCTGTGCATGATAGCCATTGCGCGGGATATCGAACTCCACAACGTCGTGCGCCAGAGCCATGGTTACAATGGGAATATCTAACGACAATTCAGTCCAGATGGCTCGGATATACCCCTAACTCCATATGCACATACCCATTTGTCTGCATCAAGCTCTCTGCCTCTGTACCGACCGGCATATATGAAAAAGAAAAAAGAAAAGAAAAAGAAAAAGAAAAAGAAAAAGAAAAAGAAAAAGAAAAAGAAAAAGGTTTGAGAGGGTGGATGGTGGCGAGAGGCCACCGTGGTCTTTAGTATCGGCTTTCTCGGCGTCCTTGCAGGCACATACATCCTACTCGCTGGAAGATTCTGCAGTTCCATCGTGTTATCTGGTTACAAAAATTACCATACGACCGCGAGATGTGGCTGGCCGCTGAACTGTGTCTCTTCTGCACGACATGGTTAAGGCAGCGGGCCTTGCCGGCTACTAGCCCACAGAGCATGGAGGCAATGGCATTTGGCCTAGATCAATAAGCAATTAGCATTCCCTTCTGTCCGCATCCTTTTCGGGAAACTCTACGCAGGTCTTTCAAACTATGACATTGATAGGATTCTATCAATTCTTCAATTTGCTGGGAGCTGATCACACAGAGCGTATCCACCCCTACCATTGGGCCGATGATAGCGCTGGCAGGTATTTCCTCGGAACCGTAAATATGACATTGACTACAGTACTACACAAGGGTCTGCTATGACAATGTCGATCGTGTTATGCTAAGAGCCATCCGAGTCGCCTTGCAAGTCCAGGTGATCCTGAGATTGCATCCCTGTTGGCTGTTTCCAATGCACAAGCAAAAGATAGATTCCAATAGTTGCATGAAGCGCGGTAGCATGCAATGTGGCCTATGCAGATCTATTTATAACATGCATGGAAAAAGAGCCCAAGTTGAATATTCCTTCTAGAGGCATGAATCCTACGCCAACGGAAAAGACGGACTTTGTGTGGTAAAACACGTAGCTGGATCTAGACCTGGCCGCCATCCTGGTCTCCAAAGCGCCTGCATTAACAGCCAACAATAAGCATTCAACGCAGAAGTCTGACATACGGGACGATCCCGACAGGACTATCCCTGCTCTCCTTGAGACGGGGATTATATGGCGCTTGGGTTCTCCTTTCCTTCATTTGTTTGGGTTGCCGAATGCCCAAACCTTCCCCTTGCTCTTGTGTGTTGTCTTCTTTGTCTGGCATAGGGACAGACTATTTCGCCATTGCATGGAAACCGATATATTACTTTCAAACCCCTTGCGACTATAGAGGGTTTCAGCTCAAATTCTGAAGCGCCGGAGACGGTTTCAAGAGGCCTTTGCGTGCTCTCTGAGCGTGTGGATCAAATCGAAGGCATCCCGAGGGCCTCAGGAACATGCTAATACTCTTATCCCTTGAAATTCGCGGAAAGTTGACGGATCCTTTGAGAAATTGGTTTCGCATCCTCATAGTAGATCTATTGAGTTGCTTTATCTCATGTATAAAAATGCGTCGAGAGACATGGCACATATCTCTGCCTGTTATGAAATAAGCATTATCCGCAAATGTAAGAATAGAAGGGTTTTAGGGGCTTCTTCCTAGACCCTCAATGGAGGTCAGGTCAATCTTGAGATCCCTTAAGGAGCGATGGATGTAGAAAGATGAAGACAGAAGATCCAGATTCTACTTCCTGTGCATAATATGATATGACACAATAGATCTGAGGCTTATCTGCCTCCGCGGGGAAATAATTGAATTTGTAGGGATCAATTGGTTTAAGATTTGAGATTGGTATTATATATCCTGCGCACATTAATTCTGATGGGGCGATTTAATAGATTAAATTCATAATAATAATAAGTTTGGAGTAGGCATTTCCCCTCGTCTGAAGCATATGACGGCAATATCGGCAGTCCAATACACCTGACTACGGATGTTTTCCCTTGTCTTGTCTCTTCGTGCTTGGATAGAACCATAGCATGAAGGTGGATGAGGACCTTTCGACTAGCCCAGAAGTGATTCCAGGTTCTGAACATAATTCTCCAAAGAGCTTTTGGTGTTCCAGGGCTGTTTCAGGAGGTCTAGTTGTTTAAAAGAAAGCTCGCAATTAGCACTGGCTTAATTGAGAAACTCAAGACTTGACTTACTAGTGACCTGGGATGCTTCCTTCGAGTTGGGATTATTCGCGAACAAATTGACCACTTTCTCGAGAATTGGGATTAGTTTGAAGAGGAGACTTTCCACGCCGTTGACAATGGGGCAAAAGGCGTCTGATACAGCGCTCGGTGCTAAGATTGCCCTTGTTGCCTGGCCAAGACTAAGCTGGATTTCTGTTGGGGCTAATAGTTTCAAAGGGGAAAATATCATCAGCTCTTCTTGTTTAGGATGCATTTGTAGAAACAAGGGTAGGACGTACATAATGGGTCTGGATTGTACTTTGGCCAGTTGAGCTCTTCAGATAGACCCCCGACAGGGTCCTTGGCAAACGTCGCCCACGCATGCCGCATGTATGCTGCTGCCTCGGCCTCATAGTCACTGTCTGCAATGCCGGTAACAGCTTCTGCCGTTCCGAACACGATAGGGAGCTCGCTGGTATGGTAGGCGGCTCCGACGTCGAAGATGTAGGTGTTGGAGTAGTTCCCACGTTGTAACGGTACCGCCAGACAGGTACTCCATGCTCAACACGATAAGCTGCCGCTTGGGCCGCTGGACAGGTAAATCCTGCTAATGTAATGATGTCAAGCAGAGGCTGAATAATCTCGACAGGAATCAATTCGAGTTGTTCTTTGGTGATGTTGGTATACGCTATGATGATGACGAGGAAAAAGCAGCTTCATCTGAGGCGGTACCAGTCAGGACAGGGATTTTTGCGAATTGCCCTGCAGCTCCCTGGCTCGCATAGTTTTTGAAGACGTTGTCTGGCACGGGTGAGAACCCTCTGAACAGAGCCGTTATCTGCAGTGGCTCGATGGCTGCGACAATCTCTTGCCAGCTCTTTGATCGCATACAGGCGATTGTAGCTTCTCCTGCTTCTTCTCCTCCGCATCCCAGATTGGATGATGCCTTGTACCAATTGCTCTCTACAGGAACCAATGAGAACACCTCAGGGAGAGTACCAGTTATCACCCCGGACTGTGGGATGATGGCATGTGCAATCGGATCATCCGGGTACGCATACGCTATGAGATCCGTGGACATGCCCCCAGCAGATTGGCCAAACACTGTAATGCGCTCTGGGTCACCATAGAATGCCTCGACGTTATCACGAGCCCATTCAAGGCCAAGGCGCTGGTCAAGTAATCCAACATTCTGGGTCTGACCAGGGGGCCCGGGGAACCCAAAAATACTCACGCGGTAGTTGATAGATACGACGACAACGTCTTCTTCGTCTGCCAACACTGCTCCGTTATAAATTGGGTTTGCGGCATTTCCGACAGAAAAGGCTATAGAAGAGTCAGCAGATCATCTCAACTTAAAATATTGGTCACGACAATACCTCCACCAAAGATCCAAAACAGGACTGCTTTGCGGGATTCGCCCTGCTGGGGTTTTGTCCAGACATTGACTGTCAAACAGTCCTCGTCTAAGACGTCTCCCGTCTGTCCCAAAGCCTCTGTAAGAGGCTTACCTGCGGGCCCTGCAAGATAGGCTTGCTTGGTCGGAACAAGATTGCAAGGGCAGTCGCTGTCCTCTGGTTAGAAATATGGTCCTTACGGCCAATATTTGAAGACGTACGGTGCCTAGGAAATGTATTAGCAAACTTTCTATTTTTTTTTTTTTTTTTTTTTTTTGTTTTGTTTTGTCCGGATGATGGAAAATACCCATGAATCAGCATTTATGATTGAGCTAGATGCCTCGACCGGTTGTGGAGGAGCAAAGCGCAAGTCACCAACTGGGGGCTGAGCGAAGCGGATACCCAAGTACTCTGAAACCTCTGGCCGTAGCGCTGATGGATGCCCTTTTACCGGACCGCTGGTGGTATTGACAATTGTTCCGATCTCATAAGAGCTAGATCGCCGTATGCTGTCTTGGTATGGGGTAGAAGAAGCCCCAAGGGCATACAATAACCCAACTAGGAACGGAGTCCACGGCGCCATTGTTGATAATAGCAATAACACGGTCGATATAATGCATGAAAGTCAATAGTGTCATCTTATCCATCCAGGGACTTTTGACTGCTTTATATAGTACAGATTACAGATGCAGCCCTCGGCAGATCCCTGGAAATACAAAATCTCGCGTGAGCAGAAGAGCATTTCCATGCGATCAGCATCTTAGATTTCCCATTAAAAGCTAGAAGCTTGTGCCTGACATGGCTGCGAAGCTATTGACATAGGTATATCCACAAGCGCATCCATCACATCATTGGAAAATATTATGGGTCGTGATCATGCAGAATCATGTGAAAACTGAACTCTCTCGACAAGGACCTGTTGCGCTGCCTTGTCTTTCCATGTGCTTCGTATCCTCTGGTGGGATTACCCAACCTAATTGGGCAACCCCCTGCATTCATCTTGTTAGTTAGTATTTCCCGTCAATCTTGTGTTGGTTGGAAAGTGGATCGTCCACTTGACGGAAATAATATGCCGAAATTCACCATTTCTTCCTGATGACTGTCTGGAGGCTCACGGTTAGTGAGTAGTGACTACGTTGTAGAGCGTCAACACGTTTTGGAGGCAGGTAACTCGAGTGCCTCAGGCTCTATTCACGTGATAAGAGAAATGACGTGTCTGCACTCTCCTCTCCCTACTACGAAACTGTCAACTTCCTATTTCTAATTTATCCTGATACTTCAAGAGGAAACAGAGACAAAGAGACCTGGGCTCGAATCAATATTTGACTTCTCTCCTTACATCAAAACTCAAGCCACATTGAATGGCAGGCTTGATGGGTACAGACAGACCTGCTGGCGACAAAGATGGCTCAGTGACAACTGTACTCGAGACATCCAAAAGCTTCCCTTGAGGGAAAATCTCATTGGCGATGTCCCAGTTAGTTGGGCAGCTTAGTGAGGACTCCCGAGGCGTCATATTGCAATCTTCCGGTCCACTATATCTCAGATGAAATATGACGGCTCGCAGAGAGCATCGATGCGAATCTCACCAGAAAAAACAATCTGCGGCATTCGGATGGTTCTTGCACTACACTGATCTAGGATGATTTGATATGGCACTCGATCTGATAGACATGCCAGAATATTCAGGTCCTACATTCCCGGCTGCAGATTGAACTATGTCTTTCTCCAGTCATGATCGGTGGCTTGTTTCCGTTCTTATGCAGCTATTGCCAGCATCCTAAATGCAATGGGAAGAAGCAAGAACATTGGCAAAGTCATTCACAGCCACAGGAAGAGTTGGGCTATTGATGGCTCGGTCTTTACTCATTCTCTTGACCTTTCTTTTTTCTTTTTTCTTATCTTTTGCAGAATTGACTATATTCGTATATGACATTCTTTGAAGCTGTTTTTCATACCATCATTGCTTCCTAAGGTAATTACCTGGAGTGGACCAAAACATTGACTGTAACTGACCTTTACGCTTGGCGTTTGGAAGCAGAGCCCCCATTGACATCTAGTACTCTGATCCTTCAGAGATTGCTTTATATGTCCGCCCTATCCTGCTGGGATTGGGGAGCAGAATTTCACACCTGCTAATCAGTGCTTCTGCTCTACTATCCAGGTTGCTGTTGCCCCCCTGTCCGCAAGGTCTGCAACAATAGCCTGAGAGGGAGTATAAGTTCAAAAAGTAAAAGAAGACTACTTAAAGACATATAGGTACTTGTTTTTACTACTATATATCTCATTCTGTTCTTTCAATCAACAAAGGAGCAGATTAATCAAATCACTAACAATGCACCACAAGCCATTTAAGAGCTGTTATAGCCCAAGTATAGTCCCATGGACCTAATAATTAACCTCCTTTGCACCAGTCATGTACTTTATACTAGCCACTATAATCTTCATCACAACCCCAACCTCCTCATCATTCCGTGGCGCGTATATAAATACATACTCCGAGGACAAAAATGGTTTTCCACTACCACTAGCAGGTTTAAGAAGCGGGGAGCCAGAAAGAGGATGGCGCTGGGCCCAGCCTGCATCGATGACTTTTTTGCCTGTTCTTCGTGAGTATCTCAGATGCATATCCATAGGAAATGGGGAGGAAAGCTTACAATCAGCAGGGGACAAGGTAACATGCACTGAGAACTCGCCGGTACAGTGAATATGGGCAATCTCGCTATTTATGCCCCTCGCAATATCCGATTGCGGGACATTATCGGCTAAGAATATTGCAGGGGAATGGCGCTCAAGTTGCGACTCATTGATTTTGATGAGATGGGGATTTTTCGAGACGAACTCCATGTATCTCTGGGTGAGTTTCTGGTATCATGTTAGAGCTTAACGTGGAATATGATTCAAATATCTCACTAGGAGTAGAGTGTATGTATACTTCTTTAACTTCCAAATCAGGTATTTGGTTCATCTGTCTCTGTGGAACAGCGTGACTGCCCATCTCGGGCCTCTCGCCCTCACGAGCCGGCAAGTTGACCAGGAAACTCTCTGTTTCCCCCTGCTGTATCTTCTCCTCGTACACAGTCGTGCTGAGTGTCTCCCGCGTCAGCGGCCGCATGAGGTTCACGACCACCCACCCGAAGACGTTATGGGGAACGCCTCCTGGTCCGTAGGAGAGGAATTTTTTGTAGTCTCGATAAGCAACTGGGAGAGTGATTGCCGTTAGGGCTAACAGGGTTCCGGCTGTTACCGCTGAGAGAGTGGTAAAGGTATGCTTATTGAAGGGGAGGTATGCTGCTGCGGTTTTGGATAGGAGAGTTGGTGTTGTCGTTGTCATCTTGGCTGGTGTTGGTGTTCGCTAACTGTAAGGATATAACGCCAACACGGTTTCTCTGGATTAATTGTATTCTCTTTGATTGTCGACTGAAGTCAGAATATAAATACAAGATGATGTCAAGACGTTGCTTGGCATCAGCTTTGACATGTCTGTTTGGCAGCTGACTGGTTCATCCGGGATCCTACGACCCTACAGGATCCTGTATACGAGAACTTGGCCATTGCTGGAAAACAGGTATTGTTAATCTCTATTGCATACGTCTGATGGACCATGGAATTGGAAGGCCAAGTCGAACGGCTTTGGAACTATATAGTAGCCCGGCCAGTGTAGATTTATCTATATTTACATCATATCATCTATAATAAGCTCCGAAAATCACTGCTTGAGAAGGATTCTGCTGTTCCTCAACTGACTTTTCAACAGCCAGCAATAGATGAGTTGTCCGGATGTGTAATTCTGGATAGACATCGTGTTAGCTGCAAGCAATTCACAGTTGAGGATGGAGTCACTGCGTACCTTCTAGTTCCACCTCGTAGCTGACAGGCTCCTCCTCACGGTGAATAAGGACAGGGAGGAAGTTCTGATTCCATTTCTTCTCTCTGACGCGTATTTGAAGGCCCACGTTCTTCTCCTGGTCGACCCAGAGCATTCTCTGGTCGACGGAACCTCCCTCTGGACCAGTATTCGCCTGTATTGCATTGCTCAACCAATCCCTCCACAGCCTGATAATGCCATCTTTAATGGTCACCGCGCTCAAGACCAAGCTGCTCCCCGGCCTGACCTTGACCAGATGCACAATAACGCATAACTGCGAGAAATGCTCGTGTCCATCCAGATCAACAGTCCGCTTCACAACCAACGAAGAATCTTTTTCTTTACGACCTAGCCTCCCATCACTGTCTTCCCCTTCGTCTTCTCCCCCTCCCCCCCGACGAGCGTGATAGTTAGTACTATTAAGGAACCCAGCAACGCCGTCGAAAACAAGCATACCCGTACTACCCTGTCTCCTTGCTCTGAGCCGTGACCGTCTCTCCTCCTCCTCCTGGTCCGCCGTTCGCTCTGGTCGAAACCGCGAATATAACGAGCCAAGTCTCTTCTGTTTTTGCGTCGGCTCCTCGTATCGATCGCTGTCACTCAGCCCCTCTGTCCCAAGGTAGGAGCAGAAGACATTCGGCTCAGTCAGTTTCGAGCTGGGATGGAAACATTCCAGCATAAGCTGGTAGTCTTGTAGTGATGCAGCGATGCGGAGACGGTGGTACAGGATGCGGAGGACCAGGGCGTGGAATCGGCAAGACACGAGTGCTAGGCTGAGAAGGGAGCTGGTGGGCAAGGGGGAGAGGATTTGGACGAAGATCTAGATCCCATTTGATTAATCATTACGGGTTATCATTTCTGTTTCTGCTGTGTTCTATTGCAGAAGAGGGGTTGATAGTAGTGTTATGATACCTCATTTGGGAGTGAGTAGAGGTTTGAAGGTGATGTGTCGCCCATTTCTACTAACGACTGTTTACTTTCAATGATGGTCTTCCATTGAGAGATTGTGAAGACGATACAATCCAATAGAGAAGGATGGATGATGGTTGATTTCAACGAAGATGAGACCGTGAGACGTTGCTGATTATGTTATTTTCGATTACATCATGCACAACACCTCCACACTCTCCTCAGCCTTCCTCTATTAATAAACAAGCCCATCTAACTGCAGCAATCAAAATTCATCCTTATTCATCTCCCTGCCCGCGGCTTGCCTTATTGCGGAAACGGTTAATGTGGGCTGCTCAGCCGAAGATCATCCGTGATGACCCCTATCTAATGCAGCACTGTTTCATCTGTAGTCGATCGGGACGACTGCTCCACAGCAGAGTACTGCTTCAAACTCGACTGGTCATAAGCTACAGCTGTGGGAGTTGGAAACTTGATATTTGACCGCGACAACGCAAGGGGAAAAGAGTCTCATGCCAGCCAAGGGCCGATATTCATCTAAATGAAACAGGGGTCTGACTGTCAAGATGAACAGCTTCGAGCCTAAATTCTGCGGGGACCCTATGGCATGCTGCATGTTCTCTGACCTCATCGGCGATCTCTCTTGATGTGCCAGGTTCCTACCGTTCTCTCCAAAGGGATTGCATCTTCCTTGTCGAAGGAAAATGCAGGACGCGGGTACAGAGATATCGATCAAAGCTACATTGTCTCAGAGGCTCTCTCTGCAGTTAACAGTGTATACGGTCCGAATCAATCCAGATCGGGAAGAACGGTTCAGGGCAATTGCCTTAATCTATTTGATTAATCCATCGGAAGAAAGGATTCATCCCTCTGGTTTCTATTTGCCCGGCTCTGTCGATTCATATGTCTCCTGCGTCAATATTTTTCTGCATTCTGACACCCCTGAATCACATTGCTCCACTCGTTTGACGCCTGCAAAGCTCAGCTCGAGCTCAGATCTTTCCTGTTGGATTTGCCTTTGTCCGGATCCTGTGGTACCGGGGATAATCATGAAATATCTCTGGATATACCCCCGTATGGGTGCAGGGCGGTCTCTATCCGCCTTGCGCTCTTCTTCTTTCCTTTCTCATTTCCAGCATTTAGCCGTGTCTTCCCGCTTCTCTCATGAATCGGCCTCTTTGTTTCTCACGGTATTATCAGGATCTGCTGTCGTCGGCTTCTTGGTTCCTTCATTCCGGCATGTACGAATCCAACTCCAACGATAACAATCGCATACCGTCCGCATGAGATCCATCCCTTACCCCTATGTATTCTCCTCATGCAGAAAGCTTTTCCTGGACCAAACGGCCGCGAAGCAATGTATCCCACCTAGATTCCCCTGGTGCTACTTCGCTAGCACCATGGCGCGAGTCGTCGGGGGGTACTTTGAACGGAGATCAGACCAAATTAGTGACGGATGCTGCACGCCGCATTTCTAACCTCTCAGGATACTACAATATTTTTCGCGTCTCGGCATATTGCAATTCTGATTACGGACATGATAACGAACATGAAGATGTACCTACCAACCCATTCGAGCTTTCAGATGAAAACCCAGAATTGAATCCGAACTCAGGCATGTTTGATGCAGAGGCGTGGGCCAGGAACTTTTTGCAGCTCAGGTCTCGTGATCCGGAGCGATACCCTCGTCGTACCGCTGGCGTTTCCTTCCGCCACCTGAGTGTGTTTGGTTCCAAGAGGGCAACGGATTATCAGAGCACTTTTTCCAACATCTGGCTCAAGGCTTCAAGCCGTATCCGCGGACTTCTTAGTCAAAGAAAACCAGCCAAGGTGCCAATTCTGCGGGACTTTGAAGGTCTGGTTGAAAGCGGGGAGATGCTGCTTGTCTTGGGACGACCTGGAAGGTCAGTTGTTTGCTTCCTTGAAGGGATCGAGCCATGCTCAATTATTGGTAGCTAAGCTAACTGAAGCGCTTGCAGTGGTTGCTCAACGTTTCTGCGCACATTGGCTGGCCAAACTGAAGGCCTACAACTCCAAGAGATCTCCGATATTCAGTATCAAGGAATTTCGTATGATGAGATGAAACGCGAATTTCGTGGCGAGATCAACTACCAGGCCGATAAGGACGTTCATTTCCCTGAATTAACTGCTGGCCAGACGCTGCTCTTTGCAGCTCTCGCGCGTACCCCTGCGAATCGACTTCCCGGGATCAGTCGGGAACAACATGCATTGCACATGCGCGATGTGGTCATGGCAATCTTAAATCTAACACACACTATCGACACCAAAGTAGGTAATGAGTATATCCGTGGTGTTTCTGGTGGTGAGAGGAAGCGGATCAGCATCGCCGAGACGATGCTTTGCAACAGCACCATCCACTGCTGGGACAACAGTACACAGGGTCTGGACAGCTCCTCTGCCTTGGACTTTGCTAAATACCTGAAGACATCAACTCGTTACACGGGCTCTACAGCTCTCGTTGCCATCTACCAGGCGGGACAAGCTATTTACGATGTAAGCTCAGCTTTACCCGGATTCTTCTGGAGCTCGTCGTATCGCGATCCTAATTTGTATGTTTCATCTTGCAGCTTTTCGACAAGGTGATCCTTCTATATGAGGGACGAGAGATTTTCTTTGGTCCTACACACGAAGCCAGATCGTATTTCGTCGACATGGGATTCGAGTGTCCCGAGAGACAAACCACCTCTGACTTCCTGACGTCCTTGACCTGTCCTGGTCAACGGCGGGTACAACCTGGATATGAATCATCCATCCCTCGCACAGCAGATGAATTTGCTGAGCGTTGGCAGAATAGTTGGACCCGGAAGGCCTTACTGAAGGAGATCAGTAGCTACCAAGCGAGATTTCCACTCGGGGGAGACCAATTGAGGCAATTCCAACGGTCCCGTGATATGGAGAAGTTCCATCATGGGAGTAAAAGATCCCCATTTACCGCTTCGTTCCCTTACCAGGTCCGACTTTGCTTGTGGCGCGCAGCTCTTCGGTTTCGAGCTGACTTCGCCGCCAGTGTAATCCAAATCTTCAGCAGCATTATAACATCGTTGATCACGGCTAGCATATTCTATGGCTTGGCGGATAATACGAGCACTCTCTTCCCTCGCGGTACACTTTTATTCGCCACAATCTTAATGACCACTTTGAACTGCGCGATGAAGGTCCTTTCTGTATGGGAGCAACGGCCGATTGTTGAGAAGCATAAAAGATATGCGCTGTACCGGCCGGCTGCGGAAGCCCTCAGCGATATTATTATTGATCTGCCTGTGAGGTTCATCACAAGCGGTGGGTTTTGTTTATGTCTGTATTTCTTGACAGATCTGCGTCAAGGATTGGGTCACTTTCTTCTCTACTATATAATTACCGTCTTGTCCATGTTATCCATGTCCAATCTGTTCCGTTGTCTCAGCGCCTTTTCACGCACCCTCGACCAGGCAATGCTTCTCTCGGCCCTCATGCTGCTCGCTGTGTTTACCTATACTGGTTTTGTGATCCCCATTCCCGACATGCGCCCATGGTTCCGATGGATTGCTTATATAAACCCCATTGCATATACGTTTCAAGCGCTCATGATAAATGAATTCAGTGACCGCCACCTAGCATGTGCACTGTACATTCCATTTGGCTCCGCATACAGTAATCTGGGCCCAAAGTCAGTCATCTGCAATGCCAACGGTGCCGTGGCTGGACAGAACTATGTCGACGGAGACACTTATATTCAGAAGGCGTACGAATACTCACCAGACGCCCTGGCTCGCAATATCATCATCCTTGTTGCTTTCTTCTTCATCACGCTGGTTGCGTATATCTTAGCAAGTGAGCTTGTCAACTTCAAGGCATCGAAACCTCAAGTCCTTGTCTTCCCGCGCTGCCTGGCCTTGACGTTCGCCAAAAGGCTTGATCAAACGGACGAAGAACAGCCCGACTATGGCGACAGTGCTTTGGTGCTGAAAGATGATGGACATTCTCGCGACCGTTCGCCCTTTCAGTCCCCGCGAGCTATCTTCCACTGGCAGGACATCCGTTATGAAGTGAAAATTAAAAATGACACACGACGCATTCTGGATGGTGTGGACGGCTGGGTGGTACCTGGAACGCTGACGGCGCTCATGGGGTCCTCGGGTGCGGGAAAGACGACTTTGCTAGATATTCTTGCCGACAGAGTGACGGTGGGAGCAGTCACAGGCGAGGTTTTGGTAAATGGGCGACCTCGAGACTCCATGTTTCAGCGGAGTATTGGCTATGTTCAGCAGCAAGATCTACACTTCCCGAAGAACACTGTTCGAGAAGCCATGATATTCAGTGCGCTTTTACGCCAACACACTAGCGTTCCTCGTGCTGAAAAGATTGCATACGTTGATGAAATTATCGAGGTTCTTGACATGGAGGATTATGCAAATGCCGTTATTGGAGAACTAGGTGAAGGATTGAACCTGGAACAGCGGAAACGGCTCACCATCGGTGTTGAAATGGTTGCAAAGCCGGAGCTTCTTCTCTTCTTTGATGAGCCTACTTCTGGTATGGATAGTCAGTCAGCGTTATCAATCTGTAAGCTTATGCGAAAGCTGGCAGACCATGGACAGGCAATCCTCTGCACAATTCATCAACCGTCAGCAACTCTTATGCAGGAATTTGACAAGTTACTCCTGCTGGCCAGAGGCGGTCGCACAGTCTATTTCGGACCACTTGGCCACCAAATGGGCTCGCTGATTCAATACTTTGAAAAGAACGGGGCGCCTCCTTGTCCGCCTACTGCTAATCCGGCAGAGTGGATGTTGGATACTATCGGGACTTCTGATATTGACTGGGCTGATCTATGGCATAATAGCCAAGAAAGACGAGCAGTTCATCAAGAGCTCACCATGATGAAGGAAAAACTACCCCGTAGTTCGCGAGAAGTATCTCGAACATGCAGCGGCGAATTTGCTACTTCGTTCATTTTCCAGCTTATAGTCTGTTTGGAGCGTGCATTCGAGGAATATTGGCGAAACCCGAATTATATATACACCAAGTTGCTCCTTGGTACTCTTCCGGTAAGTTGAGGGAAATGCTTTGCTGGTACCCTTCTCCCATAATAAGGCTATCGATATCTTGTCAAGCTTGGTCTCATTAATTTTCATAGGCCCTCTTTATCGGCTTTAGTTTTTGGCACGAAAAAACAAGCATGCAAGGCTTGACTGACCAAGCATTCAGTATTTTCATGATCATGTCCATAATGTCCATTCTCGTGCTACAGAGCATGCCGCAATTCATTTTTCATCGCAAAGTCTACGAAAATCGCGAATCACTGTCCCGAATCTATTCTTGGAAAGTGTTCATGCTTTCTAGTATACTGGTCGAACTGCCGTACAACATGCTACTTGCATTCCTGATGTTCCTCTCCTATTACTATCCTGTCGCGCTGTATCGCAACGCCGAAGCCACAAACGACGTAACCCTCCGCAGTGGCATCATGCTCCTACTCTTCCAGTTCCTTACTGTTTTTGCTACTACGTTCAGCATCATGGTTACTACTATGTTTGACTCGTTGGAGACTGCAGGGAGTCTAGCCTCGCCTCTTCTCTCGGTGAGTCTAGTATTCTGCGGGTAAGCAACTCTTTTAGAGCTCTTTTTTTCCTTTTCGTGAAAAGGCTAACTGTCGAGGTAGGATCCTCCGACCTAAAATGTCCTTACCGAAGCCTTGGATCCCAATGTATCGAGTCTCACCATTCACATATTTCGCATCGACCATGCTCTCAACAGCATTATCTGGAAACAAAGTTCACTGCTCCGCCGTTGAGCTCCTCCGTCTCGATCCTCCAAGTGGACAAACTTGTGGCGAATTCCTGAACCCATACATATACACGGCGGGTGGGACTCTGATAAACCCAAACGCCACATCTGGCTGTCAATTCTGCCAGTTGCAAACAACGGACGAGTTCTTGAAAGTTCTGAATATGGATTTCAGTGATTATCCGCGGAATCTCGGTATTCTCTGTATCTATGTCTGCTTCAATATTGTGATGGCCATGGTGCTCTATTGGGCTACACGGGTCTTCCGGAAGCAGAGGCAACGTACTACTAAGCGAACATCCGCATCCAATGATGAGCCAGAGAAGTGCATTTCGAAAAACTGCACTGAGGGGAGGTCTGCTGGTGCTGCGCTTACTCTCTGTCAGAGGTGGACGAGTGGCTAGGCACCGATGGAACCGGGGCAGGTAGTCGATAGCAAAAAGTATAATTAAGAGCTCTTTAAAGCTGAAAATCTTAAGCATGAACAGGCATAGAGAAAAGCCCTAACCCTAAAGAGCACGACATGAGTAGTACTCTATCGGATTCATGCTGTGGTAGGTTCTACGTGTAGGTTATTCTAATAACCCACCCACCACTCGCAACAGGTGGAAGTCAAGTGATGGGCCGCCCAGAGAATGATCATGTGGCAGCTCAGAGCTGGCGTTAGAGTTTATGTGTACGGCGGATTATGCGTCTTGAGGTTCCAATTTCTTAATTATATTATTTGTTGGCATTACAGAAGGTGGTCCAGTACACGGCGGAACTGTCAGATACATATACCCTAGGAAAACAATGACACCACGCGTTCGCCACCAGCATAGCAATAGATATACTAAAGCAAAGCTCCGGACCCTCGGTAGCCGTCATTTTCAGCATCATTTTCACGGGTCCTCATATTCTTATGTAGTTTTGCTTGACATTCACTTCTTTATAAAGCACGCAATATTCACTCTGGATGAAACTGTGAATCGCCTAGTTGGTGAAGTTCCCTTCAGTTAACAGAGTATAGTGAAGAAGGGGGGGCATTTATTCATTTCTCCTATCTTCATTAAGATCCTCCTCCTCCTCTTCTTCTCCTGTCAACCCATTAGTTGTCTGGGATGCCTGGGCTAACAGAGAAATAAGCCGGTAATCTATACGTTGCCCACGCGGACATGGTCATCGGGGCTGGCCCTCTGTCTCTGATTCGGATCGGAAGACTGCATCGAGACCCTGAGAATATCCCGGACTTGAAACCTGCATAGAGTGCTCTCTGCTACACGGATGATAATTGCTTGATATGTTTGACCTGAGTAACATTATGGTATCACACAAAGTCCATTGAACTTGATTCAGAACTTCTCACATCCCAACAGTTCTCTTGGAACATTTGAACGAAACAACAAGTACTGATGGACCAATATTCACCGATACTTCCTGGATTTGATATCTACGCTTTAGCTGCGAGGAAGATGGTCACATTCCTTCTTCGATCGCAGCATAGCAAGCAATAGGGCATCCAGCGCTTTGACACCCCCTTGATACCAATCTGTCCCAGGATAACAAACGGCAGCAGGGCAGTCAATCCTAATGAGAGAGTCCTCCTTGTTTCCTCCTGCAAGAGGACAGGGAAATCGACAATATTGATTGCTCGTGTGCTGTTGCTACAGAACAATATTAGGCCTTGTTCTCAAAGTGAAACTTTTTTTCAAGAAGCTTGTCCAACTGATTTGAAAGTCTCGTTTGTATAGATGCATATCTTTATTTATTATCTATTAATATCCGATGCAATTCGTGTGCTAATTCATAAAAATCAAGTCAAGGTTAGGTCAAACAAGCCGTCTGTCATCAACGTTCTTTTCGAAATGCCATCAGAACAAACTCGTACTGGTCTTTTCTTTTCATCAAAAGAGTGCCAATATCAAAACAACATTAGAAGCTGAGAATAGAGGTAATATCCAATAGCTCGATTAATTGGTTATCTCATCAAATACCCTATTTAAAGGGCCTCGGCCGAACTGTGTGCAGGAGTAGCTTCGTGGCTTTCCAAGTTGGGGACCCTGTTCTCGCCGTTTCGGATGGCAGGAGGAGCAACCCAGTTCTTGCTCTGCCATGGCTTGACGTGCATGACGTACATGGTGTCGATTTCCTCGAGGGTCCGGCCGTAGGATTCGTTGACGAAGAAGTAGGTGATGATGGATCCGGCAGCACAACATGCGCCGAAGACATAACCGTACCGATAATCGATAGCGCTGGAGATGAAGGGCGTAAAGAAGCAGAGTAGGAAGTTCCAGGTCCAGTTCGATGCGGTACTCAAGCTGACGCAAACGTCACGGTATTTGGATGGGAACAGTTCACCGCAGATAGCCCAGATAAGTGGACCCCAGCTAACGGCGTATGCGGCGATGAAGAAGCAGGAGAAGACAATAAGTGCCGTACCTGCTTTGGGGGTATTCTGGGGGTTTTCATGGTCGAGGGAGAAGTGGCCGACGGAGGCGAAGATCAGGAAACAGATGAACATGGCGATGCCACCAATAATTAGGATGGGACGACGGCGGAAGCGCTGGACGACCCACAGGGAGACGATGGACATGGCGAAATTGACAGTTCCCATAATAATCTGGGTTTCGTAGCTGTTCTCAAGGCCGGTGGCATAGAAGATAGTGTTACCGTAAAAGAAGATGAAGTTGGCGCCAGTGAGCTGTTGCAGAGACTGCAAGACTATTCCGAGCGTTGTCCGCCAGAACATGGCTGGGCCCGTGAACACCTCATACCAGGGTGCCTTGCCGGCGGCTTTCTCTTCGTCGAGCTTCTCTTTCATCTCCTGCATCTCCGAGACGATCTGGCGATGGTTGGGTGGGACACCAGCCAGTTTGGCCATGACCTGACGAGCCTCCTCGACTTTGCCTTGACGGTACAGGAAACGTGGGGATTCGGGGACAAACATGATACCAAGGCCGAGAATCAAGGCCCATGCGAAACCGATACCCATGGTGATACGCCAGGAGGCAGTGGAGTGGATCCTCTCGGTGCCGTAGTTGACGATGTATGAGATGAAGATACCGAAGGTGACGAACAGTTGGAACATACTATAACACGGGTTAGACAAACAGGTCTTTCATTAATCCAAAAGCAGAAAGCTTACCTGACAATAGCAGCTCTTACTTTCACCGGAGCAGCTTCACTCTGGTACATGGGGACAATGGTGGACAAACCACCAACGCCCAGACCGGCAACCAAACGGCCCACCGCAACTTCGTACCATTTGGTGGAACTGGCCATCTCGACAATAATGCCGACAATGTGAATGATACACCAGAAGGTGATGGATATTTTCCGACCAGTTCTCTCGGAAATGGGAGCAGCAAGCAAACTACCAACCATGGTACCGATGGACAGCTTGTGAACCAGTTAGCCTTGCTCAAAAGTAGTACACCCGATGCCAAGAGGAGGAACAAAACTTACCAGACCCACGATCAAGCCGTTACGGACATTGCTGAAGTAGTGCTCGCCAGTCTCATGATGAACCTGGCCGAATCGAAGCAGGAAGTCCTCCATCGTTGTGAAACCGGAAATTTGAGCTGGATATCACGCGTTAATCAGCACCAGAGGCCATGAACAACAAGGGGTAGGAGTCTCTATAGGCATACCAGTTGAGTAACCGAAGATGAAACCTCCCATGGAGGCGATGATACCGAGGAGGGAAGTTCGCCATGTCAACAGCGGCACGGGGCTGTCGTCAATGGTCGTGATGTCCTTCTCGATATTCGAGTCCGCTCTGGTAGGAGTCGGAGCCTGGGAAGGCTTGTGATGCTCCTGATGGGATAAATGGAACTTTGATAGCATCTGGGAAGCCCCCATGACTGGAGAAGATGGTGGTTGACGGGGCAGTCAAAAGCAGGGTTAATTAAATCTTGCCGATCACAAGAGTCAAGAGTCAATTGAGTTATTAAGAAGGAGTGAAGATAGTAGGCAAAAAGAGAAGCAAAAGTCCAGGCGAAGCAGGGTATTTATTGTTATTGCAGCGAAGTAGCATCGGTAAGTGTGCAACCAGGGCAAGCCGAGAGCACGGCACGGCAACTCGGCCAGCGTCCGCATCGGGGTATATCACGGGGTGACGGGGCCCCTGATCAAGAGTATTACCATGGAATCCATGGTGAATACTATGAACAGAACTCGGTCCGACAGCGAGGCACCGCATGACCAGGAGAATTCCGGCAGTCATTACGGCAGACGCATGGGGATCGGCATGAGCCATGGACCCTCCGCATGGTCAGCAGAGGAAATGAAAAACCGCATCCCCAGGGCTGTGGAGACGGGAAAATTGGCGTCTCTCCCAGAACAACCTGGAGAAGAAATTTTGGAGTTCCCGGGGAGAATACTGCTACGGAGTCATATTCCTCCAGGTTCCAATTCTTCCAGGTTCCAAGGGCAGACAAGAAGCCTACATAGAAGTTACCTTCTTGCAGGAGTAGACCATATCATCTTGATTCCATTACTTACGCCGACTGATTGATCTGTACGGGTGTAGCTAGAGTCCAGACAACGCAGCATTTCTGCGACAATGGACCACAACGGTGGTACCTGAGCCCTGGACTCATGGCGTAGCGCATGATGCGAGTGTCTGGTCGGCCAGCATCAGATGTTTTTGTTTTTTTTTTTTGGTGTGTTTTTCTCAGTCAACGGCGGGCAGGGACCAGGGGCGTGCTGCCATATCGCTTATTGCATATTGCATAATGCGTCGAGGTGCAGAAAACTTGGCTCATTCATGAATTCGGAAGCACAAACAAGATAAGGTGATGCATTCGGGATCGGGCTTGGCTCGGCAACGAGTCCAGTTGCATTCTGTAGTCTGTAACTACGGAGGATACAGATGGCCCAGTACTCAAGTCGGCTCGGCGTGCCGGTCGCCCCCCATGTCAGTGCGCTGAAGCCCCGGGATTGAAAAAGAATAAAAATAAAAATAAATAAATAAAAGAAAAGAAAAGAAAAAATTCTGCATGGGTGGGTAATGGAACACCCGCCATGCTACTCTGGAGTGCAACGCGGGTGGTCTGTTTCTGTTTCTGGACCGCCAGTGGTGGTCGAATCGAGGCCGCGGACATGGCTCTCCCTCTCTCTCTTCTCTCTCTCTGTGTGTGTGTGTGTGTGCTCGCCGTGCTCAAAATGTGCGTAGGCATAGGCGACGTACGCTGGCATCGTTATGCACGCGCAGAAGACCGAAGCCATGTATGTCATCCGTACAGTAGTACTGCTCGACCTAGACAGGGCGTTGGTCAGTGGCGCCCAGTAAGTTCAGTCGGGGGCAACCTTATCAGCGAACCGGACAGCCAACACCTCTCATCACCTGTTTTGAGGCCGCAAGCATCAGCCAATGCCTCTAGAAGGCTCCTGCGGATCGCCATGCCGACAGATTAAACACTGACGTCGTGCCTGTCCTTGGTTTGTGTGCTTTGCTGACTGAAGAGCAACAGAAAGGAAATGCTCGGGAGCCGCTTCAGCCGTGTGAAGTGGCCCTGTTTTACCCGTCATTACTTGTGATGCGACGTTGCGTATTTTTTTGGCTTTATTTTAGGCATGATTCTCTTCTGTTCTGTTTTCTATACAAAGTACAGAGTGGACTCGGTTTGATTCTCGGAGTTACAGTCACATGACTTGCTGTTGGGCCTTCCTGCACTCAGCATGCAATGTGCTGGACAGTGCTGGACAGTGTACATCTGCTGCTATCAACTATTTTCTACCGCGTTTGTCGCATTGCACAGCTTGTAGCGCTGTAGAAATATACCTCGTATTCCTTCACGTCCGGTGGAGCTGTTCCCGCTGTCCACGGAGTCAATTTCTACTTACTGAGGGTGGAATCCGGAACTGGATACGCGAACCCCATGGCACACGGGGAATTGTGAGATAGGTGTGTTGGTCAGTAATCTCTCTGGACTTCCCCAACGGTATGTCGGTGTTCCTGATCGTCTAAACCATCGTCCAGCTGACTTTACCTGCTTACCAGTCTAGTCTGGGGACTACGAGCTTGGAACAGTTGGTGTGTATTTACTGCTACACCGAGGGTTAACAGGTAAGTGTACGCTGTAGATGGGCAAGTCAACCTCGTCAACCTCAGGCTGACAGAAATTTCCCGTTGAACCAGAACCTGTTCCTCTTCCTGAACGGTTCTAGACCAACTCGGGGCTTGGCCGAACGCCCACATCTCCATAGATAGTACGGCTTTGTCGATCATCCCGTGATATGTCGTATGTCTCCGTGCATATGGAGCACTAGGAGTATATAGGCAGCGCCAGATACGATGGTTTGACGGGTTTAACAGCATCACTCCGTAACAGCTGTGGGCATAGGATAGGAAGTGCGGTACTTGGTGCCTCGAGAATCCATGCAATGGCAAAACAAAGAAAAAAAGGAGAATATGAGGTAATCCAAGACTTTTCGAGAGATTAACTGACTCGTAATATAAATATATAGTAATAGGTAATAGCCTCAGGAGATCTGCGGGGTTTTATTGCATAATTGCCCCAGGCCAGACTGTTACTGTGACATTTGCTGAATGGTTTCTTCTCCACTGGATACTACATACTACGCCGTTGTGTTCACTGTTCACTCTGGAGATGGAGTTACGGGATGGGGTATTATGGAGTAATGGGGAATCATAGCCTGGTACTAATCCGGACATGACCCCAGCTTGTTTCGGGCATTGTTGTCATCATGCAATGTGTGTAGGATGACGTACAGCCATCCCTTGGCTATGCAATCCGATATACGTTGTCGAGGTTATGCTTTGCCCTACTGCGATGCTGCGACCCTGAATTTAGTTTAACCAAGTTCTTGGGTTGATCGAATTGTCTGTGCGGTGCAGGAGTGCAGGATTGCAGGACTACTCTAGGCAAGATTTCTTGGAATCACATCTGCAGTCTAGAGTCTACAGAGATGGTACAATCACACTGTGTTATTCTGGATCACCACTTTGGATTCCTTGAATAGGGCATTGACATTTCTATCAGCGAAGTGTAGCTAGCTCATCGAACGCCCTGAAGCGAACATCTCGTACAGATACTTCTCATATCTGCGTAAAACCACCACAGCCAAACACAAGGTACTACTGGAATAGCCACCCCGATGAAAATGGTGCCATGGATGGAGACAGTGTACTGCTGCCGAAGCAATCACTTCACTATGCACTCTTCTTCCCCCTCTCACGCTCCGCCTTCCGCAATGCGCGCTTCCGAATAGACTCATGCATCCCCTTATTCTGGCCAACAACAAACTTGTTCATCGTTCCCGTGATGCAGGTCAAGAACCACGCCATGACGCCATGACTCCAGTACGGCGACGAGCTGTACGCATAGGTAGGCGAGCCTCCGTTGCGACCAATCTTGGAAAGGACAGCCTTCACGAAGGACCGCGGGTCGGGAATCGTAGCGCTCGCCCTGCGAATTTTCGACATAGCAGAGACGATCAGGTAAGCCTGGACAAGCTCGACGGTGATTCCGTACGGCTCGAGTTCCGATCCAAGAGCCGATGACCACTGCTGCAGGAATGCCTTACTGCCCGAATATGTAGCCAGAAGCGGCGTGGGGAGGAGGCCTCCGAAAGAGCCCATGGTCAATATCAGGCCGCGTCGGCGTTGGATCATGCCGGGCACGACGAGCTGCGTGGCGCGCAGTGTTCCGTGGCAGTTAATCGTGATGATGTCCTTCATCTCCTCTTCCGGTGTCAGGGCGAACGGGGTGGGAATGTCATGGCTTTTGCCGACATTGTTGATCAACACGGCCACATCGAGGGATTCAACGACTTCTTTCAACTTCGCATAGTCCGCGTCGAGGTTCTGCGCAAAGTCCATAGACAGCGTCTTGGTTTGGACACCGGGGTTCTTGGAAGCGATCTCGTCCGCCAAGACGGTCAATTTCGACGCAGTCCGTGAAACAAGAAGGATGTTGAAGCCGGCGCGCGCGAGCTGCAGAGAGAATTCCTTGCCTAGTCCATCCGATGCACCCGTAACCACGGCCCAGCTGCCTTTGGGGCCGAAGGAACGGAGCTTGTAAGAGTCAGCGACAGAAAGACATTCTAGGGGAATTCAATTTCCTGAACGTACTGGCTTCCCTGGAAATACAAAGAGACTAAGAACAACCCGGAGGAAGGTAAAGGTCTTGCAGGCGACGAACAATCCGCCAGTGGTGAGAAGAACCAGAGCTCCGACCGTCTGCAACCCCGGCTGGAGGTTGAGACTCCAATTGGACAAGCAGGCCGTATAGTTGGATAGAAACTCCATGGCTATAAACTTGTAGATAGGTTGAAGTATCAATGAAGCCAGGCCTGGTGTGGAAATTGATGCGATTAAAGAACCCAATTCACTGAAACAAAATTATTGTTGGGGACCGAGGCCAGAAACGGCCCCTTTCTCCGCCGATGGATTCTCCTAGTTCACAATACTTACTTCCCTTTCCTTGAATTGCTTCACAAATTGCGGTCTCGTGGAAGAAAGCAACCCAATTAAGTGCCGTCTTAGCTCACAATGTCCCAGTTTCTCTCCTATTTGCCCCCCTTTGAAGGGTACTTGCCCAAGTGGCTTTTCCTGGTATGTGTCACACTTGTGCTATCTGAACATTACTACGCACTGGAACACAGGACACATCCATTCCTGGAATATAATTCTATACTAAGACTCAACACAGGTCTCCATCGTCTCCATCGCCAACAGCTTCCAAGCCTACCGCTCAGTTGACTACGCAAACGACCTCTACAACGGTCGAACGGCCGCGGGCGCGGCGCCCTCCAATCCCCTCTCAGCACGTACCTTCGGAACCTGGACCTTCATCACCGGCATTGTGCGGTTATACGCTGCGTACAATATAACGACGCCGGCCGTATACGATCTCGCTGCGTGGTCGTTTGGGGTTGCACTGGCGCATTTCGTGGGCGAGTGGTTGGGACATGGGACCGCACAGTTGAAGGGGAGGTTCATCAGTCCGCTGATCGTGGCGTCGGGGACGTTGACGTGGATGTTGACGCAGAGGGAGGCGTATTTGTCCGCGTAAATCAAGGATTTCTTGTTGGTTGGACTGGTATGCTGTGTTCATCTCCGTATGTAATTATTATGGATTCTATGGCTAGCTAACGGTTACGCTGAGCTTGTGTATAAGCATAAGAATATCTACACATGCATCTTTCTCCCTGGAAGTTCAGCGGACAGCAGCATCATCCATCGAGTTTCTTCCTGTACAGCTCTCCTGCGCATCCGCATAACCTAGCAGCCGCCTGCTCAGGTGTGATATCCCGTTGAGGTTCGGCCATCATCTCATAACTGCGAATTACTGTTAGCTAGAAAAGCAGCTATACAAAAGCAATTGAAACGACAAATCTTCACTCACCCGACCAGGAACTTGCGCACGGTCGCACTCCTCAGCAGAGGAGGATAGAAGTGCAAATGTAGATACGAGGCCTCAATCTCTTCATCCGTCCCTTCAAGCGGTGCCTGGTGAATACCCATACTGTACGGGAAGTGCGTCTCAAACAAATTGTCATAACGCCGGGTAATTTCCGCAATGGCTTCAGCCAGCTGGCCCTTCTCGTTCGTGTTCAGATCCACAAGCGCCCGCTTATGCTTCTTGCTGATAATCATGGTTTCAAACGGCCATGTCGCCCACCAAGGACAGACCACGAGAAAAGCTTCGTTCTCAAACACCACCCGCTCCTGTTTCTCGCTTTCAAGCGCCGCATAATCCTCAAGCATGTGTTTCCCGCCGTGGTCCCGTCGATACTTCTCCATCTGCATCAGCTCTATAGAAGGCTCCTCCGGAAGGTTGCTAGTAGTCCAAACCTGTCCGTGAGGATGGGGATTCGAGCATCCCATGGCCGCGCCCTTGTTCTCGAAGATCTGCATGTACCGATACTGCTGCTTGGGCTTTGTCAAATTCACCGTCGGTGAATTAGGAGGCAGCGTAGTCGCCGACGCGAGCGGCGCAAGCGGCGACTTGGGCGACAGATGCGCAGAGTAGATCTCCGTCCATGCGTTGATAACCGGCAGGATCTCGACGGGGGATAAATCGGCCAGGGTCAGATTATGCGCCGAGGAGAAAGTGAGGACGTAGCATTTTCCCGTCACCGGTTGGGCTTTGAGGAAGAATGATTCGGGGCCTTGCGCTGGTCAGCTTTTTTTCCCCTTTCCTTTCTTTTACGGGCAGCTCAACCAAGCACACAGAACATACTTCCTTCAGAATCATGCGGGAAATAATCAGCCTGTTCTTCCTTGACGGCACTATAATCATTGACGAACACAAAGGTGCTCTCGTATTTGGGGTTGGTGTCGCCCTGGGCGCGCTTGTTCCCCGGACATAGATAACAGGCGGGGTCGTAGGCGGGCAAGGTAGTCTTGGAGGGGGTTTCCTTGGCTCCTCTGAATTTTCATTGAATTAGCTTATTTTTCTACCGATAACTTCAAGTCCCATCTTCCATTTCGTCCAAGATATATATATATGTATATAAAGAAAGGGGAAGGACAAGCTTACTGCCAGGGCCTCTTAGTCCGATGCGGAGAAACTAAGATATACGAGCCCCTCAGAGGATTGTACCTCCGGTGGGAGATATCGTCGAGAACGCTCTGAACCATTGCAATTGATGTGGTTGATCGTTTTCGGGGTATATTTCTTGGACAGGATTTCTTGGACTAGAAAAAGGGAAAAGTGTGGCAATAGGACTGAGGACGGTTAAATTGGTTAAATTTAAATAGCAAGTATGGAGAAGCACCTCATGACAGGGTTGTGGGGTGCTTCGACAAATGCCCCGAAGTTGCATCTCGACGTTACAAGCTTGTAGATCCTGTAGATCCTCAGGGTCCTGGTTCCCTCTTTCTTTCTCACGGAATAGTCATGCCAGTTGCGTTGCTTTTACTTAATTTTATAAACATCTATCCGTCTTTCTGCTGCAGATGTTAAATATGGGCAGTCACGGCACCCGTTGGTATTGTATACTCATCAACTCAAGATGTAAATGTTCAGTTGGAAGCACACTGATATAGAGGCAACAAAGTAGAGGAAAAGAATCAAATAAAAAACATTATCCGCCAAACGCCATTTTCAGAAACCGGTGCCAAAGCCGACAACAAGGGGAAATTAAGGGCCTCATCGCATCAACGGAAACAGCTGCGGGCAGGCTAACGACGCTGCGTCTTGCCAATAGTACGTTTCCCGGAGAACTGGGGAAAAGAAAGTTAGCAAATAGAAAAAAAAAAAAAAAAAAAAAAAACTAGCGATAGAAGGATGCAACATACCAAATGCTTGGGAAGAGATGCAGTTGTGTGTCGGTCCGCTTCTCCCTGCCGTGCCATCCGGTTCATCTTCTTCTGGCTCAGTTTTGCCAGGCGCTCGGCCTTGCTACGGGCCGTCGCGTCAGCAACACCGTCAACAAGACGGTTAGTAGTGGGATGCGTGCGAGCACGGCTCTTGGCCCGTGCAATAGCCTGGCGCGGATCGGTCGAGTCGATATCCATAGCATCACCATCCTCACCCATAGCGGTATCACCATGGGTTGTGGTGCGGCCACGAGCGTGACTCTGAGACCTGGCACGGGCAGAAGCTGCATCGACATCATATCCAGCCAAGTCCAAGGCAGCCTCCATCTCGGACACCTTCTTGGCCTTGGCGCTACGCGGGATGACTGCGCGGTTCTTGAGGGACTTCCGCATCTTAGCCTCATTGCGCATCAGCACCCGCTTCTCGCGAATCAAATCCGCCTTCATGCGAATGTCGGCATCTTCAGCATCCTCGACACTCTCGTCAGAATCATAGTAGCCGTCTGCTTGCAGTTTCTCCTCTTCTTCCTCGAGAGCAGCCAACTTGGCCTCAATGTCTGGATCAACGTAATCGTAGATGTTTTTGCCGTTCCAGATTTCAGGAATCTTGTCGTACTTCCATTCATCATTTGCCAGGGTGTAGTCTCTCCGAAGATCAACGTTGTACACACCAGGGCCGCCATTCTCCTCCTCGATGTCACGTTCCAATCTCCTCCGCTCAGGGTCATTCTTGTCATATTTCTTGAGCGACTTGACAGCCTCAGGGATGAATGTCTCGCGTGTGACTCCTCCAAGAGGCTGTGCAACGTGAATACGAGCCAAAACATCACCGAGACGTCCGCTAGGGACGCCAGAACTGGCAGTTCCAGACTTCAGTTTCTGGGCAACTCGCTCTGCAAGGAGCTTATCGCAAGCCGCGTTCTTCACAGCCGTTACACCCTCAGTTGTTGTGCAAGACAGCTGCAGCAGCTCCACATCGCCTGACTTTAGCATCGTCTGAAGTTGTTCCTGCAGCTCGGGCTCCAGATCCTCGGGACGCTTAATATCAATTTTGTTGACCACAACGAAGACAATCTTGTTGGCAAACAGCGGCTTGATGCTGTGGAAAAGTTTGATCTGGTCGGCGACCGAGTAGCCGCACTGCTCTGACAAATCCATGAAGTACAAGATCGCAGAGCGGAGATGAGCAACAGCCGTGATGGACTGCATTTCAATGGTGTTCATTTCCTCAAGCGGATGATCCAAAATCCCCGGAGTATCGATAGCTTGGAAGCGCAGGTACTTGTAATCAAAATGGCCGACGAACAAACTCTTCGTGGTGAACGCATAAGGCTGAACATCAACGTCGGCACGGGTCACGCTACGCAGAAAGCTGGACTTTCCGACATTGGGATATCCACAGATCAAGAGCGTACGAGTGTTGGGGTCAATTGACGGCAGACGACCCAAATGCTGGCGAACCTGCTCCAGGTAAACCAGAGGGTCCTTCAGGCGTCTGCAAATGGTTGCCATGCGACCGAGAGCGGCGCGCTTGAGCTGCTTGCATTGGAAAAGAGACTGTGCATATTTGATAAGGCGAACATAGTCGCGAGAGACAGTTTCGATAAGATGTTTGGCCGTGGATATCTGGCCCAGAGCGATTTTAAAATGATCAGCGTCGTACAGAGTGTTCATCAAGTCCTTGTCTGGATGTTGTCAGAAATTTAACCACATCCTGGCGACTTCGAGTAGAAAGAGATACTCACGAAAGGGGTGGACATCTTGTAACCGGGGAAATCCATCGAGAATGGCCTGGAACTTTTCGCAAAATGTCTCCTGGGTATATTTGACCTTTCGAGTGTAAAATCCTGTGCAAGTTGGAGAAAAAAATTAGCGACCCGGCTAGCTACCAAAACAATACGGTGTTCTCTTCTTCCTCGTCCGCCTAATAACTACCGCATTCTCGACAAAGTAACCGAAAACCACTAGTAAGTACCTCTAATTCGACTGATCTTAAAACCAGCTCGAATCTGCGTGGGGAGTTGCCTCTGAGTGCGACTGAGAACGATGTCGAGGAACTCCTGGCTCGTCGGGACGGGCGCAATCTAATTGAGCGGGCACGTCAGTAACGTTTCGTTTCCACATCCAGGTAGAATGACAACACTTACGTCTTTCCAGGTGGTCTTCATGATGGGCCACGGGAGGCGAGTCGGTATATTTGAAGACTCTGAAGTGGTCCAGAAGACTGTTGACGGTCCTAGCAGTTTTCTGGATACCCTCAAGGCGGTGCAGAAAAAAAAAAAATAGTCCCATGGTAATTTTTGCGGGCGGTGAAGGCTTAGCCTTGTGGGCTGCCTAGCCGAAAACAGCAATGGCATCACATTATTACCTAGAAGAACTGTCTATCTTTTTAAGATAGTGGTCTCTGTCTATACGAGCATAATTCTCTATGGTACAAAAGATGGCCAATCTGGCACGATGAGACCGAGTTGCTCTTCCACCTCAACACATTCCGAGTACAATACAAGAAGATTGTCGAAGAGAAAAAACAGAAAAGAAAAGCTATTCCATGCCCACCCCGGAAATAGCCTTGTAGTCCAGATCATAACTCCTGTGCTTTCATCTCTTGGATCCGTTTCGTTAAAAGAAAATAAGAGGAACTGAAATAACAAGGGGAACAGGGAGAAAGGGAAAAACTAGGTGGGGATAACCCCAAAGTAGACACACTCGAATTTGAAGACAATGCCCACGTCATGAAAATGCATTATAAGAAGACCATACCCCTCACCACTCAGAGAGATCATAGACCTATCCGTGTTGTCAATTCATGGAACGGAAAGTTCGAGAAGACTACAGGGATCTCACCAAGTCGACCCAACCACCACCGGCGAACTGGCATGCACTGGGGCCCTTATTCTCAAAGCCAAGCGCAGCATAAAACGGAATCAGGTGCTCATGAGCAATGATGGCTATGGAGTCTGCAATACCCGCTTCCTTGATGCGCTGGATGTACGATTTCATCAAAGTGGAGCCAACATGCTTGCCCTGCTGTTCGGGCAACACCGCTAAGGAGTGGACGGCGACTGTCCTCCCATATTCTTCGTGTCCGATCAGCTGTCCGTTCTCAAAGGACTCGCGCTCTGCCCTCCAGTTCGATGGAAGTTGCATGGACCTGTCCGTCACGCGAGGCGCCGATGTCCGAGTGGCGATGACGTGTGCGATCAAAGTTGGCTGGGGCTTTGGTTGGCCTTCCTTGAGGACTGGCATTGTGAAGAGACCCAGGCTTAGTTCCGGACATTTGGTAAGGCGGTATAGGAACTGGGAAAGAGTCAGCCATCAAGGTGAGATACAGAAGCAAAAATGGCTGTTTCTCTATCCTTGCTAACATACTTTCTCTCGTGAACAGCGCTCACTCTCTGGAAAAGCGCTCTCAACCTTCACACAGTCATCCACATTGGACAGGTTCAGAGTCTGCACGAACGGATGCAGCTCATCCAGTTTCGAGTGCTGGCGGGCTGGCTGCTGACGGAACCAATATGAAAGATCGCTCTTCTCTTCAGGGCTCAGCGCAACATAGTCTCCTTCAGAATCTTCGTCCTCGTTATATTCCTCGCCATCGCGTGCCGGCGCAAAACCATCAGTAGTTGCGATGCCAGCATTGCTGGACATCCGCGACAGATCGTTACCAGTTAGCGCCAAAGGATATTCCTCCGCATTGGACAAGGGTTTGTAGACGTGAGATTCGAAAGGCGTCACGCTTTCCGACGGCTGATCGGTACGTTCAGCAGCCATGGCGTCGCAGGTCGACCGGTGGGATGTGCCGGACAAATGATCGTAAGATATAAAGAGTCTGGCCCAGCGTCGCGGTAGCCAAGGGCAGCCCTGTAAATATTTCCGTTCTCAGGCGCAGCTGGTTGGCGGATGCGGAAGGAAGATTGATCCTGTGCGTCGCAGACTCGGCCAATGGACGTGGTATTCAGGGCAAAGAGAGTTGTGTCTAGAATACAGGCTTAAATTAAAGTGGGAAAAGCGAAGAAGAGAGCGAAATAGCAAGCAGAGGAGAAGAGGAGGAAAAGGAGACCAACCGCATAGGCAAACACGCAGTTCTTGGTAGCGTACTGGAGAGTATGGTGCCTGGGAGTTGCAGAAAACGGAGAGGACCCAGAGCGCCGCGAGAAGCCGTGAAGACAAAGAGCGCGGGGCATGAGGTAAGTCATCACTTACAGCGGTAGACCCCCGAAATATTCCACAACTATTTTAGGGGCCTCTTAGTAAATTTTAGTGCCACACCTCACCGCCCACCTCACGCTAGAACACGGGTGCTGTTTATTTCTCTATCCCACGCGTAAATATATATATTTTTAACGATAGACCTACTTTTCCTCAGTTCAACACCTAATACTATATTGATTTGCACCAAAAAGGGTACTATTAGGTTTGATATTGGATTGCCTATATATATATATATATACACTAATATATATGCTTATATAATAGGAATGGATCTACTACTATCCCAAGAACCACCACCTGAACCACCCCTAAGCCGTGAATCAACACCAATTTCAAAATCAACCTGGCTGTCTCGTGATGATAGAATAAGGATTCAAACAATGAGAGATCTAGGCTATTCTCAATATAGAATAGCAGAGATTTTGGGGTTTACTAAGGATCAAATTCAATATACATACCATAGCAATCTAACACCAAGAAAACCATCTGGTCAACCAAGCAAATTATCCCCTACTCAAATGGATGAGATCATTGATTTTATCACTCATTCAAAAAGAAATCGACAAATGACTTATTCTAGGCTTATTAAAGCCTTGGATCTTGGTGTATCGGTACATTGTCTCCAACTAGCCCTAAAGAATAGAGGTTATCGACGATATCCTGCTTTGAAAAAACCACCTCTTTCTGAGCCAACTAGGCTAGCTAGGCTATCATGGGCTAAGGAGCATATTAATTGGACTATGGATCAATGGTATAATGTTCTATGGACTGATGAAACTTGGGTAACTAATCAAAATCATAGGAAGGTAAGTAAATAGGGAATATATGCCCTAACTAACTAATATCTAGATAGGTAGCTATCTAGCTCCCTATCTACCTACCTATCTATTTACCAGCTATATACTAATATATATATAGATCTATGTTACCCGCAAGTCAGATGAGGATCTTGAGCCTACTTGTTTAATTGAGCGCCGGCGGAAGGGAAAAGGATGGATGTTTTGGGGCTCAATATCTGGTCATACAAAGGGTCCTGCCCTATTTTGGGAGAAGGATTGGGGCACTATTAATAAGACTTCTTATTGTGAAAAGATTGTTCCCATTATTCATGGTTAGATTAGGATGAATCCCCATCTAATCCTTATGCAAGATGGAGCTCCTGGTCATGCTGCTAAGGATACTCTAGCAGAGCTTGAATGTAGGGGTATTACTGTGATTGAATGGCCCTCCTATTCCCTGATCTCAATCCAATTGAGACCATATGGAATAAAATGAAGGATTGGCTCCAAGATCACTATGATAACCTATATTCCCTATCCTATGATAGGCTTCGAGAGGCAGTACAGGCAGCTTGGAACTATATTACTGAGGAGACGGTTAAGGATATTATTGATTCTATGCCAGCTAGGTGTCAGGCAGTGATAGATGCTGGTGGTGGTCATACTAGATACTAGCAAGAGCTGATTCTTTATCCCATATGGTGCTCCTCGTAGATTTTGAACCCATTTAAAAATCAACATTCCATGATTATATAATCATGGCAGAAAATATAGTTTACGCTATATATTTAGTGCAATTTAGCCCCTAAAATAGTTGTGGAATATTTCGGGGGTCTACCGCTGTAGAGTACCGGTACACGGCCGAGGCCCGCTAAACTGTTGGATCACGTGGGATTCTGCCGCATAGGTCCGCCCTCGCTGACCTTTTCCACCACGTAGGCCTATCTAGTTAGCAACCAACGATATACCTCCATTAGGTTATGAGCCCGTTTCTTGCTCGAAAATATGAGCTATTTTTAGGCCCGTATAAGCGGTCAATTTAAGCCCTCTGATTGGCTGAATTAAAATTCCCTACCCCAGATTACAAAACATCAGGACTGCCAACAATCGGCCCCTGTATCCCAGGATCCTACGATCGATCCCATTCCAAATGGTGGTGCCTCGAACGCCCCCTACTACCGCTAGACGTCACCGTCGTCAGCCAGAATCTACAGAGCCTTCATCAGATATAGGCTCCTCCGCTTCCTCGGTAGTCTCTGAAGAAATAGAGACCCCAACTGCTTCTAGAGCTCTCCAAAGCTCTACTACAGCCAACACAATGGTTCCCACACCAGACATCATGGCTCTGCTTCAGCAGATGCAGCAGCAGATGAATCAGTTCAACAGTCGTTTTGATGCCCTTGAACGCCATCGATCTAAATCTCCTCCTGTTCCTACCGTCCGAGATGATCCTATTTCCCATTCCATTGCAGACGACGAAGCTCCCAATGCTCCTGATACCCTTGATGTCGATATTAAGGATGCTATTGCTGAATTCCGTGAAGATGCTAAGGCCCTACTGCCTGACCGCTGCCGAGTCACCTTGACTCTAGATAACTACGATGCCTGGAGCTCTAATATTCAGAAAGAAGCTGATATACTCGATGCCACTTCCGTGCTTCACCAGGACTCTCCTTCTCCCAACTTTTCCGCAATTGATGCTGCCGTATGGCACCGGAAAGCAACCTTTATGCGAGCTCAAATAATCAGTGCTATGACAACCCCAGCTGCTGATAAACTGGGCACAATACATGGTCTCTCTGCCCATAGCATTTGGGACCGTGCTGCCACCTTATTCAGCAAATCTACTGGCGAAGAGCGCATGACTCTTATTATGGAGCTTAAAGAGCTCTATATAAAAGACAATAACTATCTCACCTACCAGACATCCTTCAATCAAATCTTTGACCGCTTGCGCGCTATTGGAGAAGACTCTTTTGAAAACCTCAAGCACGACCTCTTCTTTGTAGGTCTTCGGGACTGGAACTGCGCCTTTATTAAGAGTAAGCTTGATGAGGTCTACTCTACTGGCCGTGCCCCCGTCACCAATCTGGATCTTAACACTATTCAGGCTCAATTATCTACTTGAACTGGCACCAAATTCCGTGATATTCGCACTCATGAACGGCTAAACCACCAGAAAGAGAACTCCCAGAACCACAGTCATTCAAAACAAGCATCTGCAACCAAATACATAATTCCTTAACATTCCAGCAATCAAGATAGATCTCATCATACACTCATTGATTGTGATCATTGTGGAAATTGTCATGGACCTATATGCTACTTCAAAGATCCTGAGAAAGCACCAGAAAATAGATGCAAGTTCTATACTACTATGGCTAATGCCCTCCGTGCTCAGCAACAAGCTGAAGCAAACCTACAATCAACCCAGGTTTATCCTGCTTCACGGGAACTTGTCTTGCATAAGAAACTCTCCAATGCCAAATCTGCCATTGTGAAATCTGCAAAAGCTCTCCCATCTTCCAACTAATGGTTTGTTGACAGCTGTGCCTCTTTTCATTCTACACCTGACCATGCACTTTTTGCAACCTACAAGGCCCTGCGGAAGAACAATCTGGTGGAGACAGATTATATGGAAGGTGCCCAAGGCCATATCTCTATGCCTCAAGGCATCGGCACTGTGATTATAGATATCGGATATGGATCTCTGATCTTAAGAGACGTCCGCCATGTTCCTTCATTTACTTCCAACCTCATTTCAGAAGGCATGCTTGTACGACAAGGTTTAGGCTTCAATATACACCGGATTGTGAAGCCAAGCTGATTACCACACCATCTGGAGCTGAATTCCAAGCTCAATTGTTCAAAAACAATGTTTATCTCCTTGAAGACTGTCTGTCTCCTGGAGAAGAGGGAAATTCCTATGCTTTTGTCACCACTCGATCTGGCAAAGAAGCTAATCGCCCAGAAGAGCCACCAACTAAAGCTCCTACTCCGAAGGAAAACCCAGCTCTAGAGAAGCCGCGAACTACTAAGATATCCCTACCAATTATGGCCTGGCACTGACGTCTATGCCATCTCAATCAAGCTGATCTTTTCCAGCTTGCCAGAGATCCCAAGTCTTGTATTGACATTAAAGGCTCCAAAGAACTCCCATTTTGCGAAGTCTGTTCACAAGCCAGATAAACACGCCATTATAGCAAGATCCCTAGGTCCAGAATGACCAAACCTCTTGCCCAAGTCCATCTAGATATCGCTGGCGGTGGACAAACTCTTGATTTTAACAACCCTAATGATGCTGTCCCCTGCTGAATTAGAGCAAAATATGTGCCACACATTATCAATGGATTCATTTCCTTGAGACAAGAAGTGCATCTATTACTGCCTTTAAGAACTGGCTTCTAAATATGAAGAACCACGGCTTCACTGCTCCTGCATACCTGGTCTCTGATAATGAATTCTGCTCCACTGAATGGATGGAGACCTACTGCCAGGAAGGCATAGAATGGCAACCAAGCTCACCATACTCACCTTGGCAAAATGCCGTTAGTGAACGTGGCATCCGAGTCCTTTTTGAACGAGCCCGAGCTTTAATGCTGGATGCCCCATATATACCACAACGTTTTTGGGTGGATGCCCTCCAATATGCCACAGATCTTACAAATCGGCTCCCTACATCTACTGTCTTATACAATTCCCAAATTCCTGGGGGGGTGAACACCAACAAGGATATACACCCCAGCCCCTACCATGCTCCGCTGGCAACGTGGACCAATTCACCCATTTCCTCACTCCCTGGATATCGCCGTTGGGGGTGTCCTGCCTGGGTCCATCGGCATGGACCAGATAAACCTGAAAATAAGCTTAATTCACGCTCTCATTGCTGTTTCCTCGTTGGCCAAATTAATAGCCATCAATATCGTGTTTGGGACCCTAAAACTGACACTGTTTTTGTCACCAACAATGTTATATTTGATGAAGAATACAAGGATCCTACAACTGCTCTACCGGCTGCCATTCCCAAAGGCCCTAATACCCCAAATAAAGTGGATACAATCCAATCTGTTGAAGACGAAGAACCTCTCAATGACCAAGATATATGGCTCCGACCTGCCAAAGGCATATCCCTAGCTTATTTCGCCACTTCAACCATTCCTTCATCTGAAGATGACACGCCTACTTCTTACAAGCAAGCCATATCCCATCCTAATGCTGCCAAATGGCAAGCAGCCATGCAAAAAGAAGTCAACCAACTCAAAGATAAAGGCTGCTGGCAACTCATCCGCCATTCTGACCTACCACCAGGGACCAAGGTCATCCCTGGCCGTTGGGTATACAAAAAGAAAGAAATCCCCGGCATCCCTATCTCAGAGGATTACCAAGCTAAAGCCCACTGGGCCATCCGCGGCAATCTACTTGATAAAGACTTCATGGAGTCCTACGCACCAGTGGTAAATGAAAACACTACCAGAACCCTCACGGCACTGGCTACCCTGCTTGGCTGGCATACCCGAAAAGCTGATGCCACCCTTGCTTTCCTAAATGGAAAAATGCCCACAGATAAACATGTCTTTATGACCCAAGTTCAAGGATTTAAAGAAGGTTCTGGAGATCTTGTTTGTGAACTCCTTCAATCCCTCTATGGACTGGTCCCATCTGCCCGCATCTGGTATAATACTCTGGGTGCCTTCCTACACCAAATAGGATTTAAACGCTCTGAATATGACTCTGGGCTCTGGATCCATACCATCCGGACCCAACTCTATGTGACCACCCATGTGGACGACTTCAAAGTCTATGCTAAACACGAAAATGATGCCATCTGGTTTATGGAAACTCTCTCTGCCAAATTCGACATAAAAGAAGTTGGAAACTCCACTAAATACCTTGGCATAACCATCTCCCAGTCTGAGACCTCATCTTCTCTATCTCAAGCTGACTATGCCGAAGATGTTGTTACCTCTTTTGGTCAAGACCAAGCACACCCTGTTGGGATCCCAATGGATCCCAGCCTAACAATTGATGATGACCCAGACCCTACAATCAACATCAAAGAATATCAACGTGGTGTAGGCTGCCTTACTTGGTTAGCCACCAAAACCCAGCCAGACCTTAGCTGAACAGTTGGCGTACTATCCCAATACAATGCTCAACCCACCCAAAAGGCATGGCGTGCCCTTATACACGCCATACGCTACCTTAAAGGCTCCATTAACCGGCAAATTACCTACAATAAGCCTACGGGGCCCATTACATCTGACCTCCTCTTGCCTAAATGCTATACTGACTCCGATTGGGGTGGTCAACTGACAAGCAACCGCCGGTCAGTATCTGGATACATCTTTCTGCTTGCCGGAGCCCCAATTGCCTGGAAAAGCCACAAGCAAACATCCGTTGCACTCAGCTCCAATGAAGCTGAATATATGGCCCTAAGTGAAGCCAGCCGAGATGCCCTTTGGCTCCGGAACCTCATTAACGAGCTTAATGTGCTCCCAACTGAATGCCCACCAATTACTCTCCATATTGATAATCAAGGTGCTCACGCCATGGCTGAAGCCGAGCTCACCACCAAAAGATCCAAACACATCGATATACGCTACCATTACGTTCGGGAGAAGGTTCAAGACGGTATTGTTAGACTTCAGGCCTGCCCTACCAAAGAACAAGCAGCAGACGGCCTGACCAAACCTCTCCGAACTGAACAATTTGACCATTTCCTGGAGCTCACCGGCATCCGCTAAACTGCGTATATCCCTCCATTTTGGATACATTTTCTATTCTGATTTACAGCTTCTGATTGGCCGAAGCAGAACCTCTCATTTTCTGCTTAATTTTGCATTTATTCACTCATTTGAAGGCCCCAATAGAGGCCGATTTTTGTATTTAGATTCTTTATGATGTGGATCAGGGGTGCGGCATCTGGATACCAAATACTAAAAGGATACCGTAGGATTTATAGGGATCGTGGTGAACGCTCTATATCGATATACTGCTGTCTCTGTTACACCTTGTGTTGTCCCAACATACGGATATCCTGGAGTTGTAGAGAGGAAGCGCATCGTTTTAGAGCTTCAAGATGTACTAGAGACAGCAGTATATCGATATAGAGCGTTCACCACGATCCCTATAAATCCTACGGTATCCTTTTAGTATTTGGTATCCAGATGCCGCACCCCTGATCCACATCATAATAGTACTCCGTAATAGTGGCAATGTGACTATTCTGACTCCCGTCACCGCCCTACTCTGCCACGCCTTAACCTTCAAGGTGCCACTGTAATACTCCGTAATAATCATATCAAATCCTACTCTCTACCACTATAGTCCTCACAACCATGGCATGACACAATGCCCATTTGTATCGAATGCTCCTACCCCGTCTCCCACTTGTACAGCACCTATAGCCGAGCAGATGACCGTTCACTGGGCAAAGGGGTGCGATTGACCCAATGTCCGTGCTGCAAGCGGTTTGCCGATAAATATGTCGAATATGACTATGTCGTGGTGTTTATCGATCTGGTCCTGATCAAACCACAAGTATGTTGGAGATATGAATTGTCTTTGATGGAATACGTAACAGTCTTATTAAGTTCTTCTCCAGGTGTATCGCCATCTTCTCTTCAATCGGCTCGGGAGAGATGACGACAAGTACGATGTATGGGTGACCTACCTGACCCAGCTCCAACTTCCAGCTCCCTTTCACTCTTTGCACACATGCTGACGGTGAATAGCGCTCAATCATTCGCCTAGGCATCCTCCTCCTTCTCTTCGACGTCTACCTGACTTGGGCACGCATCGAAAGATCGCCGTCCATCTCGGCCACATTTCTCTCCGATACACCTATCATCGTACAATACTTGTTCTTCCTGAGTCTCAACGCTCTTTCTACCATCGCACATCATATCACAGTCCGGTTATTGGCGTCGATTCTTGTCCCAAGCTGTCACCGCTCGAATTCCACTGGTAGCAACAACATTGGCGGCAATGGCGACAATAGCACTGGTAGCAGCGGTTATAGAAGCTCCACTGAGCTATCTATTCCATCGACTCCCTTCTCCCCGTCATTTGTCTCTCCGTCGTCGTCTTCTGTGAATATTCAGGTGCCGCAACAGCAGTCTAGTGGATCCGGGTCTCCTAGACTCACTCCGAATGGATCTCATCACGAAACGAATAACAACCCCGGAGGAACCTCCTCAGGTCCCGACATGAGCCTAGGGACTGGCCACGGAAGTGATGCCTCTTCCATCTCGAACCCTACCATCCTACCTCCCCCGCGGCGCTCTTCGACCCTCCAGACCTTACCGCCTCCAGCCCCAGCAAGCCCGACAGCCATCTCCACCGCCCTACTTATAAGCAGTTTCCCGAAACTCTTCCCTCTTCTCCTCGTCATCTGGGGCCCAGATGGTACCAGCAGAATACCCAAATCAGGCAGCCATGAAGTTTCTAGTTCAATCCTATCTCCTTCCTTCGGCCAGAATGCCGCTTATGGCATCCCTCTACCATCCACGTCTTCAGCAGCTAGTAGCATATCCGGATGCTCGTCATCACAATCATCCTTTTATGATTGGATCACGAGAACATCCGCGAGCTACCTCGGGGATTCGCAAGAGCTCATCGCGTCCCTCTTGTCGCTTGGGGCGGCAGATACGCATCTCGTGCTATTGAACAACATTGAAGCACTGTATATCTTGTTGGGGTGCGGGTACATGCGTGTTACAACGCTGGCGGTTGCAGGCCATCTTACGCGGTGGTTAGTCCAGAAGGCGGTTTTGAGCATAATTGGGTTTGGTTGAATATTCATTCATTAGAAGGGTTCCATTGGAAAATATGCCTATGCACTGTATCCTATAACTGTATGTAATATATAGTATATTCAGATTTTATTTCTATAATGCAACTGAATAAGCGGCTTGAGTGGTGTGTCAACCAGACGGGTAAATATATATATCTAGGTAGTCTTGGCTCTTCGCATTTAAGAAACAACCATGATCGAACCTAATCAAATACATTCATTCATTGGTACTAAACCACTATCCTGAACAAAATGATATGATAGAAACAAAAGCAAAAAGGACAAATGCACCTTAACCCCCCAAATTCTAAAGAACTAGTTACAGCATACATAGGAGGAAGTAAGCATTACAAGCACAATCGATTATTCAATTAATTAAGTCAATTGCCTCGATCAGTGCGGTACCCGACCAGGTCTGATATCCGATCTCATCGGGACGATGAGAGGATGTAGCTGCGAGAGTAACGTGATTGCTATACGAAATAACCACGTTAGCAATGGATCGAGTCAGCCATATCTTCTTTCCTCTCCAGGTCCAAAGAAGACAGATAGTAAATGACAATTTCGACATACCCCACATCAAATAACAAGCAGCGAACGCTAGGATGAGTGAACTTCGCCAGAGTCTGTTTAATCAATCATATCAGCCGGTCTTCACGTCTAAATAGGAGATCGACCCATGATCGTCCATTTCCTTGAAGCAAAGGAGGGGGTGAGCTCACGTCTGATTCTCACCCTTGGGGCTAAATACCCAAGCAGCGAGAGAAGCAATAACGACGACCACTAGACCGACTAATAGACTCCATCTGAAATGGTTCGGATTAGGCAGTTAGTAAAGTTGGATACCACAGAATCAGGATATCAAAACAAAAACCATAGAACAATAAACATATATAAAGGTATACCACATACCCATTCGCCATGTTGTCTCGTGTTAATTCCAACCCTTTCCCTTAAATTCCTCTTGCCTGTCTCGTGTGGATACTTTTCCACAATGTGAATCAGGTATATCCCAATCAAATCCAGACACAGGCTTCCCAGCTCTCAAAGAAATAAGACACGCGTTTTCTTCCAGTGCGAGGAACAATAACACAGATCGAGTAAATCCGGATGGGAATGAGTCCGAATCGGTATTTCCAGAAAAGCTCGGGAAGAACGTCGGCTATAACAAACAACCCCTTATCGGCGAGCACCTAATAAAGCCCCACGTATAACCTCGAGATAATTGACTCAATCAACAGAAATGGTAGAAGGTTATGGTTATGTTATACTTGAGGACAAGGACAAGGACGGCGATCGTATCGTATCGTTCGTTCTCAGGTTGCGGATGGGATGTTTTTCGATTATACAGGATAGTCCCTGGAGTTCTGCTAGTAGAAAAATCAAGAGAATAATGCTTTGAATGAGAAATGTGGATGGGCATCCACCTGAAGGGGAATGAATAACATGAACGTTGTAACTTGGCGGAGGCACAGCTAGGTGACCGAATGCCAAGAACGTGCTGTATTTAGCGGCTGCTCCGTACCCGCCGCTTAGGAATATCTAGTATCTAGAGCGTAGGCTACGATTCATCTCAGCAGAATAGGCATTTCATGCCCTAACAAACTCATAATGAGTCGTATATAATATTCATTGCCTACTTAACCCGTAACATAGCATATACGAAATAAAAGACCCACAAAACATAGTAAAATTCAGAAAAGAGACGGGTAAATCACAGTCATAAAACTCGGACGTGGGCAGGGAAGAACAGCACAATAGCATGCATAGAAGTAAAAAGGAGTAGAAAGAAGTTATATCAAAAAGAGCTGCTCTATGCACCCTCACGGCTCTTACGGTAGCTGGCCTGTTGATGGAAGAGTCAGACTATGGGCATAGCCAAAGATGTTGAAAGTAAAACTTACCTCTTGTTCAACCTGAAGCCCGTCAACGACAGGAGCAAGCTCACTGAGGATATCATAGGCCCTCTTGTGGAATTCAAGTTGTGCCGCAATCAAGTCCGCAAGATTCCGCAGAGGCTCGGGTGTGTCAAGAACCTAATAACACCATGTCAGCAATCCAGACCACATGAAACACAAAAAGGTTGAAAGCATACATTCTTCATAACGCTAACAGCCTCCTCAGTCTGTCCAACAAACTCATCCTCGGCCTGCTCAATCTCGGCACGAGCCTCCTCACTCAGGTTATCCAAGTCGCCCTTCACGGCAGCCTTCTTGCTGGCCTTGATCGAATCCAACATGAGCCGAGCATTTTCCACATTCTTTCGTGCCTTGGCGGCGAACATCAGATTGGTGTTAAGAGTAGTGTTCCACCCAGCCAAGAAACGAGACTGGATCTGAGCATCCTGTGACAGACGGGCGTCGCCCACTTGTTCTTCGGCCAAAGCGTACTTCTCCAGAGCGGTAGCCAGCGGGTCTTCGCTGTGGGAGTTCTGCACCAGAACATGCGAACCGGAGAGAGCGGCGCGGGCAATAGCGTGGTTGAACGTCTTGGGCTGCGGCTTCGCGGAGGGAGGGGCAGTCAGGGCTGCCTGGACTTCGGAGGGGTTGGAGGCATGAGAGAGCAGCTGGACCTTCTCACTGATGGTGCGACCCAGGTCGTTAAAGGACTCGCGGATATTGGGAGGGTAGTCGTATGCTTCGTTGGAATATTGGGAGCTGCATCCGTTAACCAGTGGGTTCTTTAATCAAATCAAGACTAGTAAAGATACTCACGTCACCTGAAGAAGCTTCTGATGGACCAGCTTCAGCGCATCCACACGCTTCTCAAGCTCAATATATTCGTCTGGCAGTTGCGTCTTATCCTCGACCTGGCCAAACTGCTCCTTGATCATCTGTTGCGTCCGCGCCGCAAAGGGCGTGAAATTCGCGCTGTCTCAAAAGACGTCAGCAGGCAGCTACTCGGCAACTAAACTGCGACACAATTATTGGGGGGGTTGCTGAGGCCAGCTTGTACCTGAGGTTTTTCCCAAATGCCTGGAACTTCTCCATGCTTTCAACAACTACAGTCCAACGGATTAGATGATTCTGAGTGATGATTCTTCTTCTGGGCGTGGGAAAGAATGGAAGGGGATAGGAAAGCAACACAAGCGGTGGCCTAGACGACGATACCAAGCCACCGTCGAGGGACTCAAGCCACAATGCAACGCTCTCCGCACCGCCACGCATTGTATCTTGCTACAGTCGTTCATCACAGAAAGTGCAGAGTACATTGCTCAATAGTTCTCAATTTGAATGCATTGTAAACAGTAAGCCACCCAGAATACGTCCATACAACTAGACAGGGCAATAAAACCCGAAATCATCCGCTTCAAACCTCGTGTAACTCGTAGGGTATCTATACAATCCATAGAGAATAGGCCAGAGATAGAGATAATATCTGCCAGGAAGAAAACAAACGAATCCTAAATCAAACAATAGATAGACACTTAAATATACTAGCACAATATCAGGGGTTACTACCAGTTTCTTCGGTGAATCACTGCGTCAATAGCAGTAGGATAGCGACATGTCTAAGTAAGTGTCGCCAACATCGCGCGAACAAGCCGAGGGTGAGGAACTAGTTTCAACATGGTCAGGGCCCCAATTTTAACAAGGTTGAAAAAATTCCCATATCATGGACAACATACCTTTGCGGTCCCTACGCGTTTCGACAATCTTCTCGTATTCACCGTCATCCTCGATTGTCTCCGTCCTGGTGTTGATGTCCACCCCACCCTGGCGATCATAGTGGTGATCATTGTCATCATAGTCATCGCGAGGGCGTGCGATGACGGTGAGCGGTCCAACCCGAAGGTCTTCAGACTGTGCAACGTCACCGTCGCGAAGCTCTATCATGTGTGGGGGAGGCGACGAGTGACGGCGACTGCGGTTGTGCACGGATACTGAGCGCGGCCGGGCAATAGTTGAAACCCCAAGGAGCTGTGAACCGGACCGGCGACGGTGAGGGGACGGCTCCACGATCAAGGTTTCACGGCTGGAACGGGCAGAATGAACGGGCCGACGGGTTGACTGTGGTGCCCGATGATATGACGCACGAGCTAGAATATGTGATCAGTGGCGTCTTCTAAGGCCAGGTCTCCTCGGCATCTAGATACCTTCTGGAAGCCGTTTGAATTCTCGACTCAGACTAATCACGTCATCGATCTGGTCCTTGGAAAGGGCTACCAGTATAACAATTTTGTCGCTCTGTGGCTAGTTAGTCCCCCAGTAACAAAGCAGTCCAATGGAGTGACAGCACGTACTTCCTCCTTAAAGGGATATCCAAGCTCAATGATGGCACCGGTATGGACCAGGCGCCTAGGTATACGGGTTTTGCCTCGACGTGGATACGGCTTCTCCACAATCTCCTCGAAGGTATGCCCGCGGAAACGCGGGGGGCTGCTCGGACGACGTCGCCTAGAAGTTGAGTGTTCTCGTTCACGGAACTCACGATATTCTTCATCCCCGTAGTAATCAGGCTCCGCAATGCGAATGTCTTCGTAGTAATCGCGGTCATGGTGATACGGGGATGGTGAGGGGCGCCTAGGAGGCGATGGAACCACAACCTTGGGATGATCGTAATAATGACTGTCCTTTCGTCTCCGGGACGAAATGCGGTCGAAGGTGTCCAAGGATGATTGTCGGCGCAAGAGACGGGGACGCGGAGGTGGACTTTCAACGCGGCGGCGGGGATCATTGGTATAGACGAGGAATTCGTCTTCCTCATAGTGCGGTCGCCGAGCTGGTGGTCCATAGCGTTCTCCCTCGCGCAGACGAAATTCAAAACGGTCTTCGTCTGCGTAACGCGGGATCACTGGAGGGCCCCGCCCACGTGAACGAGAGTCTTCGCGTCGATGCATGCGAGCAAAGGGTTCAAAGGTTAACCGGATCGCTGGCAGAGCTGCAAATGTACAAGTATGAGCAATCCAGGAACAGGTCAAGAATAGAGCTTAGCATGCGAACCAACCGTGGGTGATGTGGGTAAACTCAAGCTGCGGGGTTTGGTTCCGTGGAAGATAGCGGGTAAAGAAGCTCAGTTCAGCTTGTTTGGGACAGAGAAGTAGAAGGTTGGACGAAAGCTCAGTACACGCAGAGTAACGAGGTTCATCAGAGGAGGAAGAAAGGAGAAGGGAAATAGAAATGGAGGAAGCTACAGACGAGGGGAGAAGCGCAACTCCGGAAGGAAGAGTGACGCATTCTCCAGGCAGCATCTAACACCAATTCCTATGCGGTTTCAGGCTGATCCCGGTTTTGCAGCGTGTCTCCTATCATCCAGCGCCAGGCTCTGCTGTATAGCCCTTGCTACTCTCTGCTAATAATAGGCAATGGAGTCATTTGCCATGATTACCCATATTCCTCCGAGTTTGACGTATAAGCTGCCACCAATGCAGCTAGCTACATTGCAGCATACCAGTGCGCTTGAAATGACACATTTGACAGCTATGAACCAGCTTCACTTTCGACAGCCAATCCATAGACGTTGTTATTCAAAAAGTCCTCCGTCCAGAACCATTCATCCAGATCAAAGTTGAGCTTCCTACCCTCTTCATCATCCCCCACAACCTCCTCTGCTACCTTGACAGGAGCCAATTCCCTCTCAAATCCCATCATATACGCACCCACTGTAACCCCCATCGTCTTTTTGAACACCCAACAAAGATAACTGGGCGAAACCCCAACCTCTCACACCAACCCTTTCGAGCCCCGCTTCATCGTCATGTCATCACTCCATCCTTCTTCTTCACCCGTAAACGAGCAATGGCTCTAGCAACGACCTCCTCCCTCTCTCTAACAAGGCTCGCGCCATCCGGTTTACGTCTTTGGCATGGCCAATATCCATCGCAGCGCGCTTCGTCTGCCGTGTCGTAGAAGACGACGTTGGCCCTTCATGCAAGCCGTGGATTTGACGCCATCGAGGAAGGAGGAGTGGAATGAGGGGTTGCGGTGTGAGATGCTTGCCAGCGGGATTGAGAGATTGGAGGTTGTGTTTGCATGGTGAGGGAGATGCTTTGTAGACAGGAATGAGCGAAGTGACCTTGAATAGTTACGAAATCTGATTATCCAGGTGACTAATCACAGAGCGTCGCATCCAGCATTGCAGAATGGAGTGTCTAATGGATTAATCTGTAGCTCTTGTTGATCAGTGTTCCATTACTGCTGTTCTTAGCATGGCTGTTCCTTACTTTCAGTGTTGAAGTAGGCTCCCTCATTCACCATCTTTCAGTATATCAGGCTGGCTCAGAAACTGGAAACTGAAACAATCCCGATTGCTCTCTACTACTGCCATCATATTCAGTCTATTCCTAGATGCTGCCTCTAGCAAATCCTCTGTACAACTCGGAAGTCAGGTGGCCTATCTTACATGAGGTTGAAGTGAAGCAGTTCATGAAAATGGTTGCTTCAAATCATCTTGAACTCTACTAGTGCTGCAGTGCTATAGGACCCGTTCTACCACTTCATCCTCCAATTCAATCCCTTTACTCTGATCCGGACCCATAGAAAAGATAAAAGGCGGTTAAGTATCTGAGTCCAGCGAGCGAAAAGAACAGTGCCCTAATATCTTTCTTTACCCGTAGCCTCTACCGCATTAAGACCACCAGCGACAGGGATGTTTACCAACACTCCAAAGCCACTATTGTAAAGCAGTTGGCGTAATATTGTCCGTATTATTGGGTTTCGCAAAGCTGACCCAGACAGATTGGTGCCAAGTTAATACTGGAGCCACTGCAGAATCCGAAAAGCAGTATGAAAACCACCAGGAGTGCGTAGTTGTCCAAATTCGGTAATAACAATATCTGGTAACCAGAAGCATAGAACTTATACTGTGCAGAGGAACGACACACTCATGGTATTGTACCGGCCGAATCGATCAGCCAGGCCACCCCGCCATGTATCGACCAACGCATGAAGCAGGGTTGAGAATCGCGAGAAGCTGATATGCGAATGCTGCTGATCGATACAGACTTGGAGTGTACGTGATAGGTATGAAGTATGCCAGATCCGTTAAAAGGATGCTAACGGTGGTGACTGCCATGGTGCCTGTCCCATCCATGAAGATTTAAGGATCTGGTAACGTATCACGCCACGTTGTTTCTGTTCCTCTGCGTGGTGGAACTCTGCTTCGGCAAAATGTCACGTCGGCAGCGCAAGGCACAAGCAGCGCAAATGCGAAAATACGGGCCGTCCCCAGCCGACATGGGGCAGGAGTGATTGTATCATCAGGGGAAAGAGAACGCCACCGAAACCACCTATAATTCTATACCACTGGCGAGACAGCGATGCTCCATGAACCAATTGGGTGATGCAGCCCATTGACAGGTTGGAGGGCTGAACTAATACCAGTTAAAATGGAAAAATGTCTGAAAGACCTAATGGTATTCTCCATCGCTATCAGCAAGGGATAGATGATGCATGGAGTATTGTATGAAGTATGATCTTACTTGTGCAGATACTGAGCGAGAACATCCCAACAAGGGTGCAAATAGTCCTTACAATTATCACTGCACGCGGACCCAATTGTATCGAAGGTTGGCCCCAACTTGTACCCCCACAGACCCAGTTCATGAAAGCATAGGTAGAGAATATCCAGCCAAGACTAGATGGGGAGTCTTCCGGTAAGAGTACCTTTGAGGTAACAACCTCAAATACGCCCGATTTATTGTAGATACCTGGCGATGCGGTTAAACCACACCACGCACCCAACACCACCAACCAGGCCACCCTCAGGATAAGTAACCTCGGTCTCGATGGGCGCTGGGTCAGTTGGAGTTTTAGGTGGAAAGGAGGAGAATGTCCGTTGTCGGCGAGTGTCTCCCTTCTGTCATCCGTGGCGAGATCCTCTATCGGTGACAAACTATTTCGCTTCAAAAGCCGTGAAATCGTCGGTAGAGAAGGAATGAGAACTCTACAGTGGGTTGAAGGATGGGTGATGTACTTATATGCCTCCAGGTATCCAGAAGTGAAGACAAATTGACCAACCAGAGCCAAGCATTAACTCAATCAGCAACAAGCCCTTATTAAGAGGTTGGAAGCGAAGCTCAAAAAACTGTAATTTTCTCTTCAAGATGTCCAAGAAAAGCGAAATATTGCAGCTTGTACATTGTACTATGGTATCCTCATATCTTGCTTGCATAGCATACATATATATATGCACTGCGTGGATACCTACCAACCCTAATCCCGAAGGTCCAATTTTGTCATGTCGTCCTCCAAACCCATCACTCCCAAGGCCCAAGGAACCGTTGGAGGCTTAACAACAGCAACCCATCTCCTCTCGGGATTTTCATTCAGTTTGGTTTTGCCCTGACTCTTGCCCTCCTGGTAACAATCATTACTACCTTCGTCATAGTGATCCTCAGAACGGCGATAAGGTGGTCCTTTCCCATTTTCCGCAGCCCTGGTCCAAGTCTTTTCGCAACCAGCCGCTATGGAGTAGGCGGTTCCCCAACCAGTAAGCCTGCCAATATCGTGAAGTGACGTGACGGCCCAGTTCCTCTGTGAGAAATCCGTGTATTGTACGGCAGCAATGAAGAAGGCAACTGTCATCTCTGTAAGACACGCGGACATCGTTGGATCTAGACTTCCCGGTCCAAGATTATGCCGGAGTGGGTGGTGGCATACTCCAGCCATAATGTTCCCGATGAGCTGTGCATATTCGGCTGTCGTAGGCGCGCAGACCCCGGCCGCTACCATCATGGCGGGTGGCATTGACGGATGAAGTCGGTGCAGGAGGATCCGGCCACAGTAATAAAAGGTCCAAATGACGGCAATCTTGTCAGTTAGGTACCTGAGGGCCGGGCCAAATGGGGTGGACATTGGTAGAACTTTATCCGGGGATAGAGGCATATATTCAGAGCCCAGGGCATTAAGGAAGATCTCGAAAGCAGAGCGGATGGATTCCCATTCTTCCTCCGCACTATCATAGGCCGCTTGCTCATCATCGGAAAGAACAACGGAAGGAATCTGTGGCATGCTAGGCCCACGCTGGGAAAAACGAGCCATAAATCTAAAAAATCCCGAACTCGGTGCCCAATCTTTTCCAGTGGCCTTTGCGAGCCTCAACTTTCTCTTCCGATCCCGGTAGCCGAAGTCTTGCAGACGGCCGAGTAAGAGCCACAGGTGATCTGCTGAGCCATAGATGGCATCTAATTTGCCGATACCTGCGCGAGGCGGACATTGGCCCCACTGCTCATAGGGTAGTCTGTGTGCCTGTTAGAAGGCGGAAAAAAGCAGCTCAATTGGAAAAGGCAGTAAAAAGGATCATACAGAAGTTGGTTCCCGCTGACCATGCTCTGAAAGACATCGTTTTTGCAAAACAACCAATATAAATCGCATTGAATTCTGTAGTCCTCGATGTCTTTCGGGGTGAAGAATTTCCTGGGAGCCTGTGCTTGCCGATAATTAGCATGGCTAATAGTGTCATAATCGACTGCCCGACCTAGAAGCAATTCAATGGTATCTTCATCGATTCCGCTTTCTTCATCGGCAAATGGATCCTCTTCAGACGCAATACTGCTAATTGACCAAGCGTCTTGATGCTGTCCGTAAGCTCGAAGTATTTGCTTCCGCTGCATCAAGACTCTGCGTCGCTGAGCCCGAAGGTCGCGGGTCATGCTGGCAAAATCAATCTCACGGATCAACTGAGCTGATCCAGCAAGATGGTTGCACCACTTAGGATGATCGGCTGCCATGACTTCGTAGTACCCTAGAGCTAAAATTGCGGCCAGAGTACAAATCTGTCTTCGTCGTAGAGGAAGTCCAATTGCAAATCGAACCTTCCTGAGAGCGTAGTGGTAGTGTTTCATTGCTAAAGATGGCGCTGATTGTTGCAGTATGGAAATATTCAAGCAGCTCATTGCGAGCATAGCTCTGATCAAGGCGGGATGCTCCAATGCCTTGAGGGGTAGAGTGTCTGTCCACAAACTTTGCAGTGAGGTTGAAACAGAACCGCCATGGTTGGCAATAGGGTCAGCAGGACACCTCTCGAAGACAGACATGAATGGCCCGAGAGAGCACCTGAAATGAAAAAAGAGCCGGACTGCTTTTGCGTTATTAAGCAAGGAGCACCCAAAAAACGGATAGTAAGATGCAAGCATCTTCGGGTCATTTGTATACGCGGTAAAGGTAGGGGTCTGACGCGCATTCCAGTTTCCGGAAGCCATCTGACCCAGGGAGCCTATGTCGTCTGCTTCAAGCAATTCATCATCGGAATCAACATCATAGTAATAACCGTCGTTTTCATCGGAATATGAGAGGTAGGGGGGGAAGGATTGCGTTGGAGAGGGTGTGTAGGAGTAAGGTTGTCGCTAGTATTAATAGGCGTCAGTATGCAGTAGCTCCTGAGCTTTAAATGTAACGTGCTGGCTACATCTTAATTGAGGGAGAAAATTGAAATATGGGAAAAGCAAAGACGTTCGTTACCTGTGACATCGAATAGGATTGGTGTCCAAGACCAGGCGGCACCACATAGTTAAGAAGATGCGGGGGAGCATATGGATGATATCCCATCGACGAAATATCTAAGCTAGCATTTCGACGCTCTTGCTGTGCATATCCTGTCAGAATAAGCGCTGAAGACGTTAAATGTCGCAATTCGGAGTGGATGTAGATGGTACTTGCCTCGAGAATGCTCGTCGCTGCCTGCCACTGGAGATGAGAACCAGCTTGTGAACGTGAATCTACTAGACTTTTCATAACTATTTCATGAGAATAAGGATAAGATGGCTCCATTGAAGGTATTGTCGCTATTTGAGGCCCCGCTGCCTCTGGAGAAGCGGATTGCCCCGAGGCGGAAAAGTGCCTGGTAGCCAGAATACGTTGGCCAGGGTCGTCTGGTCGAATCTGATAAGGATGAACACGGACTCCATAACTGCCAGCACCCGGTCCCCACGCAGGGCTTTGCCGGTTGGCGTTGAAAGAGCCCAAGCCACCCGCGGGCAGATGGTGCTTAAAGACGACGCGCGGAGCATAGCCTTCGCAAATCCGCTTCGATTTGATACAGTTGTTGCAAATTGGTCTCTCTTCCCCACATTTAATACGCCGACTTCGACATGCTAATGTGACAGGTTAACTAGGCCGAGCTTCCACAGGACTAAAGTTGAGATGACACATACTTAGACAGCCAGTTTTGGTACGTCTCTTGGGACCTTTTCGGGGGGCTGTTTTCTTGGACAAAGCCGCCGGGTCTGGGACAGCTGCAGCTATAGAAGCCTTTCCCTTTTCATCAGGGGTTGCCCGTTCAGATCCCAATTCCGGCTTGATCTCTACCTTCTTCATTACGGCAAACAAGGAAGGGGTCAAAAATGCTGCGATGGTAACCAGTAACACCGGCGTAGATGCTCAAAGTGGAGCCAACAGCATGTAACGATGGCAAGTCTGAACCCATAGTTCAGATGATAAAGGACGCGAAGATGATGAGAAGACGAAAGGTAGAGAGGAAAGGGGAATATCCTGGGGTTGCGACAACTCGGTGCTCGGCGAGGCTCCAGCGGGTATCGGTAGGCCAGTGCTGATTGGGCACGGCACAGTTAAGGACTTGCCCAAAGGCTAAGTTCTTGGCTCGGGACAGCCCTCTGCACTCTTATGGTATGCATCAGCATCATAGTAGATCATGGATCTGGAGATGAATCTGCTCCTACGAACCTAGACTTAAGGTGGCTATAGGCTGGCTCTCAACAGAATCCCCAGAATTCAGATCTTGATCAGATGTAGGAGGTAACGCGAGAATGTGCATCGATATCAGCCTTAGGCTCAGGCGTTTCCCCCACATGGTCCCTGCAACAGTGGCTGAAATCTGCCTTGACCGGCTTCTGTCCGTGCAGTTGGACAAGCCTTGAAGGCTGAATCAAGACTATTGTTCAGAATATTGGAGATTCGTATCTCTTTCAGGAGTGGAGGATAAAGGCTTAATGCAAAGCATAATATCGGGCCCGTGCACTATGAACTGCAAACTGCACGTGATATATGCGGAGTCCCGTGCTTTTCTCGGAGACTTTTTTTCTGCAGGGAAGAGCCTCAAATCTCGACGGAGTACGACTGTCCCTCCCTTCCTCTATGCAGGTGTGCCATCATGTTCGCCGTTCCAGGATGGTCCGTCCCCAGCTCTGCATTGAAGAAGCAGGCTGAGCCTGTACCATTGCCGCCTCAGAATGACTCCCAACCTTCAAGGGAAGCGCCCGAGTCCAAAAAACGCAAGCGCATAAATGACAATGTCACGACTGCCAACTTCGAGCAGATGTACCAGCATGTTATTGAAGCTGAAAATGGCAAACCCAATTCTGAGAAGAATGGCGCAGTCAAGTCGGTAAAAGCGAAGAAGGGAAAGAAGGAAGGGAAGCCACGTCCTGGGAATGCCGCCGAGTCTTCTACAAAGGGAGAGCGCACAGAACGGGGAAAGGACGATAGTGCACTGAACGCAAAGCCATTGGAAGGGGAAGATGCGAATAAAGACAAGAGGAATAAGAGACAGAAGAAGAACAAGGAAGATAAGAAGAAACGAGAGCAAGGAAAGGCTCAACAACAGAATGAAAACAATGCCAAACCAAATCCTGCGTCAACCGACCCTCCTGCTTCTGAAACTGTACCAATACCCCCGGCACCGCCAGGGCTCACTCCACTGCAACAAGCTATGCGTCAGAAGCTCATCTCTGCGCGATTCCGCCATTTAAACGAAACCCTCTATACTACGGACTCCAAAAAAGCAATGGAATTATTCGGGTCAAATCCCGAACTCTTCAACGAATACCACGCAGGATTTTCCCTCCAGGTGAAAGAGTCCTGGCCCTCAAACCCTGTCGACGGCTATATCCGTTCTATTCAGTCCCGCGGAAAGGTCCCCCCGGCCCCCAAGAAGTCTAATAATGAGAAGCGTTCCCAGACTCGCCCTCTTCCGCGCCGTCCTAATGGGGTTTGCACTATTGCCGATCTTGGCTGTGGTGATGCCCGACTGGCACGTACCCTGACACCCTCGGCGAAGAAACTGAATCTCAATCTCCTTAGCTACGACCTTCAGGCCCCTGATCCACTTATTACAAAAGCTGATGTCTCCAACCTCCCCGTTCCAGATGGTAGCGTGGATGTAGCCATATTCTGTCTTAGTCTGATGGGTACGAACTGGGTCTCCTTCGTGGAAGAGGCATGGCGGGTTCTCCGCAGTGACGGTAAGGGCGAATGTTGGGTCAGCGAGGTCAAGAGCCGTTTCGGGAAAGTCATCCGCAAAAAGGCCCAGATTGGCGCAAAGAAACCGCTCGGTAGAGCAGAGAAAAAGAAGCTGAAGAAGAAAAACAAGCGCGGAGATGACGATGATGGCTCTGATGTTGACGATGCCGAGGTCTACGCTGAAGATGCCCGTCCATCAGATAATGACGAAACAGATATTTCGGCGTTCGTGGACGTCTTCAGAGCGCGTGGATTCATTCTCAAGCCAGAGTCTGTTGATAAGTCTAATAAGATGTTTGTGACCATGGAGTTTGTGAAACAGGGCGGACCGCCGACGAGAGGTAAATATGCTACCGTTGCTGGCAGTGCGGTTGCACCTGGAAAAAAGAAGTTCATCGAGAAGACCGATGAATCTCGTCACAATTTATCGCCTGAGGAGGAGGCCAAGGTTCTCAAACCTTGTGTATATAAAATCCGGTAAAATGGAGAAGGGGACTCAAATTTTATTGGAACACTACTCTATGTGTATAGGCCAGACACCTCGTGTTCAAAAAATGAATCAGCCCTTGGGGCAATAGACAAACTCTGAAACTATTTCTTTTTCTATCTTACCTAGATTAAAATACCAGGCCATTCGGAAGACGAGCAGAAAGTACAACTGATATTATTTCGCCTGTAATACCTTCCTTCGCACTCCCATGAGTTTTTGAAGGGCCTCGTTCATTGATTATTCCCGTCAAGCTGCGCAACTGCCCTGCCCATATCCTCCTCATTGTAGATCTGGAATCCCTTCTCCTTGGTCACGCTAGCAAGTTGGACATTCTTGGCATCAAGCTTCTCCTCCATGACTTGCTTCAACGTCTTGAGGACTAGCGTCTCCGCCTCGGATAGTGTCAGGGAACGATGGTACTCGTTCTGAAGTTCCGCCTGCGCACCCTCGCTTCCGGACCCGATGGCCTTGGCGTCATACCTGTAGAACGTACCAGAGGGCTCTGCATGATAGCTGTATTGCGAAAAACAAATTAGTTCCGGCCCTTAAATGAATAAAAACAGCAGAATAAGCAGATGCAACTGGGAGTCATCGACACATACAGTTGAGGGCCATCTTCATCGTAACCAGCAATTAGCAACGCAACACCAAAAGGTCTGCTCATAACGCTCTCCTCTTCATCACCACTTTCTCCAAACCGCAAAGCTAAATCACATATTGCCTGGGTGCAACTATCTACCCGAAGGGGTTCGGAGTAGTGAAAAGCATGATTCTGGCACTCGACACGGGCATGCTCGACAAGGGATCGCGCATCGGCCTGTAACCCAGACATGGCACAGCCAATGTGCTGGTCTATTTCGACAATTTTCTCGACGGACGAAGCTTCCAGGAGGGTTGAGGTGACGCGCTTCTCGACGCCAAGGATCACACCTTCAGATGTTGCGACCTGGTTATGGGAGTCAGAGATGCTCGTTAGCAGCCCTCCACAGAATCAAAAACCAAATGTGAACAAACTTCATAGTCATGAAACATACACCGATGGCCGTAGAACCCAGTTTGATGGCTTCAAGGGAGTATTCGACCTGGAATAAACGCCCCTCCGGAGAGAAGGTGCTGTTGCGTGTTAACATTAGGCGATGATGCACAAAGTAGAGGCACCCTGCAGTTCAAAGGGGCCAATTCGAGAGGGTCCGTACTTGATTCCACGGTCTATAGAGAGCTGTCAGGCTGACCGTATCGGAGAGGGTAGGTTGTCATGGAGCTTACCATATTCTGATCGCGCGATGAACATGTTGGTTTATCTGTGTAGCACAATAAAAAAAGACGCGTGGAGTATAACAAAGCCGTACGTTAGGCGTAATCAAGAAGGTGTGGAGGTTAAGACGAGGTAAGCTGGAGTGTTGCGCTGTCTTGCAACGAGCTCCAGGGCGGAGCTCCAGCGAAGTCGACGCAAGCGGAGATGCCTAGCGGATGATGTGTTGCAGCCTTACGTTTCAGGTATTAATCGGCGTATACTAACTCATTAATCGGTGCCAGACATTGACTGTGCTGAAACAACTCACTCTTTGCGCCCCAATGCCTATTTATCTCATCTGGAGGCTCTAAATTATTATTCCTATGCTGGGTGACCCTCGTTCCTTCAATCTCCTGGGATTATGTCCTTCGATGAACGTCACCCCGGCTACATGAGCGCATCGCGACCCCGCGTTGCTCCCCGTCGCGTCGGTGAGAAAGCTAGCCCACGCGGTCCTGCCGCAGTGGAAAGCGAGAATATGGTGAGAAGCCCAGTCAAGGAGTCTGCCAATGCAGGAAATCGGGGAGAACGGCCAAAGAGGTCCAGTTTGCCGGCTAGCAATGGCGTCAGTGTCCGCAAAAAGCAGAAAGAGCCGGTAGAGAGTGAGTGCTAAACAACTGTTACGAACGCTTTCAAGTGATTGATCATAACAATCTTTTTTTATCAAATATAGCTCCACTGTGGAATCCCCAAGCATCGCTTGTTCCTCATTCTACAGCTCCTTTAGCTTGTCGCGTATCAGTGCCTCCTTTGGCGTCCGCAGCGCCGCAGCAGCTACAACCTAAGCCGTTCCGCGAGCTTCCCCTTGATGCGCAGGAGGCGGCGATTCTCGATGATCTGCTTTACGTGTTTATGGGCTTCGAGGGCCAATATATTCACTACCACAGTTCCTATGATCCGTCGGTAGAAAAGGATCGCCTGAGTGGTCCAATATTCCAATTGGCACCAGGATTGGACCCGACACTGAAAGATCTCACCCTATCCATGTTGAAAATGGCCACGCACTATAGTGCCATGGAAGCTTTTGTCGAGGTTCAGAGTCGGGCAGAGTGCGGAGCAGTCAGTCATGCTTTATGCGCCGCTATCCGGAAGATCTTGAAAGACTACCTGATTCTTGTTGCACAACTCGAGAACCAACTACTCAACAATCCTAATTTCACATTGCATGTCCTACATCTACACACCATTCCGACTAGTCAGTATTTAGCTCAACTATATTCTCTTGGCCAGGAGCTTCTCAAGCGGAACGGGCTTCTAGATCAAGACCTGGACGAGTCGATCGTCGACTTTGACGACGTGGACAATATTATCGAACAGCTCAAGGAGGGAGGAGATCTCGTCCCAGGTGCAATGTCAAAGAAAATCTGCAAAGGAGGAAATATTCTCCGGTTATTAACTGAGCGGCTTACAACGTATTCGGGTGACCCGACTACGAAAACCCTCCTGGAGACACTGTTGCGCGAATCTAGTCGACCATACATGGTAATGCTTAATGAATGGCTACATCACGGGGGCATCAAGGATCCCCATGCTGAATTCCTTGTCAAGGAGCAAAAATGGATTAAACGAGAGAAGCTTGAAGAAGATTACACGGACGAATACTGGGAGAAGCGATACACGATTCGCGAGAATGAGGTTCCACCGCAGTTGGATAGTGTAAGAGACAAAGTACTCTTAGCAGGTAAGTACTTAAACGTGGTTCGCGAATGCGGTGGTGTCGATGTTAGCAAAGCAGTCAAGGACGTCCCTAAGACCCTCGACGACCCTCGATTCCTGGAGAATGTCAACGCAGCTTATACCTATGCCAATGCTTCGCTATTAAACCTCCTCCTAACTAAGAACTCACTTACAACTCGCTTTTGCTCTCTCAAGCATTATTTCTTTTTGGACCGTGCCGACTTTTTCCCATACTTCCTCGAGCTCGGGACATCAGAGCTGCGAAAGCCGGCCAAACTTGTCAATGAGAGCAAACTCCAGTCCCTTTTAGACTTGGTACTCCGGCAACCAGGTAGTATCGCTGCGCAGGATCCGTTTAAGGAAGATGTGAAAGTGCGCATGAATAAGGTGGGCCTCACGAAGTGGCTGATGCAGGTCGTCAGCGTATCGGGAATCGATCAGGACAATCCTGAAGCGGCCTTTGAAAAGTATCAAGCTCCTACATCACAATCTTCAGACGACGACAAAGATATTGCCGGTTTTGACGCTCTAGAGCTGGATTACTTGGTGCCTTTTCCTCTCTCCTTGGTGATTGGCCGTAAAACTGTCCTTCGATATCAACTCATCTTCCGTCATCTCCTATCGCTTCGACATCTGGAGACGCTGCTGGTTACTTCGTGGCTGGACCACAATAAGGTTCTTAGCTGGAGGCATAAGTCCTCAGACCGGAGAGTGGAGATGTGGAAGCGGCGAGCGTGGAACTTGCGCTCCAAAATGCTCGTATTTGTTCAGCAGCATCTTTACTTTTGCACTGCCGAAGTGATTGAGCCCAACTGGCAAAACCTTATGAACAGGGTGAACGGCACAGATGCGGATGGGTCTGAGGTGACGGTGAATGGTACCAAGCAAGCGAACCGGACTGTGGATGAGTTGATGCAGGACCATGTTGACTTCCTGGACACTTGCCTAAAGGAGTGCATGTTGACGCAGGCGAAGCTGCTGAAGGTCGTCACCCTCTATTCTTTCTCTCCATGTCGCACCATGCCATGCAGCAGTCACTGATTGCGAAGTATAGATACACGCCAAGTTGATGACTTGCTGTAACATGTTTGCATCTTGGACAGCATCATCGCTTGGAAGAACTTTGACGTCAGCCGACCCAGATCTATCAACAGGCAATACCGCCCTTCCGGACGCAAAGCCCTATGATCCAATGCGGATTGGGAAACTTGAAGATACATTGAAAAAATATGAGGACCATTTTAACCGGCACCTTCGCATATTGATGGACAGGTATGTTGTTATCTGCTGCTTTATTTGTCTGGGATAAAAGGTGCTGACACGAAGTTCAGCCTGAACTATTTTGCGGCTACAGAGAGCGTTGTGCTGCTGAAACTTGCACATTCGCTGAGTGCAATCGGAAAAGATGAACGAGGCTATTGATGGTGCCTTGTAACTGCTTTTCTTCCAGCGTCATTGTCTTGATGTCTTTCAACGCTGCTTCGAAGCGTCGGTTGCGAGGTTATTGGCGAGGTTTATTTATGGTAACATATCTGATTCTGGGAATATGCATGATACCTTATACTATTCTATGTACAGCATTCGATATCTTTTATCGATCCTGATGTGCTACTGCACAGTCGCCAAATACCAAAACTAGGAGTTTGATGTACGGCGTAGTCCTTCAGCACCCTTACATTGGGATTTAGTGAACCCCTTACTCAGAATCCCTCATATTCCCCGACTTGTATAACTCGAGTCATTCTCTTCCATTAGTCTTACTCCACCGTTTAAATGCAATGGGGTCTGCATATACCTATCCTTGACCAATATCCTTCCGAGACCATTATCTATATCTAACAGAGCATCACGATACCTGTAGATAATATAGAAAACCACCTTACAGCCAAGTGCTCAATCTCAGTGGGCTTCTTTGCTTTTGTTTCTTTATTACCCTCAACTGGTGATTGCCCTCTACTGCCCTCTCAAAGTTATCTAGCTTGGTCCTGCCTTCCAGGTCAATATTGAGATGTTCTCTAACTTGGGACGGCAGTTGTTCTGACTCATTCTATTCCTGCGATTCCACTATAGCAGCTTCTTGTTCTTCATCACTGAACACAACTGGGCAAACTGTTGTTTTGGGGGCACTGAGAACCCCCAGATCTCTCATATTTCCTATCTTAGAACGCCGTTGGGCCGCGGCCTCCGCCATGCTAATGTATGATGGAGCCCGTGGCCGGAGAGTACTTAAGGAGGGTTTCCTCCCAGAGAGTTACGAGAAATTGAGCATACTTTTGGTTTCTATGTTGCTTCACTAGTATTGCCTTCTTCGTCGTCACTGTATAGGAGCGAGGCTCCATCGTCGTTGTGTTTCTTCTTTTATTATATCATTTCCTTACTAAATCCTTCAGTGCCGTATGGTATAGCGGCATCAATTCGGTATATCCATCCCTGAGATCCTTCGACCACAACCCGGTTCCTGTCGCAGGGAACAACGCATGTACGCCCCCTTTACAACGCCGAACTACTTGGGGCGATATACCGCGTCGTGCCGCTTTTAACTGTCGGCCTCTAATGATGAACTTGCTCAATCATCCTTCTTTTCCCCTGTCAGCCTCGCCGTGTCCAGGAGGCGCTGCGTCTCGACCCGGCCCCTTTGAAAAAAAAGCTGTGGGCGATGCTGTGTTACCCGAGCGTTTCCCTTTCCTGGCAAGCATTGGATCCTTTGAGTATAGCCAGTGACCCCAATTGCTTCCTCTTTTCCTTTTCACTTCGAGTGGTCGAGCTCCACAATTATCTTTCTCATCCCGCGTCATCAACTCCCCAGGAAAGGAAATTAGGAACCTGTGAATCACCTACATTTTCGGCAGGAAGCAGCAGATGAGACCTATTTTGGGTCCTGTAGGATTTCCCAACGGCGAGCCTATTCACAAGCATGATGTTTCTTGTCTGAGGGATGCTGGGTCTAGTGAAGGCTTGTATTGAGATCTATCAATATTAATAGTTCATACAGCAACTTATCATGATAGAGGGCTATGCTCTCAGCAGCTCTGATTGTGCAATCTCTTGAAGTTCAGCATCAAGAACTACGTACTCATCGTGCTCGTGGCTGAATACTATATGATACGACTCCGAGATCACTATAAATAAAGACCAGTTAGTGATTGGCTGTCAACATTTCTGAATCAGTCAGCTAGAAGATTATACCTCGCTTCTTCCTTGGAAGCTTGGTGCAGAAGTTGAGAAGGATATGGTCTGATACTATGCCCCACGAGCCATAAGCACCTCGACCTTAGAAACGATTGATGTGTTCAGACATTCTATCGCCGTCTTTTAGACATTCAATCCCCCATTGGCGGCCCTTCAAGAAGAAATCAATTCGTCATTTGACTGTGTATGAGTATTCGCTATGAATGATACACTTCCCCTCAGTGACTGTGTAAAGGCATCGGTAAAGCTCATATGCATATTGAGCCTCAGGCTTTGTAGCTCCAGAAACACGATTGAGCTTCCGTGCATTTTTGGAGGGAGGTAGGCGAGAATTTTTTCATCGCTGTGAAACACAAGTCTTTCAGTGAAGTTTTTGTGCCATCGCTCGCATCAGCGAACAGCAATCGCTCCACAGCCCTGATCATACCTAGTGACATAAATATTAAGAGAAAGATAAGTCGATTAGCTTTACCTATGGTGTAGCAAATATGGAAAAGTATACAGACTCTGACCTTCCCCTTGCACAGAGCTTGTCGAGGTGGCGTGTAGGAACCGACTTTTGTAGGCATCTTCCAATCCTGGGACATCCTCGGGCTCGAAAGCTTCAACCCTGTGGTTCTGAACAGCATGTTGTAGTAGCTGAACAAGGTCCTTGTTAGCGGGATTTCATAGGTCTCTGCACTGCGGGAGGGATCGCCTGACACGATGCTCAACCGCAGAAAACAGTGCCTCATCATCATAGAAAAATTTCGCAGCATTATCCATGGTCACTACTCCAGACGAATGGATCACGACGCGGACATCCTAGATAGAAACACGAGTCAGCGTTTGAATGACTGACTGACACTGATTACTAAATCGGACCTCTGTCGAAGAGACAAGCCAAAAGCCCATGAGTTAAACCAGGATGCCCATTGGTCAATGTGAATAGATACTTCAAAACATCCTCATGAACCCTGAAGGCCTTGTTCGCAATCATTGCATAACATACATCCTTCACCTCTTCGTAAGTAAAGTAAACCCCAAGGTCGGACACACCATCTGTCATAGGCAGTAGTGACACACGCTGTTGTAGAGACAGGTCGATTGGAGCTGAGCCTTCGATTCTGAGGGCGATGCAAGATGGTGAACCAAATGATGAGGATAGAATGATGTGGGGCCCAGGAGTCTCTTGTTTCTGTGATTTGATGCATTCCATCCAAAACACTTGGTCTTTGTAGCTAAGCTGCGCTTCGTCGATGATAAATATGATGTTGTCTGATTGGAAAAGCTAACTTGATCCACAAGGCCTCCAGAAAATTCACAAGTCCAGCCAAGAAGCTTTGCCTCTGTCACCAGTCCCATGAAGTTGCCATATTACGTAAATCGGTTTGTAATGCGGTTGCTCTAACTCTATATAGGCGAAAAGAAGCTCGGATAGTTTTACCTGTTGTTGGTGTGCTTCTAACCTGTACAACCTTTGGGTCATAACAAGATTAAATAGTTTGCGTGCATACAGTGTCTGGTTGGTGAGAGTATGTACTTCCTACAGCAACAAACGGTCTCGATATTTGTAGTGGTCTAGGGGCGTCCTTGGAAGTCTCCTTTTGATCTTCAAGACGTCAGTAGCATGATGCAGAACTGCTGCATAGGCGGCAAGGAAAGGGTGCTTGCCATAATCATGGTGAACCTCCATCGTATGTTCACAGTTCTTGCAGAGAGCAGAGCTCCAAAGATCGCTTGAGGGACAGTACACTCTCCAGAGCGGCACAAGCATCGAAAACCAGTCTTCCCTTGGAACTGACAGGGCCCCATGGCTATGCGTATCCCGCGAGCGAACCTGAATGAAGGATTGGATGGAGATGAAAGGGCTCGACTGAATGTTTGAAATGGTGGTAAAGCCGCCATTTTGAAAGGGTATGCATTTGACAGTCAAAACAATCTATTGCGTGAGGAAGGTATGGAGAACGCTACCTTGTTAACAGGCACGCGACCAGGTCGGCTAGCTTTGACAGAAACTCTGATTCAGTACATGGCATGCTCCAGGTTCTTGAGTGATAATTGAGCATCTCAGCAAGAAAGGAAAAGGAGGCGATGATTCTCATAGATTAGATGATGAACTGTGCGGCTCAAGGAGACGGTGGAAAGCCGATATTTCTGTTGGATTGTACTTCATTGTACCTTTCTAATCCATTGACTCTAACTTACTCCATTGTCATTTCCTTCGTTTCAGGGCAACATTAACAAGTTACAGGTAGAAAGGCGGCCGTTTCTGGCCTCAGTAGCGATCATTTTCAGTGTCATTTTCACAGGTCCATATTCTATATATAAACAGGATGCCTATTCGTCAGTCCTTTCAGGATATGCGCCTTGAATAATAGGGATGCCATCTGGGAAAGCCGTTAAGCTAGGGTTTCATTTTGGGTCAAATAACATTTAAGGTTTGATACCGTCAGCAAGTCTCCGTGGCGCAATCGGCTAGCGCGTCTGACTGTTAATCAGGAGGTTGGAAGTTCGAGCCTTCCCGGGGACGGTTTCTTTTTACCCCAATTTCTTTTTTTACCGCGTCTGGATCAGAATTGAATCCCTAGAAAATTTCGCGCTAAACGGTCTTCTGCTTTGGAAGGCCCTGAAAACATAATGACATTTGTCAACCACCCCATCCGTTAGGGTGAATTTAGGGTAATTAGGAGACCGAGATTTTAGTGTCCTTTTTTTTTTTCCTCAGAGATATCTAGGGCTTGGGGCTACATATGTGAGGGCAGGTGTGCCGCCCTTTTTTCCTGTTCCGGCACTGAGCCTATTTCAACTCTTTATTTTGGAGATGCTCTTGGAATTAGTGGCCAAACAATCTTGCCAAGATAAGTCTCCGTGGCGCAATCGGCTAGCGCGTCTGACTGTTAATCAGGAGGTTGGAAGTTCGAGCCTTCCCGGGGACGAGTTTCCTTTTTTTTTCAGCCCATGAGTTCCCAAATCCAATTCACTATACAAGGCTAATGAATAATAATAGCAATTATCTATCTAGGTTGTATGGAGTACTCGAAAGAATTTCTTTCCTATTCCTCCTGGAATTCGATAGAACTATTCTCGAGGAATCGACCGAGGGGTTTCTTTTTCTTGCTTCCCTATTCGACAGGTGTGTAGAAATTCCGGAATATTGCAATCATATTGGGTCAACTCTTGTGGACCTCCACGGTCGTACATGGCATAGGCACTCTGTCCTGCAGCATTCTCAAAACTTGTATGTTAAGCTGACACATGAGGGATTAATAGGTATACATGGCTCTAACCTAACTAAACCAGTGGGACAGTCGCGCACGCGGATGCATTTGACAATAGAAGACGTCTCCGTATGTAGAGACCTTCGAATACCGATAACCGCAGAATGTTCCAACGTTCAGTCATGGTTCAGATCAGTATCATCATTATGTTTAGAAACAATACCAACGGAGCCGGACCTCTGGTACATAGTATTAAATGGCATCGGTCAAGATGCGTACGTATGAGATCAGAATAACAAAATGGACCCCTTCTCATCCTAAAGGTCAGCGCTCGTCATTTTACAGTTCACCGCTAAGAAGATATATTACTTTTTGTTACCACTTAAAGAGGCTTCCTGAGTCCAAAAAAAGTCATGTGGAATAAATATAGGATTAGGATTTGATTCTGTATAAAGAATAGAAAAAAATTCCGTCCCCGGGAAGGCTCGAACTTCCAACCTCCTGATTAACAGTCAGACGCGCTAGCCGATTGCGCCACGGAGACTTGCCATTGTAAGGCGTGTAAGTTTTATAATAGATAAGAGAATCCAGAGATAAAGTAATAACAGATTGGCTTGATCCAATGTATGTACATGTGTATATATATATGTATGCTCGAGGAACAATCAACTCCACGCCGATCGGAAAGGATATCTTCAAAAATCAGTTGGCAACTTTCCCTGATATAGTACTATTAAGACAAACGAGTACTGCCCGGTTAGTCTGTCTAGAATAACACAACCAAGTCGAATCATTCGAGGAGGAGAGTGGCGAAAAGGAAGGAAATCTTGTAGAAATGGAACCCGATATACAGCGTAATCCCTCAGCATCCTTACACAGGGATTCAGTGAACTCCTTACCCAGGAACCCTCGTATATTCCCTGACTTGTACATCTCAAGCCATATTCTTCCTGGATCCTTCCTATGCCCAGCAGGGGATTACGACGCACCTCTTGTGGCTGGTCAAGCCCGACTGTGATAACCACTACACTGCACATTATTTATATACATGGAAAGCCATGGACAGAGACCCCAAGTTGCCACGAAAAAATATATGAATCCCGTGATCGGATGAAATTGAAGATCACGGCCTTTTCTTTGTTGTCTCCCTCCCCACTCCTTGGCCATGTCTGTCTCTTCGGAAGTCTTAACAGCCCCAGTTTTACAAACCGAAAGCTAGCGAGCGAAGAAACTGGCCAGGCCTAAAATATCACAAAGAAAAGGATTTTCGAAGGGAGACAAACGCAAAGGACGGCTCAGAAGCAGTTTCTAAATATCCTGCCATTTTCTTCATATCTAGACATGGAGAAAACCGGTGTCTACAAACAACTACCCGCAGCCGAACGGTGTCAACTGACAGCCACGGGCATCTTGCAGCATGCATCCAAGACATGCAGAGTGTTGCATACACGTCGAGATCAGCCATCAAGGCAACAGCATGGGGCTCAGATGCTTTTCCAGGAATCCGATGCACCGGGGCCTTTGGCAAATGGCCCAACCTCCTGTAGATCATCTCCAAATAGCAGTTGGGACGTACTATGAGGAGGTTGGACGGGAACAAAAAAACATCACCTGCTGCGAGTGGACCGTGGACCGCACCCAGATCGACATCTGTTGCATCACCTATTTAAAAATAGAAATGACCACAAAATCTGGAGACTGGGAGATTTTGTCTTAAATATGAGGTTGTCACCCCGGGGACTGTCATGACGCCGTCTTCTTCTTTGTCTTCATCTTTCTTTCCTCTTCTGTCAGTCCATCCAGATACAATACTAATCCCACGTCGTGATACTGTATAACCAGGCCAGAAAAGAGAGACGAAAGAAGCCCGCTGAATTTGATTCCCTTTGATTCAAACATCCTCTACCTATCACGATGGTACCCAAATCGACGCTCAAATCTTTTCTTTGTCTCCCCCTCCTTGCCCTGGCTCCCCTTGTCCAGGCTGAAGGCTTCACCTATCCCATTGGTGACACTATCTTCATCGAAGGTGACCTGGTTAATGTGACATGGGATATCGTGTCACCCAGAATATCCCTCTACGAGTCTTGTGCCGAGGCGATTCCATTGGAAGGTATGTATTCCTGGTTTATTATTTCCTTTCATGTGCTTCATAATCCACCTTCTAACCTAGAATATCATAGTAAACATCACGAACCCATACAGCTACGTCTGGAATGCCACTCGCAAGAACTACCACGAGTCCGGCTGCGTCTTTGAAATTGAACAGCTCGGCGTCAACGGCCTCGAGAATCCCCCCAACGTCACCAGCGATTTGTTCGGCGTGAGCAAACGTTATCCCGGTGATCCGGCACCGACGTCGTATAATTTCTGGACTCCCACGCCGTCGCCGTCGCCTGCACCCCCGAGCAGTTCCACGCCTGTGAGCTCTTCGGCGGTGCCGAGTCGGACTCCCGTTGCCTTTAGAGGCTAATTGATTAACCACTCTTTTCTTACTTCTTCTCTTGGGTGTAATGGTGCTCGCTGTCGGGAGTCTTCATGGGTTTGTATCGGATTGAACTAGTGATATCTGCATGAATGAAGCCTACCATGGCTGGGATTTAATGTCTAGCGGTTGTTATTTGAGAAACTTTCAATATGCATGCATGACTCATGACGTGATAGAGAAAAGCATTCCTGATGAAAATGATGCTGTTTTTTATTGTCTTCTTAACTATGTTTGTTTACCTAGGAATGCATCAGTTGGATAATCCCCCAAGACCACATAGTTATAGTGTTCCAGATACCTTCAGACGTAGTTCACTGCTGTCCCCCTCTTCGCTTTGTAGACAGCTAAAGTACAGAACTATATATCGCGCTGGATAAGTTGCGGAGATAATTATTAGATTGGTTAGATCTATAATACAGGCAAATCTACCGTTGCCTCCATCGTCGGTTGAGTCAAATATGACGGTTGAGAATTGGCGGGACCGGATTTCCGCCATACCACGGCATCAGCTGGATATTATTACCTTCTTATTACCTCACCTTCCATCAGGTTGGGGATATACGGTTCATGAAGGGTTATGCATTCAACAAATCCAGGCCACATCTATTCTGTCGTGGTGTGAAAGCATATCGACAACCCACGAGTTTCTATATATATTCTCTCTCCCCTCTCTCTTTGTGTGCGTGCGTGTGCCTGGCACCTCACTCGACTATATCTCAGTGCCAATGGACAGTAAAACAAAATGCGACGACATCGACACCACAGATGACTGCGGAGAGATAGATAGCCTGGACAAAATGAAATGGTGGCAAAAGGCAACCATCTACCAAGTGCTGATCCAGAGCTTCCAAGACACTGATGGAGACGGCAAAGGGGATATACGGGGGATAGTCGAGAAACTCGACTACTTTGTGACATTGGGTATCGACGTGGTTTGGGTGTCTCCCATTTTCGAGTCGCCCATGTGTGACATGGGGTAGGTACCTAGGAACAGGTCAATTCAAGTCCTATTGCAACGAGAAAGAGAGAACCCGTACTGAACAATGCGAATCATTGCAGCTACGACATCAGCGACTATCGAAAGGTTAACCCGATCTTCGGCACGATGGAGGATCTGGAGCTCTTAATCCGAGAAATACATAAAAGAAATATGAAGATCATCCTTGATATTGCATTGAATCATACCTCTTCCGAAGTTAGTCTCGACCAATTGCAGACGATTGACCAACCATAAATATTAAAGGGGAACTGGGCGTGTTGACAGACTGTCTCGCAGCATGAATGGTTTCAAACATCACGTCGAGCCCGAAAGGATCCCAGTCTAGGGAAGAGAGACTGGTATTTCTGGAGTCCGGGGAAACGAGATGAGCATGGGAATCGAGTGCCTCCCAATAATTGGGAGAGTACCTTTACTGGTAGATCGGTCTAGTTGGGATGTTTCTTCCTTAGCTCAGCATAGCTAACCTATCGTTATCAATCTCGTAGGGTCTGTTTGGGAATTCGATGAGTTGGCAGATGAGTTCTGTAAGTGCAGCCTCCACTCGCATTTGACAAGCACAAATCTGACTAGAAAGACTTGCACATCTTCGGGAAAGGCCAACCGGACCTCAACTGGGATTGCGAAGATGTCCGAAACGCGCTGTATGATGTGCTACGATTCTGGCTGGACAAGGGGGTGGATGGATTTCGTGTAAGCGATATCCTTCTCACGATCTATCACAGCTGACCCTGGGTATAGTTGGATACCATGAATCTCGTCTCGAAGACTTCTGACTTTCCAGATGCCCCAATCTCCAAACCGGGTTCTGAATGGCAACCTGCGAATTTCCTCTTCGCGAACGGGTGAGATAAAACACCTCCCAAAACAAATAAAATAGATGACTGATGCTGTAGGTCTACAGCCCCCATATCCACGAGTACCTCCAAGAAATGTACCAGGAAGTATTTGCCCATTATGATGCCATGACCCTAGCAGAGATGTCCTGTGGCGTCACCCCAGCCCAAGCAGTTGAGTACACATCCCGCCATAAGACCCGTCCAGAGCTATGCCTCGTCATTCAATTTCAGCATGTGGAAGTGGACTCCCGCGATGGTGACAAATGGCTCCTGCGAGAGTGGGAGCTTCCAGAGCTGAAATACATTATAACCGAATGGCAGGAGACCCTGGCTAACAATGGCGGGTGGAATACGCTATGGATGGAGAACCATGATCAGCCACGTGGTATCTCCCGGTTTACCACGAATAGTCCACGGTTTCGAGCACTATGTGCGAAGCTGCTGGCTCTGTGGCAGTTTACATTGCAGGGTACGAACCTCGTGTTCCAGGGACAGGAGCTGGGGATGGTGAACCCGGGGCTGTTTTCGGAGGAGATGAATCAGGATATTGAGACGGTTCAGTTCTGGCAAGAGTAGGTTTCTTTCTTTCTTCATGCTGTTTTCGTTTATACTAACAGTAGTCTTAAATCCAGAGCGTGTGAAGCTGCAGGATCAGGACAGGCTGAAAGGCTTGAACTGGCCAAAAAAGCAATCATCCAGAAAGGAAGAGACAACACACGCGTTCCGATTCCCGTAAGTTCTACTCAACTCAGCTCATCTGAACTCTTCCCAGAGCAGAGCTAACATATGTCGGTGATAGTGGACCGCCGACCCTCATGGTGGCTTCACTACCCCCGGCGCCAAACCCTGGCTTCCACCATGTGATCACGGTCACCAGTGGTGTCAGGCAAGCCAGCAGAAATCCCCCGAGTCAGTTTGGTCCTTCTACCGGGCCATGATCAAAATGCGCAAGAATTATCCTACGCTGGTAAGCCTTCCGAATAATAATATTTTCCAATGGTTACGTACTCACTGTGGTAGTACTATGGACGATACGAATGTCTGGATATCGAAAACACCCGCATCTGGGCCTACAAAAGACGATCGAAACATACCTGCTATCTCGTAGTGCTGAACTTCTCGCCAAATGCCAGTTCTTGGATGTATTCGGAGCATGGGATCAACCTGACCGGGTCCAAGTTGCTAATTTCGAATTATCTCACGGCTGAGGAGACCTCGACGGATGATATGCTCTTGTTGAGGCCCTTTGAGGGACGACTGTACCAGTTGAAAGTTTAGCTTCATAAGGTATAGGGAAATAGTATTGAGCTAAGAAAGGTTATTTACCTTCATACCTTTAATCGTCTGTGGCATATATAGTCAAGTAAACGAGGGGCCGTAGGAACTCATGCCATAAAGACTCTAGCTAGCTCGGTACGCTCCATGCGTTTCAGCATTGTTGAAGCGCTTCGTTAGAAGCCTGCAACGTGGCTTCATGTTCGATAATGATATTGCCGGAGCCTGCTGCTGAACACATACTCGCCGCCAGTCGGAAGTCCTGCCGTTGATGCTGTTAAGTTGGGCCTGACCTGACATTACTGTGAAGTCCCGTTTTATTGACTCCGGCATCCGCCCTGAATTGGCTGCATACTAGGATAAACGTTGAGACGAACAAGGTCATGTGTGCCTATATGGATTTCAAGCCGGAATACATGTTGATGGGGGTGAACTCGCTGAGTTGGTTGACTAGCTAGGGAGGCCCGGTTCGGACGGAACTATTTATGCTGTGCTAACTAGGAAGAAGCTGACATAGGAGAACTACTAAAACATTCTCACCAAGGAAGGGGAATTCCATGGGGAGCGTGAAGTTGACATAGTTGAACTTGACGTGGATTTGGAGAGCACGATCCGAGAGCCGCAGCCGTTTTCGCTGCCCGGGAAGTTGAAATACGTTGGGGTTGCTATTGAAGGACAGCATTTTGCAGTATGGGAGGTCTGCAAGGCCAAGAAAGGTAGGATGGCAGGTACTCATTATCCCGGGTGTGGAGGCATACCTTTGACCCAGCTCGAGGACCAGACGTTTGCGCAGGCAAAAATCGACAATGCGGGCAAACTATTGTTTGTAGGGGCTAAGGGGGAAAGCCTGCGTGTATGGAGAGTCACAGACGAGGTTGGTGACCAGCCCGAACATTTTGTCCATTGTTCTCTGGTGCGTAACACTTCTGACCTCCCGGGCATCACGCGTTCAGACAAGAACCTGGACATAAGATCGGGCTGCGTTTTTTGGAGACAGCTGGTTGATAGGACTCCTTGACCATACGTCCCTGAGGACCTATTAAACCCTGAAGGCATATCGTATCACCCACCACAAAGGCCAGGACAAACTGGACCCACGGGGCGAAGAGCTGCATAGGATGCCAGATAAATGTAAATGTGAAAGGAGGCCGTGATGCAGGTCTTCTAGACGCCAGAAAGCCCATATGGCGGTCTTGTGCAACAAGGGGAGCATTTACGTGGTCAGTGAATGGCCATGCCAATGTCCCCAGAGGATCAGTTCCTCGGAGAGAAAGAGAGTGCCGCGGAGACCATAGATTTTGCAGTAGTCAGAATTAAATTCTTCTCTCAGAGATCATTAGAGATGGCCTGATCGGACTCGGATGATGCAGTTAGTGGGCTGCGGGGGCCATAGAGGGCGTATTCGATGATGAACATCAACGGTGACGTGCAGTCGTGCCAAGCCCTTGCCTGACATTTCTGACTCTTGAGATCACTGCAGGTCGTAATATCTAGCATCTGGAAGGTGTCAGAAAAGAAATAAAAATGCCAAGATGATCTCTAGGATAATTTCAGAACAACAGTCTCGAGATACCAGACAAGATTCTTGGATGTTATTTGAAAATGTAGTTAGTTAAAATACCGAGGCAGCCATGTACCGTGTAGAATTAGAACGTCGTTCAAAGGGTGGAATTTATCTGAAACTCTCAGGGTGAAACAGCCTGGATCAGTCTGTTGGCTATAACCATTCTGGAATCGCATGGGGTTACGTTCCTTGAAAGCACTGTCCTCATGGGAATAAGGGAGAAAACAAGTCATTACTGCGGGAATATAATTGTGATTTTAGGGATGCATGAGAGAAACGAACCATACTGGTGAATTATGCCTTACGACAGCTGGAAGGTAGGAGAACTTCGAGAACTGGGACCGCGAATGAAGCCTAGGTGATCGTTGCGAGCAACCTAGTGTTAGCAGCCAGCAATACTTATTCGAGGACCAAGGAAGATACGTCCATTCTGCAGATCAAGAAAGAAAAAAAAAAGACATAACTGCTGTTATTCCATGCCAAAATGAAGATCGGTCAACGGTAAGTCCGAATTCGAAACAATTTGTGATTTTCCAGCATCCATTACTCCATGCTTCTCCCCCCCAAAAAGCGTATGAGAACAAGGTTGAAACAGAATGAGTACTCCAAAACATCTGCGCTGCTGTCCGGCCATACGGCATAACCAAAAAAGAAAAGAAGATCAGAGGTAGTCGTTTAATAGAAATAAGTCGTATGTGATAAATGAGTGCGTTCTGGGGTATCAAGAAATTATTAGACCAGTCAGGTAGTCGAACGTCGGCGTACATGGAAGAGAGAAAGCATGGAAAATGGAGGTGCTGCGGTGGGCTTTCATGTCGTCAATCGCAGTCCTCCATTTCCTCTATTTCAACCCGAGTCCCGAGGGCTTCTTTCCCCTGCCTGATCATATCACGAAGTTGTTTATTAAGACGCCGTATACTGGCGTCGTTTTCCCTCTCTATGCGTCGTACCTTGGCGACATGCCGTTGAGCTTCGATTGCCAGAGGACTCTTTGCGGTAGTTGGTGGAGTCTGACTCTTGTTTGGCGTAGCGGGTCGGCCAGAAGACACAACCGTCCTCTTCCCCATGCGCGACATCCCAGGTCGCCGTTGTCGGTATAGTGAACCTGGATTACTATGGTAGGTTCGTGCCGTCATAGCCGTGGCTGGGCTGAGGTCGTTGAACGAACCTCGCTCTCTGTGACTCGGGATAACGACCCAATTCTTTTGGATCTCATCTTCTGGGTGATTGCCGGGAGTATACGTCTTCCCATGCTGGTTGGCTATGTCTGCCGTATAGACATCCCCGTTCCTCGTAGTTGGTGAATGATCCAATGCGTTCTCGTCGATGCGGTCTGGTGGGATGATGTTCGTCAAATCATAACCTCGACCTCCACCAGCATGGAAGCCTCGAAAGGGGCCGGAGCAGCAGAAATTCCACATCCTGCCCACGATATTCATGACAGCCCGACCCAAGCTGGCCGCTGATAACTGTGCTTTGTCTCCCCCATTTGCACTGCGAGGAATGGAAGATGGCGAGTCCCCATGGCTGCGCTTGAGACTCTTACTGGGAATCGCCGCCTCCGTCGAGGAGAGCGAATCCACGCTTGTGTCAATCGGGGAGGTCATGGTGTGATCGCGATAGCGGCTGGGACGGTAGTCGAGTTCTGCGAGTGTCCCCTGTCTTTCGAAGCGGGCTGGACGGATGTTGCTGCCGAAAGCCAGTCGATAGTCGGTGTTCGCCAGCAACGGGGGACTGGCTAGTTCGGACTGCGAGTCGAATAGCGATGAATCGTCGCAACGAGAGCGTTTACGACAGCCACTTAAAAGAGAGTAAGAGAGAGACGATGAAGGCGAGGGGGTCTTAGGCGATTGGAAGAGCTGTCCTCGTGCATCTGCGAGGTCAAGCTTGGGAGGAACAGGCGAGTCAAGGAAGAAGGATCCTGGCATCTTTGAGAGGGTTGACGATGGATGGACTTCCTTCTCCCCGACTGCCTTTTCTGTAAGTGAGAGGGGAAAATCTGGTGGCAGGATGGATAGAATAGAGGTAATAACTTGGTTGTTTTTGATCGTCAGAGATGGAAGTCTCCATGATTAAATGCTGCAGTGGGAGTGGAGCGGGAGGCGCAAGCTGGTTTCTGCAACCACCAACTCGTCATCAGCATGACATGTTGAGCAGCTGTCGTCATTCGTCTTGAGAGTGAATGGAAGGAGGCTATTTAATATTATCCAAATTATCCATATCCACTGCGGCAAAGGCTTCCGTATACCCTCATTTCCTCACTGACCAGTCATCTATCTACGAGTTGCAACTCTACAGTCTCTGGCTCGTCCATTCCACCCCCGCCGCCTGCAAGCCTTCTTCGCCATCAACCAGCACGCACCAGCCTTCACTGCCTTGCCCCCCATCCCCTGCAATCACGCTGTCAAAATTCTTCCGAGCATAGTCAAGCACTGCATCATCGAAGGTTCCCGGTTGCAGCCACACTGCGGGGACGCCGAGCACGTGAGCCTCTTCGAGGATCTGCAGCGACACCGGTGGCGGCGTCACCAGGGACAGTGATGTCTGTGATGGTGAGGGGAGCGACTTGGGAGAGGGAACGGAGTCGTAGGTTTTCGACGTGAAGGATATCTGCACGCCCCGGGGATTGATGGGGGTCACGGGCAGGGAATGCTGGTGATACCAAGCCAGGACTGTGGAGAATGTTAGAAGAGGAGATGATCAGAGACAGAGAATGGTCTGCTTACTCTTATACCCGAATTTCCTAGGATCATTGCTGGCCCCGGCAACCGCAAAGCGGGGTGAAGAAAAGAAACGCTTGACGGCGGCATCCATGGCCAAGTACCAGGTTCTTTCTATTCAGGGAGTACGTCGATGAGTATATCGACTGAAGACAGATGGATCAATGCAGACACAGTAGTGGAAGAGGAATAAGAAGGAAACATTAGACAATAATTAATGCCAAGGTGATTTATATCATTGCAGCCGGGGATTACGAATTGTTCTGTCACATCCAGCACAGTCAAGGATAGAAGACTGTGGCTTCAGACAGATCCTAGCCGGTCTTTTCCATGTCAGATACAGCCAGAATATCCTAAAATGTATTATAATATCACCACTAGTGAATTATCACTTCATCTCTGTGCACTGTACGGAGTAGTCTAGTCCTTGTCTCTTGTGTTTTGTCTGCTCCACCCAACACAGACAAGATGCCGATTAGATAAGATATCAAAATCTCCAGATCTCTCCGTCATCCGGTCCCTTTTCCTTTCCACCCATCTTCCTGTCCAGCAGTGTCCCTTCACATGCCACCCTTCGTTCCCCGGAAGCGATTCTCCTCGGAGGATCCTCCCAGTGCTAAACGCCAGGCGCTGTCTCCCGTCAATGCTGCCTCAAAGCCTATTGTCGAAATCCCCGGTTTTGGCCCCGATTCCGATTCCGACTCCGATTCATCCCTGAGTGATCCTCCCAGCTCAGACGAGGCCAATAGAGGAAACAAAGGCCCACAGGATGATGGAGACGATAGTGATGACATTGATTGGGAAGACGCGATGGAAACAACGACAGCAACCCCAACGGCCTTTTTGACACCTGCCAACGAACCGCAGGATCTTGAGTTGACTCTGAACAAGAATGAAGCGCATATTTCCGACCTTCTAGATGGGAAAAAGGGCCCAACAAAGATTGAACGTCATATTCGCATCCAGACTCACTGCATGCATGTCCAGTGTCTGCTCTTCCACAACGCTCTGCGCAACGCCTGGGCAAATGACACGAAAGTCCACGACATTCTTCGACAGAAGCTACCGGTAGCTATTAAAAAGGAAGTTCGGAAGTGGAGGATAGCATCCGGTCTGGAGGCTCTAGAGAATCCGAAGCCCGAGGGAAAGGATAAAAATAAGGCGAAGAAGACCCGAAAGCAGGAACGGGACCGGGCTGGGGAGTCCACCCCTCTAGAACCCGGGAAGCCTGATATGAGCCGTGGTGATCCACTCATCTCGCTACTCAAGATATTGGCAGCGTACTGGAAAAAGCAGTTCAAAGTCGCCGTTCCCGGACTGCGCAAGCATGGCTACCGTCCAATATCTCAGTTAGAAGCTGAAATATCCTCTTTCCACAAGGATGACCATGACCCTGAACGGCACGGCGAGCGGATCCGTGATCTAGGGGAATTATGCTCTGTGGCAGAACGCATGGAGGGATCCAGGGACGTTGGGGCACAGCTATTTACGGCACTCCTCCGCGCTTTAGGCCTGGAGGCAAGACTCGTAGGCAGCCTACAACCACTCGGATTTGGATGGACCAAGGCTGAAACATACACTGCAAAACCCAACGCGGAAACGGAAGTGGAGGCCGTTGCAAGTGCACACGCATCTGCCGAAATGGAGACTTCTGGGTCAAACTCAGAAAGCAGTGACGTTGATGAAATGCTTCTGCCTACTAAAAACAAAAAGACCTACGATAGGGATCTCCCATTTCCTATCTACTGGACTGAAGTTGCTTCGCCCATTACTCATGAGATCATCCCCGTGGACCCCCTAGTTCTTCCAAACGCCGTGGCCACAACCCCCGAGCTACTGGCCGCTTTCGAACCCCGAGGTGCCAAAGCAGAAAGAGCAAAGCAAGTCGTATGTTATATTGTTGCCCACGCTCCAGATGGCACGGCCAAGGATGTCACCACTCGGTATCTCCGCCGCCGCACGTGGCCCAGCAAGACGAAGGGGTATCGGCTTCCGGTTGAGAAGATCCCTATACCGGGGCGAAGGGGCAAGTTTTATGAATACGACTGGTTCCGAGCGACTATGAGGGGTTACATGCGGCCGGAGAGCAAGAGAACGATGGTGGATGATATCGAAGACGACAGGGATCTCGTCCCCACCAAAGCAGAAAAGAAGAAAGCAGTCAAAGAAGGCGATACTCTCCAGAGCCTACGAGCCTCGACGGAATTTGTCCTAGAGCGTTTCCTCCGCCGTGAAGAAGCCATCCGGCCCGGCGCGAAACACGTCCGTACCTTCATTACCGGCAAAGGCGACAAAGCAAAGGAGGAAAATATTTTCAAACGAAGTGACGTCTTGAAATGCTTTTCAGCCGAAAGCTGGCATAAGGAAGGCCGCCGCGTCAAAGCCGGTGAAGGACCGCTGAAGCTGGTCCCAATCCGCGCCGTCACCCTCCTCCGAAAACGGGAAGTAGATGAAATAGAGCGGGAAACGGGTGAAAAGCCCAAACAAGGTCTCTATGCGAAACATCAGACGGAGTACATCATTCCGGACCCGATCAAAAATGGTATTATACCTAAGAATGAATACGGAAATATCGACTGCTTCGTGCCCCGCATGGTGCCTCAAGGGGCTGTTCACATTCCTTGGTCAGGTACTGTCCGCGTCTGCAAGAAACTAGGAATCGACTACGCGGAAGCCGTGACTGGATTTGAGTTTGGGTCTAAAATGGCCGTTCCCATCATCGAGGGTGTGGTTGTCGCGGCTGAAAATGAGGACCTCGTCAAGGACGCCTGGCGCGCTGATGAGGCGGAGAAGAGAAAACGGGAACGGCTTAAGGCTGAAAAGCGCATCCTGGAAACATGGCGCAAGTTTCTCTTTGGCTTGCGCATTGCAGAGCGTGTGAGGGAAGAATATGGCGGCGGCGACGATTCTAAGGATAAGGAAAGGGATATGCATAATCCATTTGCGAGCGCACGGAATAACAGACATATCCGTGAAGAACATGCTGAACTAGAAGATCACGATCGCGATCACGCCGAAGATCAGGGCGGTGGATTCCTCTTACCCGGTGAAGATGACGAGGACGATGCAGGTTTGATCGTGGAGAGATATGATGACGAACCTCAACCTCAACATCAATCTGGTACTCGGCACAAAATCATCTCAATCGACGACACAGATGATGACTCCAAGTCAGCTTCCATTCAAGAATTATCTGCTCCTTCCCAACCATACCCGGGAGATGGCGAGGGTAATCCAACGGGATCCAACCCTGCTTCTGAGCTTGAGCTCGAACCCGAATCCGAGTCTGAGCCCGAATATGTCCCTGCTGCACGCAGACGAACGAGAAATAGTACAAGGACAAGGTCAAAGTATTTCTCACGTAAGTGATTTACATATGACGAATACGTTACGTTTATATTGTTTCTTCGGCCTTGTTTGATTTGGGTTTTGGACGTGGACACATTGGACCGGGCAGTCAGAGGCGTTGATGGGTGGGTTAGGAATTCATATATTAATTGATGAAACCTTCTGTATGCTGCTAATGGGATATGATACCAATAAAGTTACCGGGTATAAAAATGATTAAGTTCTCTTGATCGTTTCTGCTGTCATTACTAAAGCATCATGGTATATAGTTACACGCTACTCTATAGCAGTCAATTAACTACAATGTTGAGCTACTCGAGACTAACCAGCAACGTAGAACTATCAAATTATGTACAGAGTATGTCCATTGAATATAATCATGCAAGGTATACGCTATAAACATAGCCTATGAAAACTCAGTACTCCAAAATCATGCCATGCATAAGGAGCAAAGGGGACCAAAAATGTCCATGAATTCATTAGAAAAAAAAGCAGTTCCCAAATAATCACCATACCCTTCTCCTAGAAGCTGAAGGTGAGCCCTGATAATCCTGTTGTTCGTAGCGATCCTGGTTCGCACCCCATGGAGACCCGTTATCATCCAGATCGAATTCATCAAGAGGGCTAACATGTACAGCCGGTGAAGAAATGGGGCTTTGAGCAATCCGTGGTCTTGACTTGAAGACGCTGGCGTAGTCAGCATTCTCACTAAATAAATCGTCTTTGGGTGTGGATGCGCCTGAATGGTGTGGAGAGTCCTCCTTCCGTGGAGTCTCAAATTGGTTCACGGGGAATGATTGCCGGGCTCTCCGTGACAGATGATTCTCCCGCACTCTACTGCTATGTGGAGGGACCAAGGACATGGATTTCCGAGTGCGTTCGACAAGGCTGAATTTATAAGGTCGCGGGTCTGGTTCGGGAAGTGTGGGTTCTGAGTCGAAATCGTCCACATTGGGTTCCGGATCTGTAGGATATTCTGAGGTAATACGAACAATGGGAGATCGCCGTTCCCTATATTCCTCGCTGTTGGTGTGCTGTGAGAGTCCAGTGTCCCCAGTAAGTGTGGTATGTCCTATATTGGTGTCGGCTGGCGAAATTGGTCCGCCTTTGTCCAATTCCGTATGGGACAATAACGGATCTGAATGCTCAACCGTACCGCTTGCCAATTTGGTTGAACGTATTGGAGGTTCAGCATTGTCGGATGAAAGAGGCTTTCTGTCGATCTTTGCCAAAGCCTCTCGTATTGACGCTAAAAGAACTTTGTCCTCGTCCGTCATGTCAACATGTCCCGCCTGATTTCGGACTATCTTGGAGACGCTTGCTACAGTGAGCGACTGATGATCTCTGAATACAAGCGGGGAGTCCTTCACGACATTCACCTGGGCCTGGCGAGGTGGACCGTCTCGCTTCTGAATCGAGTCACTGAATTCGTGCCATCTGTGCAATCGACTCCTTTGGTGTGATACACGGGACTCCAGGTCGATCAGCAGATCTTGGATTGGGGCATTACTGAGCCCCTCGACTGTAGACTCATTCGCATGTGTCCATGCTTTTGGAAATGGCAGCTCCAGAAAGCCGTCAGTGCTACTCCGCGCTCCTCCGTAAAGCAAAGTATCAGCCCACTCCTCGCTGCCAAGCCAGTTTTCTTTGACTTCCCGGGAGATAAGGCCATAATTGGTGGGTTCGTCTGGTATGAAAGGACTGGATTTGTTCGCTTTCCGACTGGCAAGCTCGGCCTTCTTCTTATCCAGCAGTTGTGAGAACTGGTCATGAGTACTCCGCACGCGAGCACGTCGCTCTCCCATAGCGCTGAGGGACACTTGATGGGCGAGGATAAGGGGTACCATCATCTGGTGCTCTTCCAGGGTGACCCCTCTGGAAGTAGACAATCTCAACGCAGGATTCGAGGCCCATTCTTCCGTAGCATCCAAGACCTTACGGATGACGGCGGTAGAAAATACAGCGAGTACTTCATCGAACTTGTCTCCCTTGCAATCATCCAGCATGGTCTTCCGCAGGATAGTTTCCCTTCCTAAGTCCCCATTTTTCTTGAGTTCGGACAAGCCACGAAACAAAGCCGCGCGGAGATTCACAGACTGCAGTGGTTCCAAAGGAGGGAAGAATGGGCGTAGTTTCTGGTGGAAGATTTAGCCGAATGGAAGCTGCGTAACTGGTGGGTGCAAGAAACTGACATTTTGGGTGCCCTCAGGGTCCCAGATGGCAAACAGATGATACAGCGCCCATTCCACAGCTTTTATCCGCTGGCGCTGGTTCTGCGGGGATGGAGACAAAGTACGGCTGTTGATTTCCGGCCAGTCTTTGTATTGGTCCAGCTGCAGCAGCTTCAGGTTGCGGATAAACAGAGCGACATGAGGAGGGGGAGACCAATTCAACGGCTTGGGCCTGGATGCGGGCCTGGAAGACTGCATGCTGGAACAAGACTGAGATTACCTATTCATTACCAATAGCGACACATTCCGCATGGATAATGACTGGCGAAACTGATGCTTTGCTCCTTTCCCAACTGATCGCCGCAATGCCCGGCGATCCATGTTTGCACTGTTTGCAGCCACGGCCTTTATCAGGTTTCACTTCTCTCTCTTTGTGTTCCCCAGCAGTGCCCTCTCTCCATTGCCCTCTCCACTCTTTCTATTTCATCTTCTTTTTTCCTCCTCATACGTCGCTTCTGGAAGCGCCTTGGTTGTCGTGCTACGGCTACACACCTCGCTTTCCTGTCCAGCTGGACCACCCGCATCTCCGCATCCCAACCATGGGCTCCGAGGTACCATCTGCAGCCATATGGACCCCAGAGTCCGGTAAGAGCCCAGCCACATTTGCTAATATTCTCCGTTTTGCTGACTGCCATCCTCTCTCAGTTCTATCTACCCTTCATCACCCACCAGAGGAGAACTCTGCATCGCCGGTACCCTTTTTCCATCTCCTCGAACGCCTCAAGACGACAAAACGTGAAGGCTGGCGGCGTTTTGGCATTAACAACGGGGAGTCTATTTCCGATCACATGTATCGCATGTCAATCATGACGATGCTAGCACCTCCATCGCTGTCCGCACGACTGAACATTTCCCATTGCACCAAAATGGCTCTGGTCCACGACATGGCGGAGTCGCTCGTTGGTGATATCACTCCGGTCGATAATGTGGCTAAGTCAGAGAAGGCACGTCGGGAAGCAGCTGTGATGGACTATTTGACTAGGAATTTGCTGGGGAGTGTACCCGGAGGCGCATTCTCTGGAGCCGAAATCTTCAAGGTGTTCCAAGAGTACGAAGACAATGAGACTCTGGAGGCTAAGTTTGTTCACGATATCGACAAGATGGAATTGCTACTTCAGATGGTGGAGTACGAACGGGCTCATGGGGCCGATCTGACGGAATTCTGTCACGTTGCGAAGCGCATTCAATTGCCGGAGGTTCAGGAGTGGGCGGCTGCCGTGCTCAAAGAGCGTGATGATTTCTGGAAGAGCAAAAAAGCTGCGGAGACGGCCACACAAGGTTGATATGACACATACAGGAGGGTTTTCTTAATACATTGTGGATAGAGGCCTGTCGTACACGGCGTTCATATGGCATCGGTACTGATTGGCAAAGATGGGTGCGGCGTTCGGTTTTGTCGATTTCATACCGGTCTAAATAGAAGTTTTCCGAGCTGTTTACAGTGTCTCATAAACATGACGATATAAGATCGATTCTATTTTTTAACCTTGTTCCCCCGCAACAGCAGAAACAATGTATAATGTATTGTGCCCTCATAAGCAATCCATACAATGACAGAAATAAGGCATTCAATCCACCTCCTTCTCCATCTCCTTAGCCAAAACCTCCGCCTCCGTTCTCATCTCCTCATCACTCCTAGGCTTCCGCCCCTCACTCTCAATAGCAGAAAAACTATAGCTCCTTCCCGCCTGCCTCATCGACTGAAACCTCCCAATATCCCCCTCCTCCCCATCCATCAACTCATAAACCGCATCCGTACCCCCCATATGATCCAAATCTGTCCTCTTCCTAGGAATAATATGCGTATGCACATGGGGCACGCTCTGCCCCGCATCCTTCCCATCCTGGATCGCAATATTCAACGATGTAGCCCCATATACGCGCTCGACCATATTTGCAACCCGTCGCGTCGTCAGGAAGAGATCCGCCGTTTCTGCCGGTGTGAGGTCTCGGACTCGCGCGACGACCCGCCGCGGCGATACGAGGACGTGGCCTGGTAGAATTGGTTTGAGGTTGACAAGGGCAAATGAGAGGGGTGTTAGGTGGAAGACCTGTTTTGTTTTTTCGTCATGCAATTTTGGTTATTTTTCTTAGTTTACCTTTCTCTTTGCTTCTTTTTTTTATGACTGGGTAGTAATGATGGGGCTCTGTCTGTGTGGATGTCTACGTTTGACTGACCTGGGGAGTGACGAGGAAGGGGCCGAAATAGATCGCGCCTGCTCCTCTTGCGAGGGAGGTGGACATTTTGGGCTCTTCTCGTTTGCTTGCTATGGTCATGGGTTGATGAGTGGCTATGTAGGATGCTTTGATGAGTTGGGTAGAGAGTGATCTGCTTGATTTCTGGAAATTGCGGAGTTATCTTCCTGGGTTTCCTGATAGGGCTAGTCTGGGAGCTTCCAAGTACCAAATGCTGTCTATGCCTATAGCAAACCCTTAAAACTTAAGAATTTAACATATTCATGTCATGATATCTTGTATATAAATCCCTATCCATTTCTATACGCCATTTATGTCATTGCACCATTCTACAGAGAGGCGAGGACAGCATCAGCTCCCGAAGCCTGTTGGTCGAAGAATCGTCAGCACGCCCGTGATAAAGCACATTGAAACCCGCAAGAGTAACTCACCTTGACAACACCCTTCTCCGTCTCGATGTTAGCGTAGACAACCTTTCCATGGTCGATAGCGATAGCAAATCGCTTAGTCCGACCAGAAGCCGCATCGGCCCAACCAATGCTCTTAGAGAACTTGGCGTCCGGGTCCGAGAGAAACAACTATGACAACCATATTATCAGCATCATCCAGGTTTTTTTTTTTTTTTAAAAAAAAAAATCGGATAAAAAACATTGCACGACTTACAATGTCGTCTCCCTTGACACTGTTCGCTTTACCCCATGCGCTCATCACGAAGGCATCGTTGAAAGCGATAACGGCAACAATATCAACACCCTTCTCCTTGAGCTTGGGCAGTTTCTCGATATAGCCCGGGAGGTGGTTTACAGAGCAAGTTGGCGTGAATGCACCTAATACAATACAATAAATAATAACAATCAGCGAAACAATTCTGGAAAGAGATCAACAAGAAACTCCGCAAGTGACGAGTGAACTAACCAGGCACAGAGAACAGGACGACCTTCTTGTTCGCCCATTCTTTCGAGGCATTATAGTTGATCGGTATGCCGCAGGAGGTGATCTCGCCCTTATCTTCCGACCATGGGATGTACCTTTGTTCATGCACGGGGACAATGAATAAAGGCTTTCGGTGATGGATGGGTATATCATCGTGGACTTACTGGAAGACAACATCGTCAGGGAACTTATCTCCGGGTTTGAGAGTGGTCATTGTGATGGTGTTGAGGTTTGGGGATTCGAATGACTCCGTTGGCAAGGTAGTTGTAGGAGTTGAGGAACTTGGAGATTAGCAGGAGATGCTGCTTTGGCGGGGTAATTAAATAATAATAGTAGCAGGCGATGACGCTATGTGCTAACTAACCTGGACGCTTCGAACCCCAAACCTAAGCCCTAAGCCCTGGTTACATATCTAGCTGGATTACTGCAATGATTAACTCTGTAGAGTCCTGAACAGGAATGAAAATAGACGGATGGGTATCTCATTGTCTCAAATACAACTGAGCTCTCGGCCTGCTTATGTTACAAATCAATCCGCTGCTCTCTCAGTCTTCTGTATCAATCCCGTCATCCCTCAGAAGTTTAAACATGCATCAAACACATAAAACAGCGTCTCGTCACTGGTACAGGAGTGTATGTATTACAAACATAATCGGGTAAGAAATAAATGGAAAGTATAGACAGCGCAAGGAAGCATCCTCCGCATGCACGTGAAAATGAAGTGATGTAAGTGAAGAAGTGTATGAATCAAGAGAAAGAGGATAATCGGTGTCTCCGCGTATTCTGCTCACGGTTCTGCGGCTGGTTCAGGAGCTGACTCCATCTTGCAATCAGGGGATTCCTCTCTCGTTGGCTCCGGTTCTTGTTCTGACTCTGCCTTTGAATCCGAGGGGTCCTGGGCCTTGGACGTCGAATCCACTTCAGGTGCCTTCTCGGCCTCCTCAGACTCTGCTTTAGATTCTAACTCTGCGCTGGATTCAGGTTCTGCCGTCTGTTCTTCTGACTCCGGCTTCATCTCCGGTTCTCCCTTTGACTCAGACTCGGATGTTTCTGTCAAAGCATACTCCGTAGATGGAGTCGCCTCCTCCACCTCCGATTTGACTATCTCGGATTCTGAGTTTAGCGCGTCAGCCGGTTCTTTCTGTACGGTTTCAACCGACTCCTCTTGTTGCTCTGCGCCAGATTGCTCCAGCTCTGAAGGTTCTAACTCTGTTTCCGTCACTTGAACAGTGGTCTCGGACGAGGTACCGTTCTCCGACGGTTCATTAATAGGTTCGTCTCCAGTCTCTGGAGTCTGCGACGAGAGTTCCCCCAGCTCCGAAGTCTCGTCTAGCTCAGGGAGTTTGTGGTGACCCTCATTATACTCTGTGATGGTCGTAACACGGGAGCCAGTGGATGGGCTGTGCTTGTGGCGTCGCGTATTGGTGTCCGTTGCGGGAGCGGGAGCCTCCACATTATTCGAAACAGGAGCTGTCGAACTTTCGCTGTCTTTTCGCAATATCACCATTGGACGTCCTTGCGGTTGTTCGGGAGTAGTTGGTTTAGGCGCATCAACACCTTCAGCCTCGGCGGGAACCGTGTAATTTTCTTCTGGGATGAGGGTATACATATCGCAAACAGTCTTGAACAAGATGTAAAGCCCTTCATTACCTTCCACCTGCCAGAAGACATTGCGGTGCTGGAACCAGGCATGTGCGAAAATGCGGTATAAACGGCGGAAAATATTGGTGAGATGTCTTATGCTCGCTTGTGCTCCGCCTCCTATTTCCGATCCCAGAACAAGACGACTTGGAAAGAACTTTGGTGACGTTAGAACGTTCGTAGCCCAATCCAGCGTGTGGCAGCAGTAATCAATGGCACAGCAAGACTTGGGAGGATCATGGACAGCACAGAGATACTGCCAGTCGGCGGCGCGCATCTCCGGGCAGAGCTGGGACGAACACGGAGGATCTTCGGCAAAGAAAGCGATGATGAGATTATTGACTTTCATCGTAAGGAAACGGCAGAGTTCGTAAAGCCAGAGCGCTCGCTCGATACCTTCCGGCGGCTGCGCTATCTGTATAGCAATTTCGCGCGTAATCGGAACAACCGTATCGGACCCTTTTGGTTTGGTATAGCTGTTATATAGTGCTTTCAAATGTTCCTGCAGTTGAAAGGGCGAATCGACCTATTTCGCGCCAATTGTGTCAGCAAAGAAGAAGTCGAAGTCCATAGGCAATGTGATTAAAACTCACTTGATGAAGGGGGATTAAGGGAGGTCCAAAAGCCATATCTGCGGCCTTTGTGCCCGGTCGAATTCTCCGCGTCGAGCCATCGTCCTGCTCAAGGGACGCGCCAAGCACCTTCTCCGCGTCTTTGGCGAAAGAAGGCGACTTGGGACCAATCTGGACCTCCGTGAAGGGGGGAGGACTGGGCAAGCGAGGTGAGCTTGCCTGGGAGACGCCCGCTGCAGTCATGACAAAGCACAGATGAAGGATCGCCGTTGCCTGGGGGGAGGAAAGGAGGGACGAGGTCAAGCAAGGCGAGTTGGAGGTAGTAAGTTAGTCGATTCCAGGAGAGACAAGACGATCGGTGCTCCACTCCGGATAAGCCCTAAGCCCTATCTATAGTCTGCCCGCTTTAGCAACGTCATTTCTTTGGCTGTCAGGCGTTTATTCTCCGAACAGATCTCGACGTCGATTCAACCATTCTATATTTAATTTAAGAAGGCAGGGGAAAAAAAGCATATAAAATGAATCCAAATATAGAAGACGATGAGGCCCCTCCCGATCTAATCGACGTGTCCACGCTCCCAACGACGGCGGACTCGTCGTTATCAAAATGTACAGAAGGACCAGAGCACAGGGGCCGCGTTCCCATTACACTTGTGACTGGTATGCCCATGAGAGTGACGCCTTGAGAATAATATGCTTCTCTACGCGATATCCTGTTTACAAAGAGCTGACAGCCAAGCCACGACAAGGATATCTGGGTGCGGGTAAAACTACTCTGCTCAACTACATTCTTACTGAAAAGCACGGCAAGAAGATCGCTGTGATCATGAATGGTTAGTCCCTTTGGTACCCGTAATATATATGGTTATAATTCTAAGTGATTTACAGAATTTGGAGACAGTAAGTTGGATATCCTGGAGCAGAGAAGACATGGGGATCAAATAAACAAAAAGAGCGATAGCGCAGAAGAGAAGGAATAAAACCGACCAAATAGCTAATTATTCTCTTTTCCTCTTACCTAGCAACTGACATAGAGAAACCCCTGACCATAAACCAGGGTGGCCAGGAAGTCACCGAGTGGATGGAAGTCGGCAACGGCTGTATCTGCTGCTCCGTCAAGTATTCTCCCTTGCCCCCCCGACTTAGAAACCACTAAGAAAAGAACTAACAAAACACAGAGATTCCGGCGTGATGGCCATCGAATCCCTCATGGAACGCCGCGGCAACTTCGACTACATCCTCCTAGAAACAACTGGCCTAGCAGACCCGGGCAACATCGCCCCCTTGTTCTGGGTAGACGATAACCTCGGCAGCTCCATCTATTTAGACGGCATCGTGACGCTTGTCGATGCGAAGAATATCCTTCATCTTTTGGATGAGCCTGCGCCGGAAGAGATCGTGCCGGAGCAGGACCAGCATCATGCCGATAAACATGAACATGGACATGAGCATAAGGGTCCCGTGCTCTCAATGGCGCATATGCAGATTTCCCATGCCGACGTCATAATTCTTAACAAGGCCGATTTAGTCTCTCCTGACGAGCTGCAGACGGTCAAGGATCGGGTCACGGCTATTAACAGTGCGGCTAAGCTTCATGTTACGGATCATGGCAAGACGCCGCAGATTGAGGGGATTGTGTTGGATTTGCATGCATATGATCATTTAGGGGATGTGGATTTTGGGGGCAAGGGACATAGCCATATTGATCCGGTTAGATCCCCCTTCCCTTTTATTTAAACTACTCATACTAGCCATGCTAATGACAAAATAAAAAAGGCCATCTCAACAATCAAAATAACACACCTTCCAATCACGCCCCAGAAAGTGCCAAGGATAGACGCCTGGCTCCGTTCTATACTCTGGGAATACACCCTGCCATCTACGGGAGACGACAAGAACGGCGCAGACTCGAAATCTCAAGCTCTCGACTTTGAAATCCACCGTCTAAAGGGAATCCTGTTCCTCGACGACGGAACAACCAAAATCATACAGGCTGTCAGGGACATATTTGAGATACGAGACATGGAGAGGACCGAATCCGACGCATCCAAGGCTCAGCTTAAGGATGAGTGTAAGATTGCTTTGATTGGGCGCGGTCTCGGGCAGAGTGCGACTCCATGGCAGAGGAGTTTTGATGCGTTCTTGGAACAGGAATGAAGGTGGAATGGATGCGTTCGGTTCAGTTGTAAATAGGATATTCATTGTTTGGATGGAATGTTCTGGTATGTCAGCATCATGAGCATCAACCCATATAAACTCATTCATTCATTTCCTTCCAATTTATGCATGTACTTCTGGCTCGTATGGCCAGTAATATGCATCCAGAGTATGCTAGTTTTGATGCAATGTCCGTGGAAGGGTTCATATATATACCATTCATCAAAAAACATCAGTAGAAAAATTAGATAAGAGAAAAGGACCGAAGGATAAGACAGAGAATAGTAAAAGGAAATTGATGTTCATGTGCTGTGTCACGGTGCGACCTCCGGGAGCATTCAGAAGCTTAACCGCTGCTCTAAGCAAAAGACTAGGATGTAGAGCCTTCGGCTCTACACAGCTCTCACATATGTATCCTCACGAATCAGGCAGGAATGGCTACGTCAGCACGCACCATGACATGCTAGACTTTCCCAAAGCCGCGTAAATGCTTCACAAATGATCAAATACATAGCAACATATACAATGGTCAATCAAAGATGTAAGACAATAAAAACTAGGAAATGGCATATAAACAAAGGAGATGTACAAAGGAAACACTCAAATAAATATGTGCTATCCACCAAGAACCCAATTTTTGTTCATAACTCCAACTCCAAGTTCGCCGTGACCTTCGGTCATTAATTACCTCGCAGCAAGCAAATGGATTTTCATGCTCCTCCCATCGGAACTCTCTGCGAGACAAACAACTGAAGGAAAGTAAATATACACTTTGGAATAGAAGGTAAAAAAAAAGACTGCAAGCAAAAAGGGGGTATCGAGAAAAGGGACGGTTGAGTTGATAATCATTGTTTCGCGTTAAAATGGCAAAAAATGTGGCAGTAGATCCATGCGTGATTTACGTTTTGCTAGAAATTGCCTCTCCCTTTTTTCTTTCATAATTCGTTTCGCTTTGTCGGCTGGTCGAATTTTGATATACAGAGAGTCGCGATGGGAGAGATCAAACATTTCACGTGGTAATGGCTGGATTGATAGGCAATTGAGAATTAATCAGATAGAATGTCTGTGTCGGGATCTCTTCGCCTTGGTTTGGACGATTTGACACGGGAGAATATGCCACACCTGAGCTAAATCGAATAGAGCTGTCCAATTTGGGCTCCTGTGTCAACGACTTTAGAGCAGGGTTTATTGGCAAAATGGAATGGAAAAGAGAGCCAGACACTGAAGCCGTGCGTTCTTTCTTGATTCCTCCGTCATACGAATGTCCAGGGTAGGCTGTTGGTTTAGAAAGCCGGTTGGCACATTGAGTGGTCGGCGTAGGCAACGAAGACTCTTCGTCTTTGGGTGTGTTTTCAGTTACCGGTTCATTAGGTGGATCGTTCGTAAAGCTGCAGGCAGAGTGTTCCTCAACCCCAACAAGTTCTTCAGGATGGGTGCGGACACTAAATGACTGCAGGGATTTGTCTTGGTCCATCCTAGGTTCCCGATGTAACGAATCAGCAGTGGGGCGCAGATTGATACCGCCGTCTTCGGAATATTGAATAGAATCGTCATGTGCAAGTTCCGGACGATCCATGCTATCGCCAATGATTCCGTAGTCTTTCTGAAAACTAATTCCTGCCGGAGGATAGTCTAGTCGAGGATCTTCAATGCTGGGGTCCTCTAGTGTATCCGCAACGCTCCCCAGTGGCTCATCGGGATTACAAAGGTGTCCGTTTGTCTCAGTGTATGGAGGCGTTAAATCCCTGGTCGAACCGCATCGGCTTGAGCTGTACCCGTCGTCCAGGGAATCCGGGGCTGGCTGGTATGGGGGACTGAGAAGACCGGGTGATGGAACACGATATGAGAATTCCTTGGGGTCACTAGGGTGGTTCTCTGTTAATACGGCCACGTTGGAGTCTTGAGATTGTATTGGGGGCAAATGCGGCTCATAAAAGAGCTCCTGGGGGAAGAAAGTCAGGAGCTCTTTGGCGGAGAGCCTATTTCGAGGGTTCGGGCTCAAGCAAATAGCAACCATTCTCCGATAATATCCTGGAACCTTGGCGTCTTTGTCCAAAGTCAAGAGATGCTCCTGCCGTTCAGGCTCGTCCTCCTCCATAGCCAAGGCCCACAACGTCATGCCCAATTGGTAAAGGTCCGTTTTCACCCCGATGTACATGGAGATTCGCTGGTTGCTTTCGATTTTGGCCGCAATTTCCGGCGGTTCCCAGCCGACCGGGCAGCCCCTTCGGTTAATATCGATTATTTTAGCATTGTCGTATTTGTCTACGACGATGTTCGAGAGGGTGAAGTCACCCTGAACGTAGCCCGCTTCATGGATTTCGCATAGGCCGTGGACGATCTGCTTGGCCCAGCGTTCTCGCCGTTCCCACGAGATCTCACCTCTGTGTTCGTAGAGGATGTCTACCAGGGCACCCTGGTCAGCGTAACTAATCAGCAATCCCTTGACCAACTCCCGTCGGTCATCGACCACGATTGCTTCAAACCGAATGACATTGGATGAGTGGCTGAGAGCGTGAAGGGCGTTTATTTCATAAAGGAACTCATCCACCGTGTCTGGGCCAGGAATTTCCTTCTTGATAAAGTCTTTGCCATTCAATTGCACCTTGTAGACAAATCCCGACAAGTGCGAGTCAAAATAGAGCTGGTCTTCTGGGACAAACAGAGCCCCGCCCAGGTGTCTAACACAGGAGACAGGAGGATAGGGGATGATCTCATTCACATCTTCCGTCACATGAACATGTAGACGGCCGTCCCTCGTCTCCAGTTTCAGATTCGTAACAGTGTCGTAGAACTGGATCTCTGACAGAGATTCCCGGATTGACTCGTAAATGCGAGCGCATTTATCCCGCTGGTACCGCAGCCCCTTCAGGTCCTCCTCGAGCGAATCAGGAGCTGCATTGCGGTAGTCGCACGAGATGGTGACCCTGCGCCATCGATTGGGCGTTTCGGCGAAGGTGACGAAAAATTTCTCCCGTTCAGACCGATCCCTGAAGTGCATGCTAAGATTCAGGATCCATTTTCTTTCCAGCTCCACCTCAATCGTGGCATCCTCCTCCTGAAACCCGTCAGTCGCATCTTCCAGTTGATGCTCACGTAACGGCACTGGCACTGGCTCTGGCTCAGACTCAAGCTCTGGAGTGAAATCATCGACCTCATTCTTCTCATCTGACGGTTGTTCCGCCGTCTGTCCAAACTCACCAAGCCACTGAACCTCGGGAGCGGACAATCTGGGATCCATGGTTGGTTGTGGGGAACTCGGCCTCTGACGGTCAGCGGAGACCGCTCGGCGGGGTTCTGGGTCAGCGGGAGACAAGCGATCGCGACGTTCCGAGACCTGTCTCTTGAAGGTCGTAGGCCGGGTAAGACCAACGCCAGCCACCTTGCGGGAGAGTCTCCGGGTGATGTTCTCGCTGCGGCTGTCGTTATTATTGCCATCGTTGCTGGCCTTGCTGGCACTGCTGCTACCAGGGGCGCTATTAAGCTTGCGGTTTGGGGAGGAACGGCGAGCGTGTCGGCTTCGATCGTGACCTCGATCATCGCGGCCTAGCAACCTCCGAAGACCCCACCGATGCCACATGCTCTGTTTGTGGGGATGATCGTGCTTCTCCGAAACAGCAGACATGCCCAAAGGCCACCTTGATGGGCTGGTAGAACTATCGGCAATGGAGATGGCCATGCGGCAGAGTTGTTGCTCAATATCGAGCCCGACTGCCGTTCAGGAAACGAACCCCGCTGTATGAGACGCCGAAGTCCATAAGAAAAAGTGAAAATTTGGAAAAGAGCCGTTTGCTGTATTATTGATTGATGGTCTCTTTTGATTGATATCGATTGTTTGACTGTTTGCCACGGGGTGGAATTTGCTCCTGTCCTTACATACACGCAGCGAAACTGGGGATCCCGGGAGTGGCCGTTTCTTCTTGACGAGGATCGGGATGTTTCGACTGGTCTTCTCGGTCTCGTCTCAGATCAGTAGGTTGCACGACATTGATTGGAAGGAGATGCATGGGCATGGGCATGGGCATGAGGGAAGATATGACGGAGAGGGCGCAAGAGGCGGACGAGGGGAGAAAGGACGACTGGAGGAGTCTGAATGGAACTCGAGGATTAATTGGAAATGAGAAGGATGATAATTGATGAAGAGGAAGCCTGATTATTCTTCTCTCCGTCGAGACTCGCCGCGAACCGAGTGTTTCACCGCCCACAAATGGGGAAGCGAGCCCAAACACGATACATGGAGTAGAAAGATTCAAGGGAAAAGGGGCAGGAGAAGAAAAAAATCAAATTCAAAAATAATAATAGAACTGGAAAAAGAAAACCCAGTCTGCCGGGTCTGTTATTTCCATTGAGCTGAAAACCTTTTTTTTCTTTTTTCTTTTTTCTTTTTCTTTTTCTTTTTTTTTTCTACACAAACGCAATGCGGCCTGACAGGTTTGTTTCGCTGCCTGATCGACGGGAAGAACTGCGGTGGAAAAGAAACACCATCGAAGGATCTTCTGGGCTGAGATGATAGATCTGGGCCTATGGAGACGCTTGGGGACACGTTCCATGGTTCAGAGCAAAGCTAGAGTCGAGCTTCACTTCTGGCACCCATACTCCATCAACATGCAATGCAATGCAATGCTAAAAATGCAATTCAATAACCCTCTAGATCTCATCGCGACATCCTGTTATCATATCATTCATGTACGGTTTATTGATTGCTACCAGATGTAGTCATGGCCTCATTTCTGTATCGTCCTAGGAAAGCACCTCATAATTCATCCGTAGAATATTACATACAACGCATCTACATCTGTCATGCGCTGGCTCCATAAAAATATGCCATTCTCCTCTATTGCTGGGAGCGTCTCGGTGCCTTTGTCTACGTAATTCCTTGCGCTATCACTATCAGACCATGTGCCTCTGCTGTTCCTGTTTCACAGGTCGCGGCATTGCAATCCTAGCTCCTACTCAGTAGACTCGCATGCATATACATGCATGTACAACGATGAATTCAGAGACGAATTCCGAGAGACCTAAGCAACAATATTAGATCTCTGTTGGCCTTGTTCACCGTGAGATATCAACAGGGTGCTGCATCGCAGTAGGTTGCAGATACGCGTTGCAGGGGCTACGCTGCGAGCAAAAGAACCATACTTATAACCTCATGGGCCACTCTCCAATAATATCAAGCTACAAAGTGATGCTTCCATGCATTCAGAGGCAGTGGCCAGTGCAGCCGATCCAGCTTTCCTTAACGCCGGGGACAGTTCATCAGCTTGTCCTATCCCTCCATCTGTCCTTCGGCAAGATGCATGCAGTAGGCATATGGTAGTGGATGATAACATCATCTTCGGCATTCATGGCAACAATCATTAGATACAGACACGACTGTACATATGCGATGCTGATACTTGATCGAATTAATTGTGCTCTTTCATCATACAGCAATGGAGCGATGCAACCTGCCCATATGTATTTTCTGCATGCTTCTCTCACGTGTGCACGCACGCGCACAGTACACCAGTAAGACTGGCATGAAACCCTTCCTCTTGCTTTTGATAGAGTGGAGATTTTTGCTCGTTCTGGACCAACCCCAAACTTATCGCCAGGATGGACAGCTGGCTGATCCTCTTCCCAGGACTTCTTCTTGCCTTTCACAACACCAGTTTCCCGGATCTTGTTATCCCGTTGCATCGGGAAACTCGAAAAGAGTGCAAGCTCGAAATTCTAGCCAATTCCCAAATAAAGAAAAAGGAACTCCGGATCCATGCGTTTTCTGACATGATACGAACAAGAAAAAGAATATTCGGCACGCCTGTATGCAAAGCGCCTTGCAAGAAAACAGAAGGGGAAAGAAAAAGAAAAGAAAAGAAGCTCTTGCAGGCAAGTATATACCATGGCGTATACCCAAAATAGACAACAGAATATTACCGATAAGTGTATTCGCTTCAATTCTCATCCTCATTGGCCCCATCGTGCTTCTTCGACGACGGCTCGCTGAGCTCCTTCTTCCAAAGATTGCTGGCCGCTTCCCTGTCCAGGTTGGCAAAGACGATGTCGAACACGTCTGAGTACCAGCTGACAGGGTGGCCTTCGATCTCGTGTTTAATCGTCTGTGGTTATTAATGTTGTTAGCCCAAAGCCCCATGCAGAATCTGTACATACACCAACCTCAGGTAATTCGAGCCAGTCCGACATGTTATCCGCTGGGAAAATTATCCTGGTTGCACCAGCACGACGGGCCGCGACAGTCTTCTCCCGCAAGCCACCGATGCGTAACACTTTACCCGTCACCGTCAATTCTCCGGTCATGGCAATCGTTGGATCGAGAGGGTGGTTTAAGGCCAGCGACAGCAGGGAAGTCGCCATTGTGATACCGGCGGATGGGCCTAGTCACGTCAGAGAAAAATACACAAAGGAACAGAGCTACAGGCTCATGACTTACCATCCTTTTGGACAGCTCCTTCAGGACAATGCAAATGCACTTTAGCTTTCTCGAAAAATCGGTTGTCAGGGAATTGCTTAGCCAGCACAGACTTCGCGAATGAGTAGGCAATGTGTGTGGATTCTTTCATGACATTTTTCAGGTTTCCGGTGGTTTCAATTCCTGGACGTGAGTGAGGCGACAATGCTGTCTCCAGAATGGACTCGACATAGAGCGCCGCGCCTCCCATGCTGGTCCAGGCAAGTCCCATTGTCACGCCAGGAGGGAAGGTTTCGTATAGCCGGTCAGATGTAAAAACTGGCGGTCCGACATAGTCTTTCAAACTATCCTTTCCTATGCTGAGATGTACTGATTCCGGAACCTTCAGTGCATGCCTAGGCGTTTCCGTGGTCGACTTCTCCGGGTGGACAGGGGGCATGGCAGGGTCAGAGGACTCCTGCTCCTTTGATGATTCTTCCTGAGCAGCCTTGCCTTCGTCCGTAAGAGCCTTGTCTTCTCCCATGACGTCTTCACCAAGATCCTGAACAATCTTGAAAGCCGCCTTTCGGTACACCTTCTCGATTTGTTTCTTCAAGTTCCGAACACCGCTCTCACGGCAGTAAGACTTGATGAGTTCCTCAATAGCATCAGGCTGCAGAGTCACATCCACATTCTTCAACCCCGTCAATTCCTTCGCAGCTGGTGCCAAGTACTTCTCAGCGATAGCCATCTTCTCATCTGCAACATATCCAGAGAGTTCAATGATCTCCATTCGATCGAGCAGCGGCCTAGGAATTGTATCTGTTACATTGGCTGTGCAGACAAAGAGGACCTTGGAAAGATCAACTGGGACATCCATGTAATGATCCAAAAAGGAAGAATTCTGTTCCGGGTCTAGAAGTTCGAGGAGCGCAGAAGACGGATCTCCCTGGTGACCGCGGCCAATCTTATCCACCTCATCAATCAGAATCAAGGGATTTTCCGTCTGGCACTTCTTGAGAGCCTGGATGATACGACCAGGAAGGGCACCAACATAGGTTCTCCGATGTCCCTTGATTTCTGCAACGTCTGTCAGACCGCCAACAGAGAATCGATAGTATTGCCTATTGAGCGCACGAGCGATAGACTTCCCAATGCTGGTCTTTCCCACACCGGGAGGTCCAACCAAACAGAGGATCTTCCCTTCGACCGTTCCCCTGAGCTTACCGACAGCAATAAACTCAAGAATGCGGTCCTTGACATCCTTGAGACCGTAGTGGTCCTCCTCCAGGACGGCAGTTGCATGTTGAATCTCGAAATTTTCCACGCTCTTCTGACCCCATGGAATCTGAGTAAGCCAGTCGAGGTAATTACGAGTGACGTTGAATTCAGATGCGGCAGGCTCTAAGTGAGCCAGTTTGTTGATCTCCTCATCGAAAACCTTCTTAACTGCTTCTGGCATGGCCAATTTCTCGGCCTTCTCCTTGAACTTCTCCACCAGCTTGTCCTTTCCGTCGCTTTCGATACCCAGTTCCCTCTTGATGCCCTTCATCTGTTCCATCAGCCAATATTCGCGTTGTCGCTTCTGGATCTTGGCTTCGACGTCCTTTGAGATCTTTGACTGAAGCTGTGCGTTCATCAACTCCTTCTTTAACACGACGAGCGCTTTAGGAAGACGTTCTTCGATGTTCATTGCCTCAAGTACCTCTTGCATCTCACCCAGCTCGCCTGCAGACACTGCAGCTGCGAAATCTGCTAATTTGGCGGGCTCGTCACTCAGGTTTCCAGGGAACTGATCCGTGTAGAAGGCAGATATTTGATCTCGAAATAGGGGGTTAAGGGTCGCAATCTCTTTGCAAACGTTGACGATTTCGCTAGTTACTGCCCGGATAACCGCATTCTTCTTGTCTACCGGCTCCTCCGCAAGGTTTTCCACGTTAACAACGCTGACAGGATATTTCCGCAGGAAGGATGTGGGCTCATAGTGATCTTTGGGCACCGGTTCTGGGCCACCTTCTTCGAAGCTAGCAACGACATCGCCTTGCTTATCCGTGGTACCGACTTTAGTAGCATCGCTAGGTGGCAACAGCGAGGAAATCTTGATGCGACGATGCGGGTAGAGGACCGCCGTCACACCGCCTGCTTCTCCTCGAAGCGGATATGAAGCCGTGATTTGGGCAAACACACCGACATCGTATACATCGTCCAAGTTCTCGATAACATCACCGTCGGCATTCTCGTCCTTAAATAGAAAAGCTCCAACGTATGGCTGTCCACGCTTCATCATCTCCTGAATAGCTAAGGCGACATTCGGGTCTCGGATAGTAATCGCCTTGTAGAAGCCAGGGAACAAGGGCCGTTTGGCAATGGGTATGGCCATGACCTGAGGATAGACCTCTGGTACAGATGGCTTCTGTAAAGCCTTATCTCCTGATCCTTTCCTGCCTTTCTTCCCATTGTCTTCATTACCTCCGTTGCTGGCGCCGCCCGATTTCGAATCGGAACCGCTGGGCGGGATCGGTGATGGTGTGTCGTTAGATTTTCCCTTCCCATCAGCAGAGCTTGCGTCCTTCTTTGAATCCTCATCCACACCACGTTCATCTTTATCCGTAGTCAGTTTCTCTTTTCGTCGTGTAGGGATACTAGGCTCTATGCCTTTCCGCCGAGGTTCGGAGCCATCATTTTCTCCGTCGATTTCCTTCTGTTCCTGGTTCTCTTCCTGTTCTTTCGTCTCTGGATCCTCCTTTCCGGAATTATCTTTCTCTCTTTGCCGTATTGAACTCAAGGAAAATGGTCTTGAAGAAGGGAGAGGTCGGGAGAGACGGGCAGAGATCAAAGTTGAGCTAAGGTTGGCATTATACCGGGAGGAACCGAAGAACGGTCGATGGATTAAGGAACGGTTCGTTTGCTGGAGCGCAACTCTCCAAGGAAGACGCGGGCCTCGGAGCATGCTACAGTATGCGCGACGCTGGCAGTAATGAGGGTGTGGTAAGGAACGTGCGAGCTATGGAAAACGTCGACCCGGAGGCACACGGAGCAGGATTAAAGAGAGAGGGTATAAGGTGGAATATGGGAGAAGCGACGATAATAGTCCACTCCGTAGCTTTCAGCGGCAAAATAGGGGAGGAAAAGAAGAAGGGATGAGTCGTTCGTTCGAGGATAACCGAAGCCGGCGGGAGAAGAGCTGCTTTCATCATCATCATCATGCCGGCACAACGTTCCTCCGACCCTCGGGAGACTTTTCTTCGATGCAGACTCGAAAGTTCGACGGCATTGAGAGGCTAAGTTGGAGCGAAAATTGCTTGGACCTGCTCTTCCCAGTCCTGCATCTCCATCAATCTTCCATCCGGAATCCGTGCTGGAGCCACAGAAACGCACACCGCACGCTCTCCTTCACCATGAACGCCGTTCCCGCCGCCGCAACATTACCCAAGGCGGCCGCTATTCCCGCTCGCCTTTTTCGGACTTCTCTACAATGCTCTGCGAACCAAGGCTCGAATTCGATTCGACACTCGAACAGATCACGGTCCTATTATTTCTCGACGTTTTCGTCTAATGACGGCAGACGCCTGCGCGATGGCCTGAACAATAAAAAATGTAAAAGCGTTGTCTCAAGGGTAAGTAGTTACCGGACTGTACAATGTATTTTCGGCTCCCGGATGTCGATGCTTGAGACTGACTTTGCCCATTATTAGACTTTCCATACCACTCGCCCACTGGCAGCTATTCCTGATCCCTACAAGATTCTAGGGGTGGATAAGAATGCGTCTGCAGGAGACATAAAGAAGGCCTATTATGGCATGGCTAAGAAATATCACCCGGATACCAACAAGGACCCCAATGCTAAGGAAAAATTCGCGGAAGCTCAGTCAGCATATGAGCTGCTTTCCGATACGAAGAAGCGAGAGAACTATGATCGATTCGGTTCCGCTGCCTTTGATTCGAATGGCGGCTTTGATCCCAGCGCAGCCGGTGGAAATCCATTCGCCGGTGCCGGGGGGTTCCATGGCTTCGGAAGTGGCTTTCCTGGTGGTTTTGCAGCGGATATCAACTTTGAGGATCTGTTTGGAGCCTTCACTGGCGGCGCTCGCCGGGCGGGTAGAGGAACTCGGGGCCCGTTCCAAGAATCGATCTTGGTTGGTGAGGATATCGAGGTCCAGACTAGCATCTCGTTCATGGAAGCTGCTAAGGGTACAACAAAAACTGTCACAATATCACCGTTGGTGCAATGTGGTAGCTGTCATGGTGACGGGCTGAAGAAGGGTGCGAAACGCTCTGAATGCCGACAATGCAATGGTTCTGGGACACGCGTTCATTTCATCCAAGGAGGTTTCCAAGTGGCCGCCACATGCGATGCTTGTGGAGGGACGGGTCTTACTGTTCCTCGAGGGTCTGAGTGTGGCACATGCCATGGTAATGGTGTTATCAGAGACCGCAAGACTGTCCAGGTGGACATCCCCGGAGGTGTTGAGGATGGGATGCGGCTGAGAGTGGTGGGAGAGGGTGATGCACCTCCTTCTGGAACTGCTGCACCTGCTGGAACCCGTACCAAGCCTGGTGACCTCTATGTTTCTATTCGCGTGTCCCCCGACTATCGATTCAGCCGCTCTGGGTCAGATATCCTTTACACAGCTTCCATTCCTCTTACGACTGCTATCCTGGGAGGTGAAGCAACAGTGCCAACGCTGGACGGCCAGGTTAAAGTCAGGGTGGCTACTGGTACGAACACCGGTGATAAAATCACGTTGTCCGGAATGGGAATGAAGAAGCTTGGTTCCCGAGGAAGGGGATTCAACCCTATGGGCGACTTAAAGGTTGAATTCAAGGTTGCTATGCCCAAGTATCTAACCTCGAACCAGAGGACCATCCTCGAGGTTCTTGCGGACGAAATGGGCGACAAGACGGCCAAGCGGACTATGAACATTGGCAAGGACAGGTAGGTAGCCATTCATCATTTTGTTCCCTTGGCCATTGTCAAACGCTGACGGGATTAAACGAACAGCTCCACTGGAGCGCCCTCTGACTCCCACAAGGGTGAAGGCTTCCTCAAGTCTGCTTGGCATAGGTTGACGAACGCCGCTCACAAGGCCTCGACGAGTGAGGAAGGGAAGCAGGAATCAGATGCGAGCAGCAACAAAGAGAAGGATGATCAAAAGAAATAATCAGGCTCAAACTGATTCGTCCTGACTCCGATTTCTCTGGTTCCGCTATCTCATATTGTCAATACTACTACAGCGCCGGCGAGTTTGGCCTTTCCCTGTGTGTATGTGTGTATGTGTGTGTATGTGTATGTGTGTGTGTGTGTGTGTGTGGAGGGTTCTCTGACATCTTTGTATATATTTTGGGGTCTCTTCTGGATAGTATCTGTGCATTAATAGACGGACTGGGATGGTGATTTGGAATGTATGTACTGTACTATAGCGCCCGGAAACATCTCTGCTCTCTGTATGCTCTTGTAGATATAGTGGATATTCCACATAGGGCCATATGTTGTACAAATAAGAGACCCCTATCTCAGAAAGTGCAATCACTATATGTCAGTTTACATTGTAGCAGGCCCAAGGGATGCCGGCCACTGCTGGAGGTAAAGCTGTGACACAGCCTTCTATCACTGCCATCCTCCAGCCTAATCCACACCAACCACCCCTTTACCTTCAAGTCATCCCAGGAATCGCTTCCTGTCCTTCAATACATTGAATATTATTTGGTGGACATTCAGATAGTTATATGACTGTGACAGGGGGTTTTGTCTGTTCTAATTATTCTCACTTCCTCACCTCATCGGCTCTCCTTGACTGTAGTCTTACTGCCACGGATACCCCACAGAAGTGGCCGATCGACTCCCGCCTTACCACCTAAGCATCCCAGCAGAGTCGCTTCTCCTCTGATCGGCTCCCACTGTCCTCCAGCTTCTCTTAGATGGGAGCGCCTTGTTCCTTTCGATTGTTAAACGATGCAGTCGCCCATGATTTGCTGCCCGCTCAAGCAGACCAACGAGATCGATTGGGTGCAACCCCTCAAGGATTACATTAGGCAGAGCTATGGTGAAGATCCCGAACGATACAGTCAAGAATGCGCTACTTTAAACCGATTGCGGCAGGACATGAGGGGAGCTGGCAAGGACAGTGCGACCGGGCGCGATTTGCTCTACCGATATTACGGACAGCTGGAGCTGTTGGATTTGAGATTCCCAGTTGACGAGAACCATATCAAAATCTCATTTACTTGGTATGGATGCTGAGCTTTATCTGTCTTCTTTCTTCTGTCTGTGTCACTAGTGTCACTAGGAGACTGACCATGATTGTTCTACAGGTATGACGCTTTCACTCACAAGCCCACTTCCCAATACTCCCTCGCATATGAGAAGGCATCCATCATCTTCAACATCTCCGCCGTCTTATCCTGCCATGCCGCGAACCAGAACCGTGCCGAGGACGTCGGGCTCAAAACTGCATACCACTCCTTTCAAGCATCCGCGGGCATGTTCACTTACATCAACGAAAATTTCCTGCATGCGCCGTCCACAGATCTCAGTCGGGACACCATCAAGACCTTGATCAACATCACACTGGCACAGGGGCAGGAGGTTTTCCTAGAGAAACAGATGGCTGATAACAAAAAACCTGGATTGTTGGCTAAACTGGCGAGCCAAGCGGCGTATCTATACACTCAGGCGGGAGACGCGATGCAAGACTTTGTCTCCAAGGGTGTCTTTGAGAAGGCGTGGTCGATCCTCGTTCAAGCCAAGGCAGCACACATGGGATCTCTAGCATCCTACTATCAAGCGATTGCAGAAGAGGAGAGTGGATCGTATGGAATGGCCGTCTCCAGGCTTACGCTTGCTGAGAAGCAGTCTACAACTGCGCTTGGATGGGCCAAAGCTTTCCCCTCTTCGCCTCCAGCCAGTTCCAATCTCAGTTCTGAAGCAGGGACGAGTCTAACAGACATTGTGAAACACCATCTCGTGAATGTACAGGCCCGCCTGTCCAGTCTGACCAAGGACAACGATTTCATCTATCATCAAGCCGTACCGAATGAAGTTGGGTTGCCTGTCGTTGCGAAGCTCCCTGCAGCAAAGGCCATTCCTGTCAGTGAACTCTATCAGGGACAGGACATCCAGCGGATTATCGGGCCCGACATCTTCCAGAAACTTGTCCCTATGTCTGTCACCGAGGCGGCAAGTCTGTATGATGAGGAAAAGGCTAAACTAGTCCGCGCAGAGACAGAGAAGGTCGAGGTGGCCAATAGCGAAATGGCAGCTAGTCTTGATTATCTGAAACTCCCTGGCAGCCTTAACATCCTGAAGGGTGGGATGGATCAAGAGGTGACCGTTGACGAGGAGTTTCGAGGCTGGTGCCAGGACATGGCAGGCCATGAGCCATTCTTCAAGGCGCTTGATGAACTACAAGAACGTAAAGCTGGTGTATTATCTCAACTAGACCAATGCACTAAGCAGTTGGACCTGGAAGAGAGCGTGTGCGAAAAGATGCGCTCTAAGTATGGGGCCGATTGGAGTCAGCAGCCCAGCGCAAGGTTAAACACGACCCTTCACAGTGATATCCGGAACTATCGGGATACAATCAATGAGGCAAGCACAAGTGACTCCCAACTTCTCAGTACCATCCGACAGTACCAGTCCGATTTCGATGAGATGCGTATTGCCGGTGAGAGCGACGAGGCGGATGTCCTCTTCCAGCAGGCAATGATCAAAGCTGGTTCAAAGCAAGGCAAGAAGAGTTCCCCTCTTGGCCCGGAGGGCACGCTACTTGATGATGTTTACGATGAGGGCAAGTTGTCGGTGGCACAGCAGATCGCTAAAGTGGAGGAGATACTGAAAAAATTGAACCTGATCAAGCGGGAAAGGACACAGGTATTGAAGGATTTGAAGGAAAAGGTAGGTCTCTCGCGGTCAAGCTTTATGGAATATGCTCACAACGTGTTGCATAGGTTCACGAAGATGATATCTCCAATGTTTTGATTTTAAATAAAAAGTCGATCGCTGGACAGGAAAGTCAGCTCTTTGAAGCCGAACTGGAGAAGTTCAGGCCGCACCAGAACCGCCTACTGCAGGCGAGTCATAAACAAGCCTCTTTAATGAAAGAACTTACCAAGACGTATGGCGACTTGTTGCAGGACAAGCGAGTACGCGCTGAACAGTCGAAGTACGAAACCGTTGCCCGACAACATAGTACGGTCATGGCCCGATACAAGAAGGTTCATGCTGCATTCAACGACCTCATTTCCGGGATTGATCAGGCGCAGACGTTTTACACGGAGATGGCCGAAACCGTGGAGAGCCTGAACAAGAACGTCGAGTCGTTCATCAACAACCGACGGGCAGAGGGGGCAAAACTCCTGGGTGACATTGAGCGCGAAAGAGCAAACGGAGCAGCGGAACAGGAAGATCGGGAACGTGAGAAACTGAGACAAATGATGGAGCGGCTGTCGACCGAACAAAAGCCCCTATCCACTGGACCGTCAACAGCCAAATCTCCTCCACCTGGTCCAGCCAAGACGTCCCCGTATCCGGGGGCGACAAGATCACCGCCGTTGTCATCGCCGCATTATAACCCCGCGGCGCCAGCGCAACACTCGGCCCCCATATCCAACTCTCCAGCTCCATATGGACAGTACATGGGCCCGGCCGGTGGTGTCCCCTACATACCAGGCCAGCCGTTCCAGCAGGGCGCGGCAACTCCATTATCGGAAGCTTACAACCCAATGACCTACCCGTACAGCGCCCCTATCTCTCCCCCTCCACATCAGCAATTCTTGCAACCTCCAAACCCTTACGGTGGGTACTCGAGTCCGCCCAATATCGTACCAGGACCGACAGCCTCCTTCATTCCTCCAGGTTACGTCCCTCCTCCACCTCCTCCCCGACCGCAACAACCCGGATATCCGGCGGCTACGGGACCTTATCCTTCAGGACCGGGTAGCTACGCACCAGGTAGGCCATATGGGACGAGTCAGCAATACCAGGGTCAACCGCAAGCACAGCAGTCACAGTGGCAGTCCCCACCGCAACCCCAAGGGCAATCGCAGGCACCGACCAACGATCCGTGGGCTGGATTGAGTGCATGGAAATGAATTCGGCATCGGTCGAGAGGAACGAAGCTAGGTTTGACTTTGTGATGACAATGACAAAAAAGGTTAAGTTGAAATCGAAGGTTGATACCAGACAACCGACTCTTATATAGTATAGTTGTATATACCCGTTGAACGTGAACTTGACAGTATCGAGCAGTACGAGGACCTGTTTTGGGACTTTCAGGGTTCATGCATGAAATGAGATGATTTGTCCTTTTACTTGTCTAAATAGTAGATACTATGTAATGTGTAAGGTAGAATCATATGAAAATCCAACAGAGTGGACTATACACACATAAACTGAGACCTACGGAGGAGCTATATTACCTAAAATAACCACGGGCAGTTCTATCAAGAAAGAAGACAAAGACGGAATACATAAGTACTCCGTAGAATGAATATCAATCAATCAATCCTGCGGTGTGTATGTATGTTGTGTTGTACACCGTAGTAAGTACATTCATCATCTACACTGATCATTTTCTTTTTTTTTTTTTTTTTTTTTAAAAAAAAAAAGGCCTAGACCAATCCACCTATCACCCCATATATTCACATGCTTTTTGTGTCTCTGACGTATGCAGGTGTTTTTATTTTTATAGTTCGTCTCCGTTTTGCATGTGAAAGTCGGTAGGTACGGAGGAGGACCGGGGAATGGCCGATACTCCTTCCTGGCTGTGCTGTGCTATGCTATTCTAATCAGGCATCTCCATTTCATTCTCACGGGTGGTACTTTCTATTTCTGCATGGTACTTTGCGTCTATGAAGGTACTTTATCTATGTGGCATGTGCAAATAGCTACCAGCTACAGTGCACAAAGTACTCCGTAGATGGAATAGAGCTACCAGCTAGGTATTCATCTATTAAAACAGTCAAGAAGTACATGGCCGACTAGCGTCATTTTGTAGCAACAGGCATTTGAAATGGTGGTAATTAGGCAATTAAGAATGGACGAAATGAAAAACAGGTCTATCGTGGAGATGCTCCACCAACGACCGAACGAAAGCCACCCACGCCAGTCAGCTTCCCGGCCCAATACATGAAAAGACCAGTCCAGCCCAGTCTATAAGTCATCAAGTCAACGGTTTTGGAATTGGTTGTTTGGTCTTGCCAAAGAGCAAGTGTCTCTCTTGTCTTTCTCTTCTTCAAGTTTCACGGTGAAAGATCGAACGGACGAGATGAATGTGGTCAGGTAGGTGCATTTGCTTGGTGGACCATTGCTGGTCCCGGAGAGGAGATTGGGGTTGAATAAGAGGAAGGTGGCAACAGCGGATACAACCGTGAGATTTTTCAGTATTCGAAGAGAGTACATAGAAATTAAGAGAACAAGAGGGGCACAAAAATCAGAATTGAAGAAAAAGAATAACCCAACCGTCTATTGGACTAAACGCCTCGCAAAAAGAACAGTAAGAGAAAGGGATAGAAAGAAAAGGGGGGGGGGAATCGACCCTGCTGACACCGTTGATGCCACTCAATTCGCATTTCAAACAGGTCTATGTCATTCATGGCAGACGTTAAAACATGGGAGACGAGAATAGATTGAAGGGTAACCGTTTAGAAACGATCAGCTAGATCGTTCCCGGCTAACGAGTTCGCCGCGGACGATGTTAAAGACGAATACCCACTGGGAGCATGCAGGATGTCTTGTACGGCGACTTTCGGCACCTGAGGCACTGGCAGTTTTCGCTGTGTACCGTCTGATTTTGCCATGATGTCCCTGATGCTGGAGCCGACTGCCGATTGGCTGGCGTTGTAGTAGTTCGGCCCTTCTGGCTGAGGCTCCATAGGAGCCAATGCGGGAGTGTGATGAAGCGACAGGTGTCTGATTGATGGCAGGTGTAGATCGCTCACACCTAGAGGCCTCAAACGAGGCGAATGCGCAGGAGTAGCCAGAGGGGTGTGATCAGGAGTCGGAGACAGAGAGTCGTGAGAGAAGGTAGGGGAAGATGGTGCAGTCGAGTTTGGCGAGTTCGGCCTTGAACGCTTGATACGGTGTCCATAGGCATCCTCCTCCTCATGCGAATGCGAGCGCGACATATTCTGTGAAATAGCGTAGGCAGAGAGCGACGGAAGACGACTGCTGGAGTGCTGGCGAGAGGAGAAGAGAGGATGGTTGCGGTAGTTGCCATGGAACCCAATGTGATCGTCGTGCTCGACCTGCGAAGCAGCAGTCGCAAGAAGATTGATATCCATTCCCGACAAACTCTGTGCGCCGCCGCGTCCAAAGTGCCCTGGAGCTGCACGCATGTGACTGGCGTAGCTGGTGAAGGAGTGAGGAGGCGAGACGTCTGGCGAACCGACATGGGACACTGGCGCAGATCGAGTGATTGGCTTGCTTGGCGGAGGCATCATAGACCCGGTATTGTTCATCATCACATTATCCTGGCCAGCAGCAGCGGCAGCCGCAACTGCGAGATGCTGGGCCTTGTTGCTGCGTCTCGAGTTGGGATTATTGTGGATCCTTGAATGACGGGTCAACTCATCGGAACGGCTGAAACGCTTAGTGCATCCCGGGAACTGGCAGGCGTGGGGCTTTTCGCCTGTATGCGTGCGAATATGACGAGTCTGGTGCTCCAGCCGGTGGAAGGCACGATCACAAAGGGGGCATTTGTAAGGTCGGGGGAGGTCCTGGCGAACCTCTTCGGTGGCCGGACGGGCACCCTTTAGCAGGGGAGGTAGTAGACTGACAGAAGAAGCCATGGGGGCGTTGGATTGCGCAGTGGTGGTGGGATTGGACGGGGCGAATTGGGATGAATTGGCAGCGCCGTCGGGATTCAGCAGGTTGGAGAAATCCACTGCTGAAGCAGGCGGCGGCATGTGCGAGCAATAGCAGGCAAGGAGGCAAGGATAAGGACGTAGAGATGTGGGGGTTGGTGATGGTGAGGGTGAGTGAGTATACGCGTGGTAGGTGAGTGTTGGATGGAGGGAGGCAGACAAAATCTGGAGACGGAGAAGATCTGGGGAGAGGGGGAGGAGAGGAAGAAATAAGAAGGAAGGCAGCAGCGAGAGGCCGGGAAGAAGGAAGGGAGGGGGAGAAAAAGGGCGCCGGAGAGAACTCGGGGGAGGGGAGCATGAGGGGAAGCCAATGGCTCGGAGAAGAGGCGCCCACCGGCTTCCCTTTTTTTATTTGCTTTTTGTTCTGGCTTTTTTTGCCCCATTATCCCCACATTGGTTTTCATTTTTTTATATTATATTTACTATTATAATTTTTATTATAATTTTTTTATAAGGGAAAAAAAAAAAGAAAAAGAAAAAGACAACGTGCCTTCTCGGAGATTCCTCCGCCTGGTTCCTATTAATGTTCCTTAAGTAGACAATATTCATCTCTATTATAAATTATAATCTCCAGAATATGGATTCAGCAGAATATTCAAAATATTCAATACACAGAATACAAGACACGTCATCCCACACTGAGAGTGCCTGATCGATACACCGATGCCTGGGGCGGATTATGTAATTACATATCATCCGAAAAACGGACGAATCGGCTGTGGAAATATAGTATACGTGCGTGGCGCTGCCGATAGTACCACGTGCCGCCATTGGCACAGGGGAAAGACCGAGAATTCTGCCAGATTCTCGGTGCTGCCCTTTTGCCCGGCTATCGCGGGTGATCTGAGTGACAAGGGTTATTATCATTATCATTATTATTCCCTAAGGGATGCGTACAGATGTTAATGAGACTTCACCCCAGACTGTTGTATCATAATCATATCAGCCCTCCGTCACTGTCAGACCCCCCAAAGATCAAACAAAGCAGTACGTTAATAATTAGCCCTGCCTGGACTCCGGACACATAGTACAACGCACAGCGTAAGAATAAGGTCGACTCAACCTAAAGTGGCGACAATACACCGATAATCGTGACGACGACCACGACAATGATGATGACAACGATGATGACATGAGCTGATGCGCTGACGAACGGACACATAGCTTTTTCTCACTACATAGTACATAGTACTACTAGTTCTCCCCAAAATGATCGTCTGGGGCATTAACCGGGGAAGACCCCAAACCCAAACGTAACTCCAGTCCAGACCTGCCAGACGCATCCAGATGATCCATCCTGACGACCCAGCATGACCTGGGGAACAGCATCCCGAACTAGACTACGAGTGGCCTGAATGACTCCTTGAATCTGGTCGATCTCTGCGGTCATAGGATGAGTCTGTACGGGATTGTCCACTTTGGTAGGTCATACGATGAGAACCTTGGTACTGCAGAGATGGAGGTTCTGCAGTCAACCCTTTGCTATTGCCGTAATGCTCAAACGCTTAAGCAAACCTCGACTGGGAAACACGAAAATTAACCGGAAACTCGCCAGTGCGGATAAAATGACTGCTTTCTCCCGCAAGGATTGTGGAGAAGGAAGTTCGCCATGATGATTTCCGCGGATGTATAATCCATGTATTAATAAGATATCATCGATCTGGCTTCACTATTAAGGTCGACGCTGATGTATCGACTTCCCCCATGCTCACGGCAAGGAACGGGTATGCGGTGGCCTGGCGCGGCCCATCGGAGAACTGGCCCTCGATGCTTGCCTCGGTAGTTTCACTGCAATGAGGCTGCGTAGGGCATCGAATGAAGTCGACCAAACCATCAAGAGATGAATGGATGAGACGAGGCGGCCTAAGATGAGCCTCCTATTTGTCCACCTCACCGTTCTTCCAGCACATCATCCAGCCTGAGAGTCACATTTATCGCTGACTCGCTATTTATTATCCTTGCTTCATCACGGCAATGAGCTGTAGAACTGTCGTGTGTACGTTTCAGAAGATAAAATAGCGCTGAGTCAGTTACAACTCAGCAATAGAACAACTATCACTGCCCCTGGCTAGCATCGCGTCGACATCTACACTGTATCTGGAGTAGACTTTGGTTAGTGGCACTTTAGACAAATCCGACTGCTGCTACCACTCCGGAATAAACGGCACCCCCGACTCTCCGCAATACCTAATGATTATCCCCAGATTACGGACGGCTTCCCATGCTTTTTACCGAGTACCACCATACTTAGTACTTAATACTCATTTCTCACTGTCCAGCCGAGGGTCTTCAGCTGTCCGTAGCATTATTCTACGACAGGAGTGGTAATTAAGCACTGCCTAGGCAATTACTGATCACGGAGGTCCGGGAGAAATCTTGAGATCCACATTCCTCCGTGTCCCTCCAAGACAAGGAACAATAATAATAATAATAATAATAAATAAAAAAACACGGCTCAACTTCCTGATCCTGCGGTCCGCAGCAGCCGTGACGAAAACATCACCAGCTCAGCTTTGCTGGCACGAGGCACACTCCGTAATCTCTACATAAGGATTATCCTCCCATGATTCGTGGCCGCGCGTCCTATTCTTGTCCTCGTCTCACGGAAGCTGTGATGATATGCCTATCACACCATCTCAGAGCAGATCCGGTGTGCTGGAAGATATGCGGGAAGCCGCGCTGCTCAGCTCGTTAGTGGAGGATCGCCCTCAAGGGTCTAAACTCTGAACCAGATACTCCATAGGAAAAGCTTTGAATTTGAATTTAAGTCTCAAAGTCAACCATGGAGTACTAGTACTCTGGATGTTTACCTGGGAGATAAGGTAGCGACGGTAAGCAATACGAGTCCGGTGCATGGGATTCCTCTGCCTCCATGGAGAGATAAGGGAATGAATGCTCCTATATTGGTATACAACGACTATTAGGACGATCAGTGCGAAATGTCGTGCTTCTGCCCCGCTTAGTTTGATAAGACGCTATATGGACGTCTGGGAAAAGGAGTCAACCGAGGTCCGCCTTCTCTTCCGTTTCTGGATAAAGAGGCGTCAAAGAGGTTTCCCGGAAAGGAAAGAATGGGCACTTGCGATGGAGGACAGAAATATCCCCGTAATGAAGCGAAGATCGGAAATAAACGGAATCCACCGCAGTCAAGACACCCCTGCATAAGAATCCACTCAAATATGCGTGCAGCGGAGATGCTCCGTGCAGGTACTCAGTGCTAAGAAAACACGGAGTATCTACAGCCCGAGAACCCCAGGCTCCTCGGTCCTTCGCCTTTTTTTCTCATCCCTGTTCTTGTTCATGAAGATGATCTGCAGGCACGTCGACCGCAATGGCCATTCTGCCAAAGTAAAATGCTCTTCAAGCATTCCATCCACCTGCTCCAGGGAGTCCAATTATTGAGCACATCGGCATACCACACTGCAAACCGCATAGAGACCTACATCGCATGACCCCGATCTCATTATTCGGGTTTATTTCTATTTATCTATCTTGCAGAAAGACAAGATAACACTGGCCACCACTTTCCCTCAGCGCTTAATATTAATATATACCTATATCACCACACCGGGTCACTTGAACAAAGAAATCCTGCAACTGCTGCATTTCGGGTTTCATCCGACGGAACAAGTCTTAATCAGTCCATGCGCGCTGGATGGCTTGGAACCACCGATGCTCTACATCATGATAGTCGAGTCCGACATCAATTTAACAACGGCGTGGCGTGATTTTGCCAAGTGTGGGGTACTTTTATCTCTTCGAGGTAGACCCCGTGGAGAGAGAATCGATTTATTTACAGCGGCAGTTGCGTTGGAGTAATCTCCCATCCACATTATTATTTATTATTATCATTCTTCCTCACCGCAGGGAATCATCTATAATTATCTTTTTTTTTTTCGTTTCTCGCTTGGCCATGCAGCCTAGCCTGGCCAGCTGATCGTTCCACAAGTCTGTCATCCTGTCACATCATCATCCCTGGGAAAAGATGAACAGAGATCCTATCGCGGCCGCGCAAAAGATACGCCTGCAGCTATAATTGGCAGGGCCATCCCTCCGCGCTGACAAGGGTTTGTTTGATGTGTCAGTAGATCGCCCATGACGCCGTGATAGAATAATAAGCAAGTGTCACCGCCAGAACTGGTATTTGTCGACGGTATAGTTTTTCTTTTCCCCCCCTCCCTGTAGACTGCCAGTCCATGCGACACTGGTCGCCATCGTACGGAACCCCGGCCGCTGCGCTAGTCCTAGTGGCCCAGAGGGGTCCGCTTACCATTCTCTGAGGTAAGAGATTGAGAGATTGCAACATCTCACGCCTTTTCTTTTCTTTTCACCTTGGGCAGTCATGATGTATGTACGAAGCAGAAAATCGCAGCGACTGCCGGTATCTATCATTTGTCATAATAAGTTTCGCGGATGAAGGTGAGTTTTCTGTTGTTCGTCGACGTCAAGGTTTTACGTGATCAGTCCTGCTCCTCTAAGTAATGGGAACACCGCACGTTCAGCATGCGGTTAAACTTTTCATTGTTTTTATTTTAATATATTTATTTAATTTTTGAAGAAATTACACGGAAATATAATCAGCGGCTTGCGGGAAATAATGTAGTAAAAGTACGGAGTGCAAGGCCTACGCTGCCCATAGTACATAGTCGTACTAGGATCTCGGTGCAACCTCCAGCTTGGCATCAGTGCGGGGAATCCGGGGAAACTCTGTAATGTGGCGGAGTACCGCAGAATAATCCCTGTCGCGTAACAACTCTAGGCTTCTAGACTCGATAATATTTTTTTAAAGAAAAAATAGTGATAATCAATAGTCGCAGAGTATGCTGTACTTACTCCGTACGCACAATATCATCCTGTTTGATGCGGTGTATAGATCTATTGCGGGGATAACCGCGTGTTGCACCGAATCAATTCCAATCCCAGTCTCGCAATATGACAGCAGCAAGAAATAAACCCGATCGGCCATATTACTGGGTATCGACATATTCTGGAACGGGGATTATCAGCCAATCAACCCTCCAATACAATTGCGCTGAACCAGACGTCGACTCGACACACAACATGCAGCGGAGATTGAGCACGCCTCCTTAGTAGTTACATCTATCTATATCTCTCTCTAATTCTATTATCTCTTTTACTTACTCCACCAGGGATAATGCAATGCGGAGCCGCGTTTCCCGGGGAGGTCGCATTAGGAAAATGCGAAAACTTTTCACCAATTGGTAAGCCTTCCTTTCTATTCTCTTTGGTTGCCTTCTTTGGTAATTTTATTTTGATTCCATTTTCTTCTCTTTCTCCTGCCTTTTGTTAACTTTTTTGTCTTTTCTAAAAGCGCGGCCGAACATGGGGTATGAGCAAAGAACCGTTCCTCGCATTCAACCATGGTTCATAGATCATATTTTATCCGCACGAGTCAAAACCTGATTACTATCCTACTATCATCAGAAAGTAAAAATGTTACGAGAGAGGACAACTTACCCAATATCGTAATTCGAACATAATTCCTCTTTTTGACGCGCACGGAGCACCAGCATTCTGAATCTGCGCTATGCCACGCTAGATAACGTGCAAGCTAGGCTTACTCTTTTCTTACTCCGGAAATCGGGTTCCTTCATGATAATAGTGAACACGAGAGCTGATAACCGCAGATAATCCGGTTTTGGCAATTTTTGGAACGGGTTGGACACAACACCAGAGCCCAGACCCGCTGGAATTGGATACTGTGGTAATTATCTCCTGAATGATCATCGGTTTATTGGAGAAGCCAATCCAAATCATTATTTCTGCCTATTCTTCTTTTCTGGTTGCTCTCCACAGAGTACGTGTGGATATGGCCGTGTGCGTATGCGATCCGCTTATCAATAGTATTGATGCCTCAGGCACCAGGAAAAAATTTGCTTGGCATCATGATATTCACATGCCACCATCATGTCACCCCTGCGCGAGTCCAGAACTCCTACACATACCAGAAGTAGGTAGACGCCTTGATACTAGATACACTGCAGATAAGGCTTCTAGCGAATGTGGCGCCGTCAGCATGAACTTTATGTCTATCTTTTCTATCTTTGAAGTTCAGAACGAACATACAAAGTTCGAACATATCTGTCCTTTGTTGGGACGTTCGTACTGCCACGATTTGCTTTTTTCTTTCTTCTGCTGAATTACGGAGGTTCCATATCTGTATCCACTATCCGGGGTATACTTCTCCGGACGATTATTGCGTCATCTGATGGAATGGCGCTGTATCCATAACCCAAATGATGTGCGGCGATCTCCTTATTTCTTCTTAGTGCCGGATTATCAGTACGCTAGATGCCAATCTCCCGTTCTAGGCAGGCGTGATTATCCTATTAGAGAACTCTTCCGTTCTCATGGTAAGTTCGCCACAATGAGTTAGCTAATTACTTGTAGTTGGAATGGTACTGTACAGAGTACGGTATATGGATGTAGATGCCATGCGTAGAGGTTGTGCTTTTCACTGTTCAGTTAGGCGAATCCAGACTATGGATGGCCTCGGGTGTTCTCGGAGCAATGCCTCTCCGGTTCTTGCCTGGCGGGACTAGTATCATAAAAAATAAAAATAAAAATGATGGCGGAGAAGGAAGATCTTGCGTGCGCCGGTGTGTGGTCGTTATTCATCCCTTCAAAACACGGCATACATACTATACACTATACAACCCCTGCAGCAGTAGCCTTGGACCTAGGCCTAGATGTGTCGATGTGTCTCTGCTCTATGTCCTGACTCCCCTTGTCGACTCTTCACCTACCAAAAATGTACCTCGGTGATTACTTGCTTCTCCCTATCTGGAGATTTGCCTCCTACCTCGGCAGACCGTCTTGCCTGATTTCTGAGGCTGATGCTAGATGCTACCCTGTAATTCGATGTCCCCACCTGAAAGCTTTTTTTTTCTTTTTTCTTTCAACTTTTTCACCCCAAATTACTCCGGACCAGGGGCAGCTATGCAGTGTGCGGCGCCTCCCTTTGCCCCGAGCTTACGCCGAGACGTGTTTGTATGGAGTCTCCATATGGTCTGAGGCATGGAGCCGAGCATTTCTCTATCATCTCGTGCCGCAAATGGCAGGCTCTCCGGACCTCCGTACTCTTAGCTGGTGTGCTCCGTTCCCCGGATCATAGTGAAGCAATTTATTTTACCCCATAACCCCGATTGCCAGTAGTTAACGGTATCTATTAGTCTCGATTACTACCTCACAGTGACTTTCATTGCTAAATAACCCAAGCCAGCCCGGACCGTAGCATGATTCATCTCAGACTGGGCTGATAAAGGCCAAGATAGATAAGTCAGGTTCGTTCACGGCGTATGGTGCCAGATGTCAACTTCGGGATTGCCGACTCTCTCGACTCCCGGTTTATTTTCCGGTAAGAGATACAAGAAGCCGTTCCGCTTAATTGCGGTTCCGGCCGGGCGGGGACCTCTCCGGCTCACCGCAACTCACCAGGTTAGGACTTAGGGTTCGGGCTCGGGCAGCCCTACTATGGTCTAACCAGAAACGGAATCATTGCTAGGGCTGAAAACCCTACCCCTCTATGCCGCTTTCGTCAGGGCCATCGCGCGCCGTTGGATTCTGCCGCGTCTTGCCGCTCTCCGCCGCCGGATCTTCCTGGCAGTGGGAGTTTCCAGGCACCGGTAGTCATTCAATACTGGCCACACGAGCTATTCAGTACTAGATTAGACTGTCGATTTGATTATTATCTCAGTTCATTTGATTTACTCTTTTTTTCTATTCATACTCGCATCTTTGCCATGGCTCCCCCGCGGAAGGGAGCTGCTTCCGTTGTCGATGACTCCCGTTCAGAAGCGTCCAGTGGCACAAGGGAGCTCAAGGGAACCTCATCTAAGAGTCGGAAGGGGGTAAATGCCTCTGGACTGAGGTCTGCTACAATCACTCCTAATATGGCCGGTGTACCTGTTGTCCAGGCTGCCGAACAGACTCAAGAACCCAAAGTACGTTGCCTGGTAGACCGCATGGATTTTTCAGCCAAGGAGACGAAATCCTTTGATACAAATAAGTCATGAGATATGGATTCATTCCTAACATATTGTTTTTCCAGGTCGACTGGTCCGAGATGCCCGTTGAAATCCTCCACTACTACCGCCACGCCTACAAACTACGTACCCCCTCCGCCTTCTCCAGGGAGTACTCACGAATCCTCCTTTCGCAAGGCATTGGCCTTCGCTCTCCGACATCTATCGCCGCACGACGTGCTCAGCTATCCCGTGACCACGACCAGGATGTGAACAGTCACCCTGCCTTACCTGGGAAGGGCCCCTCCGAGACCGTATATTCGTCAGAGAGCAACAGACAACACACCACCGGCGTTCATGGTCAGAAGGACCGACTCAATCATATCATCGGTCAGGGGCGAGTCAGCAAGGACCAGCTTTCTTTGGCTGTTCGCAAACATTTCAACAGTGCCGGTCTGGTGGAACAGGAGGCCGTTGCGCGGTTCCTGTATAAAGTCCGAGAAGAGGGGAGAGGACGACAGTTCCGTCTTCGGTTTCAGCCTTGATTTGATTTCTCTTTCTGAGCGAGTGACATCATCGTTTAATTTTCAAGACGGAATTTCTACGTTTCTTCGACCTCTTTTTTTTTTTTTTTTTTTTTTTTTGCTGTTATTGCTGCCGCTGCTGCAATGGCGGGGTTAATCGGCATTTCGCATCATGCTTCCCCGCTTCTCTGACGTGATCTCGCTGCTCTCTTTCGGGTGGTCGAGTCGACAGCTTCCGGTGTGGGTTGACTTGTTGATTATTTTCTTTTTCTCTTCTGCTGTGATACCCAGTTCCGCTGCTTCTGTTTGTTTCGGCTGGTTCGGTTCCGTTGGATTAGGGTTGGCGTCGCGGTTCTCGGCATGGGACTCCTTGCGCTTGTTTTCTTGTTAACTGTTCTGGCATATTTTCCATGAGAGATGCGTATAGATCTTCCCTCTTGGTTGGGGTTTGGCATGTTCGGACTAGGAATATAGATAATTCAGAGTAGATAGAAAAAAGATTTTGAAATCAACTCTGCTTTGTATTCCTTGACTTCATCTGTATATGCTCAGGAAGCTCGGCCTTGTAAGGACAATGTTCACACATCAGGAACATCACAGGCATCCTCGTCTATCCACCCATATTCCTCGTCTGAATCGCCCACTTCCTCGAATCCCCCTTCATCTTCGTCTTCATCCTGACTATCTGCAATTTCATCAAGCTTTCGTTTCCGATGGATAGACCGGCGTGACGCACGAGGATTCTGCGAACGCCCAGAAGATAGAGGCGGAGACGCAGATGCAACGACAGGGTTCGATTGAGTCTGAGTCTTATTTATCACTTCCAGTAGACCGTCCTTTTCATAGTTAGCGGATATTATATTCATAAACGCTCAGTAAAATGAATCCGTGTATATATGAATATAACGTACCATCTTAATAATGAAAGGGACGATATTCTCCTCTAATCGCGAGGTAAGAGGCTTTCCACCCCTCTTCATCACCTCTGCGAATCGAATCTTGTTCGTAGAGAGATCAAGATCGACCACGCATTTATCATTATCCTCATTGCCATTTGTTGCAACCGAAACAGATACAGGGAGAGCCAAATCCCGATACAACCCTACTCGTGCATAAACATCATTCTCCCAAACACTCCCAGCGAGAGCCGGCGAAAGAATCGCCCGCGGCAACCCCCTTATCCTCGTTTGCGTCTGATTAACCACCACGACCGCCAGACGAAATGTAACAGCTAGCTTCGTCAACTGATTCGCCAGATCACCCGTGACATTCCATTTACGGTTCACGAGCCACTGGATCTGAGATTTATCGAGATTTTTGCCCCCATCCTGGGAGAAGAGGCGGGATCGCAGCTCCAAGGGACTGGGGAAGTATGGCGGGAATGGGCCGGATATCGAGTCGATTATGAGGAGGGTTGTTCCTTCGCCTGGGAAGGATTGGGGTGGGTGGAGGAGGAGTGCTAGGAGATGTGGGAGGGACTGGGAGCGAAAGTAGGTTAGTTTTCGTATCATCTCGTCTACAGCAGTAGGAGCGGTAGATTGAGATGATGTGTTTCTTGTTGGCTCCGCTAATTTCTTACGGAGCATTTTCTCGAGACGGGGTTTTGGTAGTGGGGAGCCGGTGTCTGTTCTGTTGTCAATAAATACACAAACAGACCCCCAGCAGGGTAAGACACAAGAAATGCACATACCTATCCAGACTGCTTTTCCTCCATCACAGAGTGCATTGATTGCAATTTCTAGGCTATCCAATTGCTTAGCTTCACGGATATTATTCAAATGCAAAAATGAACGCACGCTAATGATGTCTTTCCCACACCAGGCGGTCCGAAAATCTCAGTAACATGCCCACACGGAATGCCTCGTCGCTGCAGGCCATTTTTCAGACCAAGACCAGACAGAGCATTCCGGGAGGTCGGACAGAGCGCCTCGTCTAAACGAGATAATCCCGTGGAGATGGCACTGGGACTGCTTGGAGATGCGGTTGACGCATGCAGGGATTGAGACGCAGGGATGGAAACCACACGGTCTGCAGGTATTAGAAAATAAAACTATATATCCAGGCAGATGTAATGCTTACTGGGTTCACAATTGGAGAGACCCAGGATATCCTGGTCATTCATGGCGTCTGCGTAGGATGCAATGATGATGGTGATGATGCGAGCCCATGGATATGGAGGCAGCGGTGTGAGGGATTCATTCCAGTATGCTATTATGCTGCATTCATTTTCTTTCAATGCCTCTCTAACAATACAGCAGCTGCATCAGGGACGTAGTGAGCGAGTAATTCAGTTCCTGCTTGTTGTACGCGACAAAAAGCGGTGGGAGATGGCAAAATACACGTGCCATTTTCATGTCTGGTTTTAGCGGCTGATTAGGGTTGTGATGGAATGTGGAATGCTTTATACCTCTTGATCATTTACTCCATGTTCATATTAGTGAATATATCAGACTGGATCCTCTGGTATCTTTTATTCCAACAGGACATTGGGGAAGTGGTACCGATCAAACTGCTCGTGGGAATCTGAAAAGGTTCAATGGACAATAATGGCATGCACCAGATATTGAACACACTTTCAGTCCAAACCATCTACGTCTACGGACTTCTCCTCCCAACAATCCTCTTCATCTTCGTTCATAGTATAAATGCACCATCCTATCAGAAAACCCCAAAAGGATGCCGCAAACTCGGCCTCTCCCGAGGCACAAGCAACATCTACGACGAATACGATCCTAAATACCACAACAAACCCGTCAAAGAAGCCAGGACGGAAAATGGAAATCCTGCATGCCATATCAAAGCACTCTTCACATATCCTATTAAAAGCTGTGCCGGGATCGAGCTGGATACTGCTGACGTCGTCCAGACAGGGATCAAGTATGATCGCCTCTTTTGTTTTGCGGAGTCAGTGTCTGCCAGCGGTAGGGAGAGTAAGGATGAAAATAATCCGACATGGGAAGCACGAACCATGCGCAATGACCGATTCGGTAAACTGGCTCTTGTGCGGCCGGAGATTTGGATACCGGATCCTGATGCATCTGATTACCATCCAGAGTTGGAGGAGGTGAAATCGGGGGGTGTCGTGGTTATTTCCTATCCACGGGTGAGGGCTCCCATTTGGGGGATGTCTTGTTCTTTCTTCGCCAAATTGGGTCTTCTTCAGAGGGAATGCTCGTTTCAAGTTCCCCTCTTCCCGTCGGAGAGGATGCATATACGTACATCATCTGTGAAAATTTGGAAAGACTCCCCCCTCGCATATGATTATGGGCAGTATATACCCGAATCATTCCTGGGCTTTATCTACGATGACGTTGCAAGGAGTAGTTTCAACTTTTCCAGCTTCTCCAAGTTCAACTTTGGCTTCACAGGCAAGAAACAAAAAGAACAAACCAAATTAACCCTCTTCAAATCCCACTCCCAGCACAACCGAGAAATCTTGCGCTGCGCCCCGCGAAAGGAGGAACTAGGCTTTCAGCCCGTAACGGGTTTCGCAGACGCGTATCCGTTGCATCTCCTCAACATTGCCAGTGTGCGGGACGTAGCCGTGCGATGTGCGGCTGACATCCCCAGGCTAAGTATTAAGAGGTTCCGGGCGAATATCATTATCCAGGGACCAGAAGCGTTTGAGGAGGATGAGTGGAAGAGGATTCGTGTGGGATATTCATCTTCCCCATCTGTAGATGATGCATCGACAGAAATATACATAGTCTGCCGCACAATCCGCTGCCGTCTCCCCAACGTCGACCCGGACACGGGCATACGACACCCGCATGAACAGGATAGAACGATGAAATCCTACCGATGCATCGATAGAGGGGACCTGACGAATGCGTGTCTGGGGATGCAGCTTGTTCCGGCTGTTAGAGGTGCGTATTCACTCTCCTATTCTCCTGGTTTACTTCTCCCTGGTCTATCCACTTCTCCATATTCTTTCTGTATGTCCCTTTCAAACAATCTGCTAATAGGTAGGTAGAGTTCACGCTGCGTGCCGGTGATCCCGTCTTCGTCTTGGAGAGGGGGGAGCATTATTATATTATGCTTGCGCCGGGGGAGAGGGTGGAGGGCGTGTAATCACTTCAAATATAAATCTACAGATGCATACATTCCGAATAGAACTTATAATTTTAATTTTTTCTAGATCAAGCCATAGGTGATAAGTGAGTCTCAGAAAGCAGAAGCTCAAACAGGCCCACCCTGCGATCCCTCGTCGGTGGCAGACAGCCCAAGTTCCCGATAGAACGCATCCGATCTTGGCTCGCGGCCCAGGAAGTCGGTGAGCGTCTTCATCTCGTCTTGACTGCCTCCCTTCTCCAGGACCTGGTGGCGGTAGCGACGGCCTTCGGAGCCGTTCATGGGGTTCGAGTGGAAGATGGTATAGAACATGTCTGCCGAGTAGACTTGGGAGCTGTTCATCATTAGTACACATACATACATACACACATATAGAAATACTTCCAGGGGAACAAACCTCATATACCCATAATAACCAGCATCGTACCCGCCCATTAAATGACCAAAGGTAGCCTGTCCATTACCCCAGTCATTTCCGAACCCCAGAACCTCCGGTCCGTCGATGCCGGTGATCTGCTTGCGGAGAGAATTATACGTCTCTGAGATGGACAGCTTCTCAATCTCCTCGTGGTTACGCGGCTGGTGCACGGTGAGATCGAAGATGCCGAAATGCAGTTGGCGTAGGTTGAGAAGGGCATCGTTGACGTGTTTCGTCCGGATGATCTTGTCGATTACCTCCTGTGGGATCTGCTCAGGAGGTTGTGGTTTGCCTTCCACTTGGTCCTTCCAGGCCTCCAGGTATTTTTGGGATAGGTAGGAGTAGTGCTTGCTCAGTGATTTGAGTTGGGAGGGGGTCCAACACCAGTTCTCCAGCATTTGGCTGGGTGCTTCGACGAAGTCGCGAGCTGTGTTGGTGCCGTGGAAGCGTGAGTAGGTCGTTCGGGAGACGAGGTCGTGGATGCCGTGGCCCAATTCGTGGAAGAGAGTCGTTACTTCGTGGTGCTTGAGGAGACTGGGCTTTTTGGCTGTAGGCTTGGTGAAGTTGCACACCAGTGCCGTGGCTGGGTAGTGACGCTTGCCGTTGGCATCGACGAAGCCCTGTCATAACGTCAGTTCGGCTTTCAACTTTCATGAGAATAAGGAGAACAACTCACAGGCTGCAGGTTAAAATTCGCTGCATGGCCGTATTTGCCGTCGCGCGAGAACAGGTCCAAATACAGATACCCTACGAAACCGCTACCCTCGCCCTCGTCATCCCAAACACTGAATATCTGGACATCATCGTGCCAGACGATATCGTTACCTTTGCCCGTGATAGCGAGCTTGTCCCGGTCTTCGCCAGTGACTTCCACGAATACAAGTCCGAATAGCTCCTCGAAGATCTTCAGCATGCCTTCAATAGTGGTCTGGAGAGGGAAATACTCTGACACCAGCTGCTGGTCCAGAGCATAGTCTCTCTCCTGCATGAGCCGGTCGTAAAAGCGGTGATCCCAGATGTAAAAGCGGCCATCGAAGGGCTCGCCACGGGATTCAAGATCCGTCTTTTTCAGATTGAGCAGGACCTCGAGCTCCTTCTTCCCGCCATCCGTAAGACGGGTCCGCAGGTCTCCAAGGAACTTGTTTACCCAGTCCGGCGACTTGGCCATCCCGTCCTCAATACGGAACGAGGCATGGTTGGGATATCCCATGATGCGAGCCGCCTCGTCACGCAGGATCATCGCCTCACGGAACAGGGGCACATTCTGGTTGCACTTATTCTCATTGGCAATGGCCATGCGTTTCCGCGTTTCGCCATTCTTCGCGTACTTCATTGTTGGGAACAGGTCGGGATACTTGAAGGTCAGCCAGAGCTTGCCCTCATTCTCACCCTCGCCCTCTTTCAGGCCCGAGAGAACGTCCTCAGGTACCCCATCCAGTTCCTCGCGGGTGAACCAGATACCACCCTTCTCCTCATTTAGATTCCGCGAAAATTCAATCGCCAGCTGGCTTAGTCGCTTCTTGATCTCCTTGAACCGATCCCGTTGGGGACCAGCGGGGATACCAAGACCGCTGCGGACATAGTCCTTGTGTTCCTTCTCCAGGAGTCGCTTGGACTCCGGATCGAGTGTTTCGCCCCGTTTCAGCACGGCGTCAATGAGCTTGAAGAGGTCCTCGCGCATAGATGCCTCGATCCAGAAGTCATCCAGCTGCTTCTCTGCTTCGGAGGAGGCGTCGCGCAGCTTCTCATCGGTCGAGACGGCCTGGTAGAAGCACAGAATATGAGTCTCTAGAGCGGATTCGTTCTGGTCACGAGCCATTGGGAGGACCACGTTGGCAAACATGGCCGACTCGGGCTGCACATGTTTGACCACGTCATCCTGCACCTTGCGCGACGTGTCGATGAGGCGTTTGGTGTCGTCGAGGATCGACTGGGCGGTGGCCGTGAAGAGAGGAGGAGCCTGGGGAGGCTTACGCAGATGATCGGGCGCCATGCTGGCTGTTGTCAACAGTCTTCGGAGGTCTGTCAGCGGCTGCAATGAGGGAGAGGTCGTGAGCCGTGTATGACGGAAGTGGCCCAGAACCGAGGAGAGTCTGAAGGCGGGGGAAGACGAGAAGCGGAGAGAGGGCGCCACGATGACGAGGACAAGAGGTAGGACAGACAACAGGAACAAGGACGGGAACGGACAAAACTGGGTGGTTCTGCGAGGAACAGGGAACTTCATGCAGGAGGAGAGAGAATTAACGATGCAGACGCAGGCCTCAGTCAACTCCGACCCCGATCGATGAACAAGCGGTGGACGGTTTTTGTTGTTTTCGGACAGTCTCCGCTCAGAGAACTCTTCTTATAAATAAATAATGCGAACTCGTCTTTGATCTATTTTTCGTCTATTGATTCAATGCTGTTAGTTAACTAACTCCCCGAACTTTGTCATACCTACACCCGCAGAAACGTCACGAGGTTAGGTTAGTCCCAAAGTTGACCCCGGACACAGCATTCCATGCTATTGACCGGACATTTCTACAGGTTTACAACATTTGTCTACGGATAACACTCATAGCATCCATCAATTGTCATCTATTCATTCCTAGTGATTCTGACACTGTTTCTTTCTTTTTGGTGGCATCTGCAGCCACGAATCAGTCCAGTACTGGCCGGTCATTTTCGGCACGGCACAACATATCTCAAGAGAAGCCAGAAACTCCGGAATACGCCAGGTAAAAAAAAAGACGCTACACAGCGATACAACATGCGACCAGCGAGGTGGGAAGGGAGATGTGAAAAATATGAACAGATTCCACGTAACCGTCATGCCCTTTCGAAGGGGAACCCTCAGCGAGGACGAAAATAAAAACGGAATAAAGGGGCAGGGGGGGAAGAAGAGGAAATACACATGACTGCAATAAGGAAAAAATTTGCCTCAGCTTGATCGCCTATGCCGCATCGGCAGTAGGGATGGGCTCTGGGATCTTCGTGACCTGCTCACCAGCACGGACAATGCGCTGGCCAGTGTCATCCCGGACGTATTCCGTTCCCTCCTTCTGAGCACGTTTCCAGACCTCAACCTCGCAGCCACCACGGATGACACCCACACGCATGGTCGACAGCAGGTTGTGGGCGGCATTGGAGTGGTAGTAGACCCCTCCGTTGAACATGGCAGTGGCATCCTTGCCAATACCCGAGTTGATCATAGCCTTGCCACCAGGGTGGTCCTTGATGAAATCGGTCACGTCGTGGACCACACCAGCAACCGCAATGAGGCCACGGCCGTTCTTGGCCTGTTCGACGTAGTCTTCCCATTCCATGACGGGCAGCTGGTCGAGGGGAGTACCCCAGTCGAGCTTGGAACGTCTCTGATCCAGCTTCTTCTGCAGCTGCTGGACACGACCCTTCTCGATCTCATTGGCGCGGAACTGCTTCAGGTTATAGGCCAGACCAACCTGCTTCCACAGCCAGATGAACCACTTGGTCGGGTCGTACTGGTACCACTCGATGGCATTACGGTAATCCGAGGGGAACTCGTGGTGGAAGTTGTGGTAGCCCTCACCCAGAGTGGCAAGAGCCGTGATGGCATGGTCCCTAGGAGAGTTGCGGTCGTCAAAGGGCTGCTCTCCGATCCAGTGAGCCAGCGAGTTGATGCAGAAGGTAGCTTGTTGAACGAAGAAGATACGCAGGATACCAGCATAGACGAAACCACCCCACCAGTCACCCCAGCCCAGGCCGGCAACGAGCATTGGTACGGCAAGGCCCATGCTAAGAGCAACCTTGAGGTAGTTGCGGTGCTGCCAGACGACAATGGGATCCTCGTTGAGATCGGAGATGTCTGTGCGGCCAATGCGCTTGGGGTTCTGCTTCATGACCATCCAGCCGATGTGCGAGTAGATCAAGCCCTTGCGGACAGAGTAAGGGTCCTTGTCGGTGTCGGTGTAGCGATGATGGGCACGGTGGTCGCGGGACCACCAGCGAATGGAGCCTTCAACAGCACCACCGCCGGTCAGAGCGAGCCAGATCTTGAGAGGAAGAGTAGCAGAGTAGGAGGTATGAGACCATAGACGGTGGTAGCCTGGAGTGGACACACAAATCAGTACTGACCAGATAGAGCCAGAGAAGGATAGAGGTAGAGAGAGCACGAACCTGCTGTGATGCCCAGGCCGGTCCAGAAGTAGTAGATGACGGCCCAGACAGCGGTCTTGAGCTGCAAGGGGACCCAGATGGCCTGGATCAAACCGGTCAAGGGGATACCGATGATGAGAGTGACATTCAACCAGTTGACATGCTTGTACCAGTTGGACCGGGTGATGGCGGTATCAGCGATATGGACCTTCTTCGGGTCACCAACCCGGGGGCGGGCAGCATCTGTGGATTTGGCAGACATGGCGGGACTGCCTTCCGGCTTGGACACACTCTGGGAAGGGTGTAGGAGGGAGGTGGTTGAGGGAGGGAGGGGGATGGAGAGGAGAGCTCAGCGGAAACACAAGGATGGAGGACTATATAAAGATAATATATACTCTGCAGCAGAAAAAAAAGCCGACCCCAGCCAAGGTCCCACAGGCCGGCGGTTGGGGCAAGGGAGAGAGTGAATGGCCCGGTGCAGTGGAGATGGATGATGCTATGATGAGGCCAGGCGGCGCAGGGTACAGTGGTGTGAGGAATCAGCCACGGCGAAGGGCCAGTTCCGGCGATGCAGAGGGAGGATTCCAGCAGCGATCAGCGGCAGGGAGAAGCAGGGAGAAGCAGGGAGAGGTTAGAAGCATGAGATGAAGCTGTCTGTATACTTCTTCGTATAGTCAAGAGCATTCTCGTTGAGCCGAGCCTATCGATCTGCTTGTTGGGTCCCCAACGCTTTCGTGGGCGGTGAGCCATCCGGTCGTCCGCTCAGCCCTGTTCTTATTAGTACTGTTAGATTAGTATTAACTGATTGATGGCTGGACTGAGGTAAAAATAATAATAGAATAAACAGTAACTTGATGACAGCCTCATGCTCCCGATGGCGATGTCGAACATGATAAGATCCGCGTGGCGTGTCGGTTGTTTTTTCGACTCTGAAGTCTGCAATCCCTCCCAACATTTTCCTGCCATGTGACTAGTGAAATTAGGGCACAGGGTTAGGTGGTTGTAGTCATCATTGAGATCGATACTTTGGTATTGTAATGCTGTATCAAGGAATCACCAAGACTTGATTTTCTATGGCCACTGTGTCCTCTTCTGGACACCACCATACAAAAAGGTTTGCTAGGAATTGCTAGTGAGGGTCAAGCGGGGAATCTAAATACTCCAAGGCTTCGACGGTGGACATTGGGCCAGCAGGGTTTATTTTAATCTGTTCACTTATGTCAACGGACTGTACCCTGGGATATTGTGGACTCCACGGTGTAGCATATAGGCTCCCCGCACTTCATGGCTATAGAAAAAAGGACGCGGGACATGTATTTGCAAGCGTCCAATTCTATTGTAATGTAGAAATGTCGAACCGGACATGTTGACTTTACTAGTTAGTGTTAGATCATGTGTAATTCTGCCGCTTAGGTCCGCTCTCGCTGACCTTTTCCACCATGTCGGCCTACCTAGTTAGTCATCAACCAATATGCCTCCATTAGTTATCGATTGGCTAGGCCTGGCTCAATACACACACGTTCCAGTCCGCAAAGTCTACTATATAAACTGCGACTTATAACGTGGATGCTGGTAAGCTGTTAAAATCGATGAATATTCTGCCGCCGGGCAATGCGTGGATTTCGAACCATCCTTTGAGCACTTGCGTGCTCGAGATAGTTGGATTAGGTCCTGTGCCTCGATGAGAGAGTGACCATGAGCAGCGCATCGTCGATCTATTAGGCCATTACGGGCGACTTTAGAGAGTGAAAAGTACATACTAATCCACCACATAACTAACCCTCGACTTCCCCTTGCTCCTCAAAATCTTCCTCACGCCCACCGCACCGCACTGATCCGTCGAATCCATATGCGTCCCTCCGCACGGATACACCTCCGCGCCCACGATATTGACCACCCGAAACTTCTCCTCTGCCGTCAATCCCATTGCCTCGCGATCAGGAATCAACCTCTCCAGCCCGCGTGTCCGGAAGTCCTCTTCATCCCACCACTCCACCTCCACCGGCATCCGGGCAGCCACATAGCTATCCACCTTCTGCTGAATCGGATCCTTCCACTTCCCCTCGATCACGCCCTGGAACTCACATGACGCTGAGTCCGGGAAATGCGACGCCTTCAGTTCGTCGAAATCCGCGATTTCTTTCTCCAGGAGGTGTCGGACTGCTGCGCCGAGGACATGGCCTGCCGTGTGCAGTCGGGAGTATAGTAGGCGCTTTTCCACGTCGATGCTTTGCCGAACCGTTTCTCCTTTGCTGAATAGACGGGATGTGTCACTGTCACTGAAATAACCCAGGTGCAGCACTTGTCCGCTGCAGACGCTATCCATGCGCACCGCCGTCACTGTAAATGATGTGCCTGACGATCCTGTCATCGCGCCCACGTCCGACGGCTGACCTCCCCCTTGCGGATGGAAAATGGTCTGTTCGGTGACCACGACATGGTCGTTCTCGCTCCCTTGCTTGAACAGCTGCCGGTTGGCTTCTTCGAGGGCTGTGAACGGGCGGACGGCCGTCACAATCGTCTGCAGGGTGTGCAGCTTTGCGTTGTGCTGGAATGCGAGGAACGTACGGGCGGCCATTATGCCTAGAAGTATCACAAAAGTAATCTGTAGAGCTGGATACGGGGACTAGGTACAGAGGAATTGGCTTTAATACCGAACGCTTATCATGGCGGGACCAAGATAGCGATTTCGAAGTAATAATTATTGATGTCAACCGTAGGGCGTAGAGATCCATCACTGCAACATTTCGCTTCAACCACGTACATTCTTTGCTTCTACGGCATCAAAGATCCTTCTTTACCCATCCACTCCAAACATACTACCAATGCCGCCCCCCTTCTGCGCCGCGACTGGAACATGCGGCCGCAGTTCAAAATGAGTGTTGATCCAGACGATGCCCGCCTGGATCTGTTCAGCGATCCTCCGCGCATGCTCCGCATCCTTGCTCCAGACAGACGCGGCCAGTCCCATACCCGTACCATTGGCACGTGCGATCGCATCGTCTTCCTCGGACCATTTCATTAAGGGGATGATTGGCGCAAATGGTTCCTCGACAACCACGCGAGACGTCTCCGGCGGATTATCGACGATGATGGGGTGGATGAAATATCCCTCCGATCCCTCTACCTTGCCGTCCAGCGCGATGGTGAAGTTTTCGCTCGCGATGGATCCGATCAGGTCCTTTGCTTTCTCGTACTGCATGGCATTCTGGATAGGTCCGAAGAAGGTATCAGGGTCCGTACCCGCGCCGATTTTCAGTAATTTAGCGAAGGCGACTAGTTTGTCGCGGAATTCGTCATATATCCTTTCGTGCACGTAGATGCGCTTTATGCTTACGCAGATCTGACCCGAGGTGAGGAAGGTGAAGATTCCGATTTTCAGGTATTTGTCAGCCATTGCAATGGTTGTTCTGGATTCAAGGGGTTGTACCTTGGGCAATACAGCATTGATATCAACATCCTCGCAAACAATAGCCGGGTCATTCCCTCCCCAACTCCAGCGTCACCCGTTTAAGTGTCTGCGCACAGCTCGCCATGACTTTTCTTCCTGTCACTGTTGATCCGGTAAAGAAGATCTTGTCAATCCCCGGATGCGCAGTAATTATCGGACTCAGATCATCATCACCACTCATCGCCTGAATAACACCCGGCGGGAAGAACTGCGTCGCCAACTCGGCGAGCTTCAGATCACAGTACGTCGTGTATGGCGAAGGCTTAATGATGATGCAGTTCCCCGCGTAAACCGCGGAAACAACCTTCTGAATCGCAAGAATGATGGGGTAATTCCATGGAACGATACCAGCCGCAACACCCAGCGGCGTGTATCTCTGGATGATAGTCTGCTCTTTGCTATCCTCGATGACAGTATCGGTGAGTTTCACTTCAACGGTACCCTTAATCCACACCACAGAGAAATATATTTCAGTTGATGCTTGGTTGAGCGGTTTCCCTTGCTCTTGAGTCAGAGGCTGGGTGAATTGGTCTTTATGTGTGTCTAGCACGTCGGCATAGGCGAGTAGAGCCGCACGACGCTCTTCCAGGGGAACCTTGGATCATTTCTTGAATGCCGTCCGGGCTGCGGCAACGGCGCGATCGAGATCTTCCTGTGTCGATACAGGTACCTCGGGATTTGGCTATTTGTTTGCTGGGTTCAGGCCGTGGTGGGTTTGAGGTGTAGACGTCAACTCGTTATTGATGACACTGTGGAATGTCTTTAGATGTTAGATAAATATCCACCTCCATAAATAACTGGATGAGTCTTACAGTGAAGTCAAGAGGAGCAGCCATATTGGTACGAAAGTCACAATTCTGATAATATCATGCAATTTGAACAGGACTATGTACGAAAACTAATGGTTGAGTAACATGAGACAGTGAAACTAGAGCTGACGACAAGTGTCTATACTCTCTCATCCCACTGAATGCAACATCTGTCATCCATAAGCCTGAGTGACATTAAGCGTGAGCATCCAGCAAAGCCATAAACGAACCGTCCAATGAGACATACTATCTTGGGGTGGAACAGTCTTGATTATGTACCAGGTAGTAAGCATAACAATATGTAACGGGCAAGTTATTTAGATTTGGCATTTCTGTCTGGTTGCGAAGTGGAAGGTAAGCAAAGAGAATATATCAGACAATCAGATCATCTCCAACGCAAAAGAGAGAGGGATATATAATTGATGAATTGCTGCTTGTGATGGGTGCTAATATCATGCTAAGCACTGGTTTACGAGTTATTTACTAGCAATAGACAAGGTTTGAACTCTGGATATTTTCATGAAATTATCAAGCAGGTGATTTTGTATCTAGCCATCATTCAGTAAGCCTGAAGCGTGCTAAGAGCCTGGGATAGTGGTGGCGGATCTGCTGTAACGCCAAGCAGCTAGATCTTCCCCACAGCAGAAGCATCGTGGATAGCTTCAAAGTTCAGCCCTCCAGCAACAGAAAACAAATGAAGAGACACACAACATAAAATGTCTCAACCCAATTCCCCCCAACCAGACAATACAAACTTAAACAAAAAAGAAACAGAAACGAACCGCCTCCCCATCCGAACCTACCACTGCCGCTTATGCAGCCACCTCCTCCTCGCAACGACAAGAGACCTGTCGAAGCTCCCACGACGAAAAAGCAACCAAGCAGATGAGAATGAAAACACCGCCCACAGTACAAATGCAAATGCAAATGCAAATGCAAATGCAAATATAACAACAAAGAACGAAGAAGGAGACGGGACGGGAGTAGGAGGAATCGATAGGGCACTCATCCTACCTTTACCCGCTAAATCCAAACCCAAGAAGACGAAGAAGAAGAAGACGAGGACGCTCGAGGACCATGATGGAAATGAAAATGCACAAGACGACGTCGATGAGGAGGTCGAACGTGCTGGAGAAGACACCGATACCAAAGGCGCAATCGACCATACGACAATCCTTCTATCGACGATCCTTCCTAATCCCTCCCGAACCCTCATTCGGCGGTCTGACGGGTTTGAGAAACGGCTTTTCCTGCGCTGTGGGCGGTGTGGTGTTGTTATGGGGTATTTCCTGGATCATATCCATTTCCCCGAGACGGTTAAGAAGAATGAAACGGGTACTACCGGGAGTGGAGAGGACGGAGACGATGCGAGCGCTTCTCCAGATGAACCCAAAGTGGTGTATATCCTTCCCGGGTCTTTGGTGGAGACGGATGCTCTGGCTGATGGGGACGAGGGGAGACTGAGCGCTCGAGATAAAGAGTGGAGGATGTGGATTCGATAGATCTAGGATTGAAATAAATGGTTTACGGGACCCTCCCAGATGAATCGTTTATGTTTACGATACCCCGACGAAAGCGCGAATAGACATGATAGAGAATTCCATTGATTAATACATCGTAAAAGGTTATACTCCTAGAGACACCACAATCGTCGTGAACACGTCAGACAGAAAGACAGAATCGAGAACGTAGGGACAGTCGTAGCTCATCAGTTAGCCAGGATAGTGCGGACGAGGTCTGTCTCTTCAGTCAGCACTTAAGCAATACCCACAAAGCTCCAGCTTGGCATACCAGTATAGTTGATCTCGCCGGAACTAGTATCGACAGCCTTGAGAAGCTCGTCGACCTCCTCATCGGACATTTTCTCACCCAGGTTCGTCAGGACTGTTGCAGTCAGCGATGCGACAGCGCGCAAATCAACCGGAGGCAAATAACATACTGTATCGCAGCTGGCCTACCCCAATGAACCCCGTCAGATCCTTGTCGAACACCTGAAACCCGCGGCAGTATTCCTCCACTTCACCCGGTTCCCGGAAACCTCCCGGACGGTTGAGGACTTTGATGAAGGATTCGTAGTCGACTGTCAGACATAGACGTTAGTTGTTATCGCGGATACATCGAACATATCCAACAAAACACGTACAATCACCACCGACGGTTTTTTCCAGATCCGCGATCTCAGCGAGGGTGGGATTCTGCCCGCATGCGCGCAAGAGGTCCCCGAGCGACTCGAGGGCTACCTTGCCGTTTCCGCGCTTGTCGAAGAGCGAGAAGGCTTCCTTGTAGTTTGTGGAGGACTGATCGAGATGTGAGTTGGACATTTTGAAATGCGGCGTCAGGTTGGTTGAGGGAGAGTGGAAGGTAAACAGAAGCAGTGTGGAGGCAGGGTAATGGGAAGGAGGGGAAAACAAAGCGATAAGAAGGAAAAGGGGAAAACGGCTCGACGTCAACAGGGAAACAGGGAAAGGCTGAGCTGAACCGTAACGCAGCTCATGGCACGGATAATGACGGCTTGGATTCAAACCCAGCCATCCATGGCAATTGGTTGTTTCCCTTGCCTCCCGTGTACTGGAAGAGGTCTTTCCTTCCCTTGCCTTTCCTGCTCTCTCCGTCCAGTCTTGCGATGTGAGAATGAAATAAGCAGGGACGTACCATTGTTGCAATCCGTACAGGAAAAACTCAGGGGTTGATGTGGTTCGCCGTTCGAGATCAATCAGTGTTCAAGAGTTCTGTACGGAGTAGCGACACGCAATGCTATGGCTGCTCAAAACAAGAAATGACAGCGGCTAGATTGAATGGAATTGGATTGAATCAAGTTGAATGGATGCAGTCAAGAGACGATAATAATGTCTAACTGTCCTTGTCTGGACTGTGCTCAGCCGTTGTTATGGTAACTGGTGGGCCGACTCACTGCGGGACGCCGATACCTGGAACCTTGATATGCATTGCAAGCTAGAGACGCAGTACTTCGTAGAGAACAGATAATAGGAAGTGATAGGTTTCGAGGATGCCATAGTGAAGGTGCATCCCTTGTGTTGACAGCCCAGGGATAGCCTTCTCAGTACAACTACCGACGATATTGGCACGATCTCAGAGCCATGCGTTGCAGGGGGCCTGCAAGCTACCTGGCTTAAGCAGATTCAGTTCTTACTACGACGGCTTACGGATGTATGGATATTCCTCGTTGGTCCTTAAGTTGTGCCAAGTATGTATCAAAAGTCATAAATCAATCAACCATGGGATATCAATCCATCCACTCCAAGACCCAAAGAGCGCATGAACCGAAAAAAAAAAAAAAAAGCAAATATATACACATAGAAACGTAGGCGGCGGATATCAAACATGAAACAACATGTCAGAACCCTCAGTTAATTTTGCCCGAACTCAGCTTCTCAATGCAACTCTCAAGTAACGTAGCCCCTTCGGCCAGCAATTCCCATCGCGCTTGCATAAAGTCATCCCGGAGCACCATCAGAAGGCCCATACATCGGTTTCGACCGGTCAACGTCTCTAACTCGTTCGGTTCGCGCACGCCGCCAACGCGCCACAAGAACTCCTGCATATCACGTCGCTGGTCCACCGGTGTCGGCAGCTCCATGGGCGGATTGATCGGGCCTTCCAACGCGTATCCGTAGCACCATACCACCAACGCCGCGAAATATAGCACCCACGGCCGATTAACCAGGTAGTCATCGCGTGCACAGTATTCCGGAGTCAGCGGTGATACATCACTCTCATTACCCAGGAGACATTCGGATAGAAATTTCAGCGCGTAAAAGACCGCGTCCCGCGCGGAGGCCTTGGCTGCCCACCGTTGCGTCATCTTCTCCTTTGCGATCTTGTAGTCCTTGGGCGTGATCGACCGGCCCAGCAGTCGTCGTGCCCCCGCAAAGATCTGGCAGTCCATGATGTCTACATGTAAAGCCATATGTGCCAGCCGGTGCAGCGCATCCCGAGACTCCACGATGTTATCTTCATCCAGCACCCTTCGGGGCGGATACCGATTCGAATACGGTGTGTGAACAGTGTGTCCCAGTGCCTCGTCGACATCCCGCCGCCAATTGTCAAAGGCCCGAAGGAGCGCGGATCGCCACTTGTCTCGGCCACCCAGAGCCTGCGCGACGCCAAGCGTGCTGACTTGGAGGTCTCTTTGGTTCATGTGCCAGCTCACACTAAGCAAACCGGCCATGAGGATTGTACGTCCAAAGGCATTCGTCCGCACGGGTTGTCCATTGAGGGTCTGTTTGAGCGCCTCGAGAAACATAACAGGTTTGACACCATTCGCGTGAAGACTAGCCTGTACCCTGGCCACGTCGCCCGCACTGGTCGCCGACCACAGTACCTCATCACATGGCAACGGGAGACGCAGCTCATGAGCTACCATCTTCGCAGAATGTCCGAACATTGTCGAGTGTGTCGAATCAAGAACGAATGCTGCGAACGCGACACGTCTGGTCGCTTCCGCTTTGATCCAGTGGCTCCAGGATTCTTCCGCTGTCGTCTCAGAAACGGATATCGAGCCTGAGGCGGAGCGTCGGTCTTCTTTCATGCTCGCTGGGGATTCGAACGCGGAATGGTCAATCAACGAACTGCCACGCCGCATCAGGGTCAGTGTAGTGTCATGGTGAATGTGTGCCCGTTCGTGCAGTGCCCGTGTGGCGTACATCTTCTCGTGGACTTCCAGCAGGAGAAGCGCCTGGAATACCCAGAGTTTGGCGGGCGGTCGAAAATCGGCGTCCATGAATATTTCCCACCTGAGATGCCATGAGATGAAATTGGCCAACGCTGAAGCAGTCTCAGAGACTTCACGGCCGTATGCATTGTCCAATGTCGATGCCCCGATGGTGATGATTGCAAGGAGGAGTAAATTGTGGGTCTTGTCAGCGGAGAACGTGGGTCTGTGTAGAATCGGTAGCTGGGGGTGAAAGTGAAACCAATACGAGCCGATATACGTTTGCATCATTCGCAAGCTTAGAATATGATTATCATCATCGATGTTCCCTTCCAAAAAAGCATCCTTGCGTTTGGCCACTGCCGAGTACGCAGCCTCGTTAAAGCGCGTGGAGATAAGATCCAGAAGCTCCTGTCGCTTCTCCTCCGACATGACAGCCTGTGGAGATCCAGGGTCCAAGATGCTGGTCATGCTCATGGGATGTTGTAAGGGGACTACATTTCCAAAAGAATTCATATATGCAGGATCATTGGCATAGAACGGGTTCTGGATATGTGTGGGGTCCAAGTAATCTGGCACCATGCCAGCAGTGGGGGGATAATTTAAAGGGGAAGAGCCAGGCCCGGACTCGTTGAAAAGCCACGCAGCAAAGTCATCAACCATCGCAAAGGGTGATCGATTATAGGTCTCGCCTCCAAAGAGCGGGTAGGCATAGGATGACAGGGAATCGAACCCGGCGTCAGCTATGCCAGCCCCAGGTGCTATCATTCCCGGGACCGAATCCAGCCCACCGAGGCTAGTCGTCGAGGGGGTAGGCCCGGGCAGTGTGAGCTCCTGGTACCCATTAACGGGAAGCGATGGCATTTGCAGACCTGGTTGCTGAGATGCGTATACAGTGGGACTGAGCATCGAAGACCCATCCATCCCTGTGGTCATGGGGTAGGGGATGCTGGAATTTCGAGTAGATGTCGCCAACAATGGATCGGGTCCCGATAACGGCTGGTACGGGCGAGAATCTCGTCCGGAGTCGGCGGAGCTGATGGAGAGATTTGCAGAGTGACGGCTACCGACTTTGCCATATGGTGCCTGGATATCCGATGGGCTGTATGTGGTATTTGACTGAGTCGGAGGGGAGTTCCCTACTGTGTTGTTGCTCACGCTGGTTGACCGAGTGACAATTGAATCGGCTTTTTCGGCATGAGGATGAGTGGAAACGGCTTGATAGCTGTAAGCCGTCATAGGTGATGGCATGGATGTTGGGGATATTGCGGCAGACTGCCGATTCGCATAGTCTGGGGGGTGACTAGTGCTAACCCGTTCCCCATTCTTCTTAGCAGGTTGTAAGATTGGGGCTACCGGCGGTGGTGGAGACATCCCGTTAGCGGAGGACGAAACAGCAGGAGATGAGTTATCGCTGAGGCCATTTGCCTGTGCTCCACGATCCAGAGCAGCATGGCTCCGGAGGACCGAAGACTTGTCAATTGCGGCGGCAGCCCCGAAAGCGAAGTGGTCACGCTTTTGAAGCTGGGAGCCCTTGGTGGTATGCCTCTCTCGGTGTCGAACACAGAGATCTTGTCGCACGAAGGATCGGTAGCAGTCTGGAAAGTCGCATCGATATATTTGTTTGGGTGTGTCTAGAATGGTAAATCAAAGAGCGTGTTAGCCAGCAATCACGACGTCGCCATCGGAGCAGAGGAGAAAAGCATTTGAGACATACGATTCAATTGATGGCGGTATAGGTGCTCTGCCCGAGAGTAGCTCTTCCCGCATCCTTCGTACTTGCACTCAAACTTCTTTTCCGGACCGATCTTGCGGGGGCGTTTCCGTTTCTTGGAGGGAGTGTCGAGGGTCAAATTGGAATTGGGCACGTCGATGTCCACAGCCGTTCCATCCTCCTCTCGTTGCCTCCGGTGAGATTTGGATACTTGACTCAATTCAGCCATCGCACTGACAGCAAGTGCCATCTTGACTGGATCGTCGGTTGGTTGGCTGGTGGGGATGGTGGAATGCATGTATGTAGGACTGCAGTCGCTGGCGACGAATTTCTACCCAATGCCTTGAAGAAGACTGCCCGAAAAGAGTCCACTTCCGTTCAGCGAGCCCATCAGCTCGTATCCCGGTGCTGGAGAAGGACGAGCGAACGCAATAGTGGGCTATATATATTATGTAGGGGGTCACGGCGATGAACTCGATCTAGCGCGGAGAGCCATAGGAACGGAGAGATCTGAATATGGATATTCTTTCTCTTTCCTGCCAGGTAGATCGACCTCAGCAAGCAAGAGTCAATCCAAGCAACAGATGGATGATGAGGATGTCGACACTGACGATGATGACAATGCGAGTGCAGGTGGAGAAGTCCGACGGAGAAGGGCGAAGGGTTGCCAACGCAAGGGACAGGACAGCACAGGCGGCGTCCGTCGTCAGTCAGAAACAAGAACAGAACAGAAAGACAGCCAGCAAAGACAGGATCGATGGAAAAGCGCCAGGAAGCGCGATTAAATAAAAGGACAAGGACGGGCTGGCGGGGTCTGGAGGCCGTGACGTTTTTAGGCGACGGAGGCAGCAGATTGACTTTGCTTGTTGAGGGCGTGTGCGCCGGAGACGAGGCAATAATAATACTCATCAAATAAGATTCCCTCTAAAATGATCCGCGAAGGACAGAAAATCTTCTGATCAATGAGTGTCTCTCCTGCGCTTTCTGAGGCTGTTCTGCTTGGGGAGCATCGGATGATCGTGTCTGCACAGTGAGGCATGTCCTGTCCTTCCTGTACTCTGCCAGAGATCCGTGCATGCGTCTGGAATTACCATTGAACCTTCTTTTCCTCCCTTTCGTGTCGACGGTTTGACTCGAGGACAGTGTCATGTACAGCATGAAGCACAAAGGGTGACTTCGCCAGGTGAGATCCCAAGACGCCAGCCAAGGTTCCTGCATACAACCCCGGTTGCTCAGACTTAGATACTGCAACTATGCATACGCACTAGAATACTGGTGTAGTAATGCAAAGCTGATCCTATATGATTATCGCAGTCTACAGTCAGAATGCGGCAGTTCGGGTCTGTAGCCGACGAACTGCTTCCCAGGGCATCCATGTCCACGCCTGCTCGATCCTTCTCCTCGGGCGCTGTAATGCGTAATAAAATATCGCAACCTCGTGTCCTGCGGCCTGGCACCTGCTTGATCCGGTAAGTATTATCGTGTGTCTGTCTGCAGCCGAGAGTATGCTCGAACAGTGGACAAGCGTACTGCTGACGTACAGCGCGCAGCGTTCAGGTCCAGCAGCGGCAGCCGCGGAAGCCAAAGATTTCATCCTGCATGCCTAGCGAGGGAAAGCTTTGCCTGTTGGACACTCGGGAGACGCGCCGGCCCAGCGAAGCTAGTTTCGGCTGTGGAGATGGAAAAAAATCGAATGCTTCCATCGTCGTTCTTGGGCCTCCAGTGTCATTTCCCGGCCTCCCTAGGCGCTGACGGTGACCCTGACGACCGAAGGGGTGCTTTCAGATTAATTGCAAGGCTTTTCTGGAACGGTGTCAGTGAGCTCGCCCAGCCACTAGGCCCTCTACTACTTACATACTGCATACTACGCTGGACCGATCGGCCACGCCATTGGGACCCGGATCGTGATGCACGCCTCTCCCGGGTTTCTAGCATGACTATGACTCTCGCCGGAAGGGAGAAGGAAAAGGAGCAGATCCCAAGGAGCGTTATTCGGCCCCTGGCGCTCTCCAACTACGCCACCTTTTTTCCCCCGCGGAGTTGACTGCCGTAAGACGCATGGAATTCGAGATGATAATAGATATCTAGATCTACGGAGTATCACTTGCAGCTTGCCAGATATGCCGGCGCGCACCGGTACCTGCACTGCACCCTACGATGCTGTCGATGATCGCTGCCTAAAAGCCCGGCCTATTTATAAAATTTGCCTCTGCCGATATTGATTGATATTACATTTACAGCTGGAGGCTCAAGATAACCATGCCAGTAGCCATTGCAGGAATGACTTAGGTAAAAAGAAAAAGTAAAGACTCAGGGTCAAGGCAATTCCCAGCCGCAGCCAAGTCGGCCGAGTCTCATGTTTCTTCCTGGCTGCCCTATTGATTCCACCATTCGTTACGGCTGGAGTCCGGTGAAAGGAAGGATTATTCCTTGACACGTACGCTGTAAATCATAATCATCGTCACGTCGTTAATAATAATAATAATAAACATGGAGCAGTGCGATCTGCATAGTGAAGTGGCATGCTTTTACTCCGGTTCCATACCAGGGCGTCGTAAGGTCTCCATACATTGCAGCATCGCATACTCTATTCTCGACACCACTAGCCCAACCACTAGCAGACTCAGAGTCAACGCATTGCCCATGTATGGTTCATCTCCTTCGTTTCAATTTCTAAATAAATACTATGTTGTTACATTCAGGCGACATCACGTGCCGCTACTAGTTTGGCCGCAGCTGCTCTCGTATCATAGACCCTGCCATCCGCTGCAAAAAAAAAATAATAAATGGAATCTCGCTGCGCTTCGTAGACATGATGCTGCCATGGAGCGAAGAAGACCTATTCGAACTGGCCCCTCCCCCCGATCTCTGTCGGGTCTCCTGACGCTTCGAATATCAGCAGATCCCAAGGAGCGCAAGTTTTCGGGTCGAAGGAGTACGGGATCTGCATAACCGACCGAAAGAGACATCCACAACACGCAATTATTTTATTGAGAGATCCCCAGCCGTTCCTGAACAACTCGGTCCTTCGTCAAGCGGCCGGGCCAGCTAACCACTAAACCGGAACCGGGTAGCTTCCAACCGGCCTAAACCTTCTCTTGGAGCCACGTTTCGTCTTCGGTACGAATTCGTGAAGTCTGACCGCATGTTAGCATGTCACAAGCGCAAAAAGGGTAAAAAAAGGAAGAAGCAGACCTCGCAGCAGAGCCCGAATCTTTCCAATCTCGCCAGACGCGACTTTGTCCGAGATGCCTTTCAATAGTCGCTCTGCCTCTCCAGGCTTAAGGGACCCAGCTGGGACCATCTGAAGTGTTGTTTGAAGCCAGACTCCCGTTTCCTGTGGGATGAGGTCGAACATTGTCATCAAAATGCCAGACGCATCTGGGACACAGTCGACGGGGAAAGTAAACATCATCCCCGTAAGGAGTTGTTGCGCGAGCAACTGTCCCTGCGACAGAACAAGTTGCTTCACGGCTTGTTGGACTTCTGCGGGGTTAGAATACACTTCCCCCTCCGTAGTGGGGAAGTCGGAGACGGCTGGCATGTCGAAGGCAAAGCTTAAGAGGTCATGATAGTAATGAAGCGCTGCCATAACAGGCTCACGCTGTTGCAAAGTGAGGGCACTCAGGGCTGCAGAGAAAATCGGCACCGCGAGGGACGAAGAAATAGATTCTTTGGGGTAGTATCGAACAGCATCGGATGAAAGGCGGAAAAAGTCCTCAATCACTAAATCGAAAACAGTCAGTGACAAGGCGTCTTCCAGACAAGGGAGACTGAAGAACTAACCATCTGGCAAGTTTTCCGGGGGTAGATCGTTCAGGATACGCAAGAATGCAATAGCCTGCTGCTCATAAAACTGATACACGGCCTGGCTAGTGTTCTGGTCGACGTTGACAGTTCCATTGGAGAATTCACGAACAACAGCATCTGTCGCCCACAAAAAGCAGCCTTCTCTGGACACTTCAAAACCACTTGCAATGCTTTGAGCCAGAGTCGGCAGTAAAGAAATCATGGCCGTCCGGTATGATATGATCATAGATCGCCAACAACGGCAAACGCGCTCAAGAATGGGGTTCGATGTGGTAAAATTCATAACAATGGTAGTCATAATAGGAAGAATCTCTCCACAGTATTTGACTGCAGGGTTCTCCACATTAGGACCAACATAAGGCGACACTACCTGGACGAAAATGGTGATTAACTGGAGATGATCTAGGATAGGTTAGTTTGTCTCTCCAAAGAGCGTCAGTGGTGATTCTTTACATACCGGCGACAGCCCTGCGGCCCTCTTCATCCTTTGCATTATTTGCCAGGTTCATGATTCGGGCCATGATGGGATCACAAAACATTTTCATAGTAGAATAAATCTTATCAAGGGGCTGCACTGAAACCACAGCCGCCACGCCTTCCGTAACTTCCTCCTGGCTGACAGGCTTAAGCTTGTCCAACACAGACTCAAAGAACGAATGTAACTGAGTGATATGACCTCCAAGCAGCTTTTGGCAGTCTGTACCAAGGAACTTGAAGGCCAATGCAGCGGCCTGGACCACTTCCTGAGAACTATGCTGGAAACCGGAAATGACATAATTCAGTTGCGCTTCGAGCGTCTCTGGATGTTGCGCCGTCCATTCCGTATACCTAGCAAGAGCCATGATGGCCTGGAACCGTACCTTTTCCTGGTCCGGTATTTGCACAATCAAGGGGATCACCTGCCCCAGAACACTGCTCTCCTCGGGATCAACCATACGGCCCATCGCTCTCAAACTAAACAACGGCGCTTCAAGCTCCTGCCAATGGGGGACATGTTCATGGGTAGCCTGCGACGCATATTTTGACACCCACTGCTGAATCATATTATACGTCTTTGCCAAACATTCGGTGACCCCAATTACAGCACAGCAGTCCTTAAGGACATCACCCATAGAGTGTCGGAACTGACGGAATTTCTCCTCCTGTTCGCGGTCACCGTCAAACAAATCGGTTTCACCATCCTCAGGGCTAGGATACTGGATGTGCTTAACCATGATATCAACCAGCTTGGAAAAGATGTCTGAGAAAAGTACTCGTGCCTCCGCATATCGTTCCAAAGTCACGTATTGCTTCAGTTCATACCAGAAGATGAAAGTGAGGGAAATCGCATCGCGCTCCCAGTCACGAGCACAGCATTCCAAAACTGCTTCAACAAGGCCCCGAAATTCGGAGGGAAGACGTGCGATTAGAATCACCCAGGCCTCGCCCGCCTCCGCAAAAAGTCGCGTAATGCCTTTGAAAGCGTCTATGTCTTCAGATTCGGCAAATTCCGCGATCTTCGGCCGGAGCGACATTATTCGTGGATACAATGTTTGGATGACCGAGAGCGAGTCATCTACTTCTCGTGTATCCCTGTAAAGCGTACAGATGGAATCCACGGAAGATTCGAAAGACACATCATTATCCAAGCCCTTTAGAATGACATCCAATAAGGGAGATCCAACAATAGTCGAAGCGGGAATTTCACGCATCCACGAAGTAATGCAATCGAGTAGATGGGGATTTGTTGAGGCAGAGGCTGCAGAAAGTCAGTGCGCGTACGGGTGATCAAGCACTTTAGGGAGGTATGACATACGTGAGGACTGAGAATACTGAATCAAGAGGTTCATCACTTGTTCCGCATTATCGTCTAAGAGCTCCGTTGTCCGTAGCGTAAGCTCTTCTTCCTAGGTGATGATGACGAATTAGATTCCGAAACACTGACGAAAACATGCTAAATACTATCGTCTCAATTTATCGTAAGACGACAATATGGAGGTGATTTTCAGGTCGACCTAACATACGCTCAAGTTGATCTTGCGGCCTTCCATAACTTCTTCAGGGAGGATCTTGAGGAATTCCAGGAGGCAATCCATGGATCCGCCACCTAGTGCTGAACCGACAACTGTCAGAACGTCTTTCCATCCTGTCATCTGAATCGCAAGGCTGGCTAAGCAAACACAGAGTTGTGTCTGAATGGGTCTGGGGCCAGAGGCATAGGCCACGAGTAAGCCCAGAACTGAGTCTCTCAACGCCAGTAGCGATTCCGCAGGCAATTGATCCAGGTCAAATATGATCTACGGACATCAGCTCCTTCCATATCATACAAACGACTAATAAAGATACCAATTTACCTTTCCTTTCAGGGTTGTTGCAGCAAAGAGCTTTGCTGCCACATCGACATCGGGGGATTGCAGTAGTTGATGAGTAGTCGTCCAAGCTTCGATCTAGGAAACATAGGCGATGTCAGCTGCTTGATTCCTAGCCAGAGTTTTTCCTCTTATTCCTATTCTTCTTCTTCTGAAATCCCAGCTTGCTCCTGGAAGTCCAAAGAATATCTGAAAGAGGAAGGAGGGGCAGGAAGCCATACTGATTTCTGGAACTTCTCAAGAAACTCATGAGCCTGCGTCTTCTCGGATCGTGAAACATTTCCCTGCATCGTAGCAACGGCAGCCAAGACAGGACCAAAGGCCTGTCCTGCGCCTCCATCTTTGCTGGCCATGGTCGTTGAAGTGGGATGGTTCAATTTTTTGGTGCGAATTGTAGTAATAGGAAAGCGGAGATATGAGGGGTCAGCCGGGCTGCGAAGGACAACACCTATCAATTCCTGCAGTCATGAAATCTCATTAAAGGAGCGTAAATGAGGAGAGTGAGGGGGACATTAGGAAGAGGAGAGCATCAAGAAGTGGCGATTCCGTGGGCATCAAAAGAGGAAAATGACAGGGCGGGATGAGGTACCTAGTGACCCCGTTGGCAGTCCGAGCCGCTAAGTAATTTCTTCCTAACAAGAAAGTCCGCAGGAGCTTCTCCCGGCCAACTTGGTTCCCTCCATCGACCATTGCACGCCTACATATCGGTCTTCCTCCTTGAATCTGCCGTTTCAACAACTTATTGCGCGTTTTACATACACCTTGTCGTCTAATTTCTGATCGTTACGCGTGCCGCACACCCGTCATGGCCAGCCGTGGAGGAGCTGGAGCTGGTCGCAAGACACTGCTTGCACCGATCCATTTTATCTTCAGGCTTCTACAGCAAAGGACGACGGTTTCCATTTGGCTCTACGAGCAGCTTGCTTTTCGGATAGAAGGGAAGATCAGAGTATGTCTGAAACGTGCTTACTGCCCTGTGTCGAACCTCTGACTGACCACCGCAACAGGGATTCGACGAGTTCATGAACCTGGTTATTGACGACGCGGTTGAGGTCCGGCTACCCACAAAAACCGAAGAAGAGAAACGGAGATCGCTAGGTATGGAAGTATTTACCTCTCGAACATCGCGTGTTATCTGCGCTAAAGGTTTCCGTCACAGGGCAAATACTGCTGAAGGGTGACAACGTGTCGTTGATCCAGGCTGTCCAATCGTCTTGAAGAAAACGACCATTTACAATGAAGGAAAAAGAACAAAAAAAATTAAGACTCTTCCCGGGTGATATCTTACGATTTACCATTGAGCGGCTGCTTTATACATCCATTAAATAGAGAATGGTTATGTCTTGTGGGAGGGAATTTATTTGATGGCCTATCGGCGTTCGTGGACGAGAAACTGGCCGTCACCGACAATAACGGCATCTACTAACCAATCGTGCTCCCAAACCGGTATTTCCTCTGATGCAGGAAGCATTTGCTCCTTAAGAGAGAGGGCGACTAGGTGCATTTTGTTAAGGGACGTTTCTTCCTTGTTTGTTCTCGAATACGAGGGTCTCTCACCTAGGAAGGGCAATTTCGGCGTGTTTGTCTTGCTGTTCACTTCGTTTTTCGAGTACCTCGTCAAAAAATGATCATAGTATCCCTTGCCATGGCCTAATCGTCTAAACCCACGATCGAAAGCCATTCCTGGCATGATAACTAGATCCAAGCCATGATTCTCATTCATGGCTTTACCATCTTCGTGAGGCGAAACTCCGTATCCCCCGAAGCAGTTCTTCCTGCTGGACACCTGAGATTGCTTGAGCGATGGAATCCCCCAGTTATCTGGCTCGAGCGATTCAAACTCTTCGGGAGATCGTAACGCGAGCATGTCCATTATGGAATTTTTCTGCCGCGCCAACGAGGGCACCGCGCTGTGGATGTAAGGAATGTAGACATCTTTGCCTTCTTTGAAAGCACTCTGGACTATGCTAGTTGTGGATACTTCCCCAGAAGGCATAGAAAGATAGATGCCTATCCGTTTGGCATTTCGGTATTCGGGGAGCGATAGCAGCTTATTCGTAGCGACTCCAGCTGTAGCAAGTCAGAACCTCGTAGCAGACATCAGGATAGAAATAGGGACAGGGTTCTGACATTGACTGACGATGGAGTCCTTAGGTATGCTCCGAAGCACCTCGCGCATCTTTCTGCGAAGCTCTTTCTTCGCTGTCTGAAAACCAGCCATTGTTACTGTGGGAGTACTAGAGTCTGGAATGAATGTCGGCATCTCTCTCGTACGCGGATATGCTCCCGAAATGATTGTTTTGTGAAATGCTCGGCAAGGATCTCTGGCGGAGCTTTCATTTTCTGGTTGCACGCAACTCCCTCCGCCATATATTTTAAAAGAGCAGCGATCAACCATCTTGACACCTATGATCTGCGTCTCTCACAGGCTTGCTACCACAAAATCCCATGCCATAAACAACACGCTGAAGATGATCGCGCATTGCATTCTTTTCGCTCTTTGCTTCACAGCTGTCAGCGCCCAGTCAGCGTCTGATCTTGTAGGGACATGGTCCACCAAATCCCGCAGCGTCATCACAGGTCCGGTATGCTGTTTCTTTCTCTTCGCGCTCGAACCACGTGCAAAAACTCTTGATTGCTGATTTCGGGTGCTTTCCTCCCAAGGGATTCTATAACCCTGTTAACGATTCGTTCTTCGAACCGAAGCATACTGGTTTCTCGTATTCATTCACTTCCGACGGACACTTCGAAGAGGCATACTATCGCGCCCTTGCTAATCGTTAGTATTCTCTGCATGGCCGATCTTCTCTGTGTACACGCGTTCTGACTCTTGTTGGTGATGGCTAGCGACGAGCCCTGATTGTCCCAGGGGCATCATACAGTGGCAGCATGGCACTTATTCCGTGAACGGCGATGGAACACTGACGTTAAAGCCAATTGCCGTTGACGGCCGACAGCTCTTGTCGGACCCATGCGGTAATAAAAACGAGGCAACCTACACAAGATACAACCAGACTGAGAGTTTTATGGTACATGATCGTGATATCCATGTTGGGATGCTTGTGCTAACAGTGTTGTGTTGCGCCTAGTCGTTCGACGTCTACAAAGATCCCTACCACGGAGTCCAGCGCCTGGACCTTAAATCTGTTGATGGATCTCCTCTGCATCCGATGTACCTCGTCTACAACCCGCCACAGATGCTGCCTACCTCTACCTTGAATCCAGTGGTTACCGAGACCGCAAAGGCAAAGAGAAGCTTCATTCAGGGAGTTGAGCCGCCAAAGGTTGCGAACACGTTTGGAACGCTCGAGAATATCATGGATCCAGACCGATTTTGGTGGATTGGCCTCGTCGTGACTTCTGTCGGTGCTCTTGGGCTGCTCCTCTTTTAAGTGTGACACTGCAAGTTGAATGACACGGGGAATGGCGTATAGACATGGGATATTGTTCAATGTGTTTGGCGTTTTTGAGAGACATGTACTATATATGATTCAACGACTTTGTTTGCATTCATCGGGCGCCTGAGAAAATCCAGCTTTTCGCGCCATTGTAGATTGATATTTCCTGGACATAATGCATTCGAACACTTTTCATTGCCATGAGAGAGCTAATAGACGCCCAACCACATTGCGGAAATTTTGGGAATATACATGGAAAAATCCTAGAACCTAATATACAATGTTTGAAGCTGATTTCTCTTGTGTTTATGCTGCGGAGACAGCCTCCTTCGCAATCTTGGCCACTTCTGCTCTCTCGGCTGGTTTGCCATCCAAAGCTCCTCCGGGAGCAAAAAGTGACTTCAACACCGATCCGATGTCAACCTTCTTACCTGCCTCCTTCAATTGGGAAATCTCTTGCACAACGACAACCTTGATATCCTCGTGGCTTATAGTCTCTACTTGAGAAGCATATTCATCCAGCACCACGACTTGCGCATCCTCTTTCTCCTTCAGGTCCAGCCGATCAGCCGCTGCAAACTGTTGTGCCGCATCTTTCGCAGCTGCCGTTCGTTTGCGGATCAATGACAATAGCTGCAGGTCGGTTTGAACTGGAGAGGGCGTTTTCGAAGCATTGTTGACTTCCGATATCAGGGCTCGAAGGACATCCAATCTAAAACAGCCCTAAGCGTTCAGTAACGGGGATTCACAAGAGAACAGCGGACCAGAGACTGGAAATATGTAGAAAGTTCCGTACCTTGTCTTATCCTTCGCCCTCATTGCGGTTTTGAGATCTGCCCTTATGTTGCCCAGCAATGGAGGCGTAGTCGGACTTGCGGCGGTCGAAGTCCATCGTACTGCGGATAGTGAGCGCAAGTTGAGACGAGTTGGGACTCCTCTAAGGGACGGAAATTGGGACATTGTTTCGAATAGACAGTTACAGCGGCAGGGTGAATGCTAGAACAATTGGGGCTTCTGGAGGGTTCAATAGAAATCAATGTCCTCCGTCCGGGCAGATTCACTTGAGGGCGGAATGCTGCTGCAGAGGCACTTCCGCCATGGCCTGTGCACAATTTTGTTTCTCCTACCAAACTCGTCTGCTGCCTCCTGCTCTCAAGAGCCAGATACCTGTCAATTACACCCGAATCTTTATGCCTGTTAATCTTAATTAGTCTTCTTTTCAGCAGACGTCTTTCATCTTCCGCTTAATTGTTGCTCAGTTTCTTCATCTCCACGCTGACGGCCTCCATCTAGCAGGGGAGCGCGACGGTCCCCAAGCTTTACGCGAGCTCCAGATATAATCATGTCCTATCCAATCCTTCCCACGCCTGCTACACCTGCTACGCCGCAGAGACCTTTACCAGGGACTTATCAGCAGACGCCAGCTCCTCCAGCTGCTGCTCGAGATGGGCCGTTCTTCAGCCCGAGGGCAACCCTGGGGACTGGCGAGCAACCAGCTTCCCCAGCTCCTCTTCCCAAGCTTCCCCCAGCTGCTTCAAAGGACAAGATTCAGACTTTGAGCACAGAACAGCGCGCCGCTCGGACGATTAATGATACGTTAATCCAGGAATCGCGGTATCCTGACCTCGATAGCTATTTGTCCCGTAAGACGATCATCATCATGCAGCTGTTTTACCAGGACTCGGCTGACAACTCTGTGTAGAAGGTTTCTCTTCAGATTACGACATTCCGGCCTCGCCATCATGGGCGCCTTTCCAGAAAGTAAAAATGTACAATATCCCCGATCCCATCTTCGACCAGTATAACCGGGCTCAAGTTTCGACGGTCATGGGCCTGTTCGCTGAGTTGCAGCATGCGTGGGTAGCCATCGACAATGCCCTGTATCTCTGGGACTACACAAACCCGAACCCTCAGTTGGTTGGATTTGAGGAACAGCCTAACAGCATCAATGCAGTGAAACTTGCCAAACCTCGTGCGGGAGTGTTCCTGCCCGCGGTCACGCATTTGCTCGTCGTATCAACAACGGCGGAGGTCCTGTTATTAGGGATGGGCTTTCAGAAAACAGCTTCAGGTGGATCCAAAGTCACATTGTATCAGACGGGGATGGCGACACTGATTCGGGGTTTGGATATTCACGTTTTTGCTTCCTCGGACCCTACTGGCCGTATCTTCTTCGGTGGCAGTTCTGACAATGATGTTTATGAGCTCGTTTATCACCAGGAAGAGAGATGGTTTAAGGGCAGGTGCTACAAGGTAAACCATACGAGGCCCCGCCTGGCGTCATTTACACCTAATTTGAACTTTACCACGAAACCTTTCGAGTGTGTGGAGCAAATGGTGGTTGATGACAGCAGGAAACTCCTCTATACACTCTCCTCTCTATCGACTATCAGAGTGTTTCTCATGAAACCCGATGGCTCTCTCGTCCTCGCTATTACCAAACCAGCTGCAGACATTTACGCAAACATCGGGCATATAATCACTTCAAATGAGACACTCAACCCGAAGATCAAAATCATTTCCATCAGTCCTATTTCCGCCGCGGAAGCCTCAAGGTATCATCTTGTAGCGACAACGGCCACGGGATACCGCATTTATCTAAGTGCGACTGGATCATTCAGCTGGTCATCAATGCCGAATGGGACCAGCGCGCCGACGAGCATGCAAGCTCACCATGTTAAAACTCCTCCACATGGGAATACCGCTGCCAACCCTGTCAATCAGGGGTTCCAGAGTAGATTCCAGCCATCCCTCACTTCTAAAGTACCCATCCGTTCCCTGGAGCCAACACGATTTGCAGCTCGTTTCCCTCCGGGGTACTTCTTCTGTTTCGTTTCCAAGGACCCTACTCGAAAAGCTGATGACCTTTTCATTTCTTCACCCGATTCGGGTCGCATTGCACGGTCTCAGGAAACAGTAATTCCTGGGAAAGCTAGCGAGTCTGCTATCTGGCTTTCTTTGGATAGTAAAGCTGAAGATATCGGTCTCTGCTCTGCTCCTGTGTTAGCTGCCAATACTCCCAATGGATTCGGCAATGAACTCGCTGTCCAATTTGATAACCCAACTACCGAGATCGCCATCCTGACTAACTCTGGCATTCATGTCATTCGTCGACGGCGCCTCGTGGACATGTTTGCTACATTGGTACGCCGCGGTGGTGGTGACGAGGGGCTTGAAGGCGAAATTAAAAACTTCATCCGCACTTATGGCCGCAGTGAGACTCTTGCAACTGCTTTGGCCGTTGCATGTGGCCAGGGAGTGGATATTTCCTCGGACTCGCGTCTCTCCCAGATCAATGATCCGCATGTTCTTGAATTTGCTCGCAAAGTCTTCATTGAGTATGGCGGAAAGCCCATGTTAAATGAGAACGCGGTTGCTGACAATGCGACTCTTGCCATCGATACCATTGTTCCTTCCCCAAGGCATGCTGGAATCGCCCTGTACATTTCGAGGCTGTTACGTTCAATCTGGAAGAAAGAGATTGCCCGGGTTGGAAAGGGGCCAAACGGAGCGCTTTCAGTTTCGCCGTCTATCAAACCCGAAAAACTCCAGAGCGTCCAACGAGACCTTTCTGCACTGCAGGATTTCTTCAAGTCGAACCGAAACTTTATTGAAGGATTGAGCGGGCCTGAGGCTCTCGCTCGCGTATGGACCAAGCAAGAAGAGGTTGCATTGCAAGCGGAGCATCGCGCTCTTCACTCTCTTGTTCAGTTGGTTTCTCATACGATTGAGGGGATTTCCTTCGTATTAGTTCTCTTTGACGAGAGAGTTGATGAGATTGTGTCGACCCTCCCGGACGAGGCGAAACAGCGGTTCTTGAAACTCACATTCGAAGAGCTCTTCAGTACCAATAAGGGATATGATATTGCGAAGGAGTTAATCAAAGGAATCGTAAATAGAAACATTGCGAAGGGTTCAAATGTTGAAACCGTCGCCGATGCGCTTAGGCGACGGTGCGGCAGTTTCTGCAGTGCCGAGGATGTCGTTATTTTCAAAGCGCAGGAGCTCCTAAAAAGAGCCTCTGAGGCCGGTGCTAACTCTGAGCTCGGTCGTAACCTACTCAATGAAAGCCTCCAGCTGTTCCAGCGGGTTTCTGACGGCCTATCGATGGACTACTTGGTCTCGGCCGTGCAAAGCTATATAGAAAATCAGTTCTTCGCCGGTAGGTGGTTTTGTGAGCAATTCCCTAAATGCAAAAGCTAAAGATTTCTCAACAGGGGCAATTCAACTTGCTTTGACCGTCGCAGCGCATTCGGACAGGGCGAACTTGGGCCTTGCGTGGTTTATGGGAGGGCGTCGTGTAGACGTAAGCATGATCTGTTGTTGACTTTATTTTTGTCAAGGTTGCTAACGGCGAATATCTTGAAGGATACTGGCAAAGAGTACTATGAATTTCGCAAGCAATGCTACGACCTTGTTTCTAAGGTCATCCTTGCGGTCGACAGCCTTGCAGCTAACGACCCAGGAGTTATTGATGGTCATCTTACTACCATTGCAAAACGCAAGAATGAAGCATATGCGGTCATTTCGGATTCTACCGACGAGCTTTTCTTGACAAGCCTTTACGACTGGTATCTAGAACAGGGCTGGAGCGATCGCTTGCTTCAGACATCGTCACCGTTCGTGGTCACCTATCTGCAGCGCAAGTCTGCCGACGACGTTTCGCACGCGGACCTTCTGTGGCGGTACTATGCCCAATCTCAGCGGTTCTTTGAAGCTGCAGATGTACAGTATCAGCTAGCCCAGAGTGCCTTCGCGCTCCCCCTTGCTCGTAGAATCGAGTATCTCGGCCGTGCCAGAGCCAACGCCTCCACGTTCACTGAAGGTGTTAGCCGGCAAAATCGGCAACGACTTCTACAGGACATCACCAATCTAATTGATGTGGCGAACATTCAGGACGATATTCTTGAACGTATCAAGGATGATGCTCGCATTCCCGAAAATGAAAAACCTAATGTCCTCAAACAGGTGGATGGGCCTATCCTGCCCATGACTATAGTAAGTATTAAATGCATCTTCCGCCAAATCTCCACAATGCTGATGCCGTTTTTAGCTTTTTAATACTTATGCCGACTCTGGAAGCTATTATGATGTTTGTCTGCAGGTTTTCCATGTGGCAGATTATCGCAATGCGGCAGATATCAGGGCCACCTGGCAGCATCTGCTACAAGACCTGCATGACAAGACCGTGAAAGCTGGGACACCGCAACCCTATGAGGCCGTAATTGACAAGGTCCGCAGTCTTGGAGGTCGCCTGCGCATGTCGGAGACCGTCTTTTCAATCCCGATGCTCATACCGATGCTGGAACGGTACTCGTTGGAGTACCAGCGTGGCGTTGCGCCGCCGAATTGGGTCGTGGATCTTTTCTTGGACCTTGGTGTTACTCACGAATCGATATATGCCATTCTTGAGTCTATGTACTATACGGACGAGGTGCCGTTCCAGGGGTCCAATCGGAAATATGTCGCCGCTGATCTTCTATATCTGGTTAATCGGTGGTTTTACGAGTCTTCCCGTCCTGGCGGGGTTGTCTTCGGCAGTGATGCAGTGGCCGAACGTGTCTCTGAAATGTTGCTTCTTTTGCAACAAGGTGGGCTCCCCCCGGAGCAGCTGGAGGCCGTGCAAATGTTGCGGACGAGAATCGCACAGATACTGCAGTAGCGGAAGACGGGTTGTTATGAGCCAGGGTTTTGAATCTGTCAAACGAGCGAATGGCATATGTCTGACTTGTTAAGATTTCCATTTGATCTATGTACAAAGATGGCGTTTCTTTCTGTTTGTTTTGCTAGAAAAAGGGGCGAACATGTTTTCTTCCGAGGGCCTGTATGATGCATGATGCAAAGAGGTAGACCATGATTCCAAGTAGCTATGGCTTTTGATTCCCTCCTGATCATGTCTGGTTTGGGGCCTATTTTCCACTAGATATCGACCTGATAGATGAGCGATATGACCCTCAAGTCCGTCCCAGCAAGCTCCATGCTCTTGTATTTGACCAAGCGTAGCGGCCACGTTGTATATGCCCGCTGTGCAACGACGATAAGATTGCGTTTAGCCAGGGAGCCAGGAGGCGCTTTGATGTCTGTCTTAAGATTACCGGATTTGTCTGCTTGCAGGCTCTTATGTTTCATTAATTCCCTGTCAGCCATGAACGCGCGTGATGTCATATGCATCACCTCCCTGCAGCCTCAATGCCGAGAGGTTCCTTTCTCTTCTGCCTGTATATACCGGGGTCAGTAGGCTCGCCACAAACACGGTCTCGGGGAGATGTTCGCCGGCCAGCGACGGGCATATCTGATGCCAGGACCTAGGAATAGGGAAGGGCGCGCGTGGACGCGTGAAGGAGAGAGAAGAGGAGTATGGAGGAGTGTTTGGAGAGAAAGACGCGGGATGCCAGTTCTGGCAGCATGTCTCTCCGCCTTGCATGCCGTCACCGTCTCTTTCTTCCCTGGCCACCGCGACATCCCGATCTTGTTTCGTTTCCTTTCTCTTTTCTCCGCCTGTCTTCCATCATCATCATCTTCTTCTTCCTCTGGCTTTTCGTTGCCTGCATCTTCGTACTTTTCTCCTTTGTCTCTCTCCATCTCCGCCACTGCCCCTTTCGCCCTCAGCAACCCTCCACTACAAGAAAACGAAACAACTTCACAGCTTCTCTCTTTCTTCCCTTCACAATTTCCGTTTCTTTTATTCTACCCTGGTACTGGTGACCACTTTGTGATATCTTGCATTTGTCTCCATCTCTACGCGGTACCCCATAACAAGCGCCAACTCGTGTACTCCGTACTTTGTTGGATTCCAGCTATCCCCGCATCATGTAAGTGCAAGGGGGCAATTGCCATTCGCCAGAGATACTATTCTATTTCAGCTGCTTTGGATCTCTGCTGACTGCTGGTTGATCTTTTATAGGCGTATAACAGTGAGCGTGATTCGATCCGACCAGGCCGACTCCGATATCATCTCTCTCGAGGTTGGCGGGGATATGACTGTCGAGCTCCTGAAGGCCATCGTGGAGAGTGAAACGCAGATCCCACCACAGTCGCAGAGCCTAGTTTTCAACAATCAACTTCTTGCCGATAACTCGCGCACACTTGAGCAGATCGGAATCGGGGAAGGAGATATGCTAGGTGTCCACATTACCTTGCGTGGTGCACCGCCCCCATCTCGAAGCATTGGTGGTTCCAGCGCTACCACGGCAGCACAGCAGAATATGCAGCGCAGACAAGCAGCCATGACTCCAGATCCAGAGACGATTCGATTGCACATTCTGGGCGACCCGCGCGTGCGGGAGGCTGTGCGGAGGCAGAATCCAGAACTCGCTGATGCGGCCGATGATGCCCAGCGCTTTCGTGAAGTCCTCTACGCACAACAACGGCGGGAAGCTCAGTTGGAGGCCGAGAAGGAGGCACGTATTGCCATGTTAAATGCTGACCCGTTCAATCCTGAGAATCAACGAGAGATCGAGGAGATCATTCGTCAGAATGCCGTGACGGAGAACTTGCACAATGCTATGGAACATCATCCGGAATGTAGGTCATGCTTTCTGTTATTTTACCTCCTTGCCTCCCTATACCTTCTAGTTTTGCTTACATCTACGGTAGCTTTCGGTCACGTAACGATGCTTTACATACCTGTCGAAGTCAACGGCCACAAGCTCAATGCTTTTGTCGACTCGGGTGCCCAAGTCACCATCATGTCACCACAATGCGCCACGGCGTGTAACATTATGCGTCTAGTAGATAGACGTTATGGGGGTATTGCCAAAGGTGTGGGCACAGCTGCCATAATTGGCCGGGTGCACTCTGCCCAGATAAAGATTGGCAATCTGTTCCTACCGTGCTCCTTCACCGTTATGGAAGGAAAACACATCGATCTTCTACTGGGATTGGACATGCTGAGGCGACACCAGGCATGTATTGATCTGAAGAAGAATGCCCTCATCATCCAAGATCAGGCCGTTCCTTTCCTCGGAGAAGCGGATATCCCTAAACACCTCATGGAGGAGTGGGAAGACGAACCCATAGTGAAGGGATCTGATGGTGCTGAAGTCGGGGCGCGGACAGGCGCGGTGACCCATCAAGCAGGCAGCCAGGCTAGCGCACCATCATCTTCAGTTGCGCCGGAGACGAGTATTGGCGCTGCACGTTCATCACGTTGGCCACAGTCGTCGATTGGGAAGATAACTGAACTGGGATTTACAGAGGAGGAGGCGGTTCGCGCTTTGGATGCTGCCGAGGGCGACCTAGATGGTGCCATTGGGTTTCTGATTTGAGACATGTGAATTCCAAGTTATACCTATATTTCGTCGCAAATGACGCCCGGCATTATTGCAACCATTACGAGTCCCGGGATTTCTGGTTCTTGGCCGGTATAGTCCGGTGACGGCGAACCTTGAAGCAATGGGAGTAGAAGACTTCCATTTCATTTCTTTTTTTTTTTTTTGTTTCGCATCCTTAAAACGAAGCATCGACCTGCGTTACTGCAGCGGTAATATTTCGAGGATGAGTTTGAGGATAGAGTAACTTGCCATCTCTGCGTCAGTCGGCTCTAGAGGCGTTGTTTTTCTGGACAGCCGTTTCTATACTCCATATGAAAACCATACCGGCCCTAGACAGGACACTTGAGCAAGGGAAATTATTGCCCCGGATTTCTGAGCGCCGTATACTGTAGCGTCATGAGGCTCGCCGTGATCTGTTTGTGGCATTCCTGGATATGGACAGAGGCACTATATGTTGCATTAGGCCAGTTATACATACATTGAACATCTCTTACATAATGTAGACTTAGATATCTTTAAGGCAATGAAACGAAACGACGAAAAGAACAGCTGTATCCTTTACGCTGCATCCTGAGAAACAGATGGTCTCGACAAGAGTTCCCCAGAACTGTCCATTTCCACCAAACACAACAACCACATCCGAGTCCATAATACTAATACTCTCAATCCGATGCGCAGCAATAATAATGTTATGCCATCTCATTATAAACACTGCTTGTCACCTCATAAAGAATATTACTACTATTGGTGTAGTGTATTCTTCCCTGGCCATGGCCCTGACGAGACAGAAAAGCTGCTGCTGGTCCTGAGAGAGGATGGGAGGATCTACTCATTTCTGCACCTAGTCCTAGGCCTAATCCGCAATGCTCGTAGATTGCTTGCCAGAGATTCGTTTTGGTAAGGGCTCTGACTATGCTTTAGTCTCCTGCTGGTCCGGGCCTATTTAAACAGGGTTAGCCAGGTACAGAATCTTCAGAACCCAGCAATACTGCTCTGTCTCCCATAACGCCTCGGGGACGTAGAAGGTGAATCCAGAAGCAGGGGAGCCTGCTTGTCCTTTCTCCCATAATACAGGCACATCAATCTTCCCTCCGATGACCGTCACCATGTCCCCCTCCAGCAGAGGCAACGGCGCATCGATATACAACACCGGCCCGGGCTTCTTCAGAAACAAGATATAGAATGCGTCGTCCGTCTGCGTAAACCGCACACCTTCATCTGCTATCTCAGACATCATAAACCAATACGTCGTGTTGAAAATGGCTTCAGCATGCGCGTGAATCCACTCCCCAGCCAGCCGGAGATTCCTCGCCTCCACATCGACGATGCTCCCATCTGCCCGTGGCCCGATGTCGAGTAGGAAATTCCCGTTCTTGCTCACCATGTCTACAAGGTCGTGTACGATGGTCGTCGCATTCATGTACGAGTCTCTTGCCGTCGCGCGGTTGTAGCCGTAGCTGTACGGATCCATGCCCTGGTTGGACTCCCACTTGCGGCGCTGCGCGGAAGAGAACGTTGTGTACTCGGGCGTGTCGAAGTCGGCGACCTCCGCGATACCGCAGCGAGAGTTGATCGTTACCTGTCGATTTTGGGCGCGGGCGTGATTCCACCAGGTTGCGGCGAAAGGGGCGGTCCCGTTTGCGGCACCACAGTCGCACCACATGATGTCTGTGGAGTACTGGTAGGCTAGGATCTCCATTTGTGGGACCATGAGGTCAGCTATAAAGTCAACCACGGGGATGTGGCCTGTGTAGGGCTCGTTAAGCCCCGTGTAGGGATTCCGTGCGATGATCCCAGGCCAGCTGGTGGAGGTATTGCCCGGCAGCTGGGCATACCCGTACGGCTCGAAGTCCGGGTTGAACCATTCCGGCAGGGAGAAGTAGGTACCGCGTCGTAGAGTCGGCTGGTAGGTTTCCGCGGCGGTGAAGAGCTCATGGAGAATGTCACGGTGTGGGCCGTAGAGAAGGGAGTTGCGGTCTGTCGTGTTGGAGGTGTTGAATAGGGCGAAACCATCGTGGTGCTTGGTAGTCAGGACGAAGTACTTGGCCCCAGCTGCATGGATAAGATCAACCCATTCCTTGGGGTTGAAGTTCGCTGCAGTGAAGTTGGTGAAGGAGTCATCATAGTTCCAGTCCGGGCCGAATTCTCTCAATCGGTAATCGTAGCTATCTGATCTGTCTGCTGCTCGGTGGGTAGTGTACCACCTGCATAGTTGGAAGGGTCAATTAGTTCCAACGGTTCTCGTAAAATCGAGGACAAGAAAATAACCAACCAGAACCACTCTGCATAACTTTCCCACGGAGTCGAATTGCCCCATCCAGGAACCGAGTCTGGACCCCAGTGGATGAAGATGCCGAACTTGGCATCGTCAAACCATTGCGGGCTCTCATGCTGCGAGAGACTAGCCAGATCGGATGTCCATTCGGTCAATCCAACGGAGATGTTGGAAAATGATTGCTGGTGCACAGAACGACCGTCATCCATCAGAACCGTTGCTGTCCCGTTGGATACACCGTTCACGCCCACGTCAATCCGTTTCTGGTCTCCAGGACATAGTCGCTTGACGTGACCGGGTTCCACTGATTCAACACCATCCATGGCAAGAGAGAAAGTCAACCCCGGGGCGGAGATACATTCCCAACCTGAATTATTGATCGTTATTTCGATCACCTGGTTCCCCATCTCGGTCCATTTCCGTGTCGGCCGCACAAACTGAACCTGCACAGATGGCGTTGAGGCCTTCCACAGAGACAGGGAAAACACATGTAGCCGACCTGTAGTAATGTTGGTCGTGACTGGAAGTGTGATGGAGCGAAGCGGCTTGCTTGGATCCAAGGCTGCCGTGTACTCGAAGATGTGAGAGGTGTTGAAATTAGTACCATTGGCAGTGTACCGGTAAGGGAAGATAATCTCGCCCCGGTTGATGGTCAGAAAGGCAAACCAAGGCAAGCTGCGCAGTTCCGAGACGAGCGTCAAGTTGTCCGCATACGCATATGTCACATTTCCAGAGACGGTGGAAAGTTCGACGTCTGATGACACTAGCATGGAAGCAGAAAAGTACCGGTCGGCAGGCACCAAGATGGTCTGACCTTTGCAGATGACATTATCGGGCATCAAGGGAGCTGTGTCCCCGGGGAACTCGTAGACGATTCCAGTTTGCGTGGAGGTGTACGTGCCGCTGATGGAGACGATGGCAGGGTTTGGGTAGGACTGATTCAACGCATCAAAGGCAGCTGCACCGGCATACGAGCCAAACGCCTTGTTGTTGAAATACGGCTTCAGGGAGACAGCCGTCGACAGCTTGCTGGCCTCCACGCCTTGCAAAGCGGCCGTCAATTGCCATCCAAGGGTTGCCACGGAAAGTATGTTTTTCATTCTGTACGAGCTGGGCAGAGCATGATTGCTGGAAGTAGTTTCCGTGGCGCTCTCTCACGGCATCATGAAGCTTTTGCACTGACAGGCAGGTCTGCTAGAGATACAGTAGCACTGGCAATTGACGAGGCTCGCATCCGCCTCTGCGTCGTAGATAGCCCAATGGCACAGTGACATCGTCGCATAGCAGCAGAACCACTTTCCGTGCCGTTGGGCAATTTGAGGAACGATCTGCTGTGCGGAGACTGATAAGAAGAGCATGAACAGCACACGAAGATATGCCGATGCTGTGCCAATTATATATGCGAACCTTGTCAGTCGAGGTAGCAAGTTACATCGGATTGTTGCTGTGGGTTGCAGTGTATATCCAGCCCGGAGGTTAGAAGTCACTGCGTGCTTGTCAAACAGATATCCAGCAGCCGGGTCTTGTAGCTAGTATCATCTCACCTGCAACGGCCCATGGAAGGAGATATCTGCCGGCAAGACTGTCGGTACTTATAGTAAATGGCGGGGTAATTAATATGAAAGATGAGACGACGTCATTGCACTGCTTGAATCTTGCTATGACGAGGATAAATATAGAGAGAGGAACCATGGACTAATCGTCAAGATGCCCGAAGCACTGCACGACGATCCATGTTCATATGATTAAGGCTGTGGTGGATGCAAATAATACCATGGGATTCATTATTACTGTTCTAAAAGCGAGTCCAGACTGGTTTGCTGTCTCAGATCCATTCAATGCCAAGGCCTTCATTCTCAAGAGAGGAAAATTGCTGTTATTGATTGCCAGTCTTGCAAGAACTATCCCGCTGGCAATATGCATTCTCGACGCATGCAATATGGGATTGCTGCTTGCTTGCTATTTATAATCCTATTCATAGATGACATTTCACTTCATTTAGACCCGCATAAAGTTGGCAAAGGTGATGCGACACTAATGCTCACTGGCAGGAACAAGTTCCTCAAATCTCCTCAGATCCATATCCTTCTCCAACAGCGGGATCACGTATGGGTCGAAGGTCTTCCAGTAGGGGTTGGACAGGTGGTACTTCTGGGACCCCTCGTTCAGGTAGCGCTCGACGATGGTGAAGTCCTGCGGGTCGTGGACCGACTGCATGACGAACCAAGAGAGGGTTTCCTTGTCCTTGGAGTAGACGGCGGAGGCTTCGAGGAGTTTGGCGTGGAGCTTAGAAATGCTCTCCTGGTCGGGCTTTGCCCGGAGGTCTGAATTGTGGTTGTGGTTCCTGGTTAGCGAAGACGTTCTGAGCGGACATGGAAGGAGAGCGGGATTGACGTACGGACGACAATCGTGTAGACCATTTTAGCTGTGTGTCTTTTTCTTGTGATGTTCTCTGTGGGAGGAATTCTCTGCAACGAGGGACCAGGGGCCGTGGCGCATAAGTATGTGTTACATGAAATTTGCTGCACGTGCAGCCTCACCGGTAAGTATCAGTGGTCCCACTGCATGAGGTCATCGGCATTTCTCAGGTGTTTCTCTCCACGACGACGACGACCCCTTATCGCCCCGCTGGTTAAGATGGATCCATGTACGATTTTTTTTTGTTGTTGTTCAATAACTATTCTGCTCAGGGGCAGTGTTCCGTGGATTGGGAAAGATTCGGCAGTTTTCATGTTGCGCACATCGCCGTACCGTGGAAAGAAGCGTTGCGCGGTCCCTGGTATCAGATGTTATGAGTATCTGGTTCGCTCACATAATCTATGCTCGATCTCAGCCCAACATCATGCAACTCTGGGAAACCATGCCACTACCGTACCACCACAGTTACTAGGCACCCACTAACCACGGGTATTCTATACGTCGAAGCCATCCAAACTGCCATGACATGTACAGCGACATTATCTGGTGTTTCAGGTCAGCCGTGGGGGTACTATGACAAGGGAGATAAGTGGCTACACAATCGCAGGGGACGCTACCTCCAAGGAGTAACTCACCTTCTTTGGGTTCGATTTCGGTCCGTCCTTATTCCCGCTTGCTCTTTTGGACAACTCGGCCACGCAGCCTATAGAACATGTCCAGTGCCATCCATGCGCCTATCGGCTCTGTTTTAGTAAAGGCCGAGAGAAAGAGTTGGAACATGGAAGCACTGAAAACGAAGAGACGTGAGACATACCAAGAGCGACATAGGGTGCGTAGAGCATCGTGATATTCGTCTTCTCATCCACAGTACGATCTTCCCAGCTCCAGACATCCACCAGACAAGTCAACGAGGTAACGAATGCCTGTACGGCCCAAGGGAGTAAATGCACAGGGACGAGTCGGTCGTCTAGTTCGTCGTTTGTTCATATGTTAGCGATGGGAATGGGAGCAGTAAGCCAGCAGAGTGTGAGCACGGAACTACGCACCTCGCCAGAGGCCCAAAACAGCCCAAACGCTCAGCGGCGCATGGTACAACAGCTCCATCCATATGAATACAGTAAACCAGACAGGCTGCGGATATTCAAAGAATTTGTCACGGAAACTGTCCACGTAGAATTGGCGGAGCTTGATGGAGAGGTTGGTTCGGAGAGACGGAGGGAAAAGAGAAACCGTATCAATCACTGGCATGCTCGGTCAGAGACAAGGCATACACGTAGGTATGAGGATGCACGCACAGAAAATTATCGGTACATGAGTTAAGAAGAAGATAAAATATAATAGATCTGTCTTGCGCGACCACAGAGATACCTGCGTCGTTGCCATTGCGCTGCTACCGTCAATTCGGACGGAGATCACTATGACCTTGAGAACTTAGCACATTGGGCAAGATCGCCATGGAGGTTGTCAACGTATCTTACCTGTTGGGCAATATTAAAAGGCGATGGCCAGTTTTATCTGATCAATACCGTCTGGCAAGCGTAGGCGGAGCAGATGCTCACTCCGCAGGAGAAGAGGAGACTTTCCCAGAAGGGAAATGTCAGGTGACCGCGAACGAAGAGCGCGAACCAAAAGAAAAACACCCCACGTTGTTGACACGACGTGGATCTCGATCTAATCCAAGAGCGACAGTCAAAAGAAGCATCCGTCCGCGTTCGACTAAGAGGATGTTTGCTTTTTCCTCACCATTACTTACAAGGAACAAACTTTAAGCTTAGTCGTGTGGACCATGCAACGGGTGTGATTAATTTTAGCACTCTGTCCGCATCTACGCCTGCTGAGACTATCTTCTTCTGCTCATTGTTCAAAAATGCATGACTGATGTGATTATTACTGCTGGAAGACTACAGACTTGACGACTCCTCTTCTGGCTGGACGAGTCAGCGTGTCTTTCGGGAATTCGGCAGCGAAGCTGGAAGAAGTGAGGGAAGAAATGGATATGACAAATCCGACAGATAACAGCTCACAAAGCCAAGGAGACTCATGGGAGGATTCTGAGGAATTGGCCGACTTCGGATATGCTTATCAGCTTGGCCTTGCCCATTGACACTCCGATGGGGAATCCATGCTCTGCTAGGTACAACTATCGACGGTAAGAAAATAGTCAATGGATCCAGACGACAATGGCCTCCGGCAACCCCTGTACAACCCCTGCACGCTGTGTACAGGGTACAGTGTTCGCTATGGGATAGTCATTATCTGGCGGTCGGGATTCTGGCTTAACGAGACTTCCAAACACGGACTATGAAGGACATATTAGGTATAACTCCGTTGGGATCTTGGGCGACAATTTTTGATCTGCGGTATACGGAGTACAACCGAGGGACTCATGCAGCTTCATCAAATCAATCAAATTATACGGGTCCAATCCTGCGCCCGGAAGCTAGTCTATTGGACCCATGGCACCGAGTCGGGAAACATGGGCTTTTAGCGCCAACTCACTTCTAATGATTTTCGTCTCTAGCGTCCCAGAATCGGAGCCGAGGACCCTCGAGTTAGGGAACGGCTGGCATGAAGCATATCCAGCCTGGCTGAACAGTGGAAATTATGCCATTTCCAGCACGAGATTGATTGATTACGTAGCTCTCGGGACAGATGGCGCAAACTTTGCTGCCTCAAGAGAACCAAACTCAATGCATCATGTCGTAAATGTCAAGTTCTGTCCAGGAGGGCTGCATCGAAGCTGCACTGGTGTATGCCAGTCATGGCCATACGCTTGGTGTACAGATTTTCACGGGCTGTGTATAGTTGGCATCTTGATATCACGCCTCTTCGCTTTGACTGGCAATTGGTGTCCACGAGCAGACACCGCTTTGTGCTGATGATAGTAAGAAAGATGATCTGCAATTTATGCCGAGGAAGCCGTGGCATGTGTTCGGTGCATGAGGAACTTGTCCATATTGACATCGTCCTGAAGCTGAAGGCCTGGTGGTCTGGAACTGTCGCCAACAAGCCATCGCAGGAAAAGAAACATATGTCAGCGGACAGTAAGAAGCCCAAAAGTCGCGCCACGCTGCCGATGAAGGACATGGCTTTTTTTGGCCCATTCTTTGCTCACGGCCTTATCATCATCGGGTCCACCGATGGACGGGCAGAGGGACTAGCTGCATGACCTCAAACACTGCATAATACTGCATCAAGAAGATGATTCAGTGTGCGAATCGAATGTGAGATACCTATGCACGCGAGCGAGCGAGCCGGCCGACGTCGCCTGAAGGGATTAAGAGCAATTCGGAGACATTCACACCCCGGCAACAATGCAAAGGATTATGCAGCTCGCATAGCCCATCACAATTCGCACCATATTCTCTCTACGATTGAGCGGTGAAAATTATCGCGCTTCAAGGAATGAAGAATTGGAAAATGAGAAGGCAGATCCTTGGTATAACAAGAGCCAGAGCTCCGGAAGACGCCGGGACCAAGGAGTGCCCATTGCTTAGCTGGCGTGGAGACTTGGCAGCAGCTATTGATATTTGGAAGACTGCTGGGTCCAATCACTCACTACCCACATGGCTTGCAATATGATGATAGTCTATGTAGGCTGCATCCAGGTGCATCAACCTGCTGCAGCCCGCATGCGCCGTTTGAACCTTCTCCCATAATACGGATGTCGTATTAGATGGACGTTTCAAACATGTCTCGACCCTCCGGAATTTCCATCCCCTTAGTGCTAGGCTATTCTGCTCGTCTCTTCCGTGCTACACACCCCCTTTGCTTATCGCAGCGGACTGATTTCGCCCGTTCCCCCGTCCCAACGGAAAAGGATGATGGCGCTCACCCACATTGGAATGATGAATCCGGATTCCTATCAGGCCCCTCTTGCGAATCGGAAGCAAGGAGATGAAAGGGATGCGATTATTCCAGCGGCCAAGGTAATCCCCCGCCGATTGGTTTTGTGGAGCGGGCCGTATCATCTGCCGGCTCTATGGATAGGATTTAACTATTATGGGATCATCGGCGCCTATATCAGATATCAGGTCAGGTCCGGTAAAGGAACGATGATATTCGTGTACGTGTGATGCGATGAGGCATGGTGCCCTATGCCATTATAAAAGTTACTACTCTCCCCGAGAAAGCCATCGTCTCTTTCATCCTCAATCGCTACTTTCCTTCCCACATCATTTCTCTCTGTCTTCATCCTTCTTCCTCATCCTTTCATCTCCACGCCGACCGCGCTAGTAGGGGACTTCCGCACAAGCTTGCAGAATCGCCATGGCTCCTGCTGCAATTGCCCGTCGGCCAGCTGGGCCGCAGGGGGTCGACTCCAAGGAGACAGAAGAGCCAATAAGTTACGATATCAACATTCCATATCTTTCCGTCACTAAGGAATCTCGCACGAACACCCATTACCCAGAGTATCTACCAAGCTGGGATCCAGTATGGTTCGATCCTCTACCCCATTTCTCCTACGAAGACCCAGCCTTGCGAGTCAAGGACAAAACAAAGCCCAACTTGCTCACCCCCGGAGTCAAAGTCTCACATATCCAACCCAGACTTGGCAGCGTCGTCGAAGGGGTCCAACTGAGCCAGCTGTCTAACGCAGCCAAGGATGAGCTCGCCCTCCTTGTCTCCGAGCGTAAAGTTGTGGCCTTTCCCAATCAGGATCTGATTGATGCTGGTCCTGCACGCCAGGCCGAGTTCATGCGTTACTTTGGTAAACCCAATTACCAGCCCGTGTCGGGCACAGTTCGAGGCCACCCCGGGTTTCATGTCATCCACCGTGACGGCAATCGCCAGGAAATTTCGCGGTTCCTTGAACAGCGCACGACCACGACATTATGGCATCAGGATGTCAGCTATGAAATCCAGCCTCCCGGTTATGTCATGTTGGGCCTCCTGCAAGGCCCTGAAGTTGGTGGAGATACTGTCTTTGCTGCCACTGATCTTGCATACAGGTATGTTTCTTTTGTCTCTGGAATTACTTTCATTCTTTGTTGACATGAATAACCAGACGACTTTCTCCAACCTTCCGCTCATTCCTGGACAATCTCGAGGCTGTCCACACATCGTCGAAAATGATCGCTCATGCCCGCCTGACGGGTGGATTGGTCCGGAAAGATCCTGTCGATACCGTACACCCGCTGGTGCGTGTACATCCAGTGACGGGTGAGAAGTGTCTCTTCCTCAACGGCGAATTCATCACCAAGATCAAGGGTCTCAAGGAACCGGAGATGCGATGGCTGCTTGACTTCCTCCTCCAGCATATTATTACGGGCCATGATTTTCAGGCTCGGGTGCGGTGGCAGCCGCGAACGATTGTGATGTTTGACAATCGATCTACCATTCGTAAGTTATCATTCGCTGTCTTATGCATGAAGATGTGTTTTTCTGTTCTAACATTGGCAAAGACTCCGCCATTGTGGACTACATCGATGAAGACAATGACGCACAATTGAGACATATCTTCCGCTTAGCATCGCTGGCCGAGAAACCTATACCCGCTTCAGAGCAGTCCGCATAGTCGTTGACTGACTGACACTCCGCTCTCTTCACTTTTACAATCCTTTTTGACTGCTGCTCCTGCCAGCGATTCTAATTTTTGATCCTTTCGGACTCTGGTGTTTTTCTTAGACGGACTGGCTGGTTGGAATCGGGTATCTTGACTGAGTTTGGATTTCGGGTACTGTTTATGTTTCCTAAAAGAGTTATAACCACCAGTTCCCCTTGATAGACTTTGTTATGGAATGCCTCGACGTTTTCATTATCTTTAAACTGTAATCCGCCCCGTCTGGAACCCACATAGGATCTGGGGAGTAACCTTATTACCCCGTAGATTGCGAGAAACGGGGAAGCAATTTAATATTAACCTTAGATATGCAAGACCAAGCCTATTACCGTAATACGGTTAGCCGACATGCAGTATCTACTCGGCGATGAAAGACAAATAACGAATCTTCCTCGCAGGATAATCATTAGCGGCAGGATTCTGCAGGTCAGCGGGGTAGATCGGGGATTTTCTCTTTTCTTTTGCAGGTCTTCCAAAACAAGATGGAGGGAAACAGAATATCTATCCTTGTTGGGATGCGTTGATGCATGACCGATGATCTTGATGATATACATGCTCTACAGCCTACAATCCCACCTGCTTATACTGCCAGTTCCCCTGTTTCTAATTATCTCTGAAGTGTCTGCCGCTTATCTGACATCCACTTTTGAAATATGCAATCTACGACAGTGCTGATTGTCGGCGCAGGCGAATATGCCACCTTATAGCAAAGGACATTAACCAGCTTATCCAGAATGCACCGGTCTTGCACTGGCACAGGGATTAAAAAGGGTACGTAACTATGAGTCGTGACTCATCCATTTCAGGATCTGAGGGGGTGGATGTTCGGATTCTTCGGTATGCATCATGCTCTTGAAACTGGATACATGGACTTTCTTTTTCTACATATCCTTCCACTCGAGTATAGAGGAACAGGATGCAACGAAGCACTGGACGAACAAGCAGCAACTCGCACAGATGAAAGAATTCGCGACCAAGTTCGTCGATCCAATGGAAGAGTGCCTTCGAGTGGCTTCTCTCCGACCATGACGTGTGGTATAGGGAGTATGAACAGGAAATGATATCCCAGGCTGGGGGAGAGTTGCATCTAGCTACTGCTAATACAGGCATGTTACATGACCGAAGAGGGCTTTGAAGTCGCCTGTTTTAACGTCTGGGATGAGTAGGGTGCGTCGTTGATATGCACATATCTTAAATAAAAAGAACCCACTTCGTTCAGGACAGATCAGTTGTATTTTCCCTAGGTATCTATCTAGTTCTCCATCGCCCGTCTAGTCCATTAGCCTTTATGTTTTGCCCTAAATTCAAAATGACAATAGTTAAAAAGAACACATATAGCCAAGACATATCAACAGAAAGAAAAGAACAAGCGAAGGTATCGAACATCCACTATATACTATTAAGAACAGAAAAGAAACAAAAAATCAGAGCTTGCTCTTTGGTGCTTGGTTTTTCAGAACATTCGCGTTCCACGGATAAGGATCGAATACTAGGTCGTTCACTGGGTTCTCTTCGCTGGCCCGCCTGAAAAGATCCTCGTACACCTTGCCATCGTACCGGCCCAGACTGCTATCCAGCTGCCAGTCCGGGAACTTCCACGCGTCCACGAGCCGGACAGCGTGGGGACGGATATCGTCGAGGAGCTTCATCACGGCCTTGGTCTGCACCAGGGAGATCTGGTGGGTCGTCACGGCACCCGAGGCGAAGAATTCCGCTGCTTCTTGCTCCAGCGTGTGGAGTGCATACAGGCGGAAGAGGTTGTGGAGAGTTGTTGTTGTCTCCTTGTCCAACGCGCCGGTTATTTCAGGCGAGTTCACGGCTTCGTAGAAGTTCTTGACCACCAGGTACTGCGAGTGCGCTGTGGACAAGCGCCAGAAGTCTACAAGAAGGCTGTTCCATGACCGCTTGCCAACGTCCCGGTGCTTCAGGGCCTCAAACGTGAGATGTGCCGTGCGCCAGGCAAAGGCGGCCACGATGTCGCTGTCGGTGTCGAGGATGTCGAACGAGCCACCCTTCTCCCGACGGGATAGGTAGAACTGCAGGATTTTGCTCGTATCGCTGTTGGTCCCCTTGCCAGCCAGAACTGCGCGGGCGGCCTTAAGGAGCTAAATTCGAACGCTGTATTAGCTTAAATTGCCCTGAGCAAATAATTATGGCTTGAGATTTCTGGAACTTACATATCTGGCGACCTGTTGGGTCAACATGTAGTTGTCGCCCTCCCAAGTCAGTGTGGGCAAGTAGTCCGCATACCACGGTCCGATACCGCTGTAGCTGCTATATCCATGTCCACCACAGGCCCGACGGCAGACCTCAAGACCTTCTCCTGCTGTGGTACTGGCCAATGCTTTCAGACCGCACGAAGTGGCATGGAGATCCGCCAGTAGGTCGGCACCTGCCCGAAGCTCCTCAGGACCAGCACCACGCTTCTCCTGATCAGCCTGCGCGGCAGCCTTCATTCGGTTCTGGTTCTCTTGGTACAGTCTCATCATACCCCGGCCCGTGAAGTGCAGAGCATACATCGCTGCTAGCAAAGGTAGCAGCCGGATTTGCACCATCTTATAGTTGAGAACCTGGGTTTCACTAGCTTGGTCAGTAGCATCGCGATCTTGGAACTGTCTCCGGACAGCGCAGTAACGGGTGGCAATAGTCACACCGCGAGCCAAAACTGAACCGGCCTGGAAGACGATGTTGGAGCGCACCCATGTCATAGTTCCGTAGATGAGCGTCGGCATTGATGGTCGAACATATTTATTAGTGGCCTTGTCAACCTGGGCAAAGCGACCCAGCATGCTGATATGAGGCACTTTGACATTGTTGAAGAGAAGGAAGCCATTGTCCATCGTACTGGAAGCTGGTCAGCCTCATAAGATCTATATCATTCTGCTGCTGCAGTACTCACTTGTATCCAAACTTAGGACCAATGTCACCGACGTAGACGTTCTCCAATGGCTCATGTGTCTCCATATCCCGGATCTGGACCACGAACGGATGTGGCCCGTAGTTCTTGCCACCGACATACAACTGGGCCATCACCACAGCATGGTTTGCAACCTTTCCCAGAGACCCAATCCACCATTTTGACGCCGTCAAGGTCGGCGAGTTGATGGTAAACGTCTTATCGTCAGGATTCCACGTGGCAGTAGTCTCCAGTCCGCGCACGTTGGATCCATGACCTAGTTCGGTCTGCGCATAGCATCCGATAATCTTGTAGTTCGTCGCCGGCTCGAGGAAGAGCTTGTGCTGTTCTGGTGTACCTTGTTCCCGCAGGGTAACCTAAGTATCAAAAAATAAAGCCATTAGCTGATGGTGTCCTGAACATAGAATGACCAAGGCAAAAAGACATACCAGAAACATCGTCGAATGAAGACCATAAGGAGTGGGCTCCCCGATCAAATCGGCGGCCGCATAGAACTCCTCCTGTGACCATTTATTCTGTACTGCGAGCTGCTGCAGACGCTTACCCTTGGCCAGTGCACGCTGGAGACGCTCTACCCGTCCCAGGGAGTGTGTCTGGGACTTGTCAAAGACCTTCTCTGACGAGAGAATAGCCACGAGTCGGTCCTGTCGGTCCAACACATCCTTGGTATGTAGCAACTCGGCGAGCTTATCAACAGCGACGTTGGATTGAGCGCGTTCCTGCTCCAGCAGCTCAGACCCCTGGGGGCTGGCAGGCTTCAAGGCCTTGACCCAGGCCGGTGGCGGAGACATGGTTGAAATTCTGGAAGAGTGGAGAGTGGACGAAGATGAAGACAAGGACCTTGCCTGTTTCCTTTGTTGAACAGAGAAAGTGACGAGAAGGGGACAGGCCTGTAGTAAAATAGAAATGAATACCCAAGGCAGTGAACCGTCAGCTTCAAACAAGCCGAGAGGTGGATTTCCTAACACGGCGAATGCCTCGGCTCAATGGGACACCGAAACCCGGAACCGGCTCGGCCGAGACCAGTTTCCTGTTTGGGAGTCGCCGCTGTGGGAAGTCTTCTCCGCATCACATGTCATGTTCTCGTATCTAAACGATTTCCCGGGGTGTTCTTGCTACCTTCGTCCCAGACGCCAGAACTCACGGCATTACAGCTGTGGTGAGTCGGGTAAACTGGTCGCAGTGCACGGCCTGTATCCTGCAGACTTCCCGATGCAAGTCGGACCGGGTAAAGAAAAAGTGAGGAAAACCCGGAAAACTGTCACTTTCACATGATATTGCCAGTTCTACCTTCACCGCCTTCCTCACCGCGCCAAGTTCACAATGTCATGTGACATTACCCCAGTCAACCTCGGCTTCTCCCTCCCTCTCTGTTTCCCTTTCTCTCTCTAGAATTAAGGCGGGCAAATGCGGAGAGCCCATGGGGATTAGTGACAGTTATTCACAGGCTATCAGATAATCTGCCCGGTTGCCACCATGCCGATCTACGCATTCTGTCCGACTGTCGAAATGCCTTGACCATGGCAAGTCCATGTGGCCGAAACTGGAGTAATAGGGAACAGGGTAATCAAAGAGGTGAATTGCTTAACATGGCCTTTCTTTCTACAGACCAAGAGGACCATAGAAAAAAGCCAAAGAGACTTCCAGCCATGGTTCGTAAACACGCATTCATGATCAGCGCAATGCGATCCCATTTGAAGTGGTTTCCTTTTTAAATTGTTGCTAATCAGTCCTGTAAATTCCGCTTGGATACCCGCGGCAAACCCAGCCAGAGCAAGAAAATAGCTCCGGACAGTCCCAGAATAAATGGCTGTAGAACCTTCACGCCCCTAGCCTGTGCGATTGCGCCCACAAGGAAGGGAAGAACCGCAGCACCTGCTCCCCCAAATGCGGCCGCAAACCCGATGGAGCTCACGTGGAGATGTCGCGGAAGGAGTTTCGTTGTCATTACTACCGCTGCGGGAAATAACGGACCCAAGAAGAAGCCTTGCAAGGACACGGCAACCGCGGACGCGTAGAACTGAGGTACAAGCCACAGGACCAGGCCGAAGGCCATTGCACATAGGATGTAAGCCTGGACGATAATGGCAAATTCTATGTCAGCGTCTCTGCACATTCCACGGTTCTTGCAAGGGAAGTTAGGTCAGCCTTACCGCAATGGCTACCTTTTCTCCAATGCGGGGCGTCACGAAGCCTAGAGTTACCCGTCCTACTGTAATACCCAGCCAGAAACCAGTGGCCGTCATGCCGCTAGCAAAGGCGCCGCCGTGACGGACCTTGATCATGAAATTGACGATCCACCCACCCAGAGCCACTTCGATACCGACATACCCCAGTAGGAAGGTAGCGCAGATCCATGTTACCCTGGCCGAAGGGCGTTTGAAAAGGGCCGTCTTGAGACCCCTTCTCTCGCTGTTGCCACGAGATTGAGCGGTAGCTTGCTTGAAGGCGGTGCCGGTAGCAGCCCAGAAACAAGCTAGACAGGCAGCAAGTTCGACCACAGCGCATCCTAACTGGAATGATCACGGCGCAGTCAGCACTACGCATACACGGAAGTTCCTGGTATCTATCTGGGCCATGTTACCATGATATAATAGAAGTAGTGCCAGCCCAGATGGGCCCTGGTAATGATAGATGTAGCAGCTAATGGACTCAGCACAGCACCTGCACCGTAAAGCCCATGCAGCAGGCCGAGGAATTCGTTGGCATTGGCCATATTGCCAACCCAGGCGTTCCAGGCCGAATCCTGCAGCCCATTCCCGAAACCGGCAAAGACGAAGCTCACCACCAGCACGGGATAGGGAGGATGGAGACAATTCATCACGTAGGCGATGACATGGCAAGTAGGGCCGATGGCAGCGACTCCTCTCTGGCCGAGCGTCACATGGATCTTATTGTTGACGATGGCAGCCAACATGTATCCCACCAGGGGAGAAAGAAAGACCAGCGACACGACGGTGTAGGACAGATGGTAGTACGACTCTAGCTGAGTATCATTGCACAGTGAGATGGTGTTGCCTTAGAACGCACGAGACAGTATATGCTCTACTCACATAGGGAATTAAAGACTAATATTTTGGATTAATTCCCCTTGATGCTCAGCTATTGTTGGTTATTCTTGATGGAGAATCAAGTCAAGTCTACTCACGCCATAGGCAGCATCATTGGCTCCCATCACAAAGAAGCTCCAGAAGGTTGCGAAAGTGCGGTAGATATTTGAGCGCGGGCTATTCCATTTTTCCAAGGCCGCAACCGCAGTTGGAGGAATGTCCGCATCAACAGGTAAGTGGCAGTGTTCGACAATTGAAGCCTGGTTACTACTATGGCAACTATTATTACCCAAGGACCTAGGTTGAGGCTGCAGTTCGATGACAGCTGAAGGGGCACCCATGATAAAAATAGGCTGGGTGCAGCAGCAATAATGCAACAACAATAAATAATAATAATGAAGTGGGAACAACAGGAATGTGTCATTTATTATTGTGTGACTAAACCCGATGACTAACCCGAGACATGGTCACGTGTAAGTGAGCTATTACACGTGATAAGTGGGCCTGAGGATGTAGTTCCTGCCTTAAGTTCAGGGTTCACGTCCCAATTTCAGGAACGCATAGCTACGTATTCTGCCCCACCTCGTACAGCAAGGTCCCTTTAACTTCGCTGAGAGTTAAAGCTGAACCATGAAACCGGGATTTCAGCTGTTAGCAAGTCAAATTGCGCAGGGTGCAGACGAGTCAGACCACCAGGTCTTGGACGGTGCAGCATTGTTCCTCGGTGAGAAATATGCTGTTATCATACACTGTAGAGGAAGACAGCATGCAGATTATATAAGCAGTACAAAGCTAGTCCATTTTCGGGAGAAGCGAGGGTATGCTTGGAAGAGTGCACATTCTCATTTGGGGAAGAAGTACTCCGTACAGCAAATATGTTAACCTGGAAGGATTCGCAGCACCCTGGAGGTGGAGTCCACCGAGCTCCACCGTGGCTTGCGCGTTTCCTTCGAAGAAGACACGAAGATCTCGACAGGGATCTTCCCTCGCTCAATGTTAGTGGCCTTTAATTTATTATACGAGGTACGCCATATCGATTATCTCAACGAAGAACGTTAATAATGATCATGATCGGAGAATATTTCCTGGAGTTCGGAGAGACATATCAGCAGATTCAGCACCGTAGTTCATCCATAGAGTCAACCGTTGTGTGGTTAGATGGTGATCAGCGAGGTACCTCTGTGGAAACTGAAGGATGCCTGGTTGCTCTTCCTTCTGCTGAACCGATAATCGGTGATCCGATGAGGCGATTTTCGTGGATGCTCTTACGGGCTCCACCTGCTTCTTGAGACGTGGGTATGTTCGCACTGCCAAATATTCGCTTGTTATCCTTGTTTCCGTGGGTACGAAGGGCTTTACTGATCCGTGGGATGGAACCTAGATCCTCAATCTCCGGGTACGCGCGGCAAGCGAGAAGAGCAACATATTTCAAAGCGAGATGATATGATCTCTAAGTATTGTCTTCTAGAAATGCTCCACGGTCATTAGAAACGTCAGGGATGCCGTCAAGGCTTCGACTGTCTCGTATAGGCGTACGTATGGGCTCGAGGGTGGAGTGCGCAGTGGGAGGAAATACATGTATACATGGAGCCCGGGATCCCTAGCAAACTCTATATCCAACATCGCCATCGTGTTAGCAATTTCCATGTCAAATAATCATAGGCCTATGGATGTCACTTGGTGGCCTACTTGCCAGGCCACTTAACGGCGACAAGACGGTATACTCCCTACAAATAGACGTCTGGTACGACATAAACGTCTTATCAACAAAGCTGTCACGGCCTGTGAGACAGGGACATTCTCGGAGTCCGATATGGGACTGCAACAGTGGCTACGATTAAAGTAAATGGCAATATCACCCCTCCCCACTGAACCCTCCATTGTAACCGGGGACCTTGGCTTTAGACCATGCAAAGGCAATAATTAAGCAGAACTCAAACCAGCCGTCGCCCCCTCAGTTTTGTGTCTGCAGCCAATCGACATGGCTGTTGCAGTGCCATGCAATCATCTTCAGCCAGTGTTACATTCATCTATGGGACCATGGGACAGTCCCTCATCAAACTGTATTTCCTAATCTATTGCTCTGTCGGCTCTTATTCGGATGGTTCTCCATGTCTGTCACCTTTAATAGATATAGATATCCAACTTACCCACCATCACAAGCACCTGCACGAACGGCAGTTGGACTGCTATCTACCGGCCTGGGATGTGTATAGATGCTGATGTCTCGTGGATCGTCCTGCGCTTACAATGACTGCCAACGCAAATACGTGGGCATGGCTTGGTGTTGTTCTGGCTATTGGTATGCTTCTGCTTGTCCAACACATCTGGGATCGCAGGAACAACCAGCTAATCCCAAGTCATAGCTCTCCTGCGATACGTCTCCCGGATCATGCACAAGTCCATTAAGAATCTGCAAATGGAGGATGGTCTGATGCTGTTCACCGTGGTATGTCCGGTCTTTTCAGAATTCCGTTTTGGATCTTTTTCCCTCCGAAAGCTCTAGCACGTCCACTGACAGTCGCCTTGGTGACTAGGCATGCTATGTCGTTCTCACAGCTATTCTCATCCTCGTATCTGAACATGGCACAAACGAGATCCCTCCGCCGCAGTTTGGTCAAATCGACCCGGAATCCATCCCGGACCGCATCTATGGCAGCAAGCTGGTCATAGTTACCGAACAGATGTGGTTAGCGACGATATGGGGATGCAAGGGCTGTTTGTTGTTGTTATATTCGACTATGACGTATGTTAAACCCCCATACTTTGTTTTCTGTGAGTGAAGCTGACTGTTCTTCTCTCGTGCACAACAGCACGGGCTTGAGCCAACATCACATAGTCATCCTGATGGGCGTCTTCTGTGCGCTCAGTTACGTTGTGATTGAAATCCTCTTCTTCGCCTTATGGTGCCGTCCCTTCTCCAATTACTGGTCCGTTCCACCAGCAAACTTACAGTGCTCTGTCTACCGGAACCATCTCATCCTCGTTCTCGCGTTGAACGTCTCATCCGACTTTCTCATGCTGTTCATTCCCCTACCGGTTCTCATCATGGCCAGATTGACCCTGATCAAGAAACTCACGCTCTGCGCCTTATTCTCACTAGGAGCCTTCGTCATCATTTGTTGCATCCTCTCCAAATACTACAGTCTGTCGCAACCATACGGACAAGAATGGGTCGATTGGTACGTTCGTGAGGCCGGCACAGCGGTTATCGTGGCAAACATTCCCCACATTTGGCCATTGGTCCGACGCCTGCTGAATGCCCGCGACTTCCTTTCCAACGGTTCCTTCTCACGAACGCGCAAAACCCACAGCAGCCAGCATGGTGGAAGTAGCATGCCATTATCGACTATGCGTGCAAACAATTCTAACAGATCGACTGCGATGCGCAGCATCCTCTCTCGCACGAGCAGTGAGAACGACGTGGAACGTCCACCTGATCATCTGGAGATCTGGGAGCACAAGCAATTCCAAGTTACTGAGGAGCCGGGATATCCATCCAGCGATCACAATTCGAGCGACGGCAGTCCCAGTATGGAGTATGGCGTAGCGTTATCGCCCTCTGGCCGCGAGGAGCTGCGCACGAAAACGACCGTGACGACCGCATTATGATGATTTCGTTTCTTCCATGTTCGGACCTTTCCTTTTCCTTCTCTTTTCTATTAGCGTCTTTGGTTGTTTTTATACCCAGGAATTAGACGGCATGGATAAAACGGTGTGTTTCTTTAGCATTGTTGCTGTATATATTGTTCCCCTTTTCTTGTACGATATGGAATATGGACACCCGAAATATCGGAATCACTTGGACCCGACATCCGCTGACTAATTATATATCCGGAAACTATGATAACTATTGATCAGCGCCTTTTTTTATGAGCGCCACATCTTGACGTACGCATCCTGAGAGATGCCTGGGTCCATTAAACTAAGCTCAAATGGACGCGCTCTATACGTAACCTGGTTGAGACTCATTAGGTTTCGACCCTCTGACTTTCACTCTTTTATCTTTAGTTCGCATGTACCCGTCCCCGACGTCTGTGGGCATGTCCACAGATGAAAGCCCCGAGAGTGAGATTAGGAAGCGCACTGCCAGAGCCTGTGATTCCTGTTATAAAAGAAAGGTATGGAATCACAGTCTGCTGCTTGTAATTCCTAAGTGGATTTGTTCCCTCCGGAGCTGATGTGCTGTGCCGTGCCTAGATCAAATGTGACGCGTCCATTCCGTGTAACTGGTGCAGCCATCATAATATCCCGTGCACCTTCGAGCGAAATGTTCGACGGAAAAAGAAACCAAAGGTTCTTGGAAATGGGTAATTACCTCTTTTGCCTTCTGTTTCTTGCAGCATAGGAGGCAGATTGTGGCTGCTAATACGCAATGGACAACACAGGCAGCAGAGTTCGGCCGATCTAACGGAGCGCATCAATCGACTCGAGAAATTGCTGGCAGAGAATCTATCCAGGGAACAAGGTGTGTACCTTGTTCTTTGATTTTGTACTTTTAATTATTGCAGTATGATGTGTCTAATGGGATCTTTTGTGAAAAGAAGTTCCTGGATGGCTCCGAGGTAGCCCGGTTATGAGCACACTAGGAGGTATCACACCTCCGGCACTACTCCCAGCTTCCTCGTCATTGGGAGCGCTTCATTTTGCGGGTCACAAACTAGGAGCGACGAGTTGGATTACAGGCATCCCTTTCCTTCATCTTGAGGGTCGAAAGTGGATTGAAGCGCGGACTGGACAGCCCACTACGCTTGATAGACTAAATCGCCCTCATCCGCCATGGGAAAGCCGGCGCATGTCTTCGAACGCGCTCACGATGACTCTCCCAGCTCAGAGTGCATTCGAACTGCCTGAGAAATGCGTCGTCCAGACTCACTTTGACTTTTTCCGTCTTTCAGTTGCGCAAGCTATATTCCCTATTGTGGACCCCATTCTCTTCGCTGAAACTATTGAGACAGCCTATCAGCAACCGCAGCTTAATTTTCGATCAGGATACACGAGTACCAGAGCATGCATTTTTGCATTCCTTTCCTTCGTATCTCTTTTATCCTCCTGCGGAGAAGCTTGCCGTGAAGACAACAGAGCTCGTTTAGGGACGCCTGTTGATAGTGAGGCTTTTGTTGCCAAGGCACAATGCTTACTACCTCAAATATTACAGGAGTCGGCCTCGTTGGAAGGAATGCAAACTGTGATAATTTTGGTAAGTATCTCGATGCGTCCCGATGTTTACATATATATATATATATTTATTGGTCCTTGTTAATTGAGCTCCCTTTGTATAGTGTCTTTTTGAGCTTCTTGTGGGGAATCTACAATCTGGAAGTTATTTTGGCAGCATCGCGGCTCGCTTCATATTCGTACTGGGTGCTCACACTGCTGACCCAGCGACAATGGCGGATGACCCTGACCTGAGGAAGAAGCGGCATCTGCGGAATCTCTTCTGGCTTTTATACGTATTCGACAAAGACATGGCACTCCGAACGGGACAACCACAGTTGTTACCTAATGAAAATTGCGATCTTACACTCCCTCCGGGGTATGTGGAGTCGTTACACAATATTATGGCCCTCCATGAGCAGTACCCTCAGCACTATCAGAGTCCAACTTTCCCAATTGACCTCCGTCTGAGCATCATCAAATCTCGAACTTACAGCGCGTTATACTCATTCCATTCTCTCCAAAAGACAGACGCTGAGCTTCTCAAGGAAATTCGTGAGTTGGACGATGAGCTGGAGCGGTGGAGAATATCCATGCCGCCGCAGTTGAGGCCTACCATGTCCTATTCCCAGGACACCCCGCTAGATCCTAACCCTAATATGCACACGGTGATGCTGCGCTTTAACTATTATCTCTGCATGACCTTCATCCACCAAGCCAGTAGTCGATGTAATGCGTGGGCCAAGGACCGAAGTGTGATGTTAGAGGGTGTCAGCTCCAGTCTCGCCTTGTCTGTCGAAGCGAGTAGATCCACACTGATGTACTTCCGGGCCGCTGAGCACGTCCTTATTGACGAAGCATTCTGGTAAGTTAAACTGTCTCTTATGTATACAAAATCTTAAGAAATATTCTAACAATTTTCTTTTTTATATATAATGTAGGGGCATAATATTCTACCCCATGTCTGCACTCATCTGCATATTCTGCAATATCCTCCAATACCCCCTTGACCCACGATCCAGGTCAGATTTCGACCTCCTCAAATCCACGAATGGCATGCTCGAGCGTGTCTTTACTCGTCGGTCGCTGGTGATCCATGACATTGTCAATTTCAACCATATTACTGATTTCGTGACAGAGTTGCACTGGTTGGCTAAATGTGCCATTGAAAAAGCATGGAATGAAAGAGGGTGTATCTCTGGCTGATATGTTTTCTTTCTTTCTGGCATTGCATCCCTCTTCCCTCTTATTCTCCAACGTGCACTTTCGGGGCTGGATTCTGGTTTTCGGATTGGGATATGTAAGATATTATATACATTTTACTATTCGGGTTTGGGAAGAGACACGAAGAGACACTTAGTCATAATAGAGATGGGATCTTAAGAGAAGATTCCATAAAAGTGAATATAATCTGTACAGTAAGTACAACGCATAGAAGTACAACCACTATACTGCTGATACGGATAGATACTCATCTATTTCGATCAGAACAGTAGCCTGAGATAATCCTTGATTCACTGGTAGATGGGCAGACAGCTCAGAAATGATTTCCCTGATTACATGGGATCCTGGACATAATGAAGCTACGATGCCCTGTTCAGCTAGATGCCCGTCTGGATAGACTTTCGTTGCCGTCCTTCCAAGTCTCAAACCAGACACAATTTATGCACATCGTGCAGTAACAGCATCTTCTACATCCTCTATCACGCGGACCGCACCGTCTACTCCTAAAATAGCTGCAGAATGCGCTCTGTAAAGTATACAGTGTACCAGTATTAACTGATTCCTAGAGAAATGGGAGGAAGTTACGACTCAATGGGTAGCATGATGAAGTGCTGACTTTTGAGAATACCTAGTCTAGTGTAAAGGTAATGCACAACAGTCGTGAAACATACGGAATAATACTAGATCTTTCTCGTCTATGGAGAGCGCTCCATCGGGGAACTGGTTGGGTTGGGTGGTAAAACGAACGGCAAACAGTAATAGCTCCCAGAAACTTTTACTTGCTACAACGGGATAATTTTATCTAGAGGCAGTTGGCTCCTTCGAATAAAGAATGCTGGGTGGCACAATCTTTCCTTATTGAATACTATAGATATCGGCTATTGTAGAGTAATCGCTAGAAGCTTCTATGGAAGAAATTGGGTAAGATGCATTTCTCGATGGCAAGGAGAACCACAAACGATATCTACCAACGATACCTAAAAGAATGAACTAGTTAGCCACATTCTTCATCGGACAATGTGTCAATAAAGTAATGTGTGGGTTTGTATTCAGATAGTAGATGCGCAAAAGAATCAAGAACCACAAATTGTGGTTTCATATGGGGTTGAAACATAAAAAAAAGCACCAATCATCATAATACACAATTGCAATGGGATAGAACTTACCAATTAACTACGGCAGAGCCGTCCGACGATGGTGTTGGCCTTATAGCATTGAAGGCGATGATGTCCAATGAGGTTGTCCACAAACAAACCGTCAGTGGACAGAGATCTGCTTGTCTCGGAACAAGGTCATTGAATATGGAATGTCTCATTAATCCATATGAAGCGCAAGGAGTCAAGTACAGCAGCGCAGGAGAATGTGAATGTTTTCGAGATCGAAAAAAAATTCCAGCGGTTTTAAGCGAGTCACTAGGGCAGCACGTGATGGGACGGATGGATACATATTCCGTTGCCGTTTTCGGTATCAGATCAACTCGACCACCATACCCGTCCCTCCCCAGGAGCGATATGCTTGGCGAGACTCGCTGATTCCACTGCTCGAAGCTGACTCCGTAGACCTGAACCGACGCGTAGAATAGCTTTGCGATCAATCTCATATGCGTAGAGATGCAATCTCGAAAATGCGATATCCACAGATCTGTCTAAGCTCAATTGCTGTCCTCTATGAGATCCCATACCAATCGAGATTCTTCTATAGCATCTTCGCCTCGACTTGCATGTTCAGATGCCTCCTTGGATACGGCCTGGCCAGCAGCGTCGGCGTCGAGACCTTCGACCCTTAGCTGCTCTAGAACCCCTTCAATCTCAGCCTTCACCTTGTCCATTTGTCGGATGTCCTCTCTTGCTCGGTCAAGTTGTTCCTCCATCATCATAATCAATGATTCTCGTGCTTGGTGCGGCCGGTACAGATTCAAAAGATGATGCGCGTTGATAAACAGGTTGCGTAGGTCCTCCACCTTCGACTGGAACTGCTCGGGAGCGAACGACAAGATGCCAACAAATTCAAGAAAGTTCAGAAGTAAAGATTTGCTGATCTTGAGAAGATAATAAGCGTGATTTAAAGATCGAGAGGGCTTCTGCGGAGATTCGCGACCGTCGGCAGTAGGTGAGGGATAAAGCTGTTCGATGCCTTGTTCTTCTAAAGAAGGTAGAGCGGTTGAAAGCTGCAGAACAATCGCAGTCAGGAAAATAACCAGAAAGATGCTTCAAATGAAATTTATAGGAGACAAACGCTTTGCAGTTCTCCAAAGACACTGTAATGTCCAGATGTAGGAATCTTGGGAGGGACAAGAAACCTAAGCTCTGGTGGGAGATCCAGAGCGCGCAATTCGGCCGGAGTCCACTTCTTTCGTTGCGGTTTCCCATCTTCACCCTTTGAAGCCTCCTTTTTGAATTCCTCGAGCTTGTTGAGGTTTTCTGGTGTGAAATGCTTCCACAACGGGGGCGGCGGCGCGAAGGCAGCTGTGACTGCTCTAGGCTGTCCGGTTTCAGCCATGATTTTCGCAGTCAGCAGTCGATACACCTGACAAAAGAATGAGGGTATTTCATCTGAATATTGCTCTACAACAGTGCTGGTGAAGGCTGCATGGAGCTGGGAAGCAGGAAGGTGAGAAGGTACAGATCGGGCCGCGCTCCGTGATCATCCTCTCCACTTGGAAGCGCCTACTTCCGTACCTTTTTGGCAGCTGTCTTCAGCTTACTTCCAACGATCATCCAACCACATCTTTCCAATGGCCTGCTTCGTCGATTGATTTATCAATATGCCTTATAATCCCCTGTCCCCGGGGTCGGCCATTTCCATTTCAAACAGTGTCGGAATTGGGAGTGCTCTTGTGCGGTTCTCCAGACGTTCTTATGCGGTGGACTACATCGCACTCATTTCCCTTCTTACAGCATGGGTTCTTGTAGGTCACTGAAGCTTTATGGGCTATTATTTTCGAGTAATTATATGCTTACCAAGAGACTAACAAATTTATCGTCCTCAGATACAAATATTCGTGACGCCCTTTTACCAGCTGTTCTCCCTCGATGATCGCGATCTACAGTATCCGTTCGCAGTGGTGGAGAGGGTCAGCGTGTGTAAGGATATATCCGCTTTTTTCTCCTTTAGAAAACAATCCTTGATACTCATCCTGCCCCAGTCTGGTGCATTATATATGCTGGTGTTATTCCGCTCTTTATCATCCTCACCTGGACCGTCCTGGGGCGTTCCGGTGTCCATAAAACACAAGTCACTATCCTGGGTTTCCTAGTGGCAATATTGTTGACTACTTTTGTCACGGATGTGATTAAGAATGCGGTTGGAATGCCTCGTCCGGACTTGATTTCTCGCTGTAAGCCCACGAAAGGCACCCCCAAGGATGTGCTGGTGGGATACACAGTTTGCACCCAGGACAATAACCACATCCTTCAGGAAGGATGGAGGAGCTTTCCTAGTGGCCACAGTAGTTTTGCATTCGCTGGATTTGGATACTTGTCTCTGTACGTTTGAGTATCTTCTGAGAGAGAGATCCTTCAAGACTATTCCTAACACGCGCAATGCAGCTTCTTCTCGGGCCAAACGCACGCATTGCGACCCCATACTGACCTATTTCGGTGCCTGCTAGCTCTCCTACCACTTTTCGGTGCAGTGATGATTGCCACGTCTCGTCTTCAAGATTACAGGCACGACGTCTATGATGTTTCTTGTGGTTCCATTTTGGGTATTCTGATAGCATACTTCTCATATCGCCGTTACTATCCCCCTTTGCGGTCTGCGTGGTGTAACACGCCGTACAATAAGACAGAGGCATCTGGGCCTGACGGACTTGGGAAACTTCCGGGTGATGAGGAACAAGCTGTGTCCCGTGAGGAAGGTTCCTATTTCGGGGAGACTCTTCGTGGAGTGTAGTGCAGTTTAGTTCAAGTCTTCGTTCTCTTTTTCTTTTGCGTTTGGTTTAAATGGACCTTGGACCGGGTTCAGGAACATCGCTTTGACTATCACGATTCATTCCTCTCATGAAATACTTTATTGGTTTCTTTCGATCTGGTTTCTGGGTATCTTCTCGGTGGCGGAACTGGCGCATGGTACCCTGTCAAGTTTGTTCCACTCTATAATATAGGAAGCAGACGCTTTTATTTCCTATCTAATTATTTCATTAGATGACAAAACAGATTTCAGCAAAAGACGCCCCGGCTCGTGCAATTAATTAAAGCTTGGATATGTTCCTCTCCTTCAAATGAGTCCATTCCTTGACATTATGGAAGTCCATGACCTCGTTAGGGCCACCGAATCTCCCGAGCGTGTCCTTCCAATTCCTGTTCACGGCACCCTCAGAATTCCATTTTACGACCTCGCGAATGCGGGACGGGACCTTGCCCTCCAGGGTGTCGACGATAAGGCTGCCGATTGAGGGTAGGTATTTGTAGCCTTATAGACTGTTAGTCAAGTTATACCTAAGTCTTATGCTTATACGGAATAACTTACCTCGTCCGGATGCACCGCAGCCCAGGATCAGAGATGGATGCTGAGGATGTTGGTCGATAATGAATTCCCTGTTTGGCGTATCCGCACACCAGCAGATTCTGGCAAAGCTGAAAGGACGATCTGCAAGTTGAGGCATGGTCTCCCTGAGGAGAGCTCGCATTCTTGTCTCACATTCCTTGGGAATTTGGGTCCTTTCGAAGGGAATGCTGGCAAGTGACGAGCCGTCGGGGGTGAGCTCCATATTCGTGTATCCGGGGTGCTCATCGCACATCTTGATCTCTCCGCGCTCCTCGTCAGGCTCGAAGAAGAAGCCCTTCTCGATGTTGAAAATAACAGGGATATTCTTGTACAAAGGCCGCTCGTGCGGCTCAAGGCGGATATGAGCCAACGTCCAAGCTGTCGGACGCAGCTGCTGCTTGAAGTCCAGGAACTGGCCTGCGCTGGCACCAGCGCAAAGAATGGTGCGATCCGCACGCCAGATCTTCCCATCAGCCGTCACGGCGCCCTTTACGTCGTTGTTCTCGAAGATGAGCGTAATGACCTTCCCGTGAGGCGAGCCAGCAACGAACTTGACACCTAGTCTCTGCGCCTCTCGCGCAGCAGCCACCAGGGCATCGCGAGCATGCGCCCACCCGGCTCCAGAGCGGGTGAAGTACCCCTTCCAACCGGAGAAATTGCCTCTGAGGACGCCTGAAGGCGCGAGTTTCCGGAATTCTTCCGGCGTGGACACCTCGACCATGTTCTCGTCCTCGTCGCCCGGCCGTACGCGTACTCCAAGTCTCTTCATTCCCGCCTCGGTGCAGGCGGACATCAACAGGCCCGTGTCATGGTAGAACGGCTTGAATAGGGGGTCGTTGAACCATGCGTCCATGGCCTGCTTGCCCAGGATCTCGTTTACGTCCATTCGGTTCGGGTCACTGCTGTACTGGCCCTTGGAGATAACTTTGTTCACGTCATTGCCTGCGGAAATGGCAGAGGGTACTGGGTAAGGATCTAGCACGGTCACATTGGTGTATCCTCTGCGGGCGAGATGGAGAGCTGTAGATGTACCCCATGTTCCTGCGCCGATGACTAGAACGGAAGAAGATTTTGTAACTGCCATGCTGGGCCGATGAAGGGGAGAGAGATTCGGGACAAAGTAAGAGAAACCCTAGGGGAAACCCGCAGTCAGTTCGACCAAAGCAACCCGCTAAGCAATGCTATTGAGGAAGAAGAAACTGAAGCTGAAAGAGCCAATTTCAGTCAGCGTCGACCCTTTATATGCAGCTACGCCGATGCTTTAGTATGCAGCGGGACGGTGAGCAGCCGGATCAGCTACACTGAGAGGAGGCCGGGCAGGAAGGTCCAAGCGATTCGTGAAGTTCCTCCATTATTGGGCTACGATGAGCTTATCAATCCCCCGGAGCGGAGGAAGCATGCATAGAATGTTATTATCATCATTTTAACTGGTTTGTTCCCATGAAGATGCGCTTATTCTCTCGGCAACGAGGCCGTCGGAGCAGATCCGAACAACATCCGGAGGCGGTTGAGCTTCAGTTTTATAAAATAAACCAATACTAATACACGACCGTTTGGACTGGGATTGTGTATATGAGGAGTTCTTATGTCACTCGGGTCAATAACAGCCATAGACCTAGCTTCTCTTCGGCAACATCACCTTTTCCCTCTCTGATATATCTTCAAAGGGACTACCCGCTCAGCGTATCGCAACATCACTCCTGGGGAAGCCATGTTGGTCGCAAGGGCATGAACGAAAGGGATAATGACAAGAAAGCATGCCGGTATAATTATGGATCTTGGTGGCAAAAAGAAGGACTTCTAGCGCATGCGCATGGAAGGTATTCTCAGAGGGGAAGATAGTTCAGGAAGCACAGAGAAGTCATTGTATTGCATGAGGATGCAGAATCAAGCATCTTCCAGGCGGAAAGAATTCGCTTTGAAAGCAAAGATCACGGTGTAAGACCATACGATATCAGACATCCGAAGACCGATTGAGGCCCCAAGCCCTAGCTCCAAGGATATCTGGGTAGACTTGCAAATGGAAAGACAACTCCATGACGCCTCTCGTACGGCGATTGACTTGGCGACATGCCAACCCTCCTCCTTCCTCGTATAGCTATCTTGCAAGTTGCTTAGCAACTTGACTCTAAGATTTAACATTTAGATATGCGGATACCATCGGGGAAAGGCGCTTGTGGAGTACGATCTTATCACTGTTCACCGTTGATTTATTCTTATTCTGTAGGGCTCAAATCTACAGAGACAGCTAGCATAAAGCCTAATTTGCGAAAAGCATCGTTCTGTTCGCATTCATCAGAAGGGGTCCGGAATAGCGTCTGTGGTGTCCAGGGTTATCCAGGGATCTTGAAAAATGCAGAAAGCAGAGAAGCAGAGAAGCAGATGAGAATCCCCCAGATTATTCTCAGAAACATATCGCTTTCTGTGGCGTTTTTGGAGCAAGCCATGCCGTAAGGCTAGCTCAAAGTCAGCTTGGAGCTTCCTTCAAACAAGAAGCCTCAGGTATGCCGTTAACAAGAAGAATAAGAATAAGAATAAGAATAAAGCTGATAACCTCGGACCATCTCCGGGGTTGTTATCGCCGTCAGCCAACTCTTCGCTTGGACCTTACCTCCACCGTCCCGCACGGCCTAGTCCCGTATTTGTACTTCTGGGCATCTGCTGCATCGCGTCGTGAGGCTTCACATTCGCCTCAATCTGCATTTTTATCTGGTAATGAATATACTGGCACTATCTCGATGACAGATATGCACGGACTGGCTTGTGATAGATAGGGGGCTTCCCTTGAGTCTGTTAGCCCCGAAGCCAAGGAGGCATGGATGGCTTGATGGAGGATTGGACGCTGGGATGCAGAGATATAAGAAGCCATGGCCCTGAACATGGATATCCTCATTGCCAGAGGTCCTTTTCTACAAGGGTTGATTCGTTTGGCCGCTCACTTCCCCAGCAGCCATGCATCCTCAACAGCAGGACGATGTGGAACAATACGTCCAGGAAACATATGACTATCACAGCCAAGATGTTCCCAAAAAGAACGACGTGAATATCACCTCGGACGAGGCAATGGAGATTGCCATAGGTGAAAGTGCCAATGTAGAGTACACCATCGATTCGGATAACTCTCCCTACCTGGAAGTGCGGGCCAACGTCCCCAATACCGACGACCCGACCTTGCCTGTGAACACCTTGCGAATGTGGTTTCTCGGGGTCGTTTTTACATTGGTATGCAATATTGCTCGGCTATTGTGGTGAGCTGCCAACTAACCATGCGCATCAACCACTCCGTACAGGTCGGTACAGGTGTCAACCAGTTCTTCTCGATGCGATATCCCAGTGTCACTATCACTTCATTGGTAGCACAGTTGATCAGCTTCCCCTTTGGATGCTTCCTGGCGCGAGTACTGCCGGTGAAGACTTTTCGTCTGTTTGGACGGTGGGACCTTGTCATCAACCCGGATCACAAGTTCAACATCAAGGAACATGCTGTGATCACGATCATGTCCAACCTGAGTTTCGGACAGTCCTGGGTAAGCTATACTTTGCCGGGTTGAACCATCCTTCAGACGTGCTGACAGGATGACAGGCCATGGCCATTATCCAAGGACAAAAGGCATTTCTCAAAATGCCGACCCCGGTCGGCTATCAGATCCTATTATCTTTGACAATGCAGCTGTTTGGTCTGGGACTTGCAGGGCTGGCCTACAAATACATCGTAGAGCCCCCTCAGATGATCTGGCCGTCCACCCTTGCGAACGCGGCATTGTTTGAGACGCTTCACAGTGGCGCAAACCCGATTGCTGATGGATGGAAGATCACCAGATACAAGTTCTTCTTGATCGTCTTTATTGCTGGTTTCGTCTGGTACTGGTTCCCTGGATTCATCTTTACCGGATTAAGCACTTTCGCATTTATCTGCTGGGCGGCTCCGCGTAAGTTCTACATTTGATCATTTCAAGCGAAAAGATACTGTCGCTGACATTCAAACAGATAGCAAGGTGGTCAACAACCTCTTCGGCATGTCAACAGGTCTAGGCTACATGCCAACTACATTTGACTGGAGTCAAATTGCCTACAATGGATCTCCCCTGGTTGTTCCATTCTGGGCTCAGGCAAATGTATTTGCTGGCTGGTTTTGCATCTTTGCAGTGGCGGCGCCTATTCTGTACTACACAAACACCTTTTACAGCGCATATCTTCCGTTAACCGGCTCCGATGCCTACGACAATACTGGCAATATCTACAACTCAACCAAGATCCTAGATGGCTCTGGAAATTTTGATGAGGCGAAATACCGCGCGTATAGCCCTATCTTTCTGCCCATAACCTTTGCCATAGCTTATGGCACTGGCTTTGCAGTGCTTAGCTGCGTATTAGTTCATGTTGCACTATACCACAGCAAAGATATCTGGAATACACTAAGGGGTGGTGGCAAGAAGGATATCCATGCCAGATTGGTCTCCCGCTATCCAGATGCTCCGTGGTGGTGGTATGGAATCATGACAGTAAGCTCTAAGGAACCCGTCAAGTTACTCCCTCTGCTAACTGAATCTCAAGGTCATAGTAGTCGTTGTCGCAATTGTCACTCAGTATGTTTGGCATACGCAGCTTCCCTGGTGGGGGCTCTTCCTTACCCTTGCTCTGGCGGCTCTATATGTTATCCCCGTTGGCACTGTCTATGCCATGGCGAACCTGAACAGTAATGTCTTGACAGTGCTGGGAGAGATTATTTCCGGCTATGTACTTGAGGGGAAACCGCTGGTCATGCTGATCTTCAAATTCTACGCGTATACCGGTCTAAGTCAAGCAATGATCTACAGTGCAGATATGAAGGTATGATCCAGATGCTTGTCTTACTATTCGACTCTACTCTGACCGTTTCTTCAGTTGGGACTCTACATGAAGATCCCACGTCGAACTCTGTTTACTGCACAGTTTGTAGCCTGCGTTCTCGGTGCCCTAACTCAGAGTATGTTCTTCTTCCGAAGCCCTTTTCCGTGCTGCGTACGTTTACTGACAACGGTGACTGTCTAAGATGGCGTTGTACTGTGGATGTTGGGCCATGTGGAGGATGTCTGTTCGAGTCACCAGTCGGACAACTTCACCTGCCCCCAAGGACGAGTCAACTACAACAGCTCGATCTTCTGGGGAGCAATTGGACCGAAGAGACTGTACAACATCGGCAAGATGTATTCCGGTGTTCTGCATATGTTCTGGATTGGGGCTCTGTTACCGATTATCACGTTCTTTGCACGGAAGAAATTCCCCAATAACAGGCTCCTCAATGCCGTCCATTGGCCGATTTTCTTTGCAGGCACGGGCAATATCCCACCAGCGGTACGTGATAATCCGTTTTCTGTGGTACCTCGTGGACTAACAATATCACACAGACCGGAATCAACTACTCGACAGCCTTTGTGGTCAGTTTGATCTTCAACAAGGTGAGCAGAAGAATCCACCCGAATACCACAATGTATTGGCAAGACGCTAACGCCAAATAGCTCATCAAAGACCGAAGACCGCATTGGTGGGCCAAATACAACTACGTGCTGTCTGCTGCTCTAGATTCCGGGGTGGCAGTATCGGCGATTGTGATCTTCTTTTGTCTGGTGTTACCGGGAGCGACATTCACCTGGTGGGGGAATACTGTCAACAGCAAGACGGTTGACGGAATGGGGACACCGTGGAAGGAGCTGGGGGTGAACCAAACCTTTGGACCGAGCACATGGGAATAGTGGAGGAGTCTGGATGAGTTGTTGCTGTCGTAGCTCTATGAAATGATGATGCCATGGATTGTAGTTATGACTCAGGCATAAATACGATAACTAGTTAGCTGTTCTGTAACTGTATGGTAATTTACTGTCACCTGACATCACATGACCTTGGAGCTCTCCGCTCGAAAACCAGCGGCACTGATTGGAAGGATTCCACGCCAAGAGCGTCTCTCCTCCTCCGCGACCTGATAAGCATCGGCTTCGCTACAGGCAGAGAGAAAGGAGTCATGATATCCTCGCTGATCTCGGTGCATCTGCATATCTTACTTACCTCTGTCCTGCAGCCCACTGCTAGTACTATCTAAAACCTCGCTTTGACCTGCCTTATTGCCCTCTTCCGTCCCGGAGCTTGTCGTCTTCCCAACACTAGCTGCGTCTCGCCGACCCCTCCAGGAAAGGTCGATGGTGCTCGCAGCTATCTCTAAGACCATTTAAATTATTTGCTGGGCCATGTAACATTTTCCTCTTTCCCTTTCCCGTCGGATGCCGCGCAAAAGGGCCGCAGACCGCGTGGGTCCTGTCAAGACCCGAACTCGCACGGGCTGCAGAGAATGCCGCCTCAGTCGGGTCCGCTGTGATGAGAGGAAGCCATCCTGCACCCGCTGTCGGGAAAGGGGGCTTGTCTGTTCTTCTCCACTCATCTTGAAATGGGAATCCGAATTTGTGAGTCGTGGGCAGGCCTTTGGAAGGGCCGGCGTCTGGAGCAAGTCTCGCCCCCCTGTTGATGAAGCCCAGGCTGGGGGACGACGCCAATCGCTCTCTCCATCTTCACCTGCTCTTTTATCCGCCGTGCAGAAATGGTGCCCTCTTCCTCCTATTCAGAGTTGGGTTTTCATCAACAGCAGCGTCTCGACATTCGAGCATCCGCACCAGATGCCCGTTGCGGCCGATGACCCCAACGCTATCGTTCGCTACAGCGACGCTGGTTCAGCGCAGGATATGCAGATGTCCCTCGTGGGCAAGACTGCTGATATCGACGATGATATATTCGTCTTTCAACCATTGCAACTACAGCTACCCGGGCCTGGAAAATCGTTACCCTTGTTCCCCCATCTCTCAGAGTCGCCCCAGATCCAGTTGTTCGACTACTATCTTCAACAAGTGTGCCCCCGCACCACTGCAAGCTCTAGGTCGACGTCCCCGTTTGCGTCGGTCATCCTTCCTTTCTGTTTGACCGCATCGCCAACCCTCTTTAGGGCCATTCAGGCCTTGGGGGCATGCCACTGGTCTCGGTTCAACCCGTCATATCATGCCGTTGGTCTCCGGTTGAAGTCGTGGGCTTTGCGTGATCTTCGCCAACGCCTGACTACCCGAGGATTTCCATCATGCTCTGCGGACCCCGAAGTATTGGTCATCATGATGATGCTTTGTCTTTGCGAGATTGTGGATAATTGTGACCAGCATTGGACTATCCATCTAAAGGGCGCTAAAGAATTGATTCGGCTTAGGAGACAACAGAATGTTACACTCTCATTACCCCCTATTAGCCAGACACAGGACCCTGTTTCCGCATTCGCAGAGTCCTTCTTTGCGTTCCAGGATGTCATGGGACGAACCGCCTGTGGCGAGGAGGTGCTATTTGGAAGCGACTACTGGCAAGAGAACGGACGTACTATCGACACATGGATGGGCTGCAGTCCAGAGCTAGCATCCATCCTGTCTTCTATCACCGAAATGAGTCGTACGAGAAGACAATTTATGACCGACGCAGCCAGACCGGCATTCTCACAACGTGCAGCTTCCCTGGCGTATAAACTAGAAAACCTGGTACAAGAGCCAGATGATTGCGAAGACAGCACCCTCAGAACAGCCGCAGAGCTGAAACGACTGGCGGCGGTACTTTATCTTCACTGTGCACTATACGGTGCATCACCGTCCACACCATTGGTGACTGACTACGTCCGGACGATTTTGCTACACGTATCGGAACTCCTTGATCGCAGAGCTGTAGTCGGCATAACATGGCCGCTCTTTGTTGCTGCCGTGGAACTCGACCCTTTGAACGACGAGATATGGTCTGATTCGAACAAGGAGACGGTTATTCATGGACGGCCACTTGTCTTGCGTGCATTGGCAGCAATGGCAGAGTCCACTGTTTCAAACGTTGCGCGGACGCGAGCTGTCATTGCTAAAATATGGCAAGCTAGAGATCTTGACATGCTCCAGGGCTCCTCTGCGGGATCTTCTCGTGATCCTGCCAGTTGCAACGACTGGGAATGGTATGTTGCACCAATTAGCACCGCGATGAGCCTGGCATGAACGATGCTATGTTTACGAGCCGTGATGTGCCATTGGAACGGATATAAACATAGGTATATACTATCATGTTTCTGGATGGTTCAGCTCATGTATATTCTCTCTCTCTTTCTCTCTTCTTGTTCTCACTCTGCCTCTATTTCGTCTTGAGTTACGGCTACCGCTGCCTCGAGGGTGTAGGAGTTACATGTTTTGATGCAATTGTTACAATTTGGGGCGCTGGCGGTTATCTTTGTATAGTTTTCTTTGGGTCACATGGGGTAGAAAGAGGATTTCTGCCCAATTATCAATCAGTATGAACGTTTTCTATATAGCTTCTCGAGTAGCCAGACAACCTTGGAAGTATTTCTATGAAGATATTCTGCCTCACCGCCTTCGTTGCGCCATTCTGCCGGACGAACGTCACATTTCTGAGGCTCGCAGGTTCCTCCATCGTCGCAAACGCTTCAATTTGCTACTCTTCTCCGTCGAAAGACGCGTCCATTCCATCTCCTAGCACTCTCTATTCGGTTTATTGGTTTGAAGAAATACGAGTCGTACTTCCTGTGTTCCCGTAAACGGCCTCCTCTTGTTATCTCCCGCGAGCGCGTACTGTGCCTTCAACCTCTCCATCTCAATTCTCAATTAGAGACTCTAGCCTCTCCGGCGAGAAGGCGCCTTCACCATGCGTTAAGAGCATTCGATACCTTTGACTGTGCTCAATCCAGATACTGCAATACCAAATATGACATCCTCGACATCTGCGTCTACGTTCGCCCGCAACCTGTCCTCCCCGTTCCAAAGCCAGTTAAGCGAGCACTTCCAGGAACCGATAGAACAAGTAAATCCCAGCGAAACCAGTTTTACAGAAGAGTCCAAGGAGGATCAAAGCAGTGGTAACAACCTCGAGACGCCCCGAAAGACCAGGCCAAAGACGCGTTCATTATCTGACGCCCAGAAACCCACGACTCCAAGGCAGCCTGCCTCCGGGGACCTTGACCGGCGAGAGAGTAAAGATGACAGTTCGATATCATCCTTGAGCTCAGTAACCCCGCAGAGACCATCGTTTCAGTCTTCGTTATCTCTCCAACTGCCTGCTAGAACGGCCGGTTCCCCCTCCATAGCCACTCGGACACCGCTTTCTCCAAAGCTCGACTCATCCCATATCTACGGCTCGCCTGCATCTGTGCTACCTAGACGTTCACGTGGACTGGAGTTCTCTCGCGCATGTACCAATCTGCATCATTCTACGCTGGCAGAGTCCTCACCGGATTCTTCCCCGGTCATCGCCAGTAGGGGCATGAACATCCCGCAGCGCCGTGGTTCCCATGGCTCGAGTTCTGTACATCCGTTTTCGACCTCGGGTCCGGCTGATCGAACGGCAATCTCAAGTTCGGTGTCAAGCGTGAACATGATGGAGTCCGATACTAGCAGCAGTGAGGAAGATGATGATGAACTCATGATCGGTGATCGCGACGACATGATGATCACCAATACACCGCAGGCGAGCAAATTTGGAAATGGACCGAATCCATTCTCTGCGGGCAATGTACCTAGCCCTGGGTATGACTGGATGGGTGGCTATTCGCAAGCAGCGGCAAGTCTGATGAGTTTCCAACGCGCTCGCCTCGGTAAAAATCGAAGTAGACACAGTTCCAGCAGCGGCAGTGGTAACAGTTCAAAGCCCAGTCCAGTGCCCCTTTCACCACCCGTGATTAAAAGCATCGAGGGCTCGAACGGGGGGTATTTCACTTTGAAAGGCGGTTTCCAGCCGCCGCGACGGGAGAGTCTCAGTCTAGGCACGGGTGACTTGCGTTTATCGGATATAAGTGATGACGGAGACAATCGCTTTGGGCGCGGTCGTAGCCCTGCGGCCACGTCGAGCCCCGGTAGTGGGCCGCTTGGGGTTATTCGACGGGCAGTGACTCGGCGTAGCAGTTTATTGGTGAGTGGGACTTGGTTGCTTAGATAGAAGTCATCTCATGGAGTCAAGCTGATGGAAAATTCAACGCAGCCCAAAACAAAGGGGTTTGCACGGATTCAGGCGGCTCTTTTCGAAGAAGCCGCCCCCATTGATAGCGAAGCAAAACGTGAAGCAGAGGTCATTCGCCAGGTTCGTGAGAGCGAACCGAGCGTTCCTCCAGAGCCGCGAACCCTGGATGCCTCCCCATCCATCGAGCCCTCGTGCCCTTCTGCGGCAATTGAGGATGCTGAGAATGCATCGACACAGTCTCAAGCTACTATCCCAATCGAAAATAGCTTCAGCAGCCAGGCTGTCAGAAACTCGGCCGGACCGAACTTCTGGGATTCCTTTGATGGTCGCTATCGCACACCCCCACCACCTGCACGCAGTACTCACCCCTCATCGGTTTCAGAGGACGACAATGCGATGGATATGACGCCATCGACGACAGTCGATGTTCCAAAACCATGGGATCGCCCCCCTTCACAGACTTCTTCCGTGTATACAGCCAACCTGGCGCAAACGAGGAAGCGGCGTCGAGAAGATGATCTTGACCCAAATATTTTGAAGCGGAGAGCAGTATCTCCTAGCATGAGCGTCCAGAGCAGTCCGATCTTTCCCCAGTCACCGGTAGTCAAAGACACCAATAATAATAATAACATTTGGGGCCCACCGCCCAAGTCGGCCCTTGGACCTCTTTTCCCGGAACGTCCTGGCAGTCATGAGAATGGCAGCCGGGGTAGTGCACCCCATTCGGGCACACTGAAGCGGGTAGGACTACAAGGAATGACTGAGACTAGTGATGGGTTTATGAATATGAGTATTGAATAACCGATCCCTGTTACTAGGGTTCATGATCTCGCTACGATGCTGCTTGGGATTCTTTGTTTTTCTCATTCTTTGTCATTATTTATATAGCAACCAGCGGGCATACTGCGTTTCGGGCGGCGTACAAAGCACTTATCTGCTGTCTTCTCTCTTTTGAACAGGATGCGATCGGAGTTCTTGGTTGCTGGCTTTGTTGTCAATACATTCATTAAACAAGGCGCTGGGATATTCTTAGGATTCTGATAGGTTATCAATCGGACTGAAATTTGCCTACTGTCTAGCATATAAACATAACATTTTCGGTTCAATCGAATGCCTTTCCAATGTATTCAACAGGATGGAGCATCTGTAATGGTATGTAATGGTATGTAATGCAGCGCTTGTGGCGCTTACTAGGAGTGGAGAGACAGCGTCAGTGGAGGATGTGCATTCTACCCAACACGATCACCTCCTTCTCTTCTTCTTCATTGTTCACGCTCGTTTTTATTTACTGATTTCTCCAGTTTACCATCTATACACCCCAGCGGACTGCGTGACATTGTTCCCCGCCATGTCTACAGTCGTCGACATCGCATCCTCCTTTATCGAGGGTGCCCCGCCCGGCGAGGTATGCTTCCTCCAGTTTGAGCTCCGTTCAATTCAATTGAGCGAAATCTGGTCTTGTCGGATCGGATTTTCGCTTCAATGATTTCCCCCCCCCCCCCTTTATATATTTGATACTCCATGGGGACGCTAATGTTGCCGTGTTTTTAGCTCGAAGAGGTCGTTGTTGGTACGCTTATCCTCCCCCCGCATTTCCCCTGTTCTAGCTCGATCGGTTCGAACGCGGACGCCTTGTGCCACATGCGCTGCCATTGATTCTTCTGAATTTACTATGATGCAGCCATGGGGTTTCTCTATTTCTCTGTAACTATTGCTGACGGGTCGATTCCGCAATTGCAGATGTCAAGACCCTTACGTCCGACGGCCCCGATATCATTCCATCGCTTGTGCCCGCATTTCAAAGGTATAACGAGACGCAGTTGGTGACAGTGAAGCTTCCCGGTAGTAGTCAGGAGGTTCGTTCCGCTTTTACAATGTGTCCGGTTCTATCGATTGAACTGCGGTTGTTCCATGGTTGTTGAGGTTGAGGTTGAAGCTGTCGCTGATGTGGCTTGGCTTGTTCAGGTCATCGTTAGCGAATACAATAAGCTGGATGAAGAGAAGTACTATGATTCTGAGAGCCATACATCGTTTGTGTTTGATCATGTCACGCAGGTATGCCGTACAACCTTTGTTGTTTATTTCCTGGGACATCTTCTGACAGTCTTCGGTAGAGAGCATCTTCTGTGCAGTCGTATCCATTGGACTCGCAGAATGCAGATTTGATGTGAGTGACTCACCTACTGCTAACCATCCGGTGCTGACTTCCTCAGCAAATCCCTTCTCAAAGCCCTCGGTGCGCATGTCCGTGAACACTACCCCTCTTCCTCCTATGGTGTGTATTCGATCGAGAACGATTCCGCTGTGGCCCTTGTGGTGGTTGCGAATAAATACTCACCAAACAACTTCTGGTTTGTTGCCACATCGCTCTGTGAATGGGTTCTTTCTGGCCGGTAGCTAATTGGCATGGGATACTTTCAGGAATGGCCGATTCCGCGCTACCTATCAATTCCCTATTTCCTCCTCATCTACCACCGTGACTGGTAAAATCAAAGTTGACGTTCACTACTACGAAGATGGCAATGTAGCAATGAATGCGACTAAGCCGGTCGAAATCTCCATCCCCTCTATTTCCGCCGAGGCCATCATCTCCCGAATTGCTACTGCCGAGCGAGACTATCAAGAGAATCTCAACCGTGCGTTCGTAAACATGGCAGAGGGAGCGTTCAAGGGTCTGCGCAGGCAATTGCCCGTTACGCGACAGAAGGTCGAGTGGGAGAAAGTCGGAGGATACAGGCTGGGCCAGGATATTTCTGGAGGGACAGGGCGGTGATGCTATGTTTGTAGAGGCGTCAATCCAGGATGGTAATCGATTCACGTTGAATAGCTACATTATCACCCATATGACAGTCCGTATGATATGCGACTAATGATTCAAGAAGTGGATGTAATTGGTCTCCACTTCCGAACGGACAACTGTGCATGGGATTTTCACTGCGTAGAAATCTGCATTGCTGATATCCGTGCTGATATGGCACGATCAGTGGAAATTCGCAATCCAAATAACATCCTCACAGGTGAGTTTTCCCTCCTACCGAACTCGATCAATTCAGCCGTTTTCATGTATTGATCTGTCGCCATATGCACCAACATGTCTCTTTGGCCTTAATATCTATCACCTTTTAATATCCAATGAAATAATTTTCAAACAGATCGGGCAAATTGAATCAATGGCAGACACATCCAAAAGGGTGCACCAACAGGAACAGGAGCAGAACCAGAAGCAGCAGGAAATGGATATTCCCCTCCCAAAACGATGGATCAAATTTATGCAATCGAATCCTGGATTGGAGAAATCTCTGCGCCTATTACAGGCCTTTCTGCAGATAGGGGCCGCGATTGAAATTGGGGTCGATGATGAGTTGGCCGGGCGGCTATGGAGGGCTAGGGGGGATGTTTCTGTTGGTGAGTTCTTGTTTTAAGGAATTTTACTGTACTTATTTGACAATCTACAGCAAGGAGATACTTCCGTTTCTTCAACTTCATAGACTGTTTCAGTCGTGTGTATGTGCTTCTGGGATCTGGACCCTCGACCGGTACGGTGACGAGGACGATCGACTCGATGAAATGGACTTGTCTGGGATTGTATTTTCTCTTGGAAGATTTTACCATTGTGATTACTGCCCTTTTATCTTTCATTTTCTCACGATGAGAGAGGACGATGTGCTAACCTGGCATAGCTACATGCGATGAAGCTCTATACGCCGACCTGGACGAAGGATATCCTTCTCCACGCGAACCGGTTCTGGTTCTACGGTATCTTGCTCTCCATCGTGGGCGGGTTATGGATCCTTCTGTCTCCCTTGCTCTCTAGTACTGTCCCAGAAACCACGGAGACAAAGAATGAGAGTAATGGGGAAACAGAAAAGTCTCAATCCAAGTCATCCTCGTCCAATGAAACCGGTAAAACGGAAACAGGGACAAATACACAGCCAAAGACTGCTGCATGGTCTGTATCGCCACAGGCAAGACGTCTTGTCGTTGATAGCTGCGATCTTCTCATTCCCGGTTCCTTTCTCGGTTGGATTCCCGTGAGCAGTCTGGCGATTGGAGTAACCACGGTTGTTAGTACTTTGGTTGCCATGGTGGACGTCTGGGCGAATGTCCAGGGAAGGGGTGGTAATTTGTAACGGCACTTTTTGAATATAGTCTGTGTATGTGTATATGTTTATAGACATCGGGACTTGGTCTCCTGTAAAGAACAGAAGGCCACGTGATGACGAGGATGCCAACCAGTTCAACCTTGCAGCGTCTTTGCATTTCTCCTACTCTTCTTCCAAAAAGAAACTACATCGACTGACATCCCATTTCCTATTCCCATCGAACTTCCAGATAGAACGCCTCGCTCAACGCTCCATCAATGATCCCCGCCTCACTGATGCAGAGCAGCGAGCAATCACAAACCGTCACCCTTGAGAGAAGAGGATGGCCCTTTGTCACGCAGCTTGTGGTTTGACCATTTCAGGCTTGGTGGACAAAACCATTAACCACCCTGATGTCCTCGCATTCAAGGAGGCCACAGGGTTGGAGGAACCGCTGATGAGGAGATGGCGCAGTGGGGATCACACAAGCAGCAGACCCAGACTGCGGTTCACAACTCGTTGAATTACAGAGCCTCACATTTGAAAGAAGTGTTCTATCCTAGGTTTATACTGGGTGGACGATTTAACTCCAGTCAGCGAGCTGAAGAGCCGGTTCACTTCTCAAGACAAGTTCCCCGCTGGCCTACGAAATGGCCCTTTGTCTGGCTGTGGGAGCCAGCCGATACTGTGACCCCGTCAAGATCGATATCAAGCATACGGCCCCAGCGTTGATCGCATGCTTGACACAAGGCGACTTTTCCGTATTTACGTGTCCCTGAACTGGAGAACCTTCCAAAGTCAGCCAATAACATGAACAACCGACACTTTCCTGATGCTCTACCGAATGGGGTTTGGCTGCCACCTTATCGGCTTCAATGATGAGCGTTCTGTTGTTGCTTGTCTTATTTTCACAAGGTAGGATTTTCATTGCTGAGTATCTATTCATCAAGGGGAAGAAAAATATAGTGCATTTTAACCCTTCTGGTACAGCCTAGGCACTCTGTTCCATGCATATAGAATAATCTGGTCATAGCCCTGAACAATCACCATTCAAAGCAGGATTCTAAGCGGAGATGTCAGACTGAGAATTTTGTCTGCAGCCACAACCATTATTTTGGACAAAATGAGAGGCCATGCATCCAGGAGATTACTGTTTCTTGCACGACCCTGGCTCTTGAATGGGATTGTCAATGAGTATTTACCCAATACTACTGACGTTTAGCTGGGAAGAGAAAGGTTCATGTAAATGATAGTATCCAATGGCATGCGGAGGTAACTCTTTAATGTATCCTTCTCATTAAGTATTCAAGTTAGGCTAGGTTACTGCGTGTCTGAATTTCGAAGCATTCACAAAAATAACTCTGGTATCAATACCATAACATAGAGATGATCCATCAAGACAAAGGCAGATATCCCCTAGGAGTCAGCTGTGATCAAATCGGCATCTTCTCACCAACACATAGACTGAGTCTGGGCACAGCAGTCTGGAATGACAAGCATAACGTACGTCTGATGCATCAAGCAAACAACGTACCCTGTGGCCAAGCTGTCAAAGTTCCGGTCTTCCCCAAGGGACACCAGCAGAGCCTCGATAACTGCCCGAAATGGAAATTCTGACTGACAAACGCTGGCAATAGAAGATATATCAATTAAACCTTAAAGACGTCTATCAAAGGAGACGGTAAATCTTGCCTCAAGGGACAAGCTCTGTCCCCGTCAACAGATCCATTACAGGAACGTCATCCGCACATCCGCCAGCATCCCATCTGCCTTCCTTTTTCTTGCTCGCTACGTACGCCAGCGCCTCCTTTTGAACAGCCTGCCAGTCCATGTCTATTAGCCCAGCGACATGGCCGGAACCGCGCAGTTGAGTCAACGCGTCTTCCACCCAAGTACGGCAATTAAAGCTCTGCTCCTTCGCCTGGTCCGGATCATCAATTTGGTACACCGGAACCTGTGCGAGGATATTCTCAACCGTTTCGATGGCTCTGGGGGCAATCTTCCCGATCACAAAACAGGCGAGAAGTCGTGGATCCTGGGAGAGATCGGACAGGGGAATCCGCTCGAATCTCCAGGGTTGTGAGAGCTGGCAGTGGATATTCTGGAGGGTGTTTTTGACGTGGAACTTTGTGGCGGGCAGAGCTGTAGTACTAGTATACTGGCCTCTTATCTTGGGGGTGATCAAGAGGGCGTAGTGGGGACTATCGGGGTGTTTGGGGCGGGCATAGAGGGCCAGCTGCAAGCGCGGTTTGTTGCCTGGCATTGTAGGCCACTCGAGCAGCCCTGAAGGACGAATAGTGACGAGACAGAAGTTTGTTCGAAGAAGAAAAGAGGTGAAGCCAGAAAACGATTGGAATATCACGTGCACGCCATTCCGGATTTGGAAAGATGATGCTATTCGTCTATCAATATAGAATATAGACTGCATCTTGGTATTAGATCAGAATGATAAATATGACTAGATGTGTTCTTCCGACTGAGTTTATAAAATCTAAGGAATTTTCACTGGAAGAGAAATGGAGAGCATCTATGAGTTGCATCGTATGCATCAAGTGCAGCCAGCAGGACAATGGCTAGAAATGAGATTGTCTTTCATTTGTTTCTTTGAATCATCATCTTTTCTTTTTTTTTCTTTTCTTTCCCCATAATATCCGATAGTGGTATATCTGAAGAAGCAAAATGTCTGGGGTAGAGAGGGTTCTACGCGTCCTTCCCTTTCGACGCGTCTGCTCGTCGAGCTCCTGCAAGTCTCGTTCACAGACTCAAGGAGAGCCAGGACGGCGAATTCAGGATTCTCAATCAATCCAGTTCCAACATGGACTTATCGTCTCATCTGCCGCTCACTTCCGCTCCTTCAACAAAGCCACAATGTGGTCATTCAGCCAGTATCCCTGCAATTCCTCCTTGGACATGTTCTTGGCGCCGGAAATCCATCCTCTGCAGACCTTGTCCCCAGCGCCGCAGTTGCAGTGGAAGGGCTGATCCATCTCCCATTCCGAGCTCGGGTAGAAGAACGTGAGGGCGTCACCTTTCTTCAGCGGCCGGTTGTCCACGACACGCACTTCCATCTTGCCCATGTCGAAAACGAGAGAAGGGTCGCAGGAATGGTTGCAGAAGACCAGGTCCGAGTTCAGCTCGATGTGCGAGTTGGGTCCTGTTTGCACCGATGTATACGCTTTCTTTGCTGGCGTGGCCGTCGTGATCTTGGCGAAGAGGGCGCCTGCGGGCAGGTCGACTAGGGAGATGGCACCGCTGCCGAATGGTTTCGTGCTGTGATTGACATACAATCTATCGGGATGGGTGGGAGGAGGAGTAGTGAGGGAGGCGGGTTGCGCAGAGGGAGCTGTCTCTGTGATAGCGGGGGCCATATTGTTGATGCTGCGTTGGGGACTGCGGAAGCAAGGATTGGAAGGTTGGGATGGGAGTCACTTCGAAGACGTTGCAAAGCTCGCGGTTCCTTGGGAATCATTCACACGAACCGAACCATCCTTCCCCGTTTCTCGCATCCAGGATGCGTCTATTTATACAGCACATTCCTCCGCAGCGTGGGGAAAGCCTCGCATGGTTACCTGCGGGAGTCAATTGCGTGTTGCAGGACCATGTTCCTTGTCCTTTCAATCATATTCCAATGCCTTCCATTGTGCCGAGGGGCCCTGCAGGTCTCAGTCGCGGGGACAAGGAAATCCTGGTTGTCCCAGTCCAGTCCAGCGTCACCGCGGTCCGGAAGAAGAAAGGCTATTGTGGAGTGTTCCGTCTTGGCTCTTTCGTCGCTGCAAAGTCCAGCACAACAATAATGTGAGCTGTTTCCCCCACACCGGACGGCAGCTCTCCAGCCTCGGTATCGGTCCTCTTGCTCTGTCGCTGCAGCGTCCTCCGTGGTCCGTATGGACACGTTACGAATGGATTGTGTGATTGATTCAGAGAGCAAAAGCAAGCCATACATATGAAAACATACGAGCAATGCCAATCGTGTGTTTTCCAGGGCCAAGAAAGAATCCAGGCACCAGCAAACTCATCCGAGGTTATCGGTGCTGGATTGCTGCCTCCGGACAATAACAATTCGGCCGCTCGTCCCGCACTACGTATATTGACTTTGTGAGAGCCCCGTTTTTGCTGCGGATTTTGCTGCTGGCTGTCGAATGGGGTTGGTTGACCCCAGGCACATGCAAGCCAACTGCTGTCGGGCATTTAGATCGGGCAGATGGATGCAGGCTAATATGTAGTATGTCATATTTCCTAGAACGGACAAATGCATCGCTTAACGAGGGAGATTTACGGAATGCTTCGTACACAGAGGAGATTTTTAGCATCAATTCCGCCAATGGCCTTCTCCTCCCAGTGATGCAGTAAGAGTTACTACGACACATACATCGTTGGACGGAGATTAGGGCTACAGGGACTGCTCCACAGCTCATGCCATGTAGCATTCATAGCTCGGATAAACAAAGGCCGTCGAGTCTAACTCGAATTGACTTCAGTCTATACTTCTGTTTGCGAATAGCACGGTGACACGACGGTCCACCACATGCATTGTCCCACGCAGGATTTACTTTGCATCTGCCGGATTACTTGCATGTTGACTGATTCATGCAAACGCAATCCTGCCAGTACCGACATGACCCCATGCGCTAGTTCATCTTCCACTGCAGCTCCTCTCCATCTAGCCATCGTCTCAGGTTCTCCGCCTCTTCGTCGTACCAGCTGTGCAGGACCTCTTCCTGTGCATACCCCGTATGCGGCGTTAGCAACACTTCGCTACGGCCCTCTGTCCCCCAGGCCGTCGTCCGCCACGGACTGCCTGCAGGCAGAGGCTCCGTGTCAAAGACATCCAGAGCCGCGCCGCGAATGCGTCCCTTACGCAGGGCCTCCAGGAGTGCCGCTTCATCGATCAGCGGTCCGCGAGAGGTATTGACAAGCAATGCCGTTGGCTTGAGAACAGCCAGTTCCTCTGCACCAACGATCCCCCTACTGCGATCAGACAGGACATTGTGTATGCTCAAAATGTCAGCCCACCGGAACAAATCCAACTTGGACGGCACAACGACGAAGCTACCGGCAGGCAAGCCTTGGGCAAAAGCTTGTTCGTCGGCTTTCTCCTGCGTCAGGTTCGCCGACCACGCGATGACTTTCATGTGAAATGCCAGCACTGCGATCCTGCCTACCTGTGACCCCAGCTTGCCCAGACCCAGTAGTCCCAGCGTTTTGTCCGAGACACTGATCCCCAGGGGCCCTTGCCAGCCGCCATGTTTAATGGCTGCATCGTCCCGCGCGACATTTTTCGCAAGGTCCAGGATCAACGCCCAGGTATGTTCCACCGTAGAGCTCACAGTCTGGGGACTCCCCACCGTACCGGCTACGGGGATCCCGCGGGTTGTGAATGCAGGTAAATCCAGTGACAGGTTTCTCGTTCCGGTCGTCAGAAGCAGCTTCAGATTCGGCAGTGCGGCGATAGTATCACTTGAGAACGGTGTTCGTTCACGCATGGCCAGGATGATATCGAATGGCTGCAACCGGAGAATTAACTCTTTCTGCTGCGAGGGATCGTGCGGGTCCAGAGTCTCTGGGAAACTGGATATTTCGACGCGCGACTGCAGATGGGCGAAATGAGAGAGCGCGATGCCCTGGTAGTCGTCCAGGATGGCGACCTTGACCTTGCCAGCCATATTCAGACACCTGATGCGAAGATAGTGCTTGATGGATGTCCTTCGTTGGTTGTGTCTACAGCAGAATCAAACGAAGTGCGGTTGACGGCATACCCCGCAGATGATTAGCAAGCATCAATTAATTATAATTTGCAGCAGACGGTGGAGATGCTGGATGTCGTCAATCTCCGGCCTTGTCTTTATCCTTTACTGTTAGCTGCTCGGAATCCAACCGACGTGCTTTGGTTCTGACTTCTGCGGCTTTGCCTCCAGAGACATCGTAACAATGGAGCCTATACTATCCTCAGATATATACATATTCATCTGCTTGAGCGTTCTATCTCTCTCTCGCTCAGCTTCAGATTGATTCCCGATTCAAGGGTTGATACGACAAGCCCTAAACCTCATAATAATTCCAGTCCCCTCAATTCACTAACATAAGAACAATCTCAGAGAATCATATCGAATGCTGCTTCCAATACTAATCATCACCATAGCCCTATCGTGGCTAGTCATAGCTATCCTGATCTTACGCTTCCCCCAACCCCTAGAACCCAGCCAGTGCCCAAACAGCGCCGGAAGAAGCCTCCGAAGCCATTGCCTGCCCTTGGACAGCCCTGGCCTCATATTACCAAACCATGCGCCATTTATAAATTCCTCGTCGGACAGCGTGCATATGGGGGGAGGAATTGGAACCCGAGCCATCGCCTGACGAGAACCATACTGTACAGACGCGCTGATCTGGCCCTTCGCATCGAGAATCCCTTCAACACCGATTTCCAGGAACACGCGGATCGGTGCGTTCTCGAGCTGCAGAATACGATGGACCTCAGTGATGAGCAGTGGAGGGATCTGGCTCGGTTCATTCAGGATCAAACACATGTGTGCTTCTAGTCTCACAAGGTCTCACCAAAAGACAGCAGCAGAAATGAATCAACTCGTCTCAATCTTAACGGCAACAATCCAAGCGATCACGCTAAAGCTCATCCTCCATGTATTCTGCGATGTTGAGCCGGATACATAATCTGACTCGGATCTAAGAAAGCTCGTCGAAGCTATCAACAACGCACTGGAATCAACGCGAGGTTTTAACATGATAAAGAGATTACCCGAAAACCCCGAACTCCAACGTGCCATTTGGACCGTGATCCCAGACGCCCCAATTGGCGAGCGACGAGAGACGCTATTCAATGTAATCCAGCCGGCCTATGAGCCCCTTTGGCGCGGTATTCTTTCAACTTTCCTCGAGATCCGTTTCGTCTCTGGTGCCCAGCATCCGAAGTGGCAGGATGTGCTTGTCGATTTCCTCCATAACCAGACAACAGAGCAGTTCAGCCTGGAAGTGTACGAAGGGGATATCCTTGTTGAAGATCTTATAGCCGAAGCGCTGCATCTTCACCCGCCTGTTCCGCAGATCCTGCGCGCGTGGATGTTCATGAAACCGCATCCATACATAGCACCGAGAATAGTCGCCGATATTGCGGCTTCCGATAGATGGGAGCGCGTTTGGGGTCCAAATGCGTATGAATTCGTTCCAGGGCAATGGACGTCCTCGATGAAGAAGCATACAGAGGCTTCCCTTTGGGGCTCCTCCGAATCGTTGTCCTGCTTCCTCCGCGTTTCTGGCCTAGGGTTATTGCCTTGATTATTGCCGCGTTGTGTCGTGAGATTCAAGCTGATTTTTGCAGAGAGCAGTGCCGATGATGACAAGAATGACAAGACGGACAAAGGTAAATGGCAGTTGGATTTGCAGGCCCTGATGCCCCAGGACTGTTACCAGAGTGTTTTTCTCATCAGGGAGGATGGGACTTGTTTATGACAATTCTTAGAACTGCATACTGCAATACGCATGTAGAGATGATTCATTAATTACTATATTGTGACCATCCTATTGCAATACACCAAGTAGAAGTTCCGTCATAATCGACACTCATTCTTTATACAATTTGGTAGTTCTATCCTAACTGCTGCACCAGCTTCGACTTGGCCAACACCATCTCGGCAAGATGTTTGATATTCTTCCCAGACAGCAGCTCAAGCACCTGGACATTGGCGTCAGTCTCCCGCGCAATCCAATTCCGGATCTCAATGGCCACGAGGGAGTCAAGACCAAGCGATGAGATCGATACACCATCGCCAATATCATCTGGAGTCATGGTAAGCACGTCAGCCAACTTGATCACAAGCGCCTTCTGCAAGCAGTCCAGAGCAATCTCCCGAGAGGATGCAGTCGCCAGCAATGTCCGCAGGGAAGCCTGCCTGTTGCCCAGCCCTACGCCTCCCAGACCGGCCTGTGCTGCGGTCCTGAGAGCTGCGAATCGTGGATCATGGATCCAGAAGGGTTCAGCAGTAGTGTCTTCCACGCTCAGCCCGGTGACGCATTGTCCATTGCAGGAATCGTCCAGCTTGCCAGAAATTGCAGCAGCCAAGAGCGCAAATACGTCCACGCTGTTCAATGCCTGGCTGCCGATGTTCTTCAGCACTTCTTGTCGGCGTGCCGGGTCGCTGTCTGCTAGATATCCCGCATCTGCAATCGCTGCCAGGTCAATCGATACACCGCAGAGGTTCAATGAGCGTCGATAGGCCATGAAACCGTCCAGGAAGGCGTTCGCGGCTGCGTACGCGGATTGTCCACGGTTGCCAACAATTCCTGCGACGGAGGAGAGAGCAATAAAAAAGTCCAGGGGTGATTCGGACAGCGCGAGATGGAGGTTCCAGGCACCGTCCACTTTGCATCGGGTTACAGCCTCGAAGTCGTCTGCGGCCAGGTTTTCAAACAAGGCATCCTGGAAAGCATTAGCTTGAGTTCTCTGTATCTCACAAGGGGCTGAAGAAGACTATCGTACCCGGAGGACCATGGCCCCATGGATGATACCTCTGACTGGAGGCAGGCCCTTCAATTGTTCCTTAACAAGTCCAGTGACGGATTCCATGCTGCCAACATCGCACGCTTTGACAATCACCTGGGTCCCCAGGAGCTCAAGCTCGCGGATTGTCGTCTTCACATCGTCAGTAGATGCTCCGCTTCTGGAGACAAGCACAATATGCTTGGCTCCACGCGATGCCATCCATCCAGCAATGGCCCGTCCAAGTCCTCCAGTACCCCCGACTAGGATATAGGTACCATGTTCCTGTAGCAGACGGACTGGGGTCTTAGGAGAAACGGCCTTGGAAGGTTAGTCGGATTGAATGACCATGGAAGCCCAAAAGAATGAACGAATTTACCTTGACTTCACAACCCTCACGGGGAACAACCACGATTTTACCGGTATTCTTGCCTGCTTGCAGTGTCCGGAATGCCAGCTGAATTTCAGAAATCGGATAAACAATAACAGGGGAGATCGGGCGCACCGATCCATCAGTAATCAAGCGACTGACGTCGCTTAGAAGCCGTCGCATTAGCTTGGGTCGTTTCTGCGCGACCTTGGTGAGGTCGACGGATGCAAATGCGACGTTATTCTCGAACGGCAGCATTTCCAGGCGCGTATTCTTCGTAATATCTGCTTTTCCAATTTCAATAAATCGGCCGAACGGCGCAAGACAGTTCCAGCTCTCGCGTAGCAGATCACCTGCCAGGGAGTTCAGAACGACGTCGACGCCCTCGTCCTCGGTCAGGGCTCTTACTGCAGATGCGAAGGAGGTATCCCGGCTGTACAGGATGCGGTTCGCCGGGAGGGAATAGTGCTGCATCAGGAATGACCTCTTCTCCGAGCTGCCAACGGTCACGAAGACGTCTGCACCGACGAGCTGTGCGAGCATGATGGCCGCCTGGCCGACTCCTCCTGCTCCGGCATGGATGAGGACTCTCTCTCCCGACTGCAGATTAGCTAAATCGAAAAGCCCGTAGTAGGCAGTGCAGAAAACAACCGGGATCGAGGCGGCTTCTTCGAAGGAGAGGTCTGCTGGGATGGGGTAGACGCTGGTCTCCCGGCATCGTGCATAGGTCGAGTATGCGCCTTCAGGCATCGCCATCACCCGTTGCCCTATGCGGACATGCTTGACGTTCTGTCCTACCGATGAGACCACTCCGCTGCATTCGATGCCGATGTATGGCTGAGATAGCTGGCCCATTGCCACGACGACGTCTTTGAAGTTCACACCGGTGGCCTTGACCTGAATCTCGACCTCGTCGGCCCCTAGAGCAGGCGGAAGATCGTCCACGAAGAAGAGCGTGTCTAGCTGGCCAACTGTGCCGACTTGGATTTTAAGCCGCCGGCCAGGCTGGTCATATCTTTGGGGGAATATGGCTGCTTCAATGGTCTCGTTCCCGACAAACGTGTCGACCACGGTGTCTTCCACTACGCGGGGTATCATCAGGCGAGAGTCCTGCATTTTGAATTCGAATTCTTCGCATGCCGGAACCCCCGGTTTAGGGAACATGGCGCCGATCACATTGATCAATGCGGTTGTACTCAGCTCGCGATGCAGGGGATCTAGCCCTAACAAGGTAACGTGGACGACGCTTTCAGATCTCACGGAACGTGCTAATCCAACGCTCATCTGGGAATCCGGAACGTCGGTACGATAGACCCATAGGATCTTAGATGCGCCCAGCAGGACATTCTTCAGCCGGGCGAGCAAGGAAGGATCCATATGGCGGAGTGATCGTGTGCCTGACTCCAATATGATCACATTCTTCCCTGCGCCGTCAAGATCCTCTAAATCGCATATGAGGGGATCAGGGGTCATAGCAGCTGCAAGGGTCCTGCAAAGAGCATCCGTCACTTCGTTAGGTTTGCCAAACACGGCGATGTGAAGATCAAGCGGCCGCTTGCTCGATCCATTTGTAAGGATGCTCGTATTGCCGTTGGCAGCAGCATCGTGGACGACAGTGGCGCCGTTTGTCTTGGTGTTTCCATTCATCGTCTCCGAGCGCCCATTTACAGCCTCAACATGTCCATTCATGGATTCAGAATGGCCATTGGTCGTCACCGTCGACATAGGAAATGGCTGCCACTCGACCTTGTAACACAGCTTCCGTTGTTGCTGCTCTGGTCCGGTTTCCGAGCGGTTAACAGGGCTCATAACCAGGTTGTCAAGAGCAAGAAGGAGATCGCCCGAACCCTGGGCCATCCCAAACAGGTCAAAGTGGACGGGCTCCGCGGCAATTTGCTCTTGTCTGGACGTGCAGTAACCCAGCATGTGTTCACCAGGAGAGGTAGGCATTTTGCAGCTGATGACAGCGTGCTGGATGGAAGTGGGCATGTAGAGGGATCCCTGCTCTACACGTCCCGGTCCCAGAATCGGCCAGACGAGGTGGATAAAAGCATCTATGAATGCTGGGTGATGGCTTAACCCAGACTCAATACCCTTTGGCATCACACTCTTGGTGTCCCGCACGTAGATGCCAGCGTAGCTATGGCGGGCATCTGCGAAGCAACCCTCCATTCCCTGGAATGTCGGTCCGTACCCGGCTCCCAGCGCCTCCAACGCCTGGTAGAGCGTGGAAGAGTCAATCTTTTGAGTAGCAGCTGTTTTTATGGCTGAGATCTGCGATTCCCGGCGACCAAGTTTGACCTCAGACTCCTCCCACGGAGCTCCGCCCTTCTCGTCCACAACGCGAATGAGGCCCCTACAGTGTTCAGTCCAGCCACGATGTGCTTCCCAGGAGCATATTCTGAATTCCTCCCAGGTGCTCGAGTATCCTCGCAGACCTTCAGCATGCGGTCGCAAGGAGGTAGTGACTTCGACGCCGGAGTCATGGCTCAGGACCAGCGCTGCCACAACCATCACCTCTCGCAGCTCAAACCGGGAGAAGGCAAGACGACGTTGTTTGGCGTGTCTACTTGACGCTTCCAGAGCCATGGATAACTGGAAGGATCATCAGCAAGTGAACATGGTGAGCATGGGTTGAACAGAGATAGATCCGTAACTTACGTAGCCGGCAATAGGGAAGACAGGCATGCCCTGCATACGATGATCACGGAGCCAGGGTACCTCGTCCAGATGGACTATATTCCGCCACGTCGGCTCGAGATCGTTTGAATAGTTGGCGATGAGCCCCAATACGTCGTGCCTCTTGCCATCGCGCAGTCGGTGCTTCTGCACGATTCGTGGCTCGTGCCAGAAGCGTGTGCCATGCTGCCAGGGATAAGGAGGCAGATCCGTAAGGACGGACTGCAAGGCAGCGCCAGTCCGGGGGAAGTTGATTGAGTTCATGTTAAGAGTCAATCCCCTCATGTACGCAGTAGCTGCGACGTTCAACACGCACTCCGTTGGGTCTTGCTTGCGGATTAGCGCAGAAGCGTAGGGGATGCTCTGTCCCAGAGACTTCAATGTATCAAGAACCGGTCCCTTGAGCGCTGAGTGAGGGCCGATCTCTATCAACAACTGTGGCCGCTCATCACCCGAGCACATTTCCCCCAGGGCGTGTGGGAACAGCACGGTCGAGGTGAGATTCGCTATCCAGTACGCCGGGCTGAGCGTCGTGGTTTCAGTCCGAGAGCCACTGACAGAGGAAAAGAAGGTTGCGCTTTGCACAGTAGAAGGATGGATGCATTGAATGGCCTGCAGGTACTCACTGGACACCCGCTTCATGTGGGAGGAGTGATATGCGACATCGACCTTGAGCCTTCTGCAGAAGAGTTGTCTCTCCTGGAGAATCTGCTCGAGCTCCACCACTGCCTCCTTGTCCCCAGAGACCGTGACGCTTGAGGGGCTGTTGACACAGGCTATCGTAGCATATCCCGCACGAAGCAGCTGAAGCATTGGCCGGACAGTCTCCTCGCCGATGCCCACGGCAAGCATTGCACCTTTCAATGATGGATGCTTCTCCTTGAGCGTAAGAGTTGTCTGTCCACGATGGTACGCCAGTGCCATAGTGGATTCTAGATTGAAGGCTCCCGTCGCAAAGGCAGCAGCAATCTCTCCAGAACTGTGACCGACGACGGCCGCCGGATGGATACCCCAAGACCCGAGCAGCGTAGTGAGAGCAACCTGCAAAGCCGTACATGCTGGCTGGCTGATATGCGGTGCATTTATCTGGGAGGACTCCTCGTCCTTGCGCATTTCTTCTAGCAGGGAGAAGCTCGCACCCAGCTTGCGCAAGCATGCATCGGCAGCCTCCATCACAGATGCCACGATGGGATACACGTCCATTAATAGAACGCCCATTCGCGCCCACTGGGCTCCCTGCCCCGTGAACACAAAGCCGATGCTGGGAGACCCTGTTACTCGGGGCGGGTTGGCTTGTCTTTGGGCTAACTGGATACCGAGATCATCCTGCGACGTAGCGGATAATGCCAGACGATATGGGAGATGAGACCGTCGGCTGCCGAGAGTGTAGACGAGGTTTCCAAATAGGCGTTTCTCAAAGACCTCTGGGTGTTGTTCAAAGTACACTCCCAGGTCCTTGATGCGAGTCTTTAGGGCTTCCGTGCTGCTGGCCGAGATGAGAACCAATTTCCGCCTGGGATCCTCCGTCTCTCGCTCTTCCACCTCTCGCTTCGTAGTAGGAAGAGGGGCCTTTTGGAGCACTGCATGCGCATTGGTACCTCCAAAGCCATAGTTGGACACGCTCACGTATTTCTTCCCCCTCGGCCAGGGGCGAGTGCGCGGTATCACCTGCAATAAACCGGTCAGCCCGACTGTCTGACTCACGAGAAGGAAAATGAGGCTCACCGACCTTCATATTCCATTGCTCAAAGGGGATCTTTTTGTTCGGGGTCCGGAAGTCAGCATTGGGCAGAATAAGATCCTTTTCGAGCATCATAGCAGCCTTGATCACAGAAACAACGCCGCTGGCACCTTCGAGGTGTCCGACATTGGACTTGACAGATCCGATGAAGAGAGGGTCGCGCTCCAAACGTCCCTGGGCGAGGGCTTGATATACAGCATGGCTCTCGATGGGATCTCCCACCTTGGTCCCGGTGCCATGCATCTCCACGAACCCGCAATCCTGCGTGTCCAGGCCGGCGCCCCGGTAGACGTCACGGATGAGAGCTTCCTGGGCCTGCCCATTTGGCTGCGTGATTCCCTGTGTCTTGCCGTCTTGGTTCACGCCGGTGTTGGCTATGACTGCCCGGATTGGATCCCCATCGCGCATGGCATCGTCGAGCGGCTTCAATACGACCATGCCCACACCCTCGCCTCGTGCAAATCCGGACTGCGCTCGATCATCGAAAGCGAAGGTTTTCCCCTCATCATTAAAAAGCCTGTTTTCCTTTGGTCAGAATTCCCTATTCCTAACTGCTAGGAACTGGAAAACCTACTGAGACATGGACATAGACACAAACAGGTCCGGCAGCACATTCAATCGGCAACCACCCACGAGTGCAGCAGACGCGTCTCCGCTGCGCAAGCTTTGCACTGCATAGTGCAAGGCGACGAGAGAAGAGGAACAGGCCGTGTCGACGGTCATGCTCGGTCCTCGCAGGTTGAAGTGGTATGAGATGCGGTTGGATTGTAATGCCTGCGCGCAACCCGTAGCCTGATACATCGGAATAGTCTCGACGTCTCTCGTATTGTTAACTTCATAGTCGGAGAAATTGCCGCCAACGAAGACGCCTATTTTATTTCCGGAACACGTCTCTCTGGAGAGGCCGGCGCTTTCCAGGGCTTCAAAGGCGCACTCGAGGAGCTGGCGCTGCTGCGGATCCAGGGACCGGGCCTCCTGGGCAGTGATGTTGAAGAAGGGGGCATCAAAACGCGATATATCATTCTGCAAGAAGTAGCCTCCAGCTGGATTGAAGGTCCCGACCTTGGATGCGTACGGATGGTGGTATGCTTCGGCACAGAATCGATCTGGCGGAATGGGAGACCAGCCGCTCCTCCGGCGTGTACACATCTCCCATAGGTCGTCAGGAGACGACACTTGCCCCGGTAAGCGACAGGCATATCCAATGATGGCGATGGGCTGCAAGGGACCGTTCGGTATGATGCTGCGGGCCGCAGAAGCAGGACCCGGGTCGGCTCGAGAGCCACCAAGACTGCCCATGATGAGGATGATGAGAAACACAGTAGAGAGCTATCAGAAAGTCGTGCAAAGAGCCTGGCTAATGAATCAATAAGGGAAGAAAAGAAAAGGTGGATGGGGAAGAACGAAGCCCTAATAGCAGCGGCTTCTAGGAAGATTGGTCTAAGTGATATCAACGACGGTCATAATGTACCTTTTTTATCCATTGCAAAAGAATAATATCCAGCATGTTCCTATCCATCTGTACGGCGTCTGCTGCGATTGACACATGCCTCTAACATGTTAAATCTCGTTCTCGAGTCTTGGTAGTTTCGTATTCGCATTCCGTGCGTTTCGACACATCTCCCGGCGTTGGGTTGATAGCCAGCGCCGCACCTAGGTCAAGGCAGGATGTGCTTTGCAGATCACATGCTGGCAGAGCTCTAACATAGACTGATAACCTATACTAGAATACTCGAGTCAATAGAGACATCCTGCTGGCCGAGGATGTACTGGTCCATATGCAGCATAGAGCAGCATGTGGGCTGAAGATTGCTAGGCATTGGCGTGACAGAACCCGTTGCCATGCATAAGCGAGATAAAACAGGGCCAGGACCGGGAAAGCATCAATCTACACTCTGTATATCAACCGGTGGTGTGTCTCAATTCCCTGCATCGGGGCGTCCCTCGTAACCCTAGCGCAACACCATGCATTTCCTCTGTCTACACGGTGCCATTGGTAATCTTGATGTAGGTGACTATCTATGCTGTTATCCATTCCAATCTAGCTCACGGAAACCTCGGGCTAACAGAATAAACTCAGAACATCAGCGTCCAGCTAGGCCCTCTGCAAAAGGAACTGCAAGCCGATGACGCGGCCGTGTTCCACTATATTCCCGGTCCTGTCGTGGTCGATCCGCCACCAGGTAAGTCCCTCGGGAGCTGTATTCCCTACCTACATGGATTGGTGCCTGTAGCTCATGTTTCGGGCGCAGGGTTCGAGGACTATTTCGGCATCGGCCCTCACTACCGGTGGATGGAGGACGGGGGAAGTGCAGAGGGCGGCTTGTTAACGCGGATCCGCGAACTCCCTGCAGGCCAGTCTCCAGAGGATGTTATGCGGGCTCTGTCTCGCGGAGGGCCAGCGTCGTGGAGTAACAGGGAGGAAGTCATGCGCTATCTGCATGCCACCCTGGATGCTAATCCGGACATCGAGGGGATCATAGGCTACAGTGAAGGTGCAACGGTGGCAGCGTCATTGCTCATCGATGAAGAGGAACAGTCCAGCAAGGCCGGAAGACCGAAGAGGATCAAATGCGCTCTATTCTTCACTGGATGGCCGCCCATCGCTGCTGACAATACGCTCGTTCTGAGTGACAGCAGCGACCTGGTCATCGATATCCCAACGCTGCATGTAGTCGGTGCCAATGGTACGTACGCCCATTTGCTCCCAATAAGATAGAGAATAGGATCCACTGACATATACATAGATCCATATCGCGACGGTGCAGTGAGCCTCTACAATGTCTGCAATGCCGACAAGGCCGAGATATTCGACACCGGCAGAGGCCACACCATCCCTCGAGGCGGGCCACTGGTGGCTGAGCTCGCAGATGCCGTGCGAGATATGATCTCACAGGCGTAGAGAATAGTAATATTGGATTTTCATTGTATCGTATTGTGTGATCATTCATATAAAGCTCAATTCAACATCAGGCTTTTAAGCGGCTGAACACCCGTGGACGCAACAGCCCTATACCCATGCTCAATCAGCGTCCATCCACTTCTGCCAGTCGCTGCTTGGCAAAATCCACCACAGCCTGGTTGTACTTGTCTACATAGGTATGGTGGGCGGCATTGTCATCCCAGGGGAGCAGGGCGCAACACTGGCTATCCCCGTAATCACAGTAGCTGTGGAGGGAGGCCGCGAACGGGTCGCAAGAGTGCGGGTTCAATCGAGGGAAAATCTAGGCCGGACTGTCAGACTGCATGCATCTCATGAATACAAGCTGGAGCTCGAACACAGCACTTACTCCCAGTCCGACGGTGCAGTTGCCCGTGTTCCAGGGCATACCAGGGACGTACGTCTCATCTCCGTATGCAGCGGCCACGATCACTGTTGTGGCAGCAGGGTCAGCGTACATCGAGAAGTGTCTTCTGCTCTTCTTCTTACCATTCTTCGCATATGTCGATTGCAGCGCTGAGACAGGGTCGAAGAAGAAGGAACTAGTGCCACAGATGGCATCCATCATGGCGCACGCGCCCAACGAATACCCCAGCAGCAGTATCTTCGCATTCGGACAGCTGGCAACGTACTGCCGAACATAGTCCTGGAACATTAACGCACCGTCGTGCACCGCTTGAGCCTTGTTTTCATTGCCGTATGGATATGGCAGTCCAAGGGTGGTAGAGCCCGGGATCTGCTCGAGGATCAAGTTGGATATGGAGACGAGGACGTTCAAGGGATCGCCGCCACCCTCCCCACGCGCGAGAATTGCATGGATGCCCGTGGCGCATTCGGAGGAGGGCACTGACTGTGCATGGACGACGGTGCAAAATGCGCTGAGGTTGGTGATCAGCCAGATGGCGAGATAATTGATTGCAATCATGTTGTATGTACCATGTATCCAGGATGCACTTGATGTCGAATTAAGAGAAGGAAAGCCCACATTTAGTTTTATCTCTATGAGTATTTATCTTGGCTCAACTGCAATTGTCACCTTTTCCCAATAATCTCGGCTTGTGCCCCTGACCGGGGTTAGAAGTGCCTCGGTGCCTTCGCACATGCAACGATATCACATAGGATCAGCGTGATAGATCTGCAGCAGTGATTCACCAATGCTCAATTCTCGCTTTAACCTTGCTCAGTGCGTGGTCTAGCCCTGGCTGCCCGACGCACTGTTAGATGCGGAGACAGAGTCATTTCCAACACACCCCTGCATTTGGTGCAGGATTGCAGGAAGAGGATAATGACTCGTACGAGACTCGCTTAGGATCAGGCCAATCCAGTCAAGCCAGCCGATTATCACCACTACTAAGCTGAGGGTTACGTGTAGCAGTTTGTTGTGCGTGTTTCGTGTGCCCTGGGGGTTGTTCTGGAGTGGGAGGCGCAAGTATGTCTCCGTTGTTGATTAAGACCGTCCACATATTTCACAGCATCCTCGATCTGCTCGTCCTGCGTGGCATCCAGCTGGATCACGTCCGCCCGGGCAGTGGTGCCCAGGTCTTTCAGTTTCTGCGCAGAGGATGTACATGTACTCGGGCTGATGCAGGACCGACAACATGGAGGATGCCGAGCTTTAGTCCCCTGGTTAAGGGTCTATGGTGAAGGACGATTTGAGTAAGATGAACTTAGATCTGGATAGTATTCTCCAGGGCTGAAGAGATCCTTATATCAAGGAAGGAAGGTAGCAGGGTAGAATGTCTACACTCGCTCCCTCACCGTCCTCCCTCCCACAAAAACACCGACAATATTCCTATCGTCTCCCGTCATGAGAAACTTCTCAAAGACAATGCCAATCCCATCCTCATCTTCAACAGGTGCCATGACCCCATCATCAACGACGCCGTCAATAACAAGTGCATCGAACTCCTTGCCCACAGTAAAATTGCCAATCCGCTCACCCAACCCGCAGACCTGCGCCCCGCCCAGCGTGGCAAGGAAGAAACATTCTGCCAGCGACAGAGAAGCATCTTTCCCGTCGGTGCTCGTCTGCCGTGCATTCGAGACGAGAAAAGCATGTTTCATGACCTCCAGCATGGACGAGGAGAACCCACCCCCGCTATCGGTGCCCAGCCCGACTTTGATGCCGCGACGAAGATACTCGCGTATCGGAGCAACCATATACACGCTCATGCATGTGTTTGAGATTGGGCAATGGGCAATGCCGCATCCCAGGTCCCGTAGACGCGTCATCTCCTCGTCCTGCAGGAAAATGCAGTGCGCCAGGATGGACCGACTATTCAACAGGCCCATGGATTCGTACAGATCCGCCTCGTTCCTGAAACCCGGGAAGAGCGACTTGGTAAACTCCATCTCGTCCCGCGCTTCGTTAAAATGCGTCTGGATCGGCATCCAGGGGTTCTTGGCCGCCAGGTCCCCCAGTCCACGGAGCAGGTGCTCCTCGCACGAAATGGCAAATCGAGGCGTCAATACCGGCTGGACCAGGTCGTGTCCCGGATCAAGGCGGGAGATATGGTCCAGGAAATCTCTAGTTCCGTTTAACGAACTCTCCGTCGATTCATCGCTGTACCATCCCGGCGCGTGGCGATTCATGTTGCACTTGCCCACTAACGCGCGCTGACCCAGCTCCAAACACACCTCGGCGAGGATCTTGGATGCATCCCCGTGTTTCGAGCCGTAGTAGCTGGCTGTCGTGATGCCCTGCTTCAAAAAGCCCGATACACAGGACGAGTACATGCGTCGCGCGTAAGCCGGGTCCTTGAATTTAGCCTCGTGGGCGAAGGTGACTTTGTCCAACCAGTCCAGCAGGGAGATGCCGCGCCCGATGCCTCGTTGGGCCCATTGCGGTGCATGATTGTGTGTGTCCACGAATCCCGGGATCAGGAATTGGCTTCTTTCGAGGTATCTGACGGGAACTGGATCGGTGTAGCCCCTGTCTCTGAGGACGGTCGGGACTTGATCCGTCGACACTGGGGAGTCGAGGGAGTGGATTTTTCCCGACTTGACGAGGACCAGGGTGTTCTCCTGGATCTGCAGGTCAGTTAGACTGAGCGAGTGGATAATCGTGCCGTGGATGGCGAATGTTGGTGTGCTTCTTTCCATACTGCTGACTGTCAGATCGACAACTTGCCAGCAATTGCACGAAACATGAAGGTAGTAAGTGGTACGGAGTGATGCCATGTGTCGGCTCGTAAAGATTGACGGAGATAACGGCGTTTACAGCAGGGTTTTCAGGAATAATAAATAATACTAGTTCCGCGGCGCATCTGGGAATATCAGGACGACCAGCTTGTCCCTCGACACGCGACCGCATCCGTTAGATTCCAGCTCGGATGAGCAAAGAGGAGGGTATTATTGGGCCGCGCGGTCCAAGGAGTTGGTGGAGTGGACGACTTTGGAGAAGTTTTTTATTGAAGAATCCGATGGATTTTTAAGTGCATACACATAGTGTTCAATATTAACGCACTATCATTCACGCGTTATTTTATTTTTAAGCGTCCAGGGCAGGTGGTTATTTACATTGCTAACCGTCCGCGAATCTACAGATCAACAGTTTATGCACCCACATTGACCTTGTACTTAGCGCCCTGCTCTTCAGGCTCGCCGAAGATGTTGATATCCCAGTTCGGCGCGTCTGCAGACCAGTCAGAAATGCAATCCCAGGCACTTTCAACATGAAAAGGGAGAACATACAGAGGTTGTAGGGGCGGTTGAAACGCCTCCTGTTCTTGCCCAATGCATCGACCTCGGCGATCTCCTCAGGAGTCAGTTCGACCTCCTGGAAGTTCTGGGCGATACGCGATGGAGTGACCGACTTGGGGATGACGCTGTGGCCACCGACCTGGGACCATGCGAGACTAGTACAGTCAGTGCATGCACCAATCGGGTAATGTCGACGACACGTGGATTTCGGACTTACATGACGTTGGCACCAGTCACGGGCTTCCCAGTCCTCTTGGCAACCTGCTCGGCGATCTTCTTCACCTCAGGAGTGTTGATGAGGAGGGGCTCGCCGACATTGTTGTTACCAAACGCCTAGGCTGTTAGCACAGAACTGCGGAACTTGGTATGACATGCGGATCGAGCATGCTACTCACAGAGTAAGCGGTGATGTGAATCCCCTTCTCCTTGGCGTATGCAATCAGCTCGGGCTGCTGCAGACGAGGGTGGCGCTCGATCTGGTTGACTGCGGGGACAACGCCCGTGGCCTTGATGATACCCTCGAGCTGCAGGAAAATTAGCGTCCGCATGGACATGCAGGTTCGTCGGTATCTTACGTATTCAATGGTGAAGTTGGAAACACCGACGGAGCGGGCCTTGCTCTTAGGGAGCTTGAGAAGGGCTGTCTATCGTTAGTGATGGACATTTTATCGATGGGCCGCCATGGTGCAGCGCATACCCTTCCAGGTGTCAACGAGAGAGACATCATTGTCAATGACGACACTGTTGCTAGATTCCGCCGTAGGGAAAAGCTTGTCGCCCTTCTCAAAGGCCACAGGCCAGTGGATGAGGTACAGCTGATTTCCGGTTAGTTCGTTATTTGCCGAGATGGATTGACGTGCATCACCAACGTACGTCAAGATAGTCAAGACCAAGTTCGGCAAGGCATTCGTCCAGGGCAGCCTCTACGACCTCAGGGCGGTGCTGGCTAGGAGTGTGTCAGAACAATTCCAGTAGACAGTCGGCGACAGCATGAGCTCACTTGTTCCAGAGCTTAGAGGTCTATTTCTCGTAATCAGCAGCCATTCCACCACCACCACCACTTCTGGCGACAAATGCACTTACGATGAAAAGGTCCTCACGCTTGAGACCGGGGATATCCTTGAAGGCTCTCTGGATGCCGACTGCCACCTCCTTCTGGTTCTGGTAGCTGTATGAAAGTCAATGGCCTGATCTGTGGTCCTCAAGATGAGTTTGTTCCCAAAAAGAAACATACATGGTAGCCAAATCCTGGGAATCGTTAGCAGGCACGAAAAAAGACGTCGATCAAAGGAAAACAGCGCGTACCAGGTGACGGTATCCGGCCTTGAGGGCCTCATAGACGGCTTCTCCTACCTGGCCGGGCTCAGACTGCCAGGTACCAAACCCAAGCTGACTAGAGAGCGATCAGTGGAATTGGAACAGACGGATCCAGGGAGCGAGGTACCATGGAAGAGAAGGGCGGGGAGGAGACCTACGGGATGGTAGCGCCGGTGTTGAGGGTAACTTTCCTGCCGAGAGACATGATGAACGCGTGGACAGTAAACGAGGTGGTGAGATAGAAGATGATCCAAAGGGTAGTTGGAAGAAGAAAGGAAGAGAAGCAGGATAAGGAGACGCAAGGCAAATAAGTACCGCAACGTCCAAGCCGGTGGTGGGTCAAGCAGCTCCCCCTCCATCGGCCCAGAAAGCCCCGGCGGGCAGCTTCACCATTGCTGGATGTACGTCACGCCATTGGACCCTGCTTCGATGGGGATCGACGAGCGTCGGTATGGATATTGCGTGCAGCTGCGGGTTGCGTGGTCGTAGGATGGCAATACGCAATTGAGGGCATTTCTCTTTGCGTCTGTGTGTATGTTCCTGTCTTCAGGTCTTCATTGTCTTTCTTCAACTTTCCTTACTGTCTTGTTGACATACCACGCGTCAAACAAACGGCGGGGGAGGGGTCAGGTGACGTCATGTGGTTTGATGTACTGCTGACTCAGCTCACCCCCACGGGAGGGGCTCTCGGGGAAATGGTATACCGAATGATGGAATTACAATATTTCAAACAAGCAAACAGAACAAAGACAACAAACAAAACAAAAGCTCGAATGTCACAACATCTCTCATTTCTTTCGTCTTCGACTATTACGATTAGGTATAGACAACAGCAGCGGGTATTAAAGATAGACATGGTCAAAATAATAGGCTTATCGGCCATCAGTTTTCCTTTTTGTTTCTCTTCCCCCCCCCCCCCTTCCCCCCTCACCCTCTCCACATCGCACTCGTTCAAAAGCCTTTTCATGCGCATTCGGTCGTACAGCGAAGCCCCAAAAATATATTTAAAAAAAAAAAAAAACAAAAAAGGGCCGTCATTCGTCTCTTAGACCTAAATTGTGTGTTCTAGTTGCCAGAGATAGATATCTATGGGAGGGGGTCGATCGATATTATCTCTATGCTTGGGTCCCATTGGCAGCGGGAGCTGCAGCCGGGACGCCAGCAGCGGTGGCCTCGATGTCGTGCTGCGCCAGATGGTCGCGCTTCTCGTTGTATGCGGCGCGGTTCGCCTCGCCCTCGTTCGGCACGCGGTCGTACAGGCGGAGATCGAGCTGGGTGATGTCGATCTTCATGTGACCGATGAGCAGGACGGCGCCCAACACCGGCTTGGCCAGGACGTCGAGGATACCGTAGAAGATGTGTTCGGAATCGGGGGCGATGACATTACCGCCCTCGCTCACACCCCAGGCGACGGGGTAGAGGATCCAGAGAATGAAGATGCTCGGGGCCAGAATGCGGTACAGCAGGGCAACGTTGCCGCCCAGGGCCGAGGCGTGGCGCCAGCCGGCCCAGACGATGTTCTCCAGGGTGAGGGCCAGGGCGACCATGGCCAGGGTGAAGTAACCCCATTTGTAGGTGGTGGGGACGATGGAGCCGACGTAGAGCAGGATGACATAGACGATGTAGAGCAGCTGGGTGTACAGGATGGTGTGCCAGTAGACGCCAGCGGTCAGGAGAAGGTTCATGATGATCATGGGGCCGGTGAAGAACCTGGCGGGGTTTCCTTGGGTCAGCGAGACACCCCCGTGGGGGACGAAGAAGTAGCGGGCACATACCAGTCCAAGTAGCGGACCCAGAAGACCTCCCTTGCGGTTCCCCGAACGTCGTGGTCACCGCGCTGCCACTCGACGGGGACGGCGGCGGACCCGATATCCGAGGCCATGGTGAAGTAGCATACTCCGGTGACGATGATGAGGAGGACGGTGAGGTAGTGGAAGATTCGGTCGGTACGCGGGGTGATGTACAGCAAGCCGAGGAAGCACAGGAGGGAGAAGAAGTCGATGGCGGTGACGGTCCACAGCCAGTCATCGCCGCGAGCGGTGATGTGGATGTCGGCGGCGGCCGGCGGAGGGTTGATGTCCAAGACGTCGTTACGCCGGAGGAGTTCTGGCAATATGGAAGGGGCCATTCTGACTGGAGATGGGATGGTTTCCAGACGGATGGGATGGTTCCAGCTGCTTGTGATGGTGCGTCAGATGAGAGAATCCGGTCAATGCGATGGTGCATGGAAGAAGGCAGGACGAGGAGCTAGGAGGGGGGGCTCCCTTTTTAACTCGTGCACCCTTGCCAGGGTCGATTTCGCGCGACGGCGGGATGAGAAGCATGGCGTCGTCGAGGAAAAGGGAACAACCGGAACAAGCCAGGCTAGAGGACACGGGAATGGCAGGCCTGGGGTGTCGTGAGTGGCAGACGGCCGTCGGCCGAAGCGAGCTGCAGCCAGGCCAGATGCCTATTTAGGCAATCTGGGTGCTTGTAATGGAGGCGGATCTGCTGTCTCGGCGCGGTCGGCCTGGGGCAGGTCGCGCATCACACAACCAGCCAGGACAGCCAGGACAGACAGCGTCATGGCGTGAGCTGCCACCTTGAAGAACGGCCCGTTGCCTCCAGACTCCTGGGCCAATGGCCCCCGGCGATCTGCAGCGCCAAATCCTGACGAAGAAGCCTGTGTGCCAACGGGCCAGTCGGCAGCCCCGGATGGCTCGAGGATCAATAGTTGGCAGTTCCTGTTGATCCTAGCCGCACTCGTGACGCTCGCTTTCTGCATCCGAGTCACGCTCGTCACGCTCGTCGTGTCTAGATCTCGCCGTGGCCGTCCAGGACGTCATGACCGTGTTCGGGTCTTCCCTGGTGCCTTTGTTCCCATCCATCGTATGACTGTGATACGGCAGTCACTGCGATTCGGTTTTAGCCTCGTCTGTCGGAGTCCTCCGTAGAGACCCTGTCCGCGTCCTGGAGAGAGGTGCATGGTGCGGGGAATCCCGGAGGCGTGCTCGGGTGTCCTCGAGCGTCAGCATGCTCAGCGTCCTCAGGTCCTCAGTCCTCAGGTCTCCAGCGTCCCCAGCATCCTCCGTGTATGTAATATGAATTGTGCCTCCTGCATTGTGAATGCATGACTCGATCCTGGCCCAAAGGGGAAACACGGTCTCCCGCAGTGGAACGTGGACCAGAGAACAGGTCATCGACGGTGCATGACAACCGTTAGTCGCACAGAATTTTTTCCTGATCTCCTTGAGTGGGCCATTCCATGGAGTAGCTAATGTCGACAACCACTCTGGTCGTCCTATTGCCGATCCCGTTTCTTGGCTGCATCGTGTCTGCAGACACGATGATCTCGATGGCATTCCGTCTTCCCCTACTCAGAAACAGTACCCGGCCCAATCTCGGATCCGGCAATGGCAAGTCTTTTTCGTCCGGTCGACTGATCTGTCGTGCCGGGATACTTCATGCTCCTCTCCCTTCTGGCGTGCTTCCTCGTTCCATGCAGTCTCTATCCCATGCCGTTGCAGTTCAGATTGATGTTGACGAGCTCCTCCTCATCCTCCTCCTCCCATCTGGCCGCTCACGGGGACGTTCCGGCGAGCAATTTCCGCTCTCGTGAGTGGGACGAGTCGCTGCTTGCGAACTGTACGCGGACACCACCACGGCGTTCATGACCCCACAGAAGCCCAATCTCTAGGACAGACACCTTATCCCCATCGAGGTAAAGCGTCCCGGCGTCCATGTCCTTGGCCGTTCCTATCCGGCACTATGTCTCTGGGAAATTGCAAATCATAGTACGTCCAGTGGCTCGCTCGAAAATGGACCTGTTCGCCGCCGACTCATTCCTCTCACCACCTCGCAGGCCCTAGCTGTACCCGCTTTCGTCGCCATGCCAGCAAAGGGAGCATTTGGGGCACCAGCGACAGTGCCAGGATCAATACTGTGATGTTTGTCCTTATACGATCTAGCCAGTGCATCCGGACTTTTCTGCGGTCTGGAATATACGTTTGTCGGTTTCCGTGCGATTTGTGGTTGGAAGGGGTGCTCTGGTGCATTCATTCTTGGTAGCAAACTACGCATACCACCTGCAGGTTGGTTTGAGCACTGGGCAATGGGTAATAATAGCCTGGGGACAAAGGCCACTCGCTCTTCGAAGGGCTATGCTATGCTTTCCATCCTGCAGACTGGCATTGAAGAAATGCTACAGGTACTACTGACTACCCTTCCAGGCATAATTTCCACCGAATGGCAAGGATGAAGAAGATTGCTCCGTAGCCTTGTAATGCGTCCTACCGCTGGCCACGCCTCACACTTTCCCCGTGGCGCATGACTTGACTCGGTTGGAATAAGCTCATCTGGTGGCGTGCAGGGAATACATACAAGACGGAATAATCCGACTCTTCTGGTTTCTGTCGGAGTCCGGGCGTATCTGGTCGAGGGTGCATCCGAGCATGCAGAACAGTGTCAAGACACGCCATGGCTTAGTGAATGCTTCGAGGATAAGCCAGGGGTAGACGGTTTTTAGACGGTTTTACGACCAATTTATGGCGAATTCGTGGATTATTCACAAGGAGGTAGAATGTGTAGCATCAAAGTCAAATGTATATTGATATATATTTCCAGCCACCGCGGAGCCGTCCAAAATGTCGGATATATATCTGCACCTTCAACCCAGTCCTTGCGCAGATGACAAGGCAGGTATAGAGTGACCTCGAGCCCAGTAGACCAGCATAATACATATTGCACGTAGACAGCCGAGAAGGCCATGCGCATGCTGACGGACCTGCCGAATGGCCAAGATTCTCACGGTGGAGTTGAGCATCATCCACGAGCTTATCCACAGAGCTAATCCACGAAGCTAAGACAGTCGCTCCTGTCAGGCATCTTGGCAGGGCTGAGATCGATGCGCCTTTCTCCCATGGCCGAGTGGACTCCATACGGGAGTTTCCATGCGCGTTGAAGCACAACCAATAACTGACTGCCAGGTCGCCGCAGGTAAGAGTTCCATCCATCCATCTGCCGACTTGGCGGTGATACGTGGCTACCGTTGAGTGAGCGTGTCAAAGGCAGCAATTCTCTCTCATTCTACCGTTGATGGAAACAAGCTTTTGCCCTGCAGCGAGGAGCGAATCGCAGCAGCAGCAGCGTTATGAATCTGGTCCACTGCCTCTTTGGGCAAATTCGAGGCGTTTCTATATTTATACTCGCCTCCGGGAGAGTCGGAACCGTCAGAGTAAAAAGGGCCAGGGGTCCCGTCTGGAGCCAAGAATCCTCTAACAGACTACTATTGAAGCTGGACTGTACGCTTGTCGAGTCTACAGCGCTATTCGCGACCGTTCATTGCGGAGGAGCGCATTTTACGCGAATAGACTCGGTTGCAGCAAACCCGGCGCAGCGCAAGCCATCCACCTGTTTCCACTAGGATGAATCCACCCGACAATATCGTGAATCCACGCCAGTGACGTTAGTGCAATACATCCATCATGGGGAAACTCGCTAGCTTCGTCAGTGCGGGCATCGGCCTGGCCGTCGAGGCTATCCAGGCCCAGTGCGAGGACCAGCACCCGCCGTCTCAAGGCAATCGCGGATACACGGGATACACATATAACCCCAGCTTGGTGCAGCAGTCGAGAATGGGATATGCTCCCTATCCGCATCCACAGAATGCGCAGAATGCCCAGAATCCACAGAATGCACGGAATGCACCCGTCCAGCGCAGTCTGGCATCCGACGCACCACCAACGTACGAGGAGTCGGAGCGCTGTGACCAGAACGGCTACAAGGCCTCCTCTCAACCCTCGGCGAGCAGCAGTCGTCGTGCCCCAGCTCACCCACGCCCTCCCCGACTTACCTGTCCCATTATCATCCCCCAGCGCAGACCGGAAGACATGAAGCGTGGATTCATGCTGGCCTATCCCCCCGCGTTGCAGAACTATGGCATTGACCAGGATACATTCTTACGGTTCCTGACGGACTTCAACGCGTCCAGTAAGGTAGTGTACAGGCCGGCCACTCCGTTGGTGTCAGGAGCGGTACAAGCTGACCGTCTCGTTTCAGTCGTCGCGATGTTTCGATGCAATTAACCTTGCCGCATTCGGCGTTGGCTTCGTGCCGGACATGACGGCATTTGTCGTGTCGACGGCCGTTCCTATCGCTCTGCATTATGCCAAAAAGGCCCAGAGAGGTTTCCAGTGAGTTTTCCCGTCGGCAAGAGGAAGAGACGCGGGAGAAAGACAAGAAAAGAAGACGGACGACTGATCTAGGCAGAACGGAGACGTTTCTCACTCGCATGAACCGCGAGTTCTTCCTACCGCGAGGACTCTTCGCCGTCGTTATGATCTGGCGACCGGATCAGGCCTCTGCACAGGTGACGATCGACTCGACGTCCGGCGAGACCAGAATCATCCCGACTCCGCTGGCCCCCGTGCGCCGCGGTGGCATAGCAGGATTCTTCGGCCGCAAGAAGCTCCCGGAGCAGGAATTCATTCTCCCACAAACGGCGCCGCTGGTTTTCCTCTCCGAACGCGACGTCCCCCATATCAAACCAGAGGGAGGCACGATGGAGCGCATGGCGCATTTCACAGCGGACTATTTTGACCGGCGTGCGCAGGCGAAATACGTATGTCGATCTTGTCCCCTGCAGTTCGCATATGACGCTGACTCCAGCCATAGGCCGCCGAGCACCCCAACTCTTCCCTGGCGATGCAGGGCGTTTCGTTCCGGAATCGCTGGGCGGATCCGAACAATCCCGCCAACTCATCCACTCTGCTGACGATGCTGTCTGGCGGGATGCTGGGGACGGTGGAGGAGCCGAAGAAAAAGAAGAAGAAGAAGTATGTCCCGCCGGAGAAACGAGGACGCATGGGGCGTCTGAAAGCGGAATTCCTGGAGCAGGTGAGTTGATTGATCGCCCCCGGGGCTGTTTTGAGGCATTGCCGAACTGACTGCCACCGGCAGGACCTTCTCTACCTGATGATCTCCAACCGACCAACGGAGCAGGAGATGATAAAAACGGAACAATTTCTAAGCAACCAGCACATGCAGTGAGGCAGGCAGTAATAATAATTACGGGTGTGATTAATCCATGGACATGGGAGCCAATTCCGGCGACGAGGAAATTCAGATGACAACGCCGCGATGAAACCGTAAACAGTAAGCTCAAGAATCGAAGCTGCGACGGCCGTGCAGCCAAACATAGTAATAGGATATTAATAACCTTGAAGTAGCATTTCCTGGGGGAACGAGGTCTCATTTCACGGGTCTCCTTGGCATGCTATCTGCTGCAACACAGCCCTAATAATAGGTAATCATGGGCAGAAACAAAAATGAAACAAAATGGCACGACACGATATGAGCCCATTCGACTGATGCCCATCCGGCCGTTGGTTTAACTCGTTAGCTTCGCGAGTTAATCGAGCTCAGCCTTACGGAATCCGGAAATCCTAAGCACGTCTGCATGGTGGCACCGACGCCATTATGCCGATCGTACGTCTTCGCGTCTTTATTAAGCAGTTGACTAAAGATTCTATTTTTATGCTGCGCCTGGAGATTGGCTGCGAGGGCCGTGATACGACAGGATGAAGGGACCCCCGCAAGAGCTGAATATCGCAAAATCCAGATAGACCGCTTGGACGTTGGCCAGCGGCCAGTGAGAGATGAGAGCCATTGTTGACGCAGCGGTGAAAGCCTAGAGGGAACAGCTTGTATCTTGACTCTGCTCTGTTCGTACACTGCCAGCGGGCGATCGGGGCTACGGTAGCAGTTCCATTCTCCATCTCCATTCTCCATCTCCATTCTCCATCTCCATCTCCATCTCCGCCCGGGTATGGACGCCCTACATTCGTCGATGATGCCACCACTGTCTCCGCCAGCGAGCCTGAACAAGAGCGTCTCTGAGATAAACTCTAGACCCCAGGCCAATCGAATGGCTTACCAGAAAAGGTAAATCAAGATGCGCATGGCGTGTGTCCGATTGCAGTGAGCTCGAGGGATCCATGGCAGCCACGCTGCTACAGTAGTATCTCGCGCTGGCGCCGATCCCTGTCCAGCGTGTATTCAGGACATGTCACTGACTAGGGTGGTCTTTGCTTACCAAGCCTCTTGGCCTCATGCTGGCATGCGGAATTAAAGCTGTCTCCGTAGTATGGACATTGAGGCTTCAACCGGCTTCTCCCTGCCCTCCTTCTCCCGGCTGATTGGTAATCGTAATCGTGCATGGAACAGACAGCGTAGCCGGGACAGGACGGGCCAGTGTGACTCACTGATCCCATTGCTGAGACTGATCCTGCGCGTTCTGCAGCGTCCTTAGCCAAGTGCTTGATCGTCGCCGCGGTTGCTGCGGTGTTGGCCGGCCATTGGCTCTGCGGAGGATAGCATGCTCTGCTGCAGGAGAGAGATAGCGTGGACGCGCAGTGTCGTTCTTACCGATGCCAGGGCTGGGTCTCGGGGTAGAACAGAAATGCAATGGATGCAACAGCATCATGATCCCAGATGCCCTGGGGGTGGACCCCGTAGCGTAGGGTTGCTTTCTGTTCGTGGCTGGACAGGAAACAAGCCTTGGTGGCTACTGGACGGTAGCTTGCGCGGAACCGTCTCTGCATCAATCCAGTTCGACGGTGACGATCGGGATTAAAAATATCATGCTGCCTTGTGACGCTGGATAATTCCCTGGCCGTTGTGTATAAGTACATGATCCTTCTCCCGGGTGGTTTGTTTCTCACCACGTCGCTGTCTTCTATACCCGTAGCCATTAATTTCGCTATACTACAATACTACAACCATCACCACCACCACCACCACCACCGTCACCGTCACCATCACCATCTAACTGCTCTGTTCAACTCTACATCATCGCCTCCGGAATGCCCCCTGCAGACATGGACCGTTCTCGACCCGCTCGCTCGTCGCGCACAAAACCCACCAAGGATGATTGCGAAGACTGGACCAAGATCTCAGACCGGACTGAGCGACGACGCATCCAGAACCGCATTTCCCAGAGGAAATACCGTGAGTCCCCTCTCGATGCGTCTGCGTTCGACGAGAGCTGACAGCCATTGCTTGTCCAGGCGAGAAGATGAGACAGCGTCACCGTTCCGAATCTCAAGAATCCTCCTCGTCCTCCTCCTCACAGTCCATCTCAGCGTTAGATCAACGGCTCCTGCAAGCTCCCCTACCGCTGTCGGGCAGCGTGAGCCCAGCGTCTTCAGCAATCGGTGTTTCCCCCTCAGAACGCGACATTCTCGCACCCCGACGGTCAGTCGACGCGTACGACGGCGAACCGGAGATCTTCACCCAACCGCTCTACGACTGTTACGAGACTGCCTTCCCTCCCGTGCCCGCAACACCCTCGTTCCTCTTCCCCTGGCCGGAACACATCGACCCTGACCTCGCCGGAACCAGGGCTGGTTCCAGTGCGGGCATGCACTCCACACCCGCCGGTACTCCCACCACCAACACACTCTACTTTGAGCCGCAACACTGGCAACAACCCCCCTCCCCGTACATGTCCGGGTACTACGACGCACAGGACTTAACGTGGCTGTCGCAGCCGCTTTTCGCCGATCTGGGCGACAAGCGCTCGGACCCCGGGGAGTTCAAACTCCCGATGAGTTCGAGTCCATACCCGCCAGAAGGGGTTTCGCTGGCATGGAAGGTCTAATAGAGTAGTATATACCGCGCTTTTTGGCCCATTCATTCTACTTCTGCCCACCCACCGTTTAGGATTAGTTGACGGCCGCATGTTTTGATGTTTCGTTTGTATGCTATGTATCGATCGAAAAGGGTTTGTTTCTCTTTTTTTTTTTTTTTTTTGGTTTCCGTTCTAGACTGGGCGCATTTAACTTTGGAAATTAACCGAACTGGCTTGAACGGACGGAGTCGGCGGTTTGCTGAATATGGGAGCAAGAAGGAGATCGAGGTCGCTCTTTTACTCCTGTCTTAGAAGTTAGGATTGGCGTATATCGTTTGGATACACATTGAAATGGCTTCTGCCTGCATCCCTCTGCGCTCTGCACCAATTACTGCGTGAAACGGAAATGAACACAGCGCATTTAGTCTTTCAACTGACGTATGTGGCCGTGGACAGGCGCCGTCTAGTCGGCATCGACCAGGACAGCGTCTCGACGGCGTGTTTTGTTTCTCCGCAACGCCGTCTGCATGGCTTGCGGAGCCGTTCCCAGATAGGAATGCCTTTCGACGCATGTGCTATTAATATTATTAATAATAATAATATAGTGGTTACAGCGTGCTTGGCCTCGTCGATGTTTGCCCGATTCGTTCTCCGCACCTGTAAGCCTCAACTCAACGTCTTCCAGGTTTCTCGGCGAGGAGGCTCCTTGGGCATCCTGCATGGAGCTTACTGTCAGACACTCTTCCAGTGTGCCGGAACCCCTTGATCATGATCAGGGCATCTCTTATGTGGTGTAAGCATCTTCGAAGATTCCATAAGGCTGACGGTCTGACTGACTGAAGAATTGAAGAATTTCACGGACTCTACTCTTGTTCGTGGCGTCGGCCACCCTGGACCTTTATTCTTACGGAAAATAATCATTGGGTCTTGGGTCTTGGGTCTTGGGTCTCACTTGTCATTCAGCCTTTGGGTAGGTACATTGAAAACCAGTCTCATGATGCAACAGTATGTCTGTACTCGGGAAGACTTGAGTGTGGAATTCGACTCTTCGGCAGAAGTACCGGCGCACGCAAGTCTCGGAAAAATGCACGAAAACGGCAGCAGGATGGAACTGGAATCGGTCCTTGATTTATGGCCGAGGACGATCCATATTTCTGTCGATCAGCGGGGGTGTTTCGGCGTATTCAACTTTGTATTTACGAGAATATACAGCGTCGCCAATAGCGGCGCCTGGAAGCATCAAGAAACCTGAAGTCGTATTCCACACGGTGTACCCTTGAGTTCGCTATTTGCTTCGGCTGTTAATAGCCGCAATGACCGCAGTAGCCACAATCCGCCGAGCAAGCCGTCAAATCTTTGACCGAGCCCTCGTCTGAGTCTGACCACTCGATTAATGATATTTCCTGTTCAGCTTCGGGACTGAAATGGTGCTCGTGCTCGAGCTCGTTCCCCTGCGGCCCCAGGATCCACCGGTTTGCTAGATCCTCCGGAAGCGTTGGTTGAACGTCTTCGCAGGCTTGCCGCAGTTCCAGGGGCCCTTCCTCTGACTCGCGGTAGATTTCTAGTCGGGTATCGCGTGAGCTCCGCACGAGGGCAACTATTTTCTGTAGCAAGTCTGCGAACTCGAGCAAGGCCGCTTGGTGATCCTTTTCCCAGGCCATGACGTCCTCGCGCACGTCCCTGATGTGAATTTCGTTCCTATCGAACCATCCGCAGTCGTGAAACGCAAGAACGAAATTCGGGATCTGTGCTATCCAAAGCCGCTGTATTTCCTGGCCAAGAGTGTCTACTATGTGTTTCTTACCGATGGTTCGCGTTTTAAGGTCGAACACTGCGCTCGACGGTATTCGCTCCCCGCCGGCGAGGATGTCCAGTTTGTTGTCCTGAGCGGGAACCGTGGTGTTGATTTCGCTTACATCCAGTCCAGAGAAGATAGCACTCAGGTCGTCGTTTGAATTGTTGTTGCCCTTGGACTCATCGGGTCCCTTGTCATCCTTGGGGATACGATCAGGGAAAAAGCCATCCGACTGGAATCGTACCAGACAGTCCAACCCTGCAAAGTTATACCGCACTATACGCTGGTGGGATCTGGAGCCCTTGGACTCCTCTGTCCACATGGTATATGCTTCGGGGAATGCGTGCCCATAGCCAACGACTCTCGGGATTAACTCTGTGGGCGTGTTTTCTCGTCGGACGAAGAAGACAGTGGAGCCGACCGCTTCGACGATGAACCTGAATTTGCCCCCTGTACGTTGAATAAATCGGAGTAGGTTGCCCAGAGTACTCCCACACGCAACAATGTCAATACTCGCTGTTGGGAAATTCGGATGTTCCATGAAGACAGCTTCAACGGCTGGCTGCATTGGGTACGAAGGATAACGGGCCGCGTTAGGGTCCCGGAAGTATTGTCCACTGTCTTCCAGAAGCTGCGTAGACTGCGAAGGAGGTTTCCATTCCGCAGGGGCACCTGTAATTTTACCAGACGTCAATCCACTCATTTTCGCTGTGTCTGGGAAGCGGAGTGTCTACCCACCTGGAACGAGTATTGTCGGCCTCCCCTTGTTCAACCAGTTGTAAGATGCAACGTCCTGGCAGTTCGTGATTCGCGGAGGACCTTCAACATCAGCTGTCGATTCCATCAAGTCTTTTCGATAGATCTTAGTCAAGACCTGTCCCAGCTCAGGGGATGGGGATCGCGGGCTCTTTGTTTTCCATCTTCTCCACAACGGCGCAGCATTGTATCCTTCTCTGCGGCTGCAGTAGGTGCCACTTGATCTCTGCCAGGGACTAGACATAGCGAAAGGCTGAAAAGAAATAGATAGATTCTGGATGAAGAAAACGACTTCGCTAGAGTTGGAGGGTGTAAATAAGTAGGATGCTGGTACTGCCGCTTTTCAGCGTCTATCAAAATTTCCTTTGGTGGCCACGCCTATCCGCTGAAATGTGCAGGGAAAGGACTGTTATACAATCCCTGTTTCTGCCTGTTAACCCCTGCAATTTGCCTATAGTTGGCGACGTTCACACAGTAGCTGGAGGTTGACAGGTCTGATAATTGGGCGACAATATCCGTGGATGAAGCGGAATCTGCCTGAAAGCAGTCTTTCATGGCAGTGAATGAAGCGGAATCTGCCTGAAAGCAGTCTTTCATGGCAGTGAATGCTGCCAGTGAATGCTCCCAGGGAGCCAGACATAAATAAACCATTTTCCGTTGGGATGTGGGAGAAATCTTGGTTTCCTGGGAGTATCCTGATTCCTTGACTTCATCTATTTCCCTCTCGCTCATTGCACCATGTCGACAGATAATTCTCGATCCGGGCGTTTGGCGAAGCTCTTCAGCCAGGTCCTGCAAGGGAAAAGGGTGGTTAAAAACAAAAACGATGTGAAGCTGTTTCTTGAAGCCGTCCTCGAGCAAAAGAACCATTCTGCCTGCGTTGAAGGGATCATCGGCAGCACTTCGGCGCTCAACACGCTGCAGTCTGGCCTCCGATTTGATATCAGCCCCGATTTTATCAACAAAACGACTGCTCCTTTTATCCGATACCTGTCTGACCCTGCTGTCAAGCTGCTCTGCAATGGTCAGTTCCTCCAGGATCTGCTGGTGGTCATTGTCGAGCCGCGCACGCTGTGGAATGCTTTTGTGGAAGCATTCAAGAATCGAGCCCTGGACGAGAATGCTATCTATGCCTTTGCATGGATGCTTATGGAACTCCTGTCATTGCCTCCTTCAAACCAGATCGATGTTATTGCGGATGCACAGAATGCCGTCGATGACGGTTCTTTGCTCACATCGTCCTCCCTGGAGATTCGTACGCTGGGACACAAGATCAAAACCCTCCTTCTGATCAAGGCATCCGATACCTCCATCGACCTTGACTTTTCTCCTGGAGGTCGTCACGACAATGATCTTGTCGACTTCCGAAAAATCGCCATTTACCCAACATCTGACGAGTTCGTCTCGACTGAGAAACCGTTCTATCGCTGTGCCCACGAGGTGTCTGATCTGGCCCCTGAAACTCGAATTGCTGCTCATTTGGACAATCAGTTCCGTCTCTTACGCGAAGATATGCTCTCTGAGCTCCGCAATGATATACAGACTGTCCAGGGCCTGAAAAACGGCCGACTACGCGCCTTTATTTTACGGAATCTCTCCCTCAACAGCATAGATTGCGGTAACTACAATCGAAGAAAGCAATGCTTGTTGTTATTTAGGTGCGAGTCAGGCCTGGAAAAGCTGACGTCTATCGTGAAGAAGACTGATCGGCGGGACTTCCTGAAGGAAAACGGGAATTATCTCAAACATCGCTCTTATGGTTGCTTGATGCGCCAGGGAGAGATAGTTTCCTTTGCGACTGTTGATAGAGACATTGACAAACTTGCCTCGGATCCCCCCGTGATTGCACTACAGATTGCAGATGAGGCACTGAAGAAGACCCTTCTATACTTGAAGATGTTCAAAGACGTGGAGTTCTTGTTAGTCGATACGCCTTTTTTTGCTTACGAACCAATATTGAAATGTCTTCAGGAGACCATGGATCTCACATTGGCAGAGGAGCTGCTCTTCTCCCAACAAGGGAAGCAGCTGGCGCTGTCTGATCTTGCTCCTCCTTCTCTCATAGAAGATCTCTGCGAGAATGGCTCCGGTAATATCCAAGACGTACTGGGGACTTCCAAGCCCGTCACCCTTGATTCTTCCCAACTGCAGTCTTTGATTGCAGGGCTTACGCAGCGGTTGAGTCTCATCCAGGGTCCTCCAGGTAAATCATCTACCTGACTTTGCCAGTGTGGTTTAGCACTAACAGCAGTCCAGGAACCGGGAAGTCTTTCATCGGCGCTTTACTGGCCAAAGCTCTCCACGATCATACAAAAGAAACAATCCTTGTCCTTTGCAATACCAATCATGCCCTTGATCAATTCCTGGAGGATCTAATCGATATCGGAATTGAAGAGCGTGCTATTGTCCGACTAGGCTCCAAATACACAAATCGAACCCATCCCCTTCTTCTTTCGCAGCAGAAAGCTTTGTATACGCGTTCTAGGAACACCTGGAATGCTATTGACAAGCACAAAGCTGATGCGTATAACATAGAGCAGTCCTTGATGAAAGATTTCAAAAACTATCAGGATTTCAATGTCAGTAACCGGGACTTATTGGACTTCTTGCAATTCGAAGACCCCGTTTTCTACAACGCTTTCAAAGTCTCACAAGATAATGGGATGGCCTTCGTAGGGGGTTATGGAAAGGAACTGACATCAGAGAGTCTCATCAATGACTGGAAAAAGGGAAAAAAGCTGAAGGCCTTTGTGAAGATCCTTTCCAATGATGCTCGGAGGGTATGGGATATGAACCATGAAATACGACTGGACCATATCCGTCGATGGACGAATATCCTCCTGGAAGAAAAAGTGATAAATATCCATGGACATGCCCAGCGTTACAACCAGTGCCAGCACAGACTGGAAAGTCTGTCGAATAAGAGGATACCAACAATCCTGAAGTTGAAACGCATCATCGGCTGCACAACCACAGCGGCCGCCATGTACGCTCACGACCTCCGCAGCGTGTCTCCTGGTATTGTATTACTCGAGGAAGCAGGTGAAATTCTCGAATCTCATGTCCTCACAGCGATGAACTCCAAGACAAAACAGTTGATCCTTATAGGTGACCACAAGCAGCTCCGACCGAAGATTGATAATTACGCCCTGACTGTGGAAAAGGGGGATGGCTACGACCTCAATCGTTCCCTCTTCGAGCGACTGGTTCTGGCTGGTTATCCACACACGACGTTGTCGAAGCAGCATCGCATGTGCCCTGAGATTTCGGCGCTTATCAAGAGACTTACCTACCCCGATCTGCAGGATGATCCGAAGACGATGAACCACCCTTTCCCACGCGGCTTACAGGACCGGGTTATCTTTATTGACCATGAGCACCCCGAGGACAATTTTATGGAGATTTCTGATCGCTGTAATGAAGGGGCCAAGGGAAGCAAGAAGAATCTCTTCGAAGTGGAAATCGTCCTAAAGATCGTGCGGTATCTTGGTCAGCAGGGCTATGGAACTGATAAATTAGTCGTCCTTACGCCTTATCTGGGACAGCTCCAACTTCTTCGAGAGTGTTTGAGCAAGGAGAATGACCCCGTTCTCAATGACTTGGATTCTCACGATCTCGTGAAGGCTGGCTTGTTGACCCAGGCCAGCGCGAAACACTCCAAGCGTAAAATTTGCATATCTACCATTGGTCAGTTGTTCTTATTTTGTGCTTTATCCACCTGGTCTAATCGAATGAATATAGACAATTATCAGGGCGAGGAAAGCGACATCGTAATTGCAACACTGACAAGAAGCAATAGAGCCGGGAACATAGGGTTTATGGCAGCGCCCCAGCGTCTGAATGTCTTGCTTTCCAGAGCACGCAACACTCTGATCATGGTCGGTAATTCCAAAACGTTCATCAACAGCCGCAAAGGCAAAGATGCCTGGATGCCCTTCATCGAGCAGCTGAAAGAAGAAGGACACCTATATGATGGGCTTCCTGTCAAGTGCGAACAGCATCCTGATAGGACGGCGATTCTGCAAACCAAGGAGGATTTTGATACGGAGTGCCCCGACGGAGGTTGTTCCGCACCTTGGTATGGGCTTTACCCCTTCCTTCACATTTCCATTTGTCGTTTCCCTTTCAATATCAAGCTCTAGACTTGTACGGGCTGTATTTCTGACCAAAACAGTGGCGTGAAACTCAGCTGTGGAGTCCATGAATGTCCACAAAAATGTCATCAGCTGTCAGATCACTCCAAGATGCGATGCTACAAGATCGTCAAGTGGATATGCAATCGGGGCCATCAAGCGTCAATGCCCTGTTTTCAAGCAGATGGCCTGTGCCGTACATGTGACACCGAGGATCGAGCAAAGGAGCTTAGGCGTCAACGGGACTTGAAATTTGATCAGGAGCGTGAAAAACGGAAGAGAGAACATGCGCAGAAGCTGACCGAGTTGCAGGATAAGATTGAATATGAGAGACGTATACAGAAGGAACAGTTCGAAAATGAGGAGAGAGAAAGGGTTATACAGCAACTTCGGGATGATCTTGCTCGTCTGAAAAAAAGAGACAACTTATCTTATCCCAAATCGGAGAAGAGCCACCACCCAGCTAGCCGGACTGTCAGCCGTAATGGGGACATGACAGGAGAAACTGGATCACCTGGGGCTGACACCCAACAACCAAATGCAAATGATACAAGGGGCTTCAAACATATTTCAACTGCTAGAGATGAGTGGGGAAAACAGAAAGAGTTCGAGGGCGCCCAAAACGATGAAATAGACGCGTTGATGGAGATGATTGGACTTGAAGATGTGAAAAAGAAATTCCTCGACATCAAAGACCGGGTGGACACTGCAATTCGACAGAAAATCGACTTGAAAGATGAACGATTTGGTTCCGTGCTTGTTGGAAATCCGGGAACAGGCAAGATTTCCAAATATCCTTCTTGGTGACACTATCTAACCAGTGAATCCAGGCAAAACAACAGTAGCTCGTCTCTATGCCAAGTTCCTTGCCTCTGTTGGTGTTCTTCCGGGAAGTTGTTTCGTCGAGACAACAGGCTCAAGGCTGGCAAATGAAGGCATCTCCGGATGTCAAAAGCAGATTGAGAATCTATTAAATAGCGGCGGTGGTGCACTCTTTATCGATGAAGCGTACCAGCTAACTGGAGAGAATTCCTACCGCGCCCAAGTACTGGACTTTCTTCTCGCCGAAGTCGAAAACTTGACTGGTAAGGTTGTCGTGATTCTAGCAGGGTACAGGAGCCACATGGAGAAATTTTTCGCACATAATCCGGGCCTGCCCAGTCGGTTTCCACACGAGTATAAGTTCAATGACTACGAAGACCACGAGTTGAGACAAATCCTGGAATATAAGATCACCAAAAAATACAAAGGAGAGATGCAAGTTGAAGGAGGTCTTGGCGGTCTCTACTGTCGGATTGTTGCCCGGCGGGTTGGTTACGGACGTGGAAAGGAGGGCTTTGGAAATGCGAGAGCCGTCGAGAATACCTTCTCACGTATCTGTGAGCGACAGTCCAAACGGCTCGCGAAGGAGAGACGGGAGAAAAAGTCAGTAAATGACATGCTATTGACCCGGGAAGACTTGATCGGGCCAGAACCAAAACAAGTTCTCGAGACCTGTCCCTCCTGGAGGAAGATGCAGACTATGATAGGGCTGAGTGCGGTCAAGAAGAACGTTCGGGCTTTGTTGGATAGCATCCAATATAATTACCAGCGTGAACTGAAAGAGAAACCTCTGATGGAATTCACTTTGAACCGTGTATTCCTCGGCTCGCCTGGAACTGGCAAAACAACGGTTGCAAAGTTGTACGGCCAGATTTTGGCAGATATCGGCTTGCTTTCGAACGGTGAAGGTGCGTATTTGACAGAGCTCGTATTGCTACGGCTGGTATTAACTAACCTTCCTCATAGTGATAGTGAAGAATCCGGCGGATTTTATCGGCAGTTATATTGGCCATTCCGAGAGGAATACCAAAGGAATTCTGGTGTCGACAATAGGTAAGGTTCTCGTCATTGACGAGGCATATGGACTGTATGGAGGAGGCAAGAGCAAGGACAGTGGCTCGAATGGTGATATTTTCAGAACGGCCGTCGTGGATACAATAGTAGCGGAGGTTCAGAGTACTCCTGGAGATGACCGATGCGTGTTGCTTCTCGGCTACAAGGAGCAGATGGAGGAGATGTTCCAAAATGTGAATCCTGGATTGAGTCGACGGTTTCCACTGGACTCGGCATTCGTGTTTGAGGATTTTACGGACGACGAAATTGGCCAGGTTTTTGACCTTAAAATCAAGCAGCAAGGCCTCGACACTACAGGTCAAGGGAGAAAAGTGGCACTGGAAGTCCTTGGCCGAGCTCGCAACAAGCCAAACTTTGGGAATGCCGGAGAGGTTGATATCTTGCTGAACTTGGCCAAAATGAGATTTCAACAGCGTTTGTCAACGGAAAATTCGTTGACGTCCATATTGCAGCCGCAGGACTTTGATGAGGATTTTGATAGGGGAGTAAGGGCAGAAACGAACATCCGGGCACTGTTTGACGGTGTTGTTGGCTGCGAAGATATCATAACGCAGTTGGAAGGATATCGCCAGACGGTGAGAAGTATGCGACAATTGGACATAGATCCTCGAGAGCAGGTTCCGTTCAACTTCCTCTTCCGTGGTCCTCCAGGTATGATTATTTCAGATTACTCTCTTAAACCCGTTCTACATTCCCCTTTCCTAATTATCAATACTGACTCGACACGCCCTCATTACAGGCACAGGCAAGACAACCACAGCAAGAAAAATGGGTAAGGTATATTACGATATGGGGCTTCTGTCGAATGCAAGTGTCGTTGATTGCTCTGCTACGGACTTGATCGGACAGTACATTGGACAGACTGGACCAAAGACTCAGCAGCTATTAGAAAAGGCGCTTGGAAAAGTCCTATTTATCGATGAAGCGTATCGTCTCGCAGACGGCCATTTCGCGAAGGAAGCGATGGATGAGATAGTTGACTGTATCACAAAGCCAAAATTTGCGCAGAAGCTCATCATAATCCTCGCAGGATATGATGCGGATATCAACCGGCTTATGTCCATAAATCCCGGTCTAACCAGTCGCTTCCCGGAATCGGTTGAATTCAAAGGGCTAGCTCCTGATGACTGTATCAAGTTATTGACGGAATTGCTCCTGAAACAGAAGAAGAAGATTCAAGGGAAACAAATAGAGTTTGATATGGGCGTTTTGGAGGCACCGGATGCTGACTTTTCACGAGAACTGCGCCATCGTTTTGGAGCGTTGTCGCGGAGTCCTAGCTGGGCCAACGCACGCGATGTTGACTACTTGGCCAGGAGCATCTTTCGAAAGACGATTGAATGCATTTCCCAAGGAAAGATTACAGTGAACAGGACAGTTATTATTACAGAGATGGACGCGATGATCAACGACCGCATGCACCGGGCAGCCTTTACCCAGAATAAGTATGTCGCCAATTCTAATCAGCAGCAGGTAACTGCCGACCTGGATACCACCATCGCAACCCCCGCTGCCACCAAAGCATCGACGACTATCACCAAGACAGACGACTCTTCGGAGACTCCAAAGTCTCCAGACCTGAATCTGCATGACTCCCGAGATTCAGGTGTTGCAGATGACGTCTGGCAGCAGCTAGAGCTGGACAAGAAAGCGGCCGAAGAGCGCGAAAAGGAATACAAACAGCTTGTAGCTCAAGAACGCGCAGTCCAAGACGCAATCGATACAGCCAAAAAGATGGAAGCCGATACAGCCACTGAAGCTGCAGATGCCGAAAACAAACAGGCAGATGATGAAGCAAAGAAGCGGCACGAGCAAGAACGTCTTCGGCATGAACTTGAGCGGAGGGCACAGGAGGAGAAGCTGGAGCAGTTGATGAAGAAACGAGAAGCGGAGGAGCAACGGCGACGAAAGGAGCAAGAAGCACAGAAGAAACTGAGACAGATGGGTGTTTGTCCAGCTGGATTCCGATGGATTAAGCAGGCAAATGGATACAGATGTGCGGGAGGGTCGCATTTTGTGCCGAATGGACAGCTTGGAATATAGTATGTCAAGTCAATCAGGGGATATCTGGTAGCTGACTGCTGTCTGGATGTTGAAAGTACAATACATAGACGTCAAGTGGCAGCCTAGGCGAAGCCCCTCTATCATCAGATACATGTGTTTTCCCGTGGATAGATGGTTATTAAAGCTGGCTTTTGTATAGGAACTCCATTCTCGCATTGATGACATGTCTAACATGTCATATAACTTCTATTTCTATTCTCATTCCTGCAATATTCGTTGTATATTAAAACAGCATCCTCCTTCAAACTAATTACCTCCCCTTACGCTACAAACTCGAAATGTTTTGAAAACTCCTCATCTTTCCTCAGCAACTCATGCTCCTCAATCGACAAATGCACAAGAACGTCAAAAACCCTCGCTGCTCCCTGCGAGAAATTTGGCAAGATCATCAGGCAAGCGCCCGCCATGGCCGAATGCATCCGGAACGCAACAGGAACCGAGGCAGGCCCAAGATCGTACTTCTCTGCGCTCCCCGAGTACCAAGTATTCATGAACATGTCCATATCGGTAAAGTCTGCGTAGGGGACTAGCGTCTCCGTCGGAGAGAGGGATGCAATGATGGCAGCCATGCAGCTGATTGAGGACAGGTTGACGGCATGCACAGATTGGCGTATTAGGCTGGCTGCCTTTGCGACACTCCTGTCCCCATCTGATACCAGATCTGAAGCAGTCAGCGGCCCTGCTTGAGTTCCAATCACAGCATTACCGAAGTATTGCTCAGAGCTTTTGTGCTCCAGGTCTCGCGTGCGGACGTCGATGGGGTGCACAAAGCGGGACGGTGAAGAGGCTTTCTCCGGGTGAAGATGAATCCGGACTCGTGTGATTGATATCCAGAGGAGGGCAGAGATGCAGTCGTACGAGGTTATGTAGTCTACTCCGCTCAGGTACGGGGCACAATGTGCCTTGAGCTGTTGGATAGATGGCTCCGAGACCCTGTAGAGACTCGAACGGGAGGGTGGAGATGGCTTTGCTTTGACTTGGCTCTTCTCCACAACACGAAAAGTTGGGAGGCGTTCTAGCAGGTCTTGTCTCGCGATGGCTGGGTCCGTTGCTGAGGCGTTGTATGGGGCTCTGTTAAGATCTGGGATGTAGGTCGGCATCTTCAGGCCTTCCCGATGCGCCTTGCAGCTTCGACAAACAAGAGACAGGAATGTATCAATGGATGACCAGTCCCCGGCCGCATGGTTCATGCTGAATCCCAGGACCAGGCCACCTTCGACGAGACTTAATTGTAGAGCACACGCTGGATTCCTTTCAGCCGCTGGCTCTTCAGGCAAAAACTGGGCAAGGTCCAGATCATTCGGGGGGAATGAGTCCTTGGCCAAGAGGGACAGAGACTTGTGCTCCGTGGACTCAAATCGGCGAGTGCTGACTTGTATCCGGCTTCCTGGCGTAGTCACGATGCAGAGCTCGCCGTCATCGACTTTGAACTTACCTGCCATAAAGGGCAATTGGCGGCTTGCGTTCTCCACTCCTTCGATTATAGAGGAAATCAAATTGTCTGGATCAATGGAGGGCTGCAGTTCGTAGAATATGAAGACCTTCACACTCTTGAGGATTCCCATTTTGTCCATATCGGACAGCTTGTATTTCCTAATGTCGTCCATGGCTCTAACCGCTCTTGCTTGCACTGTTGAGTGTCCGTAACAATATACTCGGGGATACACTCGTATATAAGCGTCCCTGCATTCTTCTCATTAGTAAGACAGGCCTATTTCCGAATTGAGTGCCCGACGTGTACACAGCTCTGGTGGCTCACGGGAAGTCTCACACGCATAAGCTGTAAGCCGTAAACCGCATGGCCTGGCGCAACCTCTTTAAGTACTGTAGAGTAACCCATGAAATTCGATTCCCTCTGGTGGTAGTGAAGGTGAAAGGGGTGGTGCGAGCTGGAATTAACACCTGCAACCATGCGCCGGACAGGGTGCCCTCGAGAAAGTAAATACCCTGCAATGGGGAAATCAGCCCAAGCCAGAGAACGAACAAAGCTGTAAACGGATCCGAAAGGCATCCAGTGTTCCCTGGGTCTAAATTGGCCCCTCAAGGTCTCCCCTGACAATAGAAGTCGCAAACACTACGGATCTGAAGGTGTCTCCATTGCCCTAAGACTCGCCAGGATCTCCTGGATCTCCTTCATTAATCTGGTCTGTCTCGAATCACGTCCAAGGATATTCGAGGCTTATTAAGCTGATAGTGTTTCATGAATTGGTTGATACTGCTTCTCCAGGTCCAGTTCTCTTCTTGGTCACGAGTAAGACATAAGGTCCTAACAAACAGTCTTCGGAATTGATATTGCCAAATTGGTTCCCAGTAGGGTTCAGCCCTCAGGGAGACACTCGTCTATTTAACTACATTAAGCAGCCCAGGGAGGGTTAGGGCATAGCATACTTCCATATAAAAATAGAGCAAAGAGAGACTTAGAACATAAGACGCCACCACTAAAGTCATCCTACGTGTTAGTACTTGCATGTGCGGATCCTATGAAGAACATCCCCTCACCGACAATGCAGCGCACAAAATTATCAAGCAAAAGTACGATCAGCTGTTGTCAGTCATACTCTGAGCGTCTCCGCAGCCCCATATTACCCCGGATTTGATGCCGGGTCTCCTCCGCTGCCGTCTCACCAGCAAATACGACGCTTCAGCGGCCCTGGGGCAATAAAACTAAATGCAAGCTAAACACCAAGCTAAGAGAAGCCAGAGCCTTTAGTCTGCTTTTCTCCTGTTCAGGGTGAACGCACCATAAACCGAATTGCCGTACGGCTGCATGAGCTATCCCGCCCAGCATGCCCCTATTTCATGGTTTAACTTCCGTGGCTATATAGACGGCGGACGCCCCCGACTTGCGAGCAAGATGCTGTGGCCCTTCTAGACAACTCGCACGCGCGTCCGATGTCGTCGTTTATTTCCTTCCGCAGAGAGGCCTGGATCGAGTACGGCATAGGGGTCTTCGTTCTGCTGCTTCGCTTCTTTGCCCGGTGGCGCATTGTCGGGCTCAAAGGATGGCAGGGCGATGATTATTTTGCTCTCCTGGTGTTGGTCTTTTGGACAGTAAGTCTTTCTCTCGCCTTACTTTTTCGGGTTTCCAAGGGCACTTCTGATCATTCAGGCCGAGGTGTCCATGCTTGATCTAATAGGTATATCCATCTGCTCTTCGCACGGCGTGTATCGACACGCAACTGACAACTTAGAGGCCAATATGGCACGAATATTGGGTATACCGACGAACAACGCGCGCACTTCTCAGCCGAACAGACGCGAAAACTCGAAATCGGCTCCAAGTGCCTCCTGGCCGGATGGTGCTGCTATGTCACCCTGATCTGGTGCTTGAAGGCATGCGTGCTATTCTTCTTCCACCGCATCACGTACGGCCTCCGTTAGATACAGATACATGTTATCATGGCATAGACTGATGTCTCCACAGAATGGGTCTGAATTATCAACGGCTTGTCAAGATCACAGCCATCGTCTGTGTCAACTGCTACATAGCCGTGATGGTGATCATCCTGGCCAATTGTCGGCCGATCCAGAAGAATTGGCAGGTGTATCCTGATCCTGGCCGTGAGTAATCGACTCGATCGTTCTGTTCGTGTGCGTTACTAACACTGGCTCTGGAGCAACCTGTACTGTCGACAGGGCCAACTACCTGAGTGTCGTCGTGACGAATATGAGGTACGATGATGATCCTAGACCGTCCACTCGCATTGTTGGTATTGATATTGTTGAACGCAGTACCGATGCGCTTATCGTCTGTATCCCCCTTCCCTTGTTGTGGAGAGTGAGGATCACCATCATTAGGTTGGCTATGACGTCCCTAACATATTGAACAAAAAGCTGAATGCATCCAGGAAGTTGATCATCGGCCTACTTCTCTGCTCTGGCATCTTCATCATGGCTGCAGCGTTGCTACGATGCGTCCTTTCCCTGAAGGATATCAAGGGCATCAACAACAGCACTATATGGGCAATTCGAGAGACGGTACGAGATTCGTTACGCGGGCGCAGGAGCTCATTGTATTAACATGCTCACTGTATATTAGTTTGTCGGCATAATTGCTGTCAATGCCGCGCCAATAAAACCTCTCTTTAGTGAGAGAAGCTGGATCGGGTACTCGAGGGATACCGATGAGCGATATAACACATACGATCTTAACAAGGCCGAATCCGGAATCGGACAGCGGCTTACCTCGCTAGCCAGGTCAAGAAACCGGAGTCACAGCAGGACGGCTAAGCTTACAGGAACAGCTAGCGAGGAAGTTATTCTGGAGTCGTTCGAGGCGACAGGGTACCGGCATGAGATCTCTGGAGGGAAGGGACCGGATGAAGCATCCCAAGCGACAGAGATACAGAAGGGGGAGTGGCGGTCTGCCTCCAGAGCAGAATATGAGACGGCACCGCAGATGCAAGGGGTGATTCGTGTTACGACGACGTTGGAGATCACCTAGCCGTAGGCCACGGGGATCCTGCATGAAAAGCAAATGAATGGATATGATAGTCAAAAGTTAACTTAAGTACAGCTGGAATTAATCATCCTCGGGCTTGCCCTCAACCACAATGCCCGTGGGCTTCGCTTTGAATTCAATCTTGGAGGACCCGACTTCCAATTCCACCTCGATCTGCGAGGGTTTTACCTCGACCTCGGCCTCCAAAGGCCCAGCTTCAAGCTCCGCCTCGATCTCTGTAGGAGCAGTCTCGAGCTCATATTTGACGCCTCCGACATTCACCTCGATTTCGGTGTTCAGCGGCTTGGGCACGTATGAGATTATAGCCGGTGTGAACTGGGAGCTTCGTGCCTGGACAGCGGCATGCGGTTGATGGAGAGCGTTTGCCGCCGTGGGTATTCCCAGAGTGAGGGCGATAGTAGAAATAGTGAGACGCATTGTGAGAGTTATATTGTGGATAAAGACGGGGACAGAAAATTTTTGAGTTCCCAATGGCAATGGAAGGCCTGGAGTATAAATCATAGGAAGAAGCCGAACTCTGAAAGGGCAACCCGGTCAATTATAAATATAAAGAAGTGCGCGAGGCGATCGTCAGGAGCGTTCTCCACATAAAATGATGATCTTTATATTTGCCAAGACGCTCCACGTCCACGTACACAGCCTCGCTGGGGCAGATATCTGGACTTTGATTGCTGCCGTGTAGATACCAGATGCGTTCAGAATTATGACTAGGTACAAGTGTCTGAGAAAACCACGTAGCAAGTATATGTACTTCTAGATGCCGGCTGCGCTCATATACAGGAAGAGGACATGCTGAACCCAATTAACCAACTTTTGCTATATTATACAATGCTCAAGATGTTGAGACGAGGAAAAGCTTGAAAACTGCATTATGAAATTTGCTCGGGGAAAGACCCATCCATACTAGGCCAGAGCATATCTAGATTGCTCCAGTGATCCACGGAAAACGCCATTTGGAACATATCCTGCATAGACGCGGCAGTTACATCGTCCAAATTCGGGGTACCATATGCCGTGGGTGGCATGAAAGCATCCGACGTCAATGGTCTGTCTTCAGGCGTCCTAATGTTCGAGACAGTCGGCGCCGTAGGCATGTTATTCTCTTGCCCTGCAGGTATGCGTATGGCTTGACACCGTTGCAAAAGGGAGTCGATCTTAGTGCTCAACTTGCGCATAATGTCGGCGGCGGTGGTTGCAACGGCAAAGCTGCTGCCAAAGATATCAAAGACTATTATAGACAGGTCGACAGTCCGTCTGGCTTCGGGCGTTGATGGACCCAGTGGATATGCGAGGACAAAGCCTATCAGGGTCATGGCTGCATTCCACTGCCACTGGAATACCTCGTGCCAGCCAGCCAAGATGGATGACGACGAGAGCACTTGATGCAAGATCCGGGTTAACATCATGGCATGGAGAGCACACTTTCTCGCCATCTGTTCTGCCAGAGTGGGCATCGGCGAGGAGACAAAGGAGATAAAGGGACGGTAGAGGTTTATGCACAGATTATGATACATCAGCTCCAGGAGCAGGCGCTGACGCTGTATCCACAGCGGCGCAAACAGCTCGATTTCTAAGCTGGATCTATCTGTGGAAAAGGGGGTGCCTTTGTCGCGGCGTTTCGTTTTGAGAGCATCAGGGACCTGGCTTGCCCATTGTTCAATGTCTCTCATATAGGGTTGGAAGAAGTCTGCATGCGACTCCATGGCCTGTAAGTCATCCCAAATGGATTGCCCTTCATGCAGATTCAGATCTCGGCCGTAGAAAGCCGTGTAAGCCGTGCGCACAGCTTGGAAGAGTTTCGCGTTTTGAACCAGGAAACTCAGCCAGGTGATATTGTCCCCGAGAGGGGCAAAATGGGATCCGGACTGGACCGCAGCCTCGAATTGGTCGTCCGGCAGGTTTGGTCCAGGAACAGACTCATGTATCAGGAACGGACGTCCGAGTTTCATGGAGTGTTTGGCGTCGAGGATGTAGACCACCCACCACAGACGCTTCCGCAGCTCTCGCTCGGGCCGTGGCATGGAGGCTGGAGGCTCCAGATGAAGCCCAAGCATGCAAGCCATGCGTACGGCAAGGGCACAGGCGCTGTCCGACATGTTCTGAAACGATCCGCAACACAGGTAGGAGGAGCATAATATGTGGCATTGCAGCGTCGATATGGTCGGGGTTTCCAGTTCGTACGCAAGGAGCATCTGGCAGCGCCGGTAATACCACCGACCCGCAACGGAGGCGTCAATATCCACGAGTGGCTTCTGGTTGACAGCCGGCAGCATCGACACGCCGTACTGCATGCACATTGCAAGAACAATGTCAACAAGCGCCGACGGCTTCCGCGCGTTGCCGGACGTCATCCACAAGGACCGATAATGCTTCCGGAATTCCTCCTCGTTCAGAATCGGAAAGAAGGAGGTGTGGTAGGATTGCCAGAAGAGGTCGATGAAATATTCCTCCTGTGTGGGACTTAGGTAGTCGCCCGCTGCGGGAAACTCTTCTGTCGAATGAGCGGCCCGACGAGCTGCGTCCAGCAGAGGGATGCTCGTTGGCCCTCTGAACAACGTGCTTGCCGAGTTGTGCAAGAGCATCTCGTCCGTCGAATGCGCCTGTTGCAGCGTAGAGCTCAGGAATGTGGTGATGCGCTTGATGAAGTAGAACAGGGATGGCGGTCCGTACCACGTCTTGTGAGGAGAGCGCGCAGTAGCAATGTGAATGCCTCCCCAGCATCTATGCGCATCTCCACGGGGAGACGGGGACCTGCGGACACGAGGACTCTGTCTTGCGGAGGGTTCTGGGTTGGAATGGGGTGTGTAGGGTTGCTGGTTAGGGCTGGTCAGAGAAGACGCTGGCAGGGCTGAGGCTTGCGATGAACCATCCTGCGAAGAGAGTGGATGGCCTGGACTCGACGTTGAAAGGCCAGGAGTATGGCCGAATGCAGAGATGGACGATGGCTGTCGTTGATGTTGATGCAATGATTTGATGCTGGCCAATTCAGCCTCCAGTTCCTTCACTCGCAGTTTCAGTCTATCGACCTCCCTACATGGGCCGCTCTGCATTAGATAATAAAGCTCGATTATTATAACTAGCTGGATATCAGGCTTGGCACCTACATCAACGCCTGCGGCAGTGTCCTGAGTTGATCAACCCCCCCGTGCGTGCATGGTGCATCCCTCCGGCGACAAGCCATGCATGGCCGTCCATTGTCACATTTGATCCTCCTCGCCCGGCACCAGTCACAGGCACGCGAGACCTGTTTCCGAGTCCGCTTTGTCGCCAGCGGAGTCTCGGCCACACTCCCGCCCAAGCCGAGAGACAGGGTTGGCATCGTGGTGGTTTCCGGCATTGGCCTCGGAGAGGAATGAGAGAAGCCAGCAGCGATCCTGGCCTCCTGGCCTCCTGGTCTCTTGGCCTCCTGGCTTCCTCGTTAAACCTGGATTATGAGGGATTCAAAGCAGGATTCAAAGCAGCATAAGCCGGAGTTGCGGAGTTTTCGAGTTTTCGAGTTTTTCATTCTCGCTTACAAATAATAACAATGCACACGATTAATAAAGCTGAATAAACATAAAACGCCACACCGAATCCGAATCCTCCATCCAATTCAAATCCAGAACAAGAAGGCAATCGTCTAGGCGTCTGGGTGCGCCTTCACAAACTCCGCGGAAAACGGATAGTCGTTGTATCCCACCTCCGACTTGTTGACGTAGAAGGTCGACCGATCGTACTGGGCTAGCTCGATGCCATGTTGAATCCTGAAGACCAGGTCCGGGTTGGAAATGAAGTATCGGCCAAATCCAATGAGCACGTCCCACTTCTTATAGCGCTCCTCCAACGCCCAGGCTGCGGTATCTGGTTTGTAGCCTCCGGCGACGAGGACAGGCGTGTGGTTATCCCAGGCCTCTAGAATGAAATCCAAGGTCTTTTCCTGGTTGATTTTCTTGCCGTTGAAGAGGAGGACGGCAGGGTCTCCGCGCGCCTCGACGAGAGACAGATAGGCGAATTTCCTGTTCATGTTCTTCAGTGCGCCGATGAGATAGGTGTAGAGTTCTTTGATGTCGGATTTTTCAGATCCCTGGAAGCCGGCGAAAGGGGATACTCGAACAGCAACTCTCTCGGCACCAATAGCTTCGGAAACGGCCTTCACAACTTCCAGCGTCAGGCGGCATCTGTTCTCTATCGAACCACCCCACTTGTCGGTGCGTTGGTTGATTTTGTCAGAGAGGAACTGGTCCAGGAGATAACCATGTGCCGAGTGGATTTCCACACCATCTGCCCCGGCGGAAACAACCCTTTTGGCAGTGCTGACAAAGTCCTCAATCGTCTGGAGAATCTCCCCTTCGGTCATTTCCCGGGGCGTAACGCCAACTCCTTCCATAGCCACCGCACCGCTCGACCGGTACGGGAAGCCTCGCTCAGCCATGTACTTCGGATCTGATGCGCGGCCCATACCCCAGATCTGCTGGAAATAGAAGGATCCCTTCTGATGGACTGCATCGATGATCTGTCTCCAACCTTCGACCTGACCGGCAGACACGAAGCCAGGAAGGTTCGGTGATCCCTCTTCGTTGTGAGAGATTGCAGTTGCTTCAGAAATGATCAAGGTGCCAGGCGCCGAAGCGCGGTCCGCATAATACTTCTGCATGAATGGGAGTGGCACGTGGTCATCATCGTTCCGGAAGCGCGTCAAGGGAGCGAAGACGATCCGATGCTGCAGCGTCATCTTGCCCACTTTCAATGGCTTGAAAAGCCGGGTTTCGGAGGGCACGATATCAACTGAACCCATTTTGTGTGATGCCGGTCTTCTGAACTCTGCTTTTCTTTTTGCTTATGGTAAAGGATGTATGGTGCACAGACCGGGTAGATAACGAAGTATACCTCTGCTCCCAAGTAGAATACTACCTTGAGGAATTAGGGCCGCGGACCTTTTTATATACTCCCTACGGACTCCACGGTTAACTCGATCCCGACATTATTACACCGGAGGATCCGCCTTGCGTGGACAGCAGACGCGGGAGTTACGGAGCTGCTTGGGCGTGGCAACCACGGAGTTGCGGAATGTCCAGATCTTCCCACGCCGGATGGAGTGGCGTCCTTCCAATAAGAGAGAGGGTCTCGTTGAAAGATATAGGGCTGTAGCTATATTCAACCTTATCCTTCATCGAGCGCGTTGGTAACACGGAATAACGGAGTTCGTGGGGTGAAAGAACTAAGTTTGAAACCGCATGATACCCAACAGGAGCTTGCATAGCTAGCAGCTAGCAGGCATATGGAGGAGAAGATGCTGCCTTTGCCCCATAAGAAAGACAAGGAATGGTATGCGCGGCTGGCAGAACGAGAGTCCGAAACACCGCGAACAGTGGCTAATGCAACTTTGGCTCCCAATAGAATGGCCAACAAGAACGATCCCATTGTTGAACAGAGCAGTTGTTGGGTCGGTTTTCAGATGGTCCAAGACAGAGATAACATCGGAAGCCATTGGAGTGATCGAGTAGTTTTTTGCCGTGGCATCTTCCACCGGGTCCGTTGATTTTCCCCATCCCGGAGATCCATAGAAACACTAGGATAACGATTACTGAGGGATACTGGGGATTCTGGCAGGCCAGCTGGTACCGCGTAGCACTCGAGCCGCCCCAGTGATGGAGGAAAACGAGAAGTGGCGACTTTGAATCATGATCCGATGTGGAAGGCGACTTGGTAATAGAGTAATAAATGAAGGCCTGCAGTGATAGTTTCAGGAATTGAGACCCCATGGTCTCTTGCCAAAGTCTGAGATGATGATTCGGGGAGAAGTATTTGGATGAATAGGCAGGGCATGAGCCGAACCTGCAATGTTTCTTTCCGATGGAATACTCTTTCATATCGCCAGCATGTCCGAGGTACCTAGAGCTGCAGTACCTGTTATAAGGTATCTTTCAAATTAACCTGTAGATTGCATTTGGTGTGTATACCTCAAGCCATTTCCTGATGCCTTACCTTGCTTACGCGCGCAACCGATTACCGGATTCGGAAGGTTCGTTAGATTTCCGAAGGAGAGCTCAGAATGCGGGATCATTCCTTGCCAGGAACCTATTCTGAAGAAAGTCCAAGGCACAGTCAATAATAAGACGACTGCTACCTATTAATTATATTAATACTATAACCACATTAATCGTCGCTGTGAAACACGTTGAAGTCAGACGCGGTCCGATATGCCCAAAAGGGAAAGGACACCTTAAGGCAGAAGACACGTGCCCGTCAGGCATCACCGTTGTGTTCGTCCTTCTCAATGCTGTTGACCCCTCGTTATTATCAACACTTTCTGCCTCATCATCGATCTATCCTCCTTTGTCCTCGTAGCTATCAATTCATGCCCACCATGGATCCGCCGTGCACTACCTGTTGTGCCCGCCGGAAAGCGGTATGTGCTGTGCTATCTGATATCATGAAGTACGTCGACTGATTCCAGGAGCAAGTGTGATAGAACTCGACCGGAATGCGGAACATGTATCAAGGCGAAGCGGCAATGCGGAGGCTATGTCTCATCAAGGAGTCGAGTTTTCGTCAATGTTGATGCTCAAAACATCACGGCACCCAAAAGAAGCCCTTGATTGGAAGGGCTATTGCTTCAGCGAAACAGACACCAGGGGATGTCGATGTCAAAGCGGCACCAGGTCTCAATGGCGATTGTTCTATATTTCTGCGCATTTTTGATTTGACGACAGAGGAATTCCAGCAACACTTCAGTGTATCGTGGACAGAGTTCCATGCCATCTATGGGCGGACACGAGACCTGTGGAGTGCGGGTTTCATGGAACTGGGTCTCCAGAATAAGGCCCTAGATCTTGCTCTGATTTCTCTAGCAACGATGCGATTGTCAATGTCCAAGCGTCAGAGCATGTACCTTGTCTTCAGTCTGTCAGCATATAATGCAGGTCTTCATATATTTCGCCGTCTTCTTCAAAATGCCAACTAACAGTCTCAAGGTGCCCACCTGGTCGTTACCTCGTTAGTTTTCACGTTATTCGAAGGCTCTCAGCAACGACCCATGGGTATCTATAAGTCTGGATGGGCCGGGCATCTCAAAGGGGCACTCGCTCTGATGCAAAGCCAATCGCCGAAGTCATTCCAGGAGGGTGGTCTATTGGTAGCTTTTAAAAAGATCCGTGAGATGGCTGTATGCCATTGAGGATACTTATTCTGGTGCCAGAGCTGGCTAACCCGATTTACTTCAGATCCATTTCGCGTTTTCGACCCAACAAAGAATATTCCTTGCAGACCCGGAATGGATGCAGCTGCCATGGAAAAAGAGCACAAAAACTTCACGCGACCACCTCCACGATATTGCTGCCCAAATGACAGCTGTATATGCATTTCTCCCCCATCTGCGTAGCGAAACCAACCACTGTGATTGGACAGAGCGACTAAGAATAATTCCATTACCAACAGTTGTGTACCGAACTCATTCAATGGCGAAAGAGATGGCACCAAAGGGAATACCCGCAGCTCGAAGTAGACTGCTCTGGAGACTGCAGTAATGTGGCATTCCGCCATTTTTTTCAATTACCATCTCCATCCCCATCGGCGGAGTGCTCCAGTACGCATTTATGACAGCAGAGTGGTTAGCTTTACTGCTACTACTTACTCTTGCAGAAATCAAAATTACCGAAAGGATGTGTTTGCTCGCCGAACATCGTCATAGATCGGATGACTATCTTCGGTTATATCAACAGGAAAGACAATCACATCTACTCCGGAGAAGCTTGAGTGGAATTTTGAATCTACCATGCTTTGGACGAGCTGTTTCAGACCTCCCTGGCTTTACGGAAGGTCGCTATCGCTCCATATTTCCGACCTGGGCTCTGGCACAATGCAGCTCCACTTCTTCCCAGCACTGGACCGAATGGTGGAATACGCTTGCTTTGCGTGTCAATTATGGTCTTACCTAGTCTTGCCTGCTTTCTTGCTGGGTATCATATGCTACGAGGCCATTCGATGCTCTGCCGCTTATGCATCCTTAACATGATTTGGGGAGGCTAAGAACCTAATGAAATGCTATTGAATCTCATAGCTTCTGCTAAGGTGGTTATTGGCATAAGCGGTTGATGCTGCAGGCCATATGGTTCAATAATGTTCCAAGTCGCTGGGTGTACTGCCAGACATAAACTTCCTCAAAGACTCTTCGAAGACAAGGATGGAAGTATGAAGAGTATTTCTTTTCCCTACCGGTAACGTTGGCTAGGAATTGGCAGGATAGGGATTTGACTTGAACCATTTACCATCGTCTAAGTCAACATCTGGATGGATTATAAATGTTTGATAACACATCATTAGAAAATAGGGCGGGTGGAATCCACAAAACAATTAAATCTTGACAACTACTCTCCCTTTGAATTCATGGGCAGCAACTTTCTTGGGTAGCTCCTCAGCTTCTTCTAGGGGCACAACGGTAATATGACTTCGAATCTTATGTTTTGAAACCACATCCAGCATCTGAGGAAGGTCATGAATATCCGCATACAGTGAACCCTTGACCACAATCTGGCGGAACACAAGGTTGAAGGCATCAAAATGAAACCCTTTGGTCGGCAATCCTAGTACCACGCATGTTCCTCTGGGCTGAAGCTGATGCGCTGCCCAGTCATTAGCTTCCGCGCTGGGCGTACATACAATGACAGCGTCCAAACCAATTCCCCCAGTGAACTCTGTGATTTCCTGGGCAGAATCAGGTTGTGTATAAGAGACAACGATATCCGGTCTCAGAGCTGGCGGAAGACATTCTAGATCGGGGTCATGATGGCTGGCAGCGACAACGCGATAGCCCAGGGCTTTGGCAAACTGAACTGCAAGGTTGCCTAGACCACCAATGCCGACGATGGCCACTGTTTGGCCTGTTTGGAGATTGGACTCGAGAAGCGCATTCCACACTGTCGCCCCTGCACACATCAACGGTGCCGCTTGTTCGAACGATACGTCGTCCGGAAGCTTCAAAATTGCTAGGTCCGACGTTATCATATACTGGGCGAAGCCGCCATCTGCCCCTTTTATACCGACCATAGTCTTATTTTGACAGTATCGTGGACACAGATTCCCATTGTGTGTTATAGAATGCCACGTGCAGTCTGTGCAGGTACCGCATGCGCCCCTAATAAAATACACCCCGACGCGGTCCCCAATTTTCCAGTCTCCGCTTACATTAGGGCCCAGTGCGACTATCCTGCCAGCTACCTCATGGGAGCCTATGACCGGAAGCTTTGAATTGTAAGCGCCTTCGTAAACCTGGTAGTCGGTATAACAGAAGCCGGATGCAACCACGCGAATGAGGAGTTCTCGCGATCCGGGGACTGGAACAGGAACATCGGTTTGCAGCTGGTAATTCTCGTTGAACTGCTTTTGATCATTAGACACCAGAACTGCGAGCTAATCATGAGCAAGCTGCTGTGGAACTCACTTCGACCAATCTCAAGGCCTTCATGCACTGCGGAATCGATTCTTCCTGGGCCATAATATCAACCAAGTGATTCTACGTCTGGCCGTCGAAATTGCGCTTGATATATGCCTTGGGTGGGCAGTGTTCTGTTGTTACCTACTTTCCATCAACTTCAGACGCATCGTTTACCTCTTTCAACCCGGTAGCTATGTCAGAGATGGAGCTTTCGTACGAAATACGACTCCGGCACCCCGTCAGGCTGTCGTCACTCTGTTTGTCACTACCATGGTACAGAGCTTCCCTGATAATCAGCTCGCGCCGAAGCTGCCATGGTTAAATACTGAGACATATTCAGCTATTCTGCAGCCCCACTCTAGAAGCTTTTTCGGTGCGTTACCCCTGTTCTGAGAGTTGTAAGGAACCAAGGCCAAAACGCTGTGCCACCGATAGGATTTCTTCTTGGAGCTTTCTATGGTTTCAAGGCAAGCTTTGGTTAGGAGCAGGGAATATGAACTACACTGCATCCATGTTTCATCGGGAGACAGTAGTGCTATTGACCCGGGCAACATTGGACAGGAAGGATCCGGTCTTGTATAAGACATTGAGCAGGGCTATATATATTACCCGAATAAGTAATCAAGAAAACAATGAGAAACGAGAATATACCATATATAGTGTCACTAATTCTTCCTTGATACAGCAAATTTCTCCGCTATATTGTCGCCATTCGCAAACCGCGCCGGTCGACACGGTCACAGTGATCCCCTCATGTCTCGGATGCGGCAAGATCCACATTATCGTATCCAGTGCAGCGAAGACCAAGCAGTTGTGTTTCCATCCCAATGGTGTGGTATAAGAGTGAACAATGCTATTTTAAACATCAAGAAAGAACGAGATATCCGTGAACAATCACCAAGAAGCGCCCACGAAGAAAGGTTTCTCTCCCCCCTTGGGTAGTACCGTCGCCATCTTCACGAGCTCATCGCCCACTGACAACCGCAACCTCTCGGCCGTGGCCGGCGAATCTAATGTTAACGGCTCCAGCACTCCATTGTCATCCCGGGCACTTCGCAACGCATCCCGCAACGCAAACAGCACTGTCGAGCCCAAGAACAGCGGCGGTTCACCAATCCCCTTACTGCTCTGGATAGACCGAATACTTTCCCATGAAACGCCCTGCAGAAAACTGACATTGAAGGACTGTGGGATGTCGCTAAATCCCGGGATCTTGTAGTTTCCTGGTCCGCGCGTCGCCAGCTGGCCGGATCCATTGTTCAGCCAGAGGGACTCCTCCAAAGTGAAGAGACCTTGGCCCTGAACAAAGGCGCCCTCAATCTGACCGTAGTCAATGGCTGGGTTGATAGAGCGGCCGATATCCATTTTAATATCAGTGCGGAGGACGGTATGGTCGCCCGTTAATAGATCGAGTTCGACTTCAGAGCAGGCAGCACCCTATCGATTGTTAGCATCTGCAATTACACCAGTCACTTGCAATTTGGTGATGCAGCATTACCTGTGTAAAATAATAGTACATCGGTTTTACCGTCTCTGGATCATAATTTCCAAAATGATACCCGATTCTGGGCATTTTCCAATGCCCAGTGGCGGCCAAGTTGACACGGTCTAAATATGCCGCATGGACGATTGTTTTAAATGAAGCATCCGGTCCAAATTTCTCCCTGTATGGCTGCAGGCGAGCATTCAGCTGATCGCACGCGTCCTTGATTGCCATACCGTTGAGGTCGCTTCCTGAAGACGCCGCAGTCGGGGAGGCATTGGGAACTTGATAAGACGACGTGTCTGCAGTGTACACTAAATCTATAGGAACATTCAGTTCTTGCGCAGCTACCTGTACCATCTTGGTGTATAGGCCCTGGCCCATTTCAGTACCGCCGTGATTGAGGAGCACGGAACCATCGGTGTATATCTTGACGGTGGCCGCTCCTTGGTTCAGGTGGATGGCCGTAGCGAAGGAGAGGCCAAACTTGGTAGGGATAAGGCAGATGCCTCGCTTCTTCCACTTGTTGCGAGAATTGAACAAGGCAATTTCAGCCTTGCGTTCGTCGAAACATGCCTCTTTTCGGACCTGCTCCAGTAATAGAGGGACATGCCAATCCTCGTCGATCTTCTGGAGGAATGGTGTTCGGTCTCCAACATTGTATAGATTCTTTAGTCGGAGCTCGTTGACGTCCATGCCCAAGCCCTCGGCAATCGCATTCATGAAGCTCTCTGCAAAGAACATGCCTTGCGGTGCCCCAAACCCACGAAATGCCGTGTTGCTGTGCGTATTTGTCTTACAGACCCAGCCTCGGATGTGTACATTTGGGATTTGATAGCAGTTGTCCAGGTGAGTCATACATCGATCCATGACAGAGGCACTCATATCGAGGGAGAAACCGCCGTTGTTATAGCAGTCAGCATCCAAGGCCACCAACGTGCCATCGTTCATTACCCCTACCTTCCAGTGGCACTTAAAGGGGTGTCTCTGCCCACTAACCATCATATCTTCGTCCCGATTCAGCATCATCCGCATTGGACGTCGTTCCTTCTTCGCAGCCATTGCAAGTAATCCAGCGATCTGAAGACTTCTAGTTTCCTTGCCACCAAAACCACCGCCCATTCGTTTTACCCGAGCATTAATACGGTTACTGGGTACGCCAGTAATCTTGCTTATAAGTTCTTGTGTCTCCATCCTAGAGGCAGTTAGTATAAAAAAAAAAGAAAGAAAAGAAAGGAGAATCCTCTTATCCAGAGCAGCAAAGTGTATGCATACGTGTTTTGAGTTGACGACCATACTTCCATTGAGCCGTCCTCAGTGTGAGGTATTACCATCGCAGCATTTGTCTCGAAATAAAAATGCTCCTGTCCACCCATCCTGACAGCGCCCTCAAAGACACGATCACACTTCGCAAACACCTCGTCCAGCCTATCTGGAGGAGAACCCTTGCGCAACTCCTTCCCGTATTTGTAGAAACTCTTTGCTTCAATCGCTTCGTCAATAGTCAGGATTGGTTTCAACTCTTCATATTCAACTTTCACAGCGCGCGCAGCCTCCTGTGCCTTTAATGCCGTTTCCGCATACACAAGACCGATAGGCTGCCCATGGGAGTAGACTTTATCTGTGGCAAACCAAGGTTCATCATGAGCGATAGATCCCCAGATATTTTTGTCAGGGCTGATGCTGTTCTTGTCGATGTAACCGAGCGCTAAGCCTGGTTTGATAGCTGCAGTCCAGTCAACAGACTTGATAATCGCATGGGCTTTCTCTGACAGCACCATGGCACAATACAGCTCACGATGCTGATGGGGCATATCGTCGAGGTATTCGGCCTCGCCGGTAGCATGCTTTAGCCCAGACAAGTGAGGTACTTGTTTACCCACAACTTTTTGCTCGTGGGGGTTCACATCGTCCCTTGTGCCCGAAGAGATCTGGCGATGAATTTCTTCAACAAGGCCTGGATCAACGTCACCCAATTTCGTCTCAGCCACTATCTCGTGCCAAAAGCGAAAGAACATCGACAGAGCCAGAGTCCTTCGATATGTGGCCATGCCCCCAGGCACACCATATGGCAGACGGAATGTCTTTTCTAGACTCTGTAGAGCATTATGAAGAGTTTGCGAGGACTTCCATGACTTTCCAATCAAGCATTGGGCGGTATCCTTGGCTAAAACGGTCGTAGGTGCCATGCCTCCATATGCCAGGGAAATATCCTCCACGATACCTTCACCTGTCAGCCGCACTCTAAAGGCAGCGGTAACGATTGCAATATCATCATCCTTTCGCTTAGCTTGTTTATAAGACTTGATAAGCTCCGTTACTCCCAGTGCCGGAACAGGGATTCTAATCTGCGTAATCACGCTCCCATGTGGCAACGCAGTTTTCCTGTAACCCAAAAACATGGAAGCCATGGGCAACAAAACCTCTTCGGTAGCAGTCCTAGCAACCACGGTAGCGTTCGATGCCATCAGAACTGGGTTCATATCAGATATGGGCGAAGCGGTTGCGATATTGCCGGCAAGAGACGCAGCATTCCGGATTTGGCGTCCAGCAAAGTACCTTAGCGTCTTAGCTATGGCGCCAAACACGGAGCCTCGCTGGCCAAGCTTTGCCGCCAAATCGTAGCAGACCGACTCGAGGTCGCTTAGAGGAGTATTACCGCCAACCACTAGCTCCTTCATGGGTATCACATCATCTGGTACGGAAATCGCGCTGAGTTCTTCAATGTCGGAAATAAAAACAGAAACTGGATAATTTGAAGCTTTGAAGCGAACTTCAATTTGGACTTCGCTAGCACCACCTACCATCTTTGCTGAGGGATAGATGGACAGTATCTCCAACAGTTGCTGTAGGGTCGCTGGCCGGAACCAGACTTTGGTTTCATCACCGTAGCAGATCGGATGATTGGAGAATTTCCGCAGAGCAGGAGGGTATATCAATTCCGTTGATGGAACGTAGGGGATGAACTTGAACTGAGGAGTCGAAGCATTCACCGGCCTTTTCGAATCCTCATCAGACTGGCTTGTTTCGGATGATGCCTCATCAGAAGAAAATGATGGACGGCTTCCGTTTTCTGAAGATGGAGATGAACAGGATTGTCTGTTGGGGTCGTCTCGACAGCAGCCTCCAGGTCTCCCGCATGATCCACTACTAGAGTTTGGGGATCCTCCCAGATAGGATATGCCACCATCTTTGGCCCTTTCGGGGGGTGTCTCAGTTATCACAGACTCGTTAGCCACCAGCTCGCCTCGGAGGTCTTCCGTTACAAATGTTTTCACGGCTTGCAAGATGGGTTTGTAGCCTGTGCACCGACATAGATTGCCGTCCAGGTGGCCTTTCATTTCAATGTCGTTTTCAGACAGTCTAAACTTGCCGCACTGCGGGTCGTATGCGTTTCTAATCATGGCATATATGGACATGACTATGCCAGGGGTACAGAACCCACATCTAGGTAGCAGGTCAGCGTAAGAGTCATACGTCCAGCATCGGGATGGGCATACTGTGAGCCGTGGAGTTTCGCCAGACGCTCCTGAAGTGGATGGGCATTGCTAACTGTGCCTAGGCCTTCGACGGTAATGACATGCTTTCCCACCACTGTTGACTTGGGTGAGCCCAGTGCGTCCTCCATTTAGGTTGTCGCGACGTACCTCCGATTAGCGGATACAGACATGCATTCACCGCGAGATGTCGAATCCTTCCAGCACCCCGTGAGTCCCAAGTCTGAAGGACTACCGTGCAGGCGCCACAGCCTCCCTCTCCACAACCCAGCTTGGTTCCCTTGAGGCCATGCTGCGAGCGGATGAAATCCAGGAGCGTCCAATGGGGGTTGGGGTTCTGAAGCCGTATGCGAGTGCCATTTAGGTAGAATTCCAGGGTGGAAGTCGTATACGTCGACTCGACAAGACCCTGAAGCGCATCCTCTGGAGTAGAAGGCAGCTCAGCCTTTAAGACGGTTGTAGGAAGTCGCATTCTGTGTCGTTTGGACTATCATGCATCGAATCGGATCCCAAAGGGGAAGCGTGAGAGAAGAAAGAGGAGTGAGAAGGCCTCCCTGGCAGGTAGATAAGTTGTTAATAAGATAAGCCATCGCCGAGCTGCTCGTCCGTGGAGTTCTCGTGTTTTTGTGACGCAGCGTCGTGCAGAAGTACGAGAGGGGGTGCGTGGCGGCAATCCGGCCAGTGCGTGGATACTGCACGTCCAAGGATGGGGTTGCCCTGCCCTACCTTGCCCTATCCTGACAGCTGTTGCTGTGCTTGGAAGGCAGCACTATGTATTTAATTCGACTGTCTTGAGAACAGTACGGAAGAATTACAGCATCGGCCAGGTAAGGACTTATCTTTACTATCGGCTATATTAATTATAATGCCCACTTAACTTACTGAATTCAGGAACAGACAGAAGACACCCCTCCAATATCCCTCTTACGGGCCCTCAAAAGTACAAGACGCGTATGCACGCGAGATAGAGAATATATGGGTGCCTTCTGTCCAAAACTATCCTCCTGAGGGACCCTGGTTTTCCCTTTATGGCTCCTAGACAGAACCCACGACAATTGAGACCAATGGATCGATTCCTCTCTCCATTTGGCATGGAAGTGGAATGCTCGATAATGCTACAGGATGCCACAATCTTGGAGTCTATCATGTGCCACTACCTGACTAACAGGGTCAGTGAATATGCCGCTGGCAGTCAGCTCAGATGTGATGCTATGTTCTCCCGAGCTGCAACATCACCTAGAACCACAGGGTGCATATCCGGTGTGTTGATAGAGAACAGGAATTAACATGCTTGTGTTACTCTGCGCTCCTGCCGTCGCCCTCTCCTGAGGCCTCGAAACTAAACAGAACGATATACTGGTGGCTTCGGAAGGGCCGACACTATGGGTCTCCTTGATAAGAACTGGTTGTACTGTTACATTCTGGAATACCTTAATGATAGTATCCGATAGTGGGATGTCAACGGCATCGCCCTCTTGTTACCCTGCAATTATTCTCAAAGGGCAGGATTTGCTGCAGCGGTACATCATAGCGCAGGAAATAGATCAAATAAACATCCACAGACTTTCTTGCGCCAGATTCTTGATATGAAGCAGACTCAGGCCGTAGTGGGCTGGACCAATTGTTATCGAATAGTTTGTCGAAGTCTCAGATAGTGGATAACACAGAAGCCGGGGAATCTGGCACACGCCATGATAAAAAAGAAAAAAGGCCTAAAAGCACAAAGATTGAAGGAAGATCGATGCTACCGGTGCAAATAAACACCAACAACTATAGACAACGCAGTATTTCCGATTCATGTCTAGAGAAGGAGAACACCAAGCACACCGGCCAGGGACAGACCCATGGACATAGAGGAACGGTCAGATACCGCTGCACCCGTGCTAGCCGAAGCGGAAGCAGAGGAACTAGTGGTCGAAGTTGTGGAAGCCACCGTAGCAGTGGGAGTCCCCGTAGCCCCGGTGCCAGTCTGGGTAGGGATACTAGCGCCCCTGCTTGAGAAAGTAACCACATTCGAGGAATGGGGATTGAAGCTTGCAGGAGCAATTCCGATCTGGGCGTTGTGAAGGTCATAAACAACGTAAGCCGAGCGCAGGAAAGTATCACCTAGGGTGAAGGTGTTGTCGCCGCTGAGTCCGATGCCATCGACGATGCAATCCGAGCTGTTGGGGCTGCTGGAGACAAACTCGGACATGCTGACCTTAATGGCGGCGGATGATCCTTCAAATTGGAAGCTCAAATATTCGCCCTCGAAGTCGGAGCATGGGATGGTGATTACTTCATCTTCCTCGTCAACGCTAGCATCGGGGAACTGGGACGCCAATTTAAGAAAGAACTCCGTAGGAGCCAACAATGCGTAGGTGCCCGAGTCCAGCAATGCAGGAGCATCCTCGGTGGTGAGTATAGATAGGCCCTTGGAAGTTTCGATGCTGACTGAATCCAGATTCACGTAGAATCCTTGAATCATGTCGTCCTGATCGAGGATGTCGAGAATTTCAAGACTGCCTATAAACTTGGCCGTGTCGATACCACCGAAGAGAATGCTGCCGGTATGTTGATCTAGGCAATGGCATCAACAAAAGAAGGATCATCAAAAGGCGAAACGGACAAGGTGCAGCCTACTCTTGTCATCCAACCATAGGCTGTACGCCTCGCTCTTTATAATGCCCTGGTTCACCAAGGCATAGGGCAGGTTATCGTAGAAGCTGCCGCTTGGAACGGCTTCCACTGCTCGGTAGGAAATACCCAGCACGCCGACAGCTTCATCGCCAGTCTGGTTGTAGAGATCGGTCCCCAGGCCCATGGTGAAGTTGGTCAGTCTGGCCCCGGCCACTTCCAGCACGTCCGTGAAGAAATCACCATTGGCCCCCGACCCGTCCATATATTGGATTTGAAAGCCATGGGGTATGAGCTCGTGGAACGTCGAGGACAGTTCGGAGTTGACTGTTACACAAAGAAGAGGTGGTTAACCGGTCTGACTCAAAAAGGCCGACCCGACAGCAAGATGCACTTACAGGAACCGCTGACACAGGGGACGGTAGAGGTGCACGAGTCATTACTCGGGATCCATAGATCACTGCTGCCTGTATCCAGGATGACCTCCAGAGCCTGGGCAGGAGTTCCGATAGAAACGTTCACGATATATTGAACCTTCTCATTAATGACGGGGAGATCAACGACATCGGTGCCTCGCCGCCAGAGGGTGGTTGGGCCAGAGGACCTCCTCATGGGCAGTTGGAGCACACCATCCTGGGCCAACGCGGCGGGGATGAGAAGCCCCAGGACACCGAACCAACAGAGATTAGAGTGTCGCATTTTAGGGCTGTCCAACGGGAGTAATAGGGAAGACAGGTCCCAGCAAAGAGCCGCAAATAGGTTCGGCAAAGGCGATCTATACAGGGAGAAGGAGGGAAGCGGACGAAGCGACGAGCACGGAATTGACACCCATCGAGCAAAGGAAGTGTCTACTTTATATTATTATCTGCATCGTGCTGCTGGGAACAGAGCCTCAGTGATTGTTAATTATTAACAGCGCCTAGTGTGAGGTCGGAGGCTGAAAATGAAACCATAAATTGTGCTAAGATTGTGCTAACCGCAGCGCGAAGTGGATAACCTGCAGATGGGCCCCCTGAGGAGGAATTCTCCCAGACGAACTTCCATCTGTGCATGTGTCGTTGGATGAGGCTGAAGGCAGTGTTCCCGCAGGTGGGCTCTGGATAGGGGCAGCAGTAATCCTCAGCGATGGCAGATTCCACAGCCACGAATAAGAACGGCGGAGTAAGTACAGCCGCATCCCTCGAAATGAATGTGGAGAGAACTGGAAACCGGATGTGACAACCCGTCTGGATTATTGTCATTTTATTCGACCCATAGAAAAGCCAATTTAATGAAATAATCGATAATAAGATGGCCCAGCCGAGAATACGACGGTTATAATAAAAATGCTGCGGCTATGCTAGGCGGCCGCCCCCCGAACAGCGCATCTTGTTGTCAGGAGTCAAACTCGCTGAGTTGGTTGATCTTATTGGAGGGGTATGTCTCGTGCTGGATGCCTATCTAGGTGGAACCAGCTCTGATAGGTCAGGTATTAGGGCGGTCTAACCTGGCAGAACCCACGTGACCATTGACACTACACGTGTGCTGACTAATACAGGCTAGGCCTAACTAGGAAGACTGAACCTTGGGAACCACCAACAGACCTCGTATTCGGCTCTCTAAGTACGGACCTTTTGACAATCAACAGACTTATAGTAGGCTGGTCATTGCCTCACACAAACACACATACTCTCTCTCTCTATCTGCGGAATGGACATTTTGCCTACGCTAACAAAAATTATATCAATTGGCTATTAAAAAACTAAAAAGGCATCATCCATGGATATCATCAAGATTGCCAGGACTTACATCATGTCCGTTGAAGCGATTAGGTGAATGTTTCTGGGAAAGGGTTCCGTGCGGATTATACCTCCTGCATCGCAGTCGCTGCCTGCTTCTCTGGGTGTCCCACGGGCAGTATACTGGCGAGCGTCTCGTTGGTGCCCTTCAGGTCCTCCTCAACTGGAACGTGGTCCTTGATCCTCATAAAGACCACCGGAATGGCGATTACAAGTGAACCGGCCAGGAGACCCCAGTTGGTGGCAAACTCGGTCATGTACGATGCCTCGTGATAATCAATACTGAACGCGACAGCCGCGCCGGCAGACTGCAGACCCTTGTAGAAACCGGCCAGGTTGGCCAATTTACGGCCAGAGTTGGCAAGGGCACCCATGTACCTGCGCGGTGGGTTAGCATCAGCGGACGGCAGGGGAGAGTTGGATAGAAACCTACCAGTAAACAGTGCCCTGCCAGACCGCATCAAAGAAGCCATAGAAGAGGTACAGAAACATGGGACCGACATAGCCCGACGTGGTCCAGTCGGTGGGGACAAAGTCTGTAGCGTTGACGGATTCCCGCGTATACTTCTTCTGATACGCGTATCCACCACCCCAGATGGCCATGGTCAGGCAGAAGAGCACGCACAGCGAAATGCGGGCACGAGTGGTGCGACGCACGCGGTCGATATCCAACAACGGGCCGATGGTCATGGCAGCAAGGATCTGAGCGAACCAGTACAGGAAGCTGTTCAGGGAGCGCGTACGGATGTTGAAGTGGGCCGCGTTGACGCAGTTGGGCTGGTAAGTGTAGAACCAGTTCGAAGACCAGAACATGGGAAACAGCAGGATGACAAAGGGCTCGGCAAGGAGAGTATCCCACAGACCGACGACTTCGGAAATCCAGCTGGGGTTCTTCATCAGGATGACGCGAGATCCGTCGGAACGAATAATATTGTCGGCATTACAGAGACAAAGACCAAGGATGGCACCGAAGAACATCAGGACGATGAAGGCAATGTAGGTCCCATCGCCCACGGAGACGGTGCTTTCCTTGCTGTCGGCTGTTTGTCCCAGGGGGATCTATCTCGGTCACGGTTAGCAACCAGGCTCGCGAGGGAAGAGAGTCAAACAGGAACTGACCAGACTCCCGATACAGGCGCCAACATTGAAGATACCCCAGAACCACGCCCAGTATCTGCCCTTCTGGGCTTCAGTGGGGTAGGACATCATTATGGCACCCTGGGCAGACCAGAGCAGGCCAGCGCAGATACCGAGGAAAACCCCAGCGAAAATGTTGAATCCATCAGCGTGAGCATGGAGCGACACCAGCAGACTGATGGCGTAGATGCAGTATCCCAACCCACCAAAGGCAATGGTGAGACGCACGCCGAGACGATTGACAATGCTACCGGCCACGAAGCCAACGACTGCAAAGGTACTGTAGAGGGCGATATTCTATGGAAAACCAGCGGTCCATGTCAGTAGCCGTCGGGAAGCGCGCATACAGTTCAACACTGCAGCGGTAGAAGCGACGCTAGTTCTCACCATCTTATCGACCAAGTGGGGATCTTGTCGACCACCTCCCCCAAGACCACCCAGGGCGTTGAACATGCCGGGACACATGAAGCAGACGAACGCGACGGTGCCCAGCTGGAACTTGGGCGACGCATACCAGGGGGTCATGAAGCGACCGATCTTGAACCGTCGGTACATCCATCCGGACGGAAGCTCTAGTTCGCCGGTGGTTGCATTGACGTGTTCATTGATGTATTCAGGAGGGGGACTGTCGGTTGGCCCAGCAGACTTGTCCTTCTCGGCCATGGTGGTCGGCTATAAGCGATGGTGATGATGGAGGTGGTAGTTGACGAGGGAGAAAAAAAAAAGCAGAAGTCGGGTCAGCTATTATATTATTAGTAGTATTATTATTATTATACCAAAGGCTCCGACCGTAAGCCAATTGACAGAAATAGAGTCTATTGGGCATAAGCTGTCAGAGATAACCGGGTGTGAAAGAAGAGCTGCAACATGCGCCGAACAGGGATGAACGCTGGAGATAGTGCCGCATGCATCACACGGTGCCTTCAACGGCCAGATTAAGTAATGTTTCTTTCTATTCTTCGCCCTTCGTACGGGGGAAATCCTCATCGGCTGGAACAACAGGAATAGCAGCAGATAAGACCCTGGCACGGACCCGTCCCCGTCCAGGGTAACATCGTCTTCCCGTCACCATCATGCCATTGGCCGGCGGCGCATAAGGAGGACGATCAGTGTAACTCTGGAGAGCACTGGGGGAACGGCAGCAGTCTGCGGTGGTATTTCGCAGACGCATATGTAGACGTGCCGATTTGGGGGATCTCCCTACTTGAAGCGGGTGAGACTGCTGACTCGGGCAATATGAACGGTGACACTTCTCGTGGCCGCGTAGATCACCAATGCTTCTTTTCAGCATGGATACGCTTCCAGATGCCATTCTGCGGCATCTGCGCACCAACTCCTCTCCCAGCTCGAGCCACCCTCTTATGCTCGGACCGAATTCGAGGTCTCGAGGTCTCGAGGCCGCTTGGCTTGGATGCCCATTCAACTCTGATGGTCACGTTACATGTACATCGTATACGTGCAGTGAACCGGCTCCGGCAGTTCCCAACAGATCAAGAATACGAAATAATGGTCGCGTGAATTCATGCTCTTTGTCCGCTGCAGCGACCGCTGTTGTATCGAACTCGTCCCCTCGCAGTAATAGCAAGGGGTAGACCGCAACCCGGCTCGAGGTGGATCGTAACGAGGATCGAGGAACGTGGACATCAACCGGCGGTCACTTCACGGAGCATGATTGCGATAGCCGCTGCCTGGTGATTCGTGGTTACAGTCAGTCCATGCTGGCCAAGCCTTGGATATCGTCGAAGAAACTTTTGTAGCTGCAGATAGATACACTCACCAGAGCTGCGTCCACTCCGTGGGCGACAGTCCCGTCAGTTTATAGCGAGGATATGCCTAGGACTGTCTCGAAAATGTAGTTCCGTTCGAGATGTCGATGATCTTCCTGCCTTCGAACCGGGCGCCGTATCCCTCGCCTGGAGGTGGAGAGTCGCTTCATCGTCTGTCGGGCCGAACAGTGCAGGCGCAAGGTTCCGCAACAGAACATTGATCTCGCAGCCCAGAATTGACTTTTTCATGGTGCCCAACAATAGAGTCGTCCCACCCCTCCCGGCAACGCGACGGACCAACGTTTGCAGCCTAGCCATCGCGAATGGAGCTCGAAAAGCGGGAGGCCCGACGCGTCGACAAACTCGCGACATTGGGCACGGAGCGACTTGGGGCCTGCGGTGAACAGAAGTGTGCTGCTGGTCGTTCCTACGGTGAACTTGGAGGAGTACCAGCGGTTGGAGTAGCGCTGGATGACAATGGTCGTCTCTGCGAGAGCAATATGCTCTTCAGGAAGGGCAATCGGGTGAGGCGGGCACTGCGCAATCTGGCCATTGGTGAAGGCCATGACCGAGATGAAAACGATCAGACGAGAGTGATGGGTAGACCCTGGCTTTGGGCCATGAAGACGGCTGCCCGGAGAAGATCAGACTGGGTTGTCGACGATCAGACGTCTGTCTCTTCTTCGTCTTGCAATCTGCAACAGTCCACTTCCATGGCATAGCAGCTCTTTCGTGCTTCCTGGGATGCGCCAGACGATGGTGGCATCGCCGGGATAGTAAATGGCACGACGGCGCCAGGAGGGACAAATCCTAAAGACTACAACGCTTACAGATCACCATGAGCAGCCAAATGAAGGCGTTATTACGACCCTTCGATGCTTGCGAATCTGCAACATCCCGCGACTGTTCTTGTTGAAGATCCTATGCAAGTCGACCCTGCCTAGCACAGCTGCACAACGTCCCGCATAGACTCTGAAACATCCACGCTCACATATTCATCGCCTATCATGAACAGAAATGACTTCATCTGATCCACTGCCTACGCAGTACATCTGCCGATGACGTTCATCGCAATCCATCGCAGCTCAACCCGCGTGGGGGTTCACTCCCAGCGTACTCTCGTACTCATCTCATGCTTCCAGCCATCGGCTTCCTCCCCGAGAATTAGACCGCGGGCAAACAATGGCGTGTGCCGATCGGTCAGCTCGGCAGTGGCTGCTCAAAAAACGCGGCAGAGGAGTGAAAATACATGTGCTCGTGCTGGAACTTGTGACACACCCCATGTTCCCCATGTTTAGCCCCGGAAACTGTCCGAGATCGGGTTTACTCCAGCTTCTCCACATCCCCCATAAAGCGCGGCGGACGGGGTAGAGGGGGTAGAGATGCTGCTTGATTGGCGTGGGGGTTGCACAAGCAGCAGGAAAGCTTAGCTGGGGACCTTAAATGCTGTGATCTGTATTTAATGTTGGACGGTCTGTCGCTTTTCGCCTCGAGCTTGTTTCTTCGCCTGTTTTCGTTGGCAGTGCACTCTCGTATTGCTGATTCTCACCAATCTCTCACACAAGCATCATGGATGTTATGCCCGGCCCCAGTTGGCTTCGGGGGAAGCTCCTGGTCGGTGCAATAACCACCGTGTGTTCCTCTGCCTTTCTTCTTTTCGGCTATGACCAGGGTGTGATGTCCGGAGTGGACATCTCTGAGTACTGGCTGCAGCAGATGGGCCATCCCAGCACGCTAATGCTCAGTACAATCACCGCGTTGTATGATGTCGGCGCTTTCTTCGGTGCCATCTTTGCTGCCTGCTTCGCAGAGCGACTTGGCCGGCGGCGTACCATGATCCTTGGCTCGGCCATTGTCATCATAGGCACCATACTCATGGGCTCCTGTTATGAGAGGATTCAGATGATGGTCGGGCGAGTTGTGACCGGAATCGGTGCGTTCTTCGTGAAATCTGTACCAGCCACTGGCAGAACCTAACCGTGACTCCTCGGAATAGGCGTTGGGTATCTGACCGCAGTCGCCCCCGTATACCAGAGTGAGATCTGTCTGCCTAAGGACCGTGGCTGGCACTTGTCCTGTCAGCTAACCCAGATGCTGCTGGGTATCGTGATATCCTATTGGGTAAATTACGGCTTGTACTTCTGTCATGGCTCTGTTCAATGGCGGTTTCCCCTGTGTCTCCAGCTGGTCTTCGCCGTGTATTGCATGGTTGCCACCTTCTTTCTCCCCGACTCACCGCGCTGGCTGATGTGGAATAAATCGTCACCGGAAGCAGGCGTTGCAGTCCTCGCCGCCCTTCGTGATCGGCCTGCAGATGATCCCATCGTTTGTGCGGAGAGGGACGAGATCCTTTCCGCGGTTCAACGCGAGTCGGAAGAAGAGGGCTCGTGGATGGATCTCCTGCGCGACGGCGGCGTTGCTGCCAACAAGCGGTTTTATTTATCCCTGGGAATTCAGTTCATGCAACAGATGACAGGTTTGTTTGGCCGCCTCGGCTTATTGTCGCTGCTGGCTACTTGCTGACCCCCTTCTCTACTTCCCCAGGCATTAACATCGTTACCTACTATGCACCTACGATCTTCCAGGACAGTCTTGGAATGACACAGGAGAAGTCACTATTCGTCGGCGGGTTTCTCCAGATCTGGTACATACTGGCTTCTTTCCTAACAGTATGTCCTGTCCCAATACGTTTTATGATGGCCGATGGACGGATTGGCTGAGAATTGGCAGTGGTACATGATCGACTCCGTTGGCCGACGTCGGCTATTCATCTCCATGGCAATTGGAATGTGCATTGTTCTGGTGTGTGAGGCAATCTGCGTCCGCATTGACAATCATGCGTCGAACATTGCTGCTGTATTTTTCATCTTTGCTTTTGAAGCATGCTTCACATGGGGTATCGTTTCCTCGTTTCCCTCGCTCCACAGACTCACGTTTATCTTTTTTTTTTTTTTAACCGTATTGATCAATAGGATGGATGGCTTGTGTCTGGGTCTATCCGGCAGAGATCCTCCCCCTCAAGATTCGTGCCAAAGGGGCAGGCCTGGCTGCGGCAGCCGACTTTCTTGGTAACTTCCTGGTAAGCAGAATCCCATCCACCACTGTTACTGTATGGCCAGAGCTGTTGACGAAGGTTCAGGTCGTTGAAATTACCCCTCCAGCTCTCCAGAACATCGGATACAAGACGTACATCATCTTTGCCGTCTTTAACGTTGTTTCCGCCATCATTGTATGGTGTTTTTACCCCGAAACCACCGGCCTGTCGCTGGAGAACATCGATCTGTTGTTCCTTCCCGACGATCGAGAAGGCCACGACGTGAAAATGGACGAGCGATTCTATCGCAGATTCCAATGGCAGGTGATTCCCAAAGCATGGGATGCAGTGAAGAGGAGCAAGGCCGAGCGGAGAGACCGGAACAACGCCGTCTTCATTGACGCGGAACTGGCAGATGGAAAAGTGTTGCTCAATGCGAATCAGAAAGAAAGCACTGTCACCCATATGGAAAACGTGTCCTGAATCCTGTCAGCACCATGTTTCAATTGACGCGAAATGTTATATATCACTATACAGGCTTTTTATTCTCCGAGACTTTCGCCTGCGGCAAGCCAACAAGAAGTGTAGTATTTTCTTTGCTGATCCCCTTTGGATGCCACCATCATGATGAGGACATTCGGGATGATGTTCAATGCGTATTTTTTTTTTATCATGGATGAGCGTCCAGCTCCTCTATTTTGTGTTGGTAGCCTGGCAATAGTGCCAGATTAACCATTTTCAAATTTCCCGGGCCCATCAATTTACCAATGCCCATAAATTTGCCCGTAAAACGATGCAAGTGAAAAGCTGACGGAGATCGAATAATCCTCAAGTGATAAATCGTCCAACGCGAGAAATATCCAGTAGAAAAATAATCGAAATATTAATTTCAATAAGGTATTAGTGTACTTCCTTTCGTTCTTGTATGAAGGCTGGTACTATATGAGACATTCCTCATCTTGTGAATCTTTTCCTTTTAAACACTGAGCCCGCTGACAGATATATGAAATCATTGTCTTCATCCATGGCTTGACAGGTAACCGGGAAAATACCTGGTCGCATCAGAATGGATGTTCTAGCCAAGCAAATCCTCCCAGTGGACTTCCCGACAGCACGCAGGATGACCTTCGGATATGACGCAGACGTTGCCCGAATATGGAGGCCTCTTCAAGCTAGATCATTGACCATGGCAAATATCTAGTGGAAATGAGTAAGTCGAATGGCCAAGGTCCCTATCGGGACCAGTTACTTGGCCATTTGTCCTCATTGGATGACGCTGTTCGATCTCGACACTGGCCAGAGCTTCATCGGGCTATAAATTGAGTAGAAGAACACCCATTATCGGATCCAGAGGAACACATGGAGAGCGCGCTGAGAAGTACTAGTCATCCAGCTAATGGAAGCTAACCTAACTAGGAACTGAACCATAGGAACCACCAAGAGATGAGAAAACTATCTGTGGGCACGTGTCCGCTCTAACTAATAATGGGGGCGTGCGTAATTGGTAACTAGCTAAGTATAGTGCTCACACTGCCTACCCGTGTTCCCAGGTAGGCGGTGTGGGTACCATTAGGCCAAAATGGTAAAGGGGCTGCGAGAGCGGACCTAGGCGGCAGAATCACACGTGATCTAACAACTAATGGTGGGTTCGTATGTCCATAAGCACCGAGCAGGTCGGAGTCTAAAGTCATGGCAAGCAAGACAGGATGGGAGAGTGGTTAATCCGCAAGACTCGAATCTAATCTTCTCTCGGATTAGAGTGATCTTGTCCCTTTGGGGTCGTCAGTTCGAATCTGGCTCCTGTCGTTTCTTTTTTTACGTCTGGAGCAGCACGCTGGGTAACTGCATGACAAGTGCAGTTAGGACAATGGATTCTTACCTTCCCGCGGGTAGGCGGTGTGAGCACCATTAGGCCGAAGTGCTAAAGGAGCTGCGAGGGCGGACCTAGACGCAGAATCCCACGTGATCTAACAACTAATGGTGGGTCCATAAGCATCGTACGGGCTAGAGGCTAAAGTCGGTATTCCCCTTTTGGCCGACTTGCCAAGAAACTAACTGTTGCTGGTTCAGCTCCTTCCTTCAAATCGCCGATCTATATCTGCACATCGACGATTCACGGCAATAATGGTTAAGACCATATACGGCAAACATTTGCTGCTTTGCCAAAGATATATGTACACCCTGTACACAACGGAATAATACCAAGGACGACTGTATTATTATAATGCACATAGGAAGGAGTGAACTCCGCACCACGATCCTGGTCAGGCCTCAAATCTCAAGCCCTAATCTCCGGACGATCGACGTGGTCATGTCCAATCGGTAACCTGGGTGGTGATGTTAATGGCTGGGAACTTATGCCATGACATTTTCTTTTTGGCCAATAGGTTGTAGTAGTGAGGACTGAGCACTCTAGGCACTCTCTTCTGTCTGCGCTCAGGGCCCCTTATATGCTGATAGGTATACGTCACGTCACACCCAGTCCTCAACTCCTCGTGGCTGACGGATGCCTCTTCAGCAAGGATCCTGTTCCATCGTATCCGTTTGATTATCGTTCCACGCCAATTCACTTCCTGTCCGGCCCGTCCAAGATACTTGATATGCCACCTGATTGCCAATTACAATGTCCAAGTGTCCCTAGCGTAGCCCTCCCGCCGTAGTCTTCCCTCCAGTAGTTTGTATTTCACGGCAGTTGGATCAAAGCCAATATACTCGAAAGAGCACGATATACATTATCTGGGCGGTTATATCGTTCTTGGTGAACTAAAATACTTCACTGCAGGCCAGAGGAGTTGTGGAAGGTATAAATAAACAGTAGAGCATGCAGGCAGCTCCTCGTCCCATTCTTTCCTGCGCCCGAAGTTTCCTCTTCATCCAAGTCTTCTCTAGAGTTCAATCGTCTCCCTTGCTTCGTTTCTTCCTTTCCTCCTATATCGAGCAAACATGCGTTTCCTAGCCATTTGTGTAGCAACCTTGGCTGCTCTTGGGGTTGCAGCCCCAGTCTCGGTAGGTCTGCAGGTCTTGTTCTCTGGCATATGGTCTACTGTCCCCTTTCCCCGAACGATGCTAAGTACTCGGTGGCTCTCTTGCCACATGATTCGTTACAGAAGGCAAGTTATCGCTACATCAATGCCAATAACTGACCTTGCCATGGCTGCGTATGGCTGACGCAAACAATCGGAATACACAGCGTCAATTTGGTGTTTCAGGCGTCGTTGAAGGACTAGATACGAGCTTTTTGGAAGCAGTATGTATTACCTTTTCTTTTTCCGCGACGAGCTGATGAGGATATATTACTTATATTGATAAATAATAGTTCGTAAGTTTCAGTCGGAGCCCTTACCGACGCCAACGTCGTGCAGCTAACCAGCAACCACTTGTAGAAAGATGTAGGTGGCTCCTTTTGAAGTGCATAACAATCTTTCAGAAGGCCAGGGACGCCGGCCATGAATGAAGGTCGGTCAGTAATCCGTGCAGCTTCAAGTTGACACATATGCTGGCAACCTCTATGTTGCTGACCAAGGCGTATATCTTCTAGGAAAATCCAGTGGACCATTGGCTGACTTTAACCATCCGATTCAAGGCTCAAGGAAATGTAAGTAGCCTTCTGGGTTCCGCTAACTAGGCAAGGCCTAACACTGCTTAGGCAGCTGGAATACAGCAACTCGAAACAAATGCGCAAGGTGTAGGTCATGTGCTCCTCATATGACCACTGTAACATGGCCTGCTGACATTCATTCTGGGGCTATATTAGCAACAGCAAGAAGCACGTATGTTATTGCGTTTGAGAATAGTACCGAAGCTTTCATCGGAATATCAGGAAACTAACGAAATGCACCACGGATGAATAGCGGCAACTATGGCTTCTGCACCTAAAATAATAACATGAACAAGGTGGAGCCTTTTTTCTTCACGACTCCAGGTAAGTTTCCCCTCTTCCTTTCTCAAGTCATGGACAATGTTGCTGCAGGTTCTCCTCCGACTTGATTCTTGAGTATCTGCTAACGGGTTACACAGATGCAGGGGAGAGCGGCAAAGATGGGGGGATATTGCGTGGAGTTCTCTCGACTTGGGGAGAGTTTGATCTTCGCCGGTCTAGTTGATCTTGTACAAAGGTTTAAGCAATCCAATATATTTGCTTTCGCAGTAGCTTATCCTGTATTCGAGCCGCTGGGCACCCAATTACCGTGCCCTACAAGGCCTCTTGATTAGCTATGCTGACCATGCGTGTGTTGGCAATCGTAAAACCGAAAATGTATTTGTGGAGTTGAAAAACTTTAATATGAGAAATACCCCGCCATGTTGCATTTGTCAGGCCTTCCCCTTCCTAGTTAACTACTTAACTCCTAGCTAAAACAACTCAGCAGGTTCATCAACAAAAAGTACTTGAACCAAGAGCCCTCCTCGAATGGACATGGACAGGCATGATCTGTTACTGAGCACTGACTCAATCAAAGCCAACGCGTACATATTAATATAATAACAGGTGCTTATTTACACCACTGTACCTGTCGCAGTTGCCGCCCGTGTTGATATTGAGGCAGATCCATGTAATATTACTCCAACGATGCCTAGCAGAGTTGCGCTTATGTCACGCTGGATCGTCTTCTTGGCGCTGTACACGCTGCAGATATACATTTACGGGGTTCTCATCTTAACGATATCATATCTCTTGGCCAATCCTAGCGGCCAGGCCCGTCGTTCATCCCGAGATTCTCGCGTATTTCTTCTTTTGATTGGCAGTATTTTCCGGGAGCTCGTGTTCGTCAACCTGCTGGGGCACTATGATGTTTGTAAAGGCACACATGCCAATTAATTGGCTGTCCCGAAGGCGAGCTGAAAAGAAGTGTTCGGATCATCGCTCTCCCAGGCGTTAATCCGGGTTTGCGGCTCTTACAGAATCCGCCTACAGCCTGCGATGAACAGAATGATTACTCTGTACTGGGCATTTATCATGGTCAAGTGCCAAAGTCCCCCTCTGGGTGACATTTAACTGTGTACTCTTTCGCCCTTGCACGCCAGAAAAGGCCTTCCTGACCTCTCAAGTTGGATTCATGCCCTTTTCATCCTCGTCATGGCGGACGCTGTTCACACCTTCACTGGTGTCTGGCACAACTGGTCCCATGGTGCCATCCGTGGAGCCACGTTGACCCTGAATCAGAAGGACGCTGGGTATCTAACCGCTTTCCTGGCCATCTTTGTCTCCTTCGCTGGAGGCATGTTCTGGAGGATTACCAGTTTTGTCCTCCACCAGGTATGGGCTACAAACCCAGATCAGGGTCATGACATCCTGCATCATCGACGCCAAGTCATCCTCCGCAATAGCAGCGCTGGAGCTGCGTCTTGGTCCCTCTTGATGTTGGGATTTGGCCGCCATGGAAGCATCCTGCGTTCCCTCCCTGTTGCAATCATTCCGGCTGGCATTCTCCTCCTCTTTGGTGTCTCGGGTATTTTCACCTCCTACGTTACCAAGTTCCCCGGAAACGCCACCATCATCACTGGCCCTCACTGCGGAAACGTTCTGATGTCGAACCTAACGCCTAGCACCCTTGGATTGAGGATCATGAGTGCCAAGAATATGGCGGATTCGCATGACGCTGCAACGTATGTGACGCAGTGCTACCAAGGAGCCTCGTCAGTGGGTTGCGGTCAGTACGTCCGCAATAGTCTTCCATTCAACAGGAATCAGAATGCCTCGTGTCCATTTGCTTCGGGAATATGCGCCTACAACGACAACTCAGCCCTAGAGTTAGACACTGGTTTGCTGGATTCGCACTTGGACTTTGGCATCAATGAACGGCCGCGAGATCGTATCAAGTTTCGACGAGTGGCCACCTGCGCGCCTATCCACGGCAAGCCATTTGCAGTAACTGTAGACAATTCGTCATTGGGTACAATTGACTATATCTATGCGGGACCGGTGCCATCAACGGGCACAAATTACTCCTTCCAATATATCATCAATTCTGCTTTTGACGGTTTTGGCTATACGTTGAGGTAGAATACTGTCATTCATCTCAGTCTTAACAATGTAGCGCTAACACGAGTCTAGTTCCCTGGTCGCTCCGGCTGGTCTCCCCGAGGATTACGATGCTGATTACTGGAAACCCGATCCGAGGTTGAATCAGACCGATGCAGACATCACATTGATGATGCTCGCCGCAAATAGCATATGGTACAACACTCCCGTTGACGACCCGTGGCTGTCTGCCCATGTCAAGGAAACCATGGATGACTTGACCTTGTATACTTCAGATTACTACGTGACTCTGCTAGGGTGCACCGATCAGTACCAAGTCTGCAACCCCAACATTGATGGAGACTCAGGCTGCACCGTGCTCGGGGGTGCAATGTCTTGCTGGAACGATGTGGTGGACCGTAACGGGATCGGTTTCAACTTGATACAACTGAACACGATAACGAGGTTCCTGGCCACGGCTAGTCATCGGAATATACAATCTGTAGTGGACGGTCGGGGAGCGAGCGCTTTGCAAGGTAGGTGCTAATTTATTTAGAGCAGAACACTGTGATTTTGTCTCTTATGTAGCTTCCTTTTGACCTGGCATAACTGACATTTGGCCTGATTCAACAGTGTCCCAGCTGGCGTACAACAACATCATATATAATCTCCCTGTAAACCAATGGCAACTTGAAGTTGAAGGCTGGTTTAACAATTCGCTTGCCAAAGAGCAAGCTTGGGCCGTCGAATGGGCTACTACTCCAAGGAACTATCAGCCAAACCCACCTGGTGATCCAGTTTGGCTATACGACCCGCCGAATGATCTTGTTGGCCTCGCCTTATGCGGCAGCCAGCTTGTTCGAAACATGGGTGATTATGAGAGCTTCTCTATTCTAGGACTCTCACTCATAATTGGTCTTGGTGGCATTATCATACTGGTTGGATTTACCATCGATTCCATTGTGGGCTGGTTGCAATCACCCAAGGCAAGATACAAGGCAGACCAATGGCATATAGAAGAAAATATACAACTGCACAAGGCTGCCTACAAGGGATTTGGGATATGGCGCGAGGACGGATTGGACTTGCCCCCCAGCACTGCTCTGCAGCATGCTGTGCCTAATTATGGTGACCATATGCGGGAATCATTGGAAAAGAATGCGAATGCTGCCACGTCACTCCTCTCTAACCGACCCCTACGGTAACCTTCGGAGTCGTACGTATTGCGCAAACGAGACAAATTTTCTCAAAACTCCCCGGATCAGATCCAGATTACGCATGTGCTGTCTAAGGCAGGGGAAGTCTGGAAGGGCGAAAGAGGTCCATTGACCAGAGAATTTTTCGTCAGTACGCATTTGAGCCGGGGGAATGTGTTGCTCTTCTGTGCTTCTGTGTGGACCTCCAGGAATGGCCAAAAGGGCAGTACGAGTCATGAATGAATATTTGTTTTTGCTTTGGAGTGGTGTCAACGTGGGCAACTTTTAGGTCGTGAAACTATCACTCAATCCCATTTTCGGGGTTCTCCTTCGTCATATTTGCAATATACTGCCCATATGTAGCGTTGATGTGATCTATACTTATTATGTACTATATTATTTAGTATCATTCTGCATACTGATTACCTCTTCTCCAATCCTTCCTCGGCAACCTTCTTAGGCGAGGTCTTGCCGCTATGGATATCTTTGGTGGTAGCAAGGATGGTGGCCCAATCCTCAAATGTGGTAAATGGCATCCCTTCGCGCTCACAGTATTTGATGAGATCTAGGAAGTGCGTTATTATGGGGACCGAATTGGTGGAACTAGGGATGATTTAAAAAAAAAAAAAAAAAAAAAAAAAACCACTCACCATGACCCTTCTTTGCAAAAAGCAAATCGGTTTCTGCGGCTGCCGACAAGTCAGATACACCATCTCCGGCATATAGAAGAGTCGGGCGTTTATCGGCAGGCAAGGCAGCGTAAGGTTTGATCTCGAGGGACTTGTCGTGGCCAAAATGGCTATACAACCATAAGCAAACGTACAACACACAGGGCAAGAATTCCTTCGCACCTGTCATCATGGTATTTGATCTGCCAGCCGCCAGGGCTGTTGATATCTTTCCCATCGCGACTCTCGACATCATTGGCGACGATGGCCAGATGCTTGGGGTCTGGCTTGTGGCCAAGCAACACTTCGAACAGCGCGCTGATGATTGGGCGCATACCTGACGAAAGGACAACGATCGGGACATTGTTCTCCTTAGCCCAGTAATAGAACTCGATAAAGTATGGGTCCAGCTGCATATTCTTTTTTAGGACTTGGATGCACTCGTCGAAGCCAGGCTTGACGCTGTCTAACATGTCACGGAAAGCATCCCTGCCATAGTATTAGCTAACTCTCGATGCATGCGACCCCCATCATCAACTGACCTAAAAGTAGCTTTCCCAGACAGGACATCCTCGTTTCCTTGTCTGCGTTTCGTATACCCGTAGCCCAAATTGTCGGTCTAGAGGTGAGTCCACGGTCAGACGGAAGATATCCCAGGCACTAGGATCCTGAATAAGAACACACCAAATAATCATTGCCTACGTAATATTTCATTAAGAGAGTTGAAATTAATGAGTATGGAAGACGGAAACTCACTATCTTTCAGCGTGATTGTCCCGTCAAAATCAGTGAAAAAGATGATCTTCGGGTTAGTCGCGATATAAGGAAGCTCCGTGGATCCCATCGTGACAGACAGGGAGAGGCTTAAAGGTTTAGAGAGATGACAGACAAAACGATACAACGGCAGTTCAATCGACCAGAATGAAAGGAAACCAGCGAAAAATATCAATCAGATTATGCAGAGGAAATCCATATCATAAAGGAGGGGCAAGTCCCAGTCTGGTGGGTCAACCGGTAGTACAGGCACGCTGTGCTATTTTTATGAGCCATATCCAAAGCGATTGAACTTTATTGACTCTCGGTAATCTCGCCATCAAACGCAGGATTAGACGACTGCAAGACTGCATCGCTGCGTACCTTGCTGCAGCCAGCAAAGTCATCATCACTTGATTCCAACCGCACGGCGTCTCGCCAGTTGTACTCATCCCGGCAATGGTGCCTCCCCTCCATTAGCTGCAATTCCCCAATCGAACAAGGAGTTGATATGGTTCAGTTGTTTCGCACGTCCACTTGGGAATGAATAATATTGAAGACAAGGAAATACGGAAATATGAGTCTGCTGTTCATTTTCTATTTTTCTATTTTTCTCTTTTCTCCTTATGTCGCCTGACCGGAGCAATCTGTAGCACGCTCCACAGTGGGAGGCAAGATCCGCGAGTTGGAGAAGCAGCGCATTGGAAACGAGACACACAAATCAGAAATCGTCCGTGCCGCAACGGAATGCGCAGACGTGCACAAGACAGTCGATATGATTATAGCCAGTCTGAAAGGGCTTCAGGCTCAAGGGGGCGCAAGATGAGACGAATCTCGACGCTAGTCCTCTAGAAGAAGATTACGAAGTCGTTGACAAGTGATAAAGGCAGCGATTACGATAGCTATGTAACTGATTCGAAGTGTTTGTGTTCGAGCCGCTCGAGACTAGCTAAGAGGACACCCATGCCTTCCTGGACGCGATATTTGTGCCGTCCGTCTGTGCAATGTTAGCAAGTCGGCTCCGCGAACGTCTACGGGAAACTCCCCCGCGTGCAGATAGTCTACAAAGCCGCAGATAGCTGAGCGTGATATGCTGCGCCGGTAGCACTGTTTGGAAGATCAGAATCGGCAAGAATCGTTGACCTTGGATAAAGTGCGCAGGAGCTAGTTTGTTAACATGTATTTCTTGTTCCAACTTTCTCTAGAGGATAAATTGTAGGAGAATCATGGGCCCTACGACATGACAATGCTGAGATTGGCAGCGGCCATGAAGGACGATAGCGATAGTTACAATGACCGCTGTGATCTTCGAGAAAGCGTCAGCAGCGCCGCGCGGAGCAAGCTTCAAGAAACGTACCGTTGCTTGACATGAGATCCGGTAGAGGGAAATGATGTACGGATGGTGGGACTCACACCGGCGACGATGAAGGCCCTGGACCGTGTGAAAGCACATATTGATATGGAGTCTCTGGATAGGGAAAAGCAACAAATCCTGCAGCTGTACGGAGAGCCTCCTGGAAGACTTTGGGGGGGTCAGTATCGTAGATGAGGAATTCTTGCCTATTATGATACTGATACTCGGAATAGGAAGAAGATAAAAACAATTTATGCCATTTGGTATATATTTTAACAAATACCGAACATGAGGGGAAGAAGGGATTAGTCCCCATAACCGCCTGAGGCAAACTGGAATCTCCCATGGACAGAATCCCCCGGAAACAATAGAGGAAATACTGTAAGAGCCGGATGGCGGCGACGGCGTGACGAGGTAATCAATATACGAGAATGCTAAGTACGATAGTAGGGAGGAGAATGCAGGGCCCTTGTTGTGTCGGAACTCATCGCTGACTTCGCTATGATAAGTAACGGAGGCATATGTATGGTTGGTCACTAGCTAGATACGTAGTGGAAAAGGTCAGCGAGGGCGGACCTATGCGGCAGAATCCCACGTGATCCTACAAGTGCTGATGTGGATCAGGGGTCGGCGTCTGGATATCAGATACTAAAAGGATTCGTAAGGATCGTGGTGAACGCTCTATATCGATATACTGCTGTCCCTAGTACATCTTGAAGCTCTAAACGATGCGCTTCCTCCTACAACTCCAGAATATACGTATGTTGGTCCTTCCTCCCGGAACATACATACCCCGTATCCGGGACCGGATTATCATATAATCCACCTGTCCGAAATAGTATATCCTCATCACTCATCAAGTGCTAAATACACGTGATAGTTTGTGGCCTGAGGCTCTTATATTTGCGGCCTTAACAAATATCCATGCCAACATGCCCATGGGCGTGTTGCCATCTATTCGAGATGTTTCTATGCCGTGGCAAAGCTTTTTGCATCTGCTCTGAGAGCACTATCTCTGAAATACGTACAATTTTATGGGTTTTAACACCAATTCTTGGGTACCAATTTTGGGAGACCAATTCTTGGGGAAGACTAGGAACGATCCCAGACCCAGACATTCCTAATCCGCTTCAGTTACGGGTCCCTGTCCTGACTGGGTTCCTGGATCGATGGCCAGTCCGTACCATTTGGGCTTATTACCTCCTTCTGTTCTTTCACATGCTTGGTATCGTTCATGATCTGTAGGTACTTGAATAACCCTCCTGAGTTTTGCGTGGCACACTCAGCTCTGGGTCTTGCTAATGGGCTCACGCCAGTTTAACATTGGTTCTGTAGGAGAGTAGAGCCAGCGCATCTGGCTCGGCGTCTCGCAAACACGAGAACTTGGTAATGGATTTGCCATGTGGCTGCCGATTGCTCAGCTTGATTAGGCACTGTGCTCCTTACGAATTATGATGTGTCATCATTTGCGGAGTGATCCTCAGGAGCTAGAGGCTACCATGCAGGTTGTGCTGGCAAGACAATGCCCAGCTTGTTGAGATAACCATGTCTGTGTTCAGATTATGTGAGACTACATAATTCTCACTCTTCGTTTGAGAGGAAGTGATCGTAGTGGCAATGTAGTCCCCTGCCGTGGACTGAGTCTTAGAGCAGTGTGTACCGTCTACTACATAACAATCCCAGCACCACATGGTAGACACTGCAGACTCCATGCACGCTACGTGACTGGGCCAACAACCCCCCCTGCGTAACACATGGAATTTCGAATCATACCCATAAATCTCACCCTGATGGTACAACCCCGGATCTACCCCAGACTAGCGCGGGGCAGGCCAAAAAGTGGAGAGAGAAAGGGGTTCCAACTTGCAAGAAGGACGGATCTCATTCTTCCGTTCCACCGAGCCGAGATGACGGCTGGAACTTGGCAGCGGAGCGCAGTGTCCTGTTTCAGCAGAGAACTACCCTAATACGCATGAATCCTCTTGGGGAGGACATGACTCGCGGACAATGATCTGTTAGGTTGCGATGATGCGCACTATTCGTATTGCGGCTCGCTATCTAATTGGCATTCACAAGTCCCCAATGCCGATGGGCTCAGTCGAGACGAATCTGGGGACGAATTACGGTGTCATCAACTCTAATGGGATGAAATTTCGGGCACACTTTTCTGGAGGCTATTTGAAGCTTAATATCTTGCAGCTTTTACAGACTGACTGACTGGCTAATGATTGGATAGAGCGGACGGTACCCATGATTGAAGGCTTCTGCTGGGTTGACTGCCATCCGTTGTCTGTTGCCAATGCACTTGATGGCGAAGCATGTCTCAATCCGCAGTCAATCGTCCTCCCTTTTGACAGGTTGCAGATATGGCATGATTATGACTAACGGCACGAGCTTCGTATTTTCAGTTCTAGGTATGAATATGCATCACCAAGCATGAGTTCGAGCATTCTCTCCATATCTGGATATTGTGGGGTAAAGGTAAACGAAGACCGGACTGCTCCACTCGCCCCGTCCTGATCCTCATCTCGGGGGTAGAACTGTCGCTTCAGACATTCTGCGGAGACGGCCTGAGCAATTGCGGTTTGTATTGCGTATTTCTGGACATCGTTGACGCTTATGAAATGGGCATATATTCCTCACGATTCCCGTGGTCATGCTGTTCAATAACCAGTATTCCCTAACAGAAGAAGATTATCTCCTTGTACTACTTTCTTCTCCTTGCCCATTCCCCCGGGTCTCCTAGCCCTACTTCCAGCTATCTGCGAACATGTCCACAGACTCCCAAAGTGCCGACAAGAAAGGCTACAACACAAACTACCTAGACAACACCGTAACCACCGGCAGCAGCTCCAATGGCTCCAAGAGTGACTTCCTCCACCCTATCATGACCGAGGAGGAACACAACGTCGCCAGAGCAGCAGCCCACTTTGGCTACGGCCCCTTAGCCAAGCTCAACCCGACAGAGACATATCTGCCTGCCTTTGGCGGAGAGTTCCAGCCTGGTCTCTACAAATCTGTTGAGTCTCGCAAAATCGCCAACCCTGCACCGCTGGGCCTGAGTGCTTTCGCACTCACCGTCTTCGTGCTAAGTGCCGTCAACATGCAAGTCCGGAATATCAAGGAACCCAATATCGTTGTTGGTCTTGCCTTTGCGTATGGTGGTTTGGTGCAGTTGGCAGCGGGAATGTGGTATGATTGTTTTTATAGCAGACACTTTCTCCGTCAACTTTCAGAACAAGCACTGACAGATATCACAGGGAGATGGCCGTTGGAAATACATTTGGTGCTACAGCATTATCATCATATGGCGGCTTCTGGATGTCGTTGGGCATCATCCTGACCCCTGGCGGGTTCAGGATCCAAGAACAGCTCACCGAGAAAGATCCGAGAATGTTCGCCAACTCTTTCGGCCTTTTCCTCATTGTATGTGGTCTCCATATTCGCTTAAACTTACAATTTACGATGTGCGGCTTTGTTGACATATTTCTTGAATCAAGGGCTGGTTCATCTTCACCACAATCCTCCTCTTCTGCACACTAAGGTCAACGGTGGCATTCTTCTCGCTCTTCTTTTTCGTCGACATCACCTTACTTCTCCTGGCAATTGGGTACCTGTATCACGATACACAGGGCAATCCCAACATCAAGGTCATCAAGGCCGGCGGCTTCTTCGGCTTATTCACTTCCTTCATCGCCTGGTATAATGTCCTGGCCGGTATTGCTGATACAAGCAATAGCTTCTTTATCATTCCTGTTTTCCATTTTCCGTGGTCTGCTACTGGTCGCGTAGTGAGAAAGAAGGGGAAGAAGGAGGTCGCTTGATCTTATTTAACTGGAAATGTCTAGCCCAATGATGGTATATCCTGACATACTGCTTTGGACTAGTCATTTGTTTGTTTTGCATGTATGCGTGTTTGTATGGATGAGACCATGGGCGTTGGTATTTGTTAACTTATGGAATTAAGTTGATTAATTACAGTGGATGCTGGATGAATATCATTACACAGTGAACACACGATTTAGATTTCTTGCTTTTGTTGCTCACTTCAACCAGGCATCTAGCTTAGGGTATGTATCACATGTACGTAGCAGAAGCGCTGAACCTTCAGTAGATAGTATATCTCTGGCTGCTATGGCAAAAGGATTAGAGTAATATCATGTATGGTTGCTACGGTCTGGCTCCCTCAAGTATAGTAGTATCCTTCTGCTGCTTGGATGCCTGCTCTTAGGCAGTAAGGCTCGCCTCCTTATGCTGGCTGCATCCGGCCCTTTCTCCAACCACAGGACCTCCTGCACCGCGATGATGCTCACAAGGACCTTGACTCTGGAGATGTCCTTCAATCTTCAGTCCATCGTAGTCACAGAGGCCTTGTCATAGGACTGGGCATATAGCACGTATCTAGCAGGATGCCGTAAAGGGGGGCGTACATGCATTGTTCCTGCGACAGGAACCGCGTTGTGATTGAAGGATCTCAGGAATGGATACACCAAAACGATGCTGCTATACCACACGGCACTGAACGTTCTAGTAAGAAAACGATATAACGGAAAAAGAAACACAACGACGATGGTGCCTCGCTCCGTTCTATACGACGATGACGACGACAACGATACTAGTGAAGCGAACTTCGAAACCAAAAGTATGCTCAACTTCTCGTAACTATCTGGGAGGAAACCCTCCTTAAGTACCTCCGACCACAGGCTCCACCATACATTAGTATATCGGAGGCCGCGACCCTACGGCGTTCTAAGATAGGAAATATGAGAGATCTGGAGCTCTGCAGTGCCCCTGGCACAATGCCTGTGACAAGTAAGGCTAGAAATCTACCCGCAATCTTAGGCAGACCTTCTCGCCCGGAAACTTGGCTGGATAGTCGGGAATAGTGTCAGAAATGATGTAGGAGGTCAATAACTGCTGCACTTGCTTGGTACGGCTAACCTACCCTAGCTTGATATTCATGCTGGCATAGAACTGACTGCAGCAACTGCAATAGAGGTTGGGAAAGCAATGTGCTAAAGAGGAAGACTTGAAGAGTCTTCTTCATGGAGTCCAACGTCAAGGGCAATGAGCCATACATACTGATATAAGTTGCGCAGTGTGATTACCTGGGCAGTATATTGACTAGTTGGCAGTACATGGAGGACTTCGGGCATAAGGATGCATGTCTTCAGGAGAGTCCCAGATATGTCACGGTAGCGCTGGGAATGCAGACCAGTAGCCAACCGAACCGTGGCCCTTCGGGCCTCTCAAGCCCCGGTGCTTCGAGGCACACTTGGTCTGTGCCACTGCTTACTTGGTGAGATTTCGGGTTTCTTAAGAGCAAGGCTGCTGCCTGGATTCATCGATTGATGGAAGCTTTCCATCACATTCAGTCCTTATTACCCGCGTGTTTAAACAAACCGCTGTGCCTCTGGAACCATTTACTCTGACCGTTTCATTTCACCTCACACTTTTTCGTCCGCTTCAAGCACGCAGCCAGAGATGTCATGGCTGAGACCTCCGGCCGTAATCACATCCCCATGGCCAACCCTGCCACAGCAGCATGGGACGTTCCTATCTCCAGCGCTGACCGCAGCAAGCTCCTTAAGGGCTTCTCACCGCAGGACATGGATGACAAGTGGGAGCTGCGTGCTGACGGTCTGGACGCGCAGGGCAACTACATGCTGCGCATGTACAGGAGCTGGACGGGACATGAGAAGGTGGCCCTGACGGTGCAACAGACCAAGATTTCTCGCGTTCATTGGATTCAGCGGGAAGATTTTGGGGAGAATGATGTTAAAGATTTTGTGAAGGCGATTTGTCGGGGTCTGTTAGGCTGTGATTTAGAGGCTTTGTCGTAAATTCTGCCTATAGGGCATTGGGGCGACGGGAACCGATGGGCGGGGTATGGGGAAATGAGTGGGGTGTATGGGACCATGGGGGCTCCTGTACCAGGTTAAAAAGAAAGTCAATGGGTGGTTGTATGTGGTGATGGAAGAATGGCTTTTTGCAGGCGCCTACAAAACGCGATTCAACAGTGCCTGAACGCAGGTGGAAATGAAGAGCAATGACTAGTCGAAAAATGAGACTGGAGTCCCTTGTCTTGACGAAGCCATAAATCCTATCCTAACTTCACCTTGATTTTGTTGTAATTTTGGTCTCTCTTGCCATATTGTTATACTGCCCTCACATGCAAGTATTTCTGAAGATGAACCAGCCCTTGATTCATCAATGAGGGTTATGAAAGGCCGCAAAGCTATTATGGCGCTCAGGATCTTGGAGTTGATGCTTCATTCCAACGTCGGGGTGTTGCGCGGCTGATGATGAAATGGGGCATGGAAGAAGCGAGAAAGGAGCAGGTGTCGGTACAACTCTCAGCTACACCTGCTCGTGTGCCTCTCTATCGGGGCCTTGGATTTTGTACAGTAGGCTCTTGGACATGGAGGCCGAACCAGGATACACCGTGGGAGATTATACAGTGGATCCCGAGGAATCAGTGGAGCTAAAGTAAGCGTATTGGATGAATGAGTATGGCATGGACAAGAGGATACAAATCATTTAGTGACAGTATGTTTAATAGAATAAGGAATAAAACCAACTGCTTGGAGGGTGCTGCTCAAAGCAAAGGGAGAAGTGGTGCCGGTAAAATGAAACTCTCAGATCGATCCCTCCAATCTGGGCCGCCCTTCAGTACCTTTGATTCAAGCATTATTTCCTGGGAACAAGATATACGGCCTTAGAGTTTCACGTACGACATCCAAGCCTGACGTTGATATTGTCTTTCTGCATGGCCTCGCTAGTCGCCCTAGCAAGACAAAAGTATACTGGCCAGTGGATATACTATCACAAGATATTCCCCATGATCGTATCCTTTTCTTTGGATACGATGCAGATGTCGTTAACTTTCTAGGGCCGGTTAGACAAAACACCCTGAGGCAGATAGAAACAAATACGGTAGGCATTGCCCTTTTTAGGACCGCCACATCAAGGTGCGGAGATTGCCAACATTGTCGAGGCTTCGGGAAAGAGAGCTAATACCGAAATTCTCAAAGCCCTGAAAAGGAACTTACAGGTCCTTGAAACTGTAGGGAATTCTTTCTTTCGCAAAATGAGTGAGCAAAAAAAAAAAAAAAAAAGAAAGAACGGCAAAACTAGTCTAGCATGTTTCTGCGAGGAGCTGGGAATCCGCAGAGTTTGAATGGCTGTCAGATAAGGATCCGCAAAAATTGCCAGGTGGCCTCAACTATCGATTCATGCCAATCATATGGTAGTGTAAAGGGGGCAGGGGCGTATGTGTGTAGTTGGCTGAGAAAGAACCGGGTTGTGGTCAAGGGATCTTGGGGATGGATGTACTGAAATAAAGCCGCGATACAACACGGTGAAGGACAATTTAGTAAGGAAACGATATAACAAAAGAAAAGACGCAACAATAATGGAGCTTAAAACCCTAATGACGATGATACTAGTGAAGCAACTTGAAAACGAAAAGTATGCTCAATTCTTCTAAACTACCTAGGAGGCTCACCTAAGTACCCTTCCTCCGCGGACTCCACCATATCTAAGTACGTCGGAGCCTGTCCGTCCAACAGCACCTCAAGATAAGAAGTAGGAAACGAAAGGAGGGTGGTCCTGTCAGTAGGTTCGTATTGCCCCCGGCATAGTGGGATATGGGGTCCTCTATTTTGTGAGCTTTGTAAATAATCTGTAGGATATGGCACGATTTTCAAGCCTAAAGGACAAGGGTTATGTTAGACCTGCGCTACGGAGTGTAGGCGGTCTAGGGATCTATGTGAGTAGCGTGCTAAGGTCAGGAATCCGGGGCGCAACTCGTAGGGGTCTGATTGTATACTGTTGTGTATTTCAGGGGAAGAAGGGCTGAACGAGGCGGTATCGGCTACACGCACGTAGCCTATTAAGAAGTAGATGCCTTTACTAAGGCCCCGGACCTGGAATGAATCTATGCCCTACACGAAGCCTTCAACGCGCTCCGTTGTACGCCGCTCAACTCATTGAGGATTCATTACTTTCTAAAAGGGGTTCACCCGAAGTTGGACCATGATGAGGATATACTATTTCGGACAGGTGGATTATCTGATAATCCGGCCCCGGATACGGAGTATGTATGTTCCGGAGGAAGGACCAACATACGGATGTTGGGACAACACAAGGTGTAATAGACAAGCAAGAGGAAGCGCATCGTTTTAGAGCTTCAAGATGTACTAGAGACAGCAGTATATCGATATAGAGCGTTCACCACGATCCCTATAAATCCTACAGTATCCTTTTAGTATCTGGTATCCAGACGCCGCACCCCTGATCCACATCAATAATGTTAGTACACGTGAGGTTCTGCCGTCCTAGACCGCCCTCGCTACCTATCTCACGGCACAGGCAGGCCTACCTAGTAATACGACCATGCATGCGCCTATCCATTAAGTCCTCGGGTCTCCCTTTTGACCAAGGTTGCCGCCTGCCCACAATGACCTAGGGTCGAAGCGCCCCACCGTCAGGGGAATTCACCGCCTAACTTGCTTATCAAATCAATGGCGGGGTACAGTCACGTCATTACACTGCACCCAAAGCATGGAATATGACCAGTTTTGCCAGCTCTGCCCGTAGCTTCTTTTTGTCTCTTTCATTCCTTCTAGGGATTTCAGGCCCTGTGATAGAATTAACCATGGGTCTGACAGTCTCAAGCCTCGACAATTTATGTCTCGGACAAAGAGATTCGGAAAGCTGGTCACGTCCATGCTGGAGAATGTTGAATCAGCCAAGTTCTGTTGCCCATGTATTCGCGAATATCTGCCCAGGCTCGACGCCTGGCGTGGCTTGTTCTGCCAGCTGCAGTGTCTCATCTCAGGATATTCTGACCAAAGAAGAGGTGCAGAAACGAATGGCTCGCTCCCATGGAAATAACCACAATTGAGCTCTCCCGTGGCCGAACGCATGTGGTACTTCACCAATTAAAACTGAATTGAACTGGCAACCTGTTTTATTCTCCCGGATGGGCTTCAACTTCGAGGAGCCGGTTGAGATCCAGACTGACCTCCACGTCAGCGTCACGAGACTCGTCTGTTAATCTTTAGGGCGATGATGGTCGAGGCGTCGGATACGTTTAAGGAAGGCACCTCCAAGGGCATAGTTTGGGACTCGATCTCACGATGACAAGTGACAGGGGTATGCTGGTGCTACTGCGACCGGTCAAAACAGGTAGACAATCTAACGGGTCAGTAAACTTGCCCTTTCACTGCTCATTCGATCCTCCATTTGTTTTAACCCTAGCTAGAGTAGACCGCTGGACTTAGAGCTAGCATCCGGCGCTACTATTTAATTATTTTCTCATTTTATGAAACGCGAAAGATACGAAGCCTACGTATACTGTGGCACACTTGGATGAACAGGTTGACGACGCACCTAGCTGACGACCCCGATCGAATTTTTTTTCGCAGATCATGCTCCCGGCTGTTTAGAGCCAACCATTGATAGAGACTTAAATTAAACAATTAGGATCAATTTGACTAATATCCTGTTCAAAATCTGGCGCAGATCAGTATTGCTTTTCTATGTCTAAGGTATTATCAGACCCTGATAATAGGACTAACCTATCACGGTGCTGGACCAACGTACACCGTATGACGGTCCGGAGGCCGGTTCTGCCTGTACTGACCGTCCCTGCACGTGCCTGCGAGGAAATATCTCGAACCTCTGTCTCGATCTTGTTGTAGCTCTTCGAGCTACGTCCTGTCTACCTGCCTGTACAATAGCTTGCCTGCCTGTCTGCCTGTGTGTTCTTTCCAATCTACTTCAGTTTCCTGATCACTCGAATCCGCACCTTGACATTAACCATTAAATGTTCTTCCACCCTACTCATTTTTTTGCTGCATCTCCACCTGGCCTGTAGACATGATGGGTAGTGACATGTTCTCCGTTGTTTTTAAAATCCACCGTTAAATGTTCATTCTCATCAGGCACAGATCCGCCTGAATGCCAGATGCCTCTACTAGCATTTAGCTCATGCTCCATATTTCCGGATGAAACTAGACCTTACGTTGGAGATGACCGAACCTGCGCTTCATTATGGGGTCGGTTTCGGAGTCTTGGGTCTGTGTTGCTATGTGCTTGCACGGCCTGTTCGGCTGACTCGGTTCTCTGATGCCCTTGGACAAATGTAATCTTTTCAACCGCCATTGAATAATTAGGCAAAGGCTTGGAAGTCTGAAATGCGATGCTGTTTGGGGGTCTTAAATTATGGCAAAATGATGAGTTTTATATGCATTTCAGATATCAGCAAGATCAATTCTAAATGGGCGGGATAATATGTAGATTGAAGTATACAGAAACCATAAGCAGCCACATCAATTACTGCATGCAGCGAATAATGTGACAGTGCAAAGGCTGCATTATCACATCCTAAGGTTTCCTTTGATTGGAGAGAAAGTGAGGGACTGGCCAGCACCGGCTTCCTCTGACAATATCCTGAGGATGCTGCCAATATTCCAGGATTACTCCGGATACTCCCTGAATTGGTGGCTGCTGTATACGGAGTACGGAGTACCTAGATAGGTAACTACTTTATTACTCCGTGGTTATCTACAGTCAGGTTCCATAAGTTTTTAACACACTGCCCCACACCTCCTGGATTATATAATATTCGGCCCGTCAAAGATCCCCAAATGTAGCTGAATTTATCGATTCCCACCAGTTAAACTCCGCGATGCGTCCAAAAATATGATTCAACGATTCGAGTAACTTACTAGGTGCCAAAATCCTAAGTTTTGGGCAAGATTGCGACTCGAGGCATATTCTTTGCTACCTGTATATAGTAGGCGGTGATGGCGGTAAGATGGGTGGGTCCAGGGTGTGTTAAAAACTTATGGAACGTCACTGTACCTAGGTAGGCACGTGATTCTCATAGTGTGACTGTAATTTTTGCCCTCCCCCCAGCACATTTTCTGAGATAAGGTAAACCCCATATCCCATATCCACCCTTCCGTTTACCTGGTGATGGCTAGTTACCGTTCTGAAGAAGACCGCAACCTTTACCAGCCCGGTGGATTCCATCCGGTTCATCTCGGGGATGTCTTTCACTGTCGCTATGAGGTCCTCAGAAAGCTTGGTTACGGTCGGTACTCGACAGTATGGCTAGTGAAGGATCAAAGGTGAGATGACTATGTGACTGTTCTTTTGATGGGATGTTCTCTGACTATCTGGATCTTTCAGAACTGGCTGCTACAAGGCGTTGAAGGTTCTCAGCGCAGAATGTTACAATGGGTCTCAAGATATATTCGAACTGGAAGTCCTCAAACGGTTACGCGACTCGGATCCGAAACATAAGGGATATCGACACATCCCCACTCTTGTTGATTCATTTGAACACCCTGGCCCAAATGGTCACCATCTATGTCTTGTGCTGGAGCCTATGGGAGAGAGCCTAAGGACTTTTGGCACGTTATTTGCCAGGGATCAGGTCCCAAGTTCGATCATGCAACGCTTTGGCCAGCAACTTCTTCTTGCCTTAGATTACGCACACCGATCGGGCGTCATCCATACAGGTATGCCAATCCAGAATTGCAAGCAAGCTTGAGGGCTAAGAAAAAAGAACACATAGATATCCAACCCCGGAATATTATGGTCCAAATTCCAGACCTTTCAATCATTGACGATTACCTAAAGAACACGACTCCGGACCCTGCGGCTTACGACCCTGACTCTGATTCTTGGGCGATCGTGTCTCAACCCTTAAGGGACTTTTATATCCGAGAATCCACCGATCTGATGACCCTTGATGTTGCTCTTTGCGATTGGGGTTCCGCCAGCTGGATTGACAATCACCTTACAGAAGTTATACAACCTGTGTTACTTCGAGCACCAGAAGTCATCATTGGGGCCCCATGGGGACCTCCAGTTGATATCTGGAATCTGGGCGCTGTCTTACTCGAGGTTCTGGATGCGGTGCGAATGTTCGATGGTCGAGCGATGCAAACTGGAGGGGTCTTCCAAACCAAGCATCATCTCGAAGAAATAGTGGCTCTCTTTGGACCTTTCCCTCCTCGTCTACTAGCGCGAGGGGACCCAAAGCTCGTAGCCGAATACTTCGATGACCAAGGAAACATCCGCGATCCTATCCCTCGGCCAAAAGCCCTTCTGGAGAACTGGATTGAGAGTCTGACGGGAAATGACAAGGAGGAGTTCGTAATGTTGTTGAGGAGCATGATGAAGATCGAGCCTGATGATCGCCAGACAGCGAAAGAATTACTGGGTGAAGCTTGGTTTCAACATACTACTAGGTAGCCTTGGCAGCTAGGAAAATGACCAGTTTATTTGGGCTCTTGGCGGGTGATTTCGAAGGGTCCCGCCCGCCCACGGGCGGGCTGTGCCGGGGTCTACTTGGGCATCCTGGAAGTACTTGCATTATACTCACGGAAGCCACGATGATTCCTGGGAGCTACATGTAAGGGCCCACTAGAGAGGAAAAGCCAGACAAGAAGCGATATGTCATACAAAACCGCTCTTCAAGATATATACCTCCTAGAACAGTCGTCCTAGTCATAGTTCGATCAGCAAAATGGGAAGATTCCATTGGCCTATTATATTTATCCCCTAAGGAAGTGCACCCCACTGCGGGATGTGATCTACCGCAGTTCTCATTCGGTGGTCTGCAGTCTGCCCTTGCGAGACCAGCCTGATTGCTTCTCTTGCGCCCTCCAGGCGATTGATGTTTGTTGCATGTACTGCTGTGGTGGACGCCACAGTGGATGGAGAGCCAGTGGGGAACAAGCATCTGGAAAGGGCAGCGGAACCGAGTGAGAAACTCTCAGAGAAGTTCGGTCGAGGGAGTCGAGTTGAGAGAGGTGTGTCTAAGGCCGACGAGTTAGTCTTTCAGGTTTTCATTCAACATAGTTGAAGAATATATGACAGTCTTACAGGAATGATTCATAATTCTGTATTATGCGATCGCTAAACCAATGCACGAAACTTAAGCAACCTCTTTCACTGAACGCGTAAACGTTTTACATCTCCCGACTCTGTCCGATATAGTTGTCTCTTCGCGGTTCGTGATCGCTGCAAAGTCGGTCGACATTTCAATGTATATCGGTGAAAGTCGATGATCAATGCCCGGCCAAGTTCTTTATTCCAAAGAACATTGTCACGCCGCAAATCTTCGTGAATGATTCCCAAGGCTTTGATTTCTTTGTTTGATCTGCGAATTTCCTGGTGGAGCCACGGCGTCAGCTCCATCGATGCTGTATTTTCTCCCCCCCAGCCCATCACGAGCATATGACGAATCTCTCCCGCTCCATGAAGAAAATAGATTTTTGCCAAGTTGATCGTGCCCAGAAAACAGGCACAGCAGACCCTTGGGCCTTCCGCAGAATTTGGTAGACCTGTGCTTCGCGGGAGACTTCTTTCCACAGCCCCGATGTGGTTCCTTTTCCAATAACAGTGTAGCCATATTCAACACAAGTAAGTTTGAACGGCGCACCATATGCCCCGCAACCGCCAAGGGGTGTACATCGGTCAATGTTTTCGTCCAATTGCGCGTTAAGTAAACGCACTAAATCTTTTGAGGTAATCGGATGTTGGGGATTGTCTTTGCTTCGACAATGGAGCATCACATTTGGACAGCAGTCATCTAATACACCGCCAGACTGTAATCCGAGTAAACATCGTTGGGTGCAAAATTGCGCATCGCGACATTGGACCTGGTTGCCTTGATTATTCCCCGGGTCCCGTTGACGACCTGCTCGTTGGGCAGATGGGGAGGATGTGACTTGGCTGAAGCCTCGTTTGCGGCCTGTTGCTTGGTTCGAATTGGAGCCTGATGAGTCTGGCGACTGCGAGCAATGCTGTACGGCCGATGGTGCACAGCTGGCCTGAGACCTTGTAGGCACTCGGCGAGCTGCTGCCGTGGGAGAACCCGGCGGAGATGACGGCGGTTCATAAGCTGAACCGGATTCCGGACTCGTGTACTCCAGGGTTGTACTATCGGAGTGGGGAAGAGTCTGGTGCAGTTCTGCTTTGGGAATCTGAGAACGAGTGTGGTCAAAACTGGTCGTCCAAAGAGGGAGCACTGGCCGTGTGGAATTTCGCCATTCCTGGCCACGCGCAGGGGAGCGAAAGGCCATCAAACACAGACATAGTGTTCTTGCGATAGAAGTCTTCGGTTGTTGGAAACTATCTTCAACTTCTGTATTCACCTCGCTGTTAGGATCACACAGGAAGTAATAAAGCGTGCTAGGATCATCATGTGGAACACGGAGGAGGACCCAGGCAATCCTGTTGGTCACATAGGAGAACTCGAGCCCTTCCTGGATCATCACATGGTACTCTTGGACAATAGCGGAGCAGACGAGGCGCTCTGCATTGTACCTCAACTTCGCTTCCTCGCTCGTGGGTATTTTATTTGATTTGACCATATCCTTCCATAAGTCCATTGGTCGAAGCCCCGTCCGAAGGGTTGCGATGGGAAGCTTGTGAGGTGGCTTATACTCGACGGTCGTGAGGAGAGTGGTAGTGCGGCCGTCAACACGATGGATGCAGAATTGATCAGGTCTTGGGTGGTGTACACTTGACGGTTGACTTGTATCTGCTTCAATGGCATCGTTATCGTTCAAGGAATTCGTATGATTGCTGAACTGGATGGCATCGCCAAGGCCGAACTCTTCACGAGCAGCAGGTATCTTGCACAGCTCCGTTATTATATCGTTGATGTGCTCTTCCACGGCGAACCGCTCATAAGCCTCAAGTTCTTGCTCGCTGCTTATGGGCTTGCGACCAAGTCGTCGGCCTAATCCTTCTAGCTCATACAAAGACGAAAACACACGCAGCGCCCCTCCTGGTGTCAACTGGAGGTAGCTGTAGACGGACCTATCCCAGGGTGTTAAGGAACTCTAGTAAGGTGAATTAGGGCGCCCATATAAAGAAAGTCTTGGCATTGGGTAGGGTGGAATTAAAAGTATGGGTAGGGTGTTCGCTGCCAGAGTAATTTAATCACTTAGGTATTTATATATGATATAGCCATGGGAATTAAATTTATTATTCTAGAATATCTAAGCCATCCAGGTTGGTTTGGGGGCGTGGTGGTGCTCCGAAGATGATGGGTTTTGGGTGAGACGTAGATAGAGTCTAGGAAGGCAACATGCATAACTATTCCTGACATTCACCTATAGATCTAACCACCAAAAAATAATTGTCTCTATCAAATACATCGCATTTATATATATTTTATTGCTCTAGGAAGCTGCCTAGCTAGCTGACCAGGCTCCTAGAGGCATGATGGTGGAGCTATTCAAGCTCAAAGGGGTGGAGAATCACTGTTCGAAGCCCTCCGTGGAGCCTCCATATGGTTGCAGAGGTTATGCGCGGAGCACCACTCCTAGTAAATCCATCAAAATGATACATTTCCTACTTATTCTAGAACTCTAGGAAGCAGACTAGCTAGCTGGCTAGGCCCCTAGAGGCCTGGTGGAGCTCCAGGGGAGCTGGAGAGCAAAAAGCTCTTTCCCAGTTCTAGAGAACTGTCTAGGCTTGCTGACTGATGTGGATCAGGGGTGCGGCGTCTGGATACCAGATACTAAAAGGATACCGTAGGATTCATAGGGATCGTGTGAACGCTCTATATCGATATACTGCTGTCTCTAGTACATCTTGAAGCTCTAAAACAATGCGCTCCTCTTGCTTGTCTATTACACCTTGTGTTGTCCCAACATCCGTATGTTGGTCCTTCCTCCGGAACATACATATTCCGTATCCGGGGCCGGATTATCAGATAATCCACCTGTCTGAAATAGTATATCCTCATCAAATACCTTGTAAGGCCGAAAGGACGGAGGCCTCAGGCCACTAAAGATCACGTGTATTTAGCACTTAGGGAGCTGAACTCCGCAAACACCACAGCGAAGTCACGGGCGAGCAGGACCGGACGACACGCTGTCCCCCAATATACCAACATCGAGAGATACTACTTACACGATAGCGCTCACCCTCCACCGGATGGAGGTGGACGACCCCCGGCGGTCGTCCCCTACCCAGGAACCGCCTCCTGGGACGAAAAGTCGGATCCTCCTTCGGAACCCACCACTCCTACCCCCCTCCACCGCAACACCCACAAACGGAGAGCCCTCTCCTCCCCGGACAAGATGCCTGATACTCCCTCAGGCCCAACACCTAGCAGGCCAAACACGCTGTCAATTCGCCAGCAGATCAATGCGGTAGCTGAAGACCAGCTCCTCCTCCTGAAGGATTGGAGGCAGGCACTAACTTCGCTCGCAGACGCGCTCGATTCGACTGTCTCCTCCCTCCACGGCCGGCCCAAAGAACTCGCCAAAGGACTGGCAGCCAGGTTCCTGACTCTGGCCAAAGGCAGCACACCCCAGCTAGGACCAGAAAAGCCTCCTATAGCTCCCCCCAACCAACTCCAGAGCCTGTACAGGCCAAACAGGCCACTCCAACTGGACAGACACCCCAAGCACCATCCTGGGCCTCAGTAGTGGCCCCAGGACTAGACCAAAAGGGATGGCAAGCCACCAGACCCAAACCTGCCAAGCAGCCGCAGCAGGCAAGGAGGATAGATAACCGCATCTTCCTCCGCTCCCAGAACCCTCCAACCTGCGGAAAATAGGCCCTCATGGAATCCGCATAGCTTAAGGGTCCCTGGAGGGATCTCTCGTGTACAGATAATCCCCACAGGCTATGCCATCACAACCACAGATGAAGGCAAGGCCTTTTTACTCTCTGCACAAGCGAAAGAGCTAGCTGCAGATGGATACTTTGAAATGCCAATAGAATACCACCAAATTGTCATTCCCCGGATTCCCCAGAGGCTCTGGTCCCTAGAGGGATGGACAGAAACCACACTAGAAGACATCAGCACTGAAGCGGAGCGTATCACAGGCATTAAACCATGTCACGTCAAGCCCTCAAACCACCTTACAGAGGCAGG